>OY756365.1:8750000-10000000 GCA_963576895.1 Ceraclea dissimilis
GGAAGCCAGGCCGGAAGAGTATGATTAGTGCGGCAGCAAGTCTTGGCGCATTTCATGCAATTTGGCCGCGACAGCCCCGAAGGAATGTGCTGGTACGTTATCTTAGTGATACAACACATTTTTCCTAGCCAACTGGGGCTATATATCCTTCATTTTTCCTTCAATTTGAGTAAAAAGAGCATGGCACTGTCATGCAGAAAGTCATGGTTGGAAGGCGAGTTCAGACTTAAGTTACAATAAAACTTAAGAAATCTTAAGAGATTTTGGTGTTAAAGAGTGAACCAGAATGGACGACTTATTCCAACGTAGTTATGTACCAAGGTTCATTGTAATTATTTTCATTAGCTTGTCTAAGATCTGGATCACTATGATAAGAAATCATCAAGGATTTTGTGATGACCAGATGAAATTGATGCAGCGGCATCTAAAAAAATTTTCAGTTGTAGAAATTACTCGGTAAGTAAAAATATGTGAAAACTATGGCGGTTGCATTAGAACAGTGCTTAAACTTTAGCTACATCTCTTGAAATCTATAACAAACAAAATTGGAGAGTAAAAATAACATGCATTCGAAACTTCTCTTTGAATGAAATGGTGGCGAAATCATATTAATAAATTTAAAGTCAATACTTTACAACATAATAAAAAAAGAAAATATGCTAAGCTGATGAACTTCATAAGTTTTTATCATTTGAAGACAAAGAAGTGGAGAGCCACTTGGAAATATCCTTCAAATAGATAAGATAATAATATCTAAAGCCACAGGAAGTGATAAATAAATAAATACATAACATCAAACCAACCAATCAGTGCAAAGTAAAATGACTTCAACAACTATACTTCTACTTGATGGCGATACTCTGAAATTTCTAGTCTTCGTAAATAGTGCAGTAGAGTCTTGCTAATCCGGCACACTAAATAGGACCTCCACCGCTTTCTTAAAACAAGTCTCAATTAAATTATTTTAAGATAAATTAGTCAAGTAAGATAACATTCACATAAACAAATAGTATGTTGATACATAGTACTTGCTTATTAACGCAGAGGTAATTTTTTATTAACATTCCAATAATCCGGCACCTTCTGGTTTTTAGTGGTGCCAGATTAGAGAGACCCTACTGTATTAGGGTAAGGCTATACAGAGTTTCGTGGTTTTATTTCGTAAAAATAAAATAAACAGTTATCTGTTTAAAAATATATTTTTCTCAACATATTAAAATAGTATCATAACATAACAGTAAAAGAATATACTTAATTCTAATAAAAAATTATAAAAAAAATGGGAATGGACATTTGGGGAATGTTAAGGGAATGTATAAGGGAATACCTATTTCACTTAAGAAAACTAAATGTGACCAATGATTTTATAGGACTAAATATGGATACTGTGAAGAACATTGTGATAAATCAATGCATTAATTTCATTTACAAAATACTGACACAGGATCCAACTGATTATGGATAAAAGTTCAGAGAAAAAGCATGATAAGTTTTCCTTCTGCACACAATATGGTCAAACTACCTATAAAAAACACTGTACACTGAACAAATAGTAAATATTTATATAAAAAACATAATGTTTTGGAAAAGTATTATTAATTAATATGGCGACATTACATATGAGCTCCCAGAACCATTGTAAGTAGAGCCATCCTCACATACATTCCATACTCCGCCTGCCTGAAGTACGCGGCTCTCGGGTCACTGTCAAAGTCTTTGCTGATTTCATCAACACGTGGAAGTGGATGCATTACAACCATTCTCTTCTTAGCCCGAGTCATGAGTTGTGGTGTTACAACATACAAGCCACACGCCTGCAATCGAACAAACCATTGTTAAAAGGCATTAATTTAAGAATTCGTTCTGTTAGTCCAAGAGCCCGCTGCTTAATTTATGACGTATCTGTTTTTTGATCGAAATGTGGTATAAATGATAGCTTACCAATAGGGTATTACATCGCACTAGGGTTGCCTATCAAAATCTTGCCGCAACCCCCCCTGCCCCCCCCAAAAAGGTCCCTCTTCGCGGTTTTTCGCATTTTATAGGAATCTGGTAAGAGATAGGAGAAAGTAGTCAATGACAAAAATAATCCTTGCTAAATTCTCTACAAAAAATGTAATGTCAATTTTTTCGTAGAACTAGCAGTTTACCCGCAATAGCCGGTCCAAAACCGAAATTCATTTAAAAAACTAAAAAAATGAATTTAAACTTAATTGGTTGAAAATTGATAAGAGCTACAGGAAAATAGTCAAAGAACGAATTAATTACCATAGTATTAGCTATAAAACGAGCTATAACTTATTTTCATACATCAATTAATTTAGGAGTTATTGCAATAAAACTCAGTGACGAAAATTCTTAAAATTAAATTTTTCATAAAATAACCAGCCATATAGCGCCGCAGGCCAAAATTTTTTTTCCATAAAATGTTAGTGATAATGGGTGGAAGAAAGTTAAAGAAAAAAAATCAAAAAAAATTATTTTTTTTTTAAAAAAAATATCCTGTTTTTCGACCGGCCATTACGGGTAAACTACTAGTCTTATGAAAAAATTGACTTAACATTTTTTGTAGAGAATTTAGCAAGGATTATTTTTGTCATTGACTACTTTCTTCTATCTCTTACCATATTCCTACAAAATGCGAAAAACCGCGAAGAGAGACCTTTTCGGGGGGGGGGGGCAGGGGGGGTTGCGGCAAGATTTTGATAGGCAACCCTAGTGCGATGTAATACCCTATTGGTAAGCTATCATTTATACCACATTTCGATCAAAAAACAGATACGTCATAAATTAAGCAGCGGGCTCTCGGACTATGTTTTCTATTTGCAAAAAACATTTTAATGAAAAAAAATACAGATTTGGCCAAAATGAAACAAAACCTGAATGGAATTAGTGCAGAGTTTTACCTTCTCATATTCAGATTGTGTATCAAATCTTTCCCTCTGTATTCTGGTCATGTACAGCACATGTGTGTCACTGAGGACGTCTTCCAAGGAGTTGTATATCTTCTGAGATATTCCTTTAGAACTCACAAAGTCTACAATATGTTTGGGCATTCCTAGATTAGGAGGACTCACATAACGCAGCTGGACATCGTACAATGTTAGGAGTCTTGTTAAAGAGTGAACTGTTCGTCCATTCTTTAAATCACCCACCATGGTGATGGTTAATCCATTGACTGTACCAATCTCTTCCCGAATTGTAAAGATGTCTAGTAATGCTTGAGTCGGGTGCTCACCAACTCCATCACCAGCATTAATAATTGGTTTACGGGAATGCAGTGCAGATTTCTGAAATAAAATAACTATTGTTAGGGGTTCTGCATGTACACGCATTGTAGATATGGGTCCAAGATTACATTCAAGCAGATACTTACTGCAACAGCTCCAGGTTCTGGATGTCTGAGCACAACAACGTCTGCGTAGCTGGCCATAACTGTGACACTATCTTCCAATGTTTCTCCCTTCTTAGCTGATGAACTTGTAGCATCCGTATGAATAACAGTACCTCCTAATCTTTGCATAGCAGCAGCAAAGCTATTACTTGTCCTAGTGCTGACTTCGTAGAATATGGAAGCCATGACTTTTCCTTTCAATACATCATCCAAACATCTGCCTTTGGTGACCATGTTTTTCATGATGAGTGCTAAATTGAAGATTTCATTCAGACCTTCTTTTCTAAACATATCCACTGTAAGAATACTCTTTCCCACAATATCCAATCCACTATGTTTTTGTCTATTGTTCAATAAATCTTTTTGTGGATTGTAATTAGAAGTACTGTCACATCTGGGACGGATTCCAGGAATAGGCGATAGACTTCTCAGGCCGTTCTCAGAAGCAAAATGAACACCCAATTTATTAGATTCTTGATAATTTCTCATAAGGATTTCATTGTCTGTATCTTGATCACTAGATCTACTAACATCTCCTGACTTGATATAATCATTTAACATGAAGTGGAAGTCTGAGGCTGAACTGGGTCTGCTAACTTCTTTATCCTGATTTGATGGAAGCATTTTTTTGTGAAGAGGCCAATCTTTGACATTTTGCCCAAATCCAGGCGGAACCAAAACCTGTCCTTCTACGTAGGCCACCTCTCCTCTCAACACAACTCTGTGAACAGCTCCTCTTACTTTCATACCAGCAAATGGAGTCCACTTGGACTTTGTGAAATTCATAGCATCTGGAATAATCCATTCATCATCAGTGTCTACTTCTATATATGTATCTGGCTGCTCTGGTAAATTGAATATTTTTCTAGGATTCTTATGGAATTTGTTGACCAGATCTTCCATGGTTAGTTTTCCTTCATGGACGGCATTTAGTAAAAGAGGAACAATAGTTTCAAGTCCAGGGTAACCAGGAGGAGCATTATCACTATTCTTTTCTTCGACCGTATGAGGAGCGTGATCTGTAGCAAACACATCAATAATATCAATATTGTTCCATAACTCTGCTTGGTCCTCAGGTGTTCCCAGCACTGGACGCACCTCACCTCTGCTACTGCCTATTCTAGGTAAGTCATTAGTAGACAGGAACAAGTGGTGAGGACAGACCTCACATGTGACCTTCATACCCCTCTCTTTGGCTGCTTTAATTATTAGAATTTCTTGTTTCCTTGCAACGTGACAGACATGGATAGGTCTGTCAGCTATGGAAGCCAATAACAGAATGGCAGCTGTAGTTTCATTCTCCGCATGAACACATATGGGAGATTTCTTAGGCCAGTTGGCTAAATGTTTTTGCCACACACTCATGTCATTGAGTTTTAATGTGGTGAATGTTTGGTTCAGATACATTTTAAGCCCAACAGCTTTTGACGCAATTTCTGTGACAGTGTGATAATTTGTTAAAGAGGCTCCGGCGTATAATCCATAATCGCAGCGTGCTCCAACATTAGCCAGTTCTTGGACATACTGCATTGATTCTTCATCAACTACAGATGGCGTTGTGTTTGGCATAGCACAAATCATGGTTATACCTCCAGCTAGGGCAGCTGCTGTGGCAGAGCTGAAGTCTTCCTTTTCCGTAGCACCAGGTTCTCTCACATGCACATGGACG
This sequence comes from Ceraclea dissimilis, assembly GCA_963576895.1. NCBI lineage: Eukaryota > Metazoa > Arthropoda > Insecta > Trichoptera > Leptoceridae > Ceraclea > Ceraclea dissimilis. Next base: position 8,755,064 of record OY756365.1, read on the forward strand.
TCTATGAAGCCTGGAAGTTTTACTATATTTCTTGATGTCATACAATCTATGTGAGTTTTCATAGGGGCTTTGAAACCGATCCTCCTGATGGCCTAAAGAATTAATAAGGATATACACAGTAATCAATTTCATATATAGATATGTGCATACTATACCTAATGCGGGGAATAAAGTAAAGCAAATAAGTAAATACCTCAACTAGCAGCTTGGTACACTTGACATCTGTTATTAGAGGCACTGAATAATCTACAGCCAGGCGTCTAGTACGGTAGCCATGAGTAGTGAATGAGGAGACCCTCCTAGCTCCTCCATTCCTCATTGGGAGATTAATAACTAACTCTATCTGCTTCTTGGCCAGGAACTCAGCCAAGTGCATTAAGTCATCATCTTCTTCATTCTTCCCAACATCGTCAAATGTCCATTGCACACTCTCCACCTGAGAAAATACAATTATTATTAAACTCATACATCATTCTTTCACTGTATTCTACATCTGGGTATTACGTGCTCATATATACAAAATATCTTCTCAAAGAACACCAGAGGAGTGTATGTATTTGTGATCAGTGTTGATATACATCATTGATATAAATCATGATGTGATTTTTATCAATAAATTGATAACTATTATGTAAAGAAACATTCAAATTTTATTAAAAGAAGATAAGTTGACAATCATTTACACAAGGAACACACATTGTGTGAACTCTCGAAGCATGTATGAAATCAAGTAGTGAAGTTAGTTCATTGGGAATTTACGGGTCGCAGGTTCAAATCCCAACCACCTTATAAAAACATTTATCAGACTTTTTAATTTTTTCAGAAGTGTGCCTATGATTGTCGTTTGTTGTCTACCTATCAGTGGCGAAGGGTGGATTTTTGCAGAAGAGAAGCCGGGGCTAACATTTCTTATGGGATTACCTCAGATTAGACACTATTATCCTATTATACCTATAATTTTTTCCAAAAGGTAACTCGATGAGAAACGCGTTCTTGGGTAGCTTCGCGCCTACAGTACATATATAATACCCTCCTGTATGTTATCTCATAAAAATCCATAAAACAAACCAAAAAATCAGTTTTGTATTGATATAAATAGGATACACATCAATTTTGGTTACTTATAAATCTAGATACTTACACAATTCCAAATTTTGATATATGTATGTTTTATATATATATGTACGTATGAATGAAGTTGTGCTTGCATTGAAAAAAGCAAAGAATGGTAAAGCTGCGGGACATGACTGTGTGGCCATAGAGTTCATCAAGCAAGGTGGCCCGAAGATTCTCGAGTGGTGCCTGAGGCTCTTCAACTTGTGCTGGGAGAGTGGCTGCACTCCTGAGGATTGGAGGAGGGCAGTCATCTGCCCTTTGTACAAGGGGAAAGGCTCAAGGTTGGAATGCGGCAGTTATCGGGCTATCAGTTTGCTGAGCTCTGTGGGCAAACTGTATGGAAAGGTATTGATTGAAAGAGTAAGAAAAGTGACTGAAAGTAAAGTATGGGATGTGCAGGGTGCTTTCATGAGTGGCAGGGGGTGCACCGATCAGATCTTCTCCCTACGGATGGTCGTGGAGAAGCTTCTGGCTAAACACCAGAGGCTCTTCTGCGCGTTCGTGGATCTGGAGAAGGCATACGATCGTGTGGACCGAGAAAGACTGTGGCGTGTACTGTCGGAATATGGGGTGAGCGACCGACTGATTGGCGCAATCGCGTCTCTATATACGGAGAGCTCTGCTTGTGTCAGGGTGAATTCTGCGTTGTCGCAGTGGTTCACTCTCACAAAAGGGGTTAAACAGGGTTGCGTCATGTCGCCTTGGTTGTTCAACCTGTTCTTCGACTACTGCATGCGTCCTCTGAATGAGCTGAATGTTGGTGTGGACCTAAATGGAGTGAAAGTATGTGCGTTAATGTTTGCAGATGATTTAGTGTTGATGGCTGATGATGAATGTGAGTTACAACGGATAGTATCCTGTGTGTACGAAAGCTGCGATATGAATGGTATGAAAATGAATGTAAATAAAACGAAAGTATTAGTGTTCGAAAGAGAGGAAATAAGGACAAATTGTGTGATAAAGGTTGGTAATGACTGTCTGGAGCAAGTGAATGAGTATGTATATTTGGGAAGTTTGTTTACTAGAGATGGACGCTGTGATGGAGACATTGAAAGAAGGAAGCTGGCCGGTACTAGGACGAATGGTGCGCTCGGTCCGATTGTTAGTAGTAGCAATGTGTCTATGAAAGCAAAAGTGCTAGTGCACAATGCTGTCTTGGTGCCGACCCTGATGTATGCTAGTGAGACGTGGACGTGGATGAAGAAGGATGAATCAGGGTTGAATGCAGTAGAAATGAGGTCATTAAGAAGAATGTGCGGGAAAACGCTGAGAGATAAGATAAGGAATGAGGTTATTAGGGAAATGAGTGACTGCAAGACTGGTGTAGTGACAAGAATGAAAGTAAACAAACTAAGATGGTTTGGGCATGTTGAGAGAATGAATGATGACAGGATGACAAAAAAGATATATCTGAATGAGCGAAGAGGGGTGAGAAAGCGCGGCCGTCCGAGACTGACCTGGTCCGATCATGTCGACCAGATCCTCAAGGATGGACGCGTTTTGAGTAAAAGGAATCGGAGAGCGTGTATGACTAATTGCATGAATGTGACGGAAGCTAGGAGTGTGTGTAAGGATAGGGCTGTCTGGCGCTCTGTCCTCTCTGCCTACCCTGCAAGGGATGTGGCGTGAGGGTATAGATAGATAGATAGATAGATAGTATGTTTTCACGAACCCTGGTTTGCTTGTGATGGACTTTTTACCCCTTCCCAACCCTAGCATTACATTTTCATTGTCGCATGAATAGTGCACATTGAAAGAGGATAGGTAGGTACTTACCTACAACTACATAACATTACAAAATAATCGAAATCTTTTTAAAATTAATTAGATAATGTCTAATTATGGCATTAGGTATATAAAAATTTCATTGCATTATTTAAACATTATTTTCTATGTGTAAATCGTTGACATGTGATACAAACTATAATATAATCACTATTATCACACAGTGTTTCATCACTTTTTAAACTGCGGGCCGCAGAAACTTCGATAGAAAAGTGTGAACATGTAAGTAGTTGTAAAAGAGTTACAGCAGTAACCAATGGGTCAGCAGTAGAGCTGTGTCAATAATGGTCAACAGTTAATCTTCAACAGTTGTTCTTATTTAACACGTCAACACTGTTGACATAAAAGTATATTGTCTGCTAACGTTAATCCACGCCAATACCAGAGTGAGTATGTAAATATTCCAACCAAATGCAGGAAAAGAAAACTAAGCAAAATTCCTGCGCGTATAAGCCTGTCTGCTGTCAACAGTAATATTAACATCAACAGGAAAATTAACGACTAGGTACTTACTGTTATTAATCTCGCGATGTCATTGGTCACCGGTCAACAGTAGCGCCTGTTGACCGGTGACCGATGACATAGCGAGATTCATTAGCATTACGCGCGGGACATTAACGGGGAATCTTCCGAAACTGATCAGTACCGAGACGACCATATTAACGTTAACAGTTAACGATAACTATTAATCGGGGCACATTAGCATCTGTTAAAGTTAACTTTAGTTAGCGTAAACGCCCACTACTAGTCAGCAGTCATTAATCAATAATCATTATTGGGTTCTAATCTAACCATCAATTTCCAACCCCCTTTCATCCTGGCTACCGACCACGCAAATATATCATTAGGTAATAGTATCTTCCTACCTAAGTACGCTGTTGTATCGTGAAAAAAGACAAAAAAAATCGCAACTAAAAGTAAAAATATTGTATCTTAGTGCGGAATAGTCATTGAATTGTATAACTGTAATAAATGGATAATTTAAGTGTAGATGATATTCCATTAGTTGTACAAGAGAAGAGAGGAACATTTCCAACAAACGAGTATTGTAAATAGTTACTGTTATATTTAAGAGAAAATTAATAAACAAAAATTATAAGTCTTTTACCTATTCGTGGTATTTCCTGCCGTATAATTAGAGAACCACTGAATACATTGGTGTACGTAAAACCCAACAACCGTGAATAAAAATTTCGGGCACATTTCATTTTTTTCACCATCATTATTAAAATAAATTAAAATAATTAGTTAAACAATATTAATACAAATAATTACATTATAATATTGTGTACATTCTTTAGAATGTAATGGCGAAAATATTTTTTTGAATTTAAACAGTTTGATTTCGGCAACGCGACTGCTTAGGCGGGGACATGAAACTTACTATGGCGTCTAGACATATCTTATAAAAAATAAATAAAATTAAAACAAATAAAAAAAAAAAAACCCGATCACGAAATAAATTCTGTGAAAAGTGCAAGTATGGTTTAATAAAAAAGAGTGATGTTGTCTAGGACATATACACCTAGTGAGTAAAATATATAAGTAGGTATAATGATATTTAAGTAATGTGACGCATAATTAGACACATCGATTAGCTAGTCCGTCAGTAGGTGCATCATGAATGGTGTAATAAGCACATGTAGTGAAGTGAAAGATAAAAGGATTAAAAGTAGGAATATCGTCATTAAACAAAAATAGATATTCAGACCTTGCGTCTCGACTACCCCACTAAATATGCTTTGTAACAAAATAGAGTAAATACATTGAACCTTCCTCCAGTGAATAATCGTAAAAGATCTTGTATACCTAGGTTCTAAAATACCTCAGATTTTTTTTCAATGACAGCTGCGTTTCCCTGAAGCCGCAAAGAAAAAATCGTCTTAGTAATGATGATACATTAAAATCTAGTGAATGACAGTTTTTTTTAATAAAGCGAAAGTATCCCTAATAAGTGAAAAAAAAAACGTTATTTTCAACATTTGATCATGCAATCGTTCATGCGATTTTGAACCTCAACGCCGCGGGAAAAGAAACATCGTACCCTTCCCCTCAGACCACGATACTAGAAATGTTGAACATTTCTAGCTTAAATATTTCATATATTAAAAACTAATTTATACTGAAAATTTTCGTCATGTTTGCTGATTCAACGAGATAAAATATGACTCATAAATTTGAAGAATATTTGTTCAAATTTGGTTATAAATCTACATAACTGGGGGAACTTTCTCCACACATTTTCGATTTACACAATTTTAAACAATACGAAAATTTGGCCATTTTTTTAATTAAAGGAAAAATATTACACCATTTTTATAGTAAATTTTACCTACTTTCACAACCTACAAAATAGTGATGTTTTCACTGCCTAGTTAAATAAAAAAACTAGTTAGAAAATGAAAATTTTCAAACCTCGGATTCGGATTCAGCACCCCAAAAATTGTATACAATGAACTACGAACAACTCCACAACTTTCCATCGAGAGGCTGTTTTGTGTTTAAATTAATCGGACTATAAATAAAAAAATCTATAATTTATTGTACGAATTTTTTAATGTCCCCTTACGTTGTGGCAATTGATGTTCAAAGATAAAATAATAAATATATTCAATTGATAAAAACCAATAACAATACTGATATGATTTATAAAATACTATTTAGTTGTAAATTGCGATGCATGTTATATGAAGATATTAAATAATCATGGATGTTTTCTTTTAATTTATGCCGACACCTAATTATACCTTTTCAATATTATTTCATATATTTCAATATATATCAGCAACGATATGAATATGTAGTTATTTAGAGAACAATCTAATTCATGTATCAAAATTTTCTTACATGTTTATATGTTATCGTAATTATAATTTCACGGAATATTTGCTGATCTGGTACATTAATATAAATACCTTCGTACCTGAATCAGTGGCGCAACTAGGGGTGGGGGAAGGGGATACATCTGCCCAGGGCAGTCATCGTTAGAGGGCCGCCAAATCGGTCGGTAAATTTCCGTCCTTTTTTGATCCGTTTATAAATTTTTGAGGGAAAGTCCGAAATTTATTCGCTGCGAGGCTTTCTTTAATGCAATCACTAGTTTTAAGGGATTCTGCGCGGCTTTTTTCAATAGATATTATTGCCAACTTGGTGTGAAGAAAAACTTGACTCAGAGAGGGAAAGGGGGGAGTGGGAGGGGCCGCAGATACAGACTTTGTCCCCGGGCGCCGAAAACCCTAGTTACGCCTCTGTCTGAACCTGAACTATTGCCGAAATATTTCAATTCGATAGCATCTTATATTAAAATCACGGCAGAGACCGACTGAGTTTCAAATAAGGTTTTATAGAGCAATGTAACCTAATAATAAACCGAATTTCTATACTTGATAAGAGAAGTTAATAAAAGATATAATAGCAGAGAAATATAGCAACAAAGGAGTATAATATGAAATTAGATCAAAACTGTGTCTCAATATTTATTTGCAATTTGATCCGACTCATTTGCTAACGATTAGGTATTAACAAGACTTAAAACTGAAACTGTACTATAACTAAAATGCATATAATAATTGAGTTATTATTGCATGCAGGTGAGTAATCTAATGATCAGTCTATATTAATAAAAAGGATGTAAGTATACAGTCGAAGTGCAATTTAAAAAGATCATTAATGAAAACACTTACGATTGGTATAAAATTACATTATCTTTATGTCTTATCAGATAAGTCCTGTTATTATCAATAATAATTTACACTCAATAACGAAAATAAATACTCACTGAAATACATTTAGCAAACGTGAAGTCAGTCTTATTCGAAATTTTGCACGGCAACAAAGTGAAATGAGAAAAGGGAACCTATTCAAAATGTTAAACGAAGGACTCGTGTGACTGTAGGAACTAAATTAATAATGAACTAAATACATTATAAATTTATTAATAACTGGTGTGTACATAGTAATAATAAGTGAAAGTGCTACATCATAATATTATAGTGCTGTTTGTTTGTATTCAGTTTTAGAAAAGAAACAGTTTCAAAATGGGTAACTTTGCGGCTAAGTCGGTGGAGGTAAAAACTAAAAAGGGAAAACCGAAAAAAGTAAAGGAAGCGGGTAATTTTTTTGATCATCAAAAGCAACTCCAATATGAAAGAGAACGAGAAAATCAAATGAAACTTGAGATGGCGACAAACAGCGGAGGAAGAAAGGTTCAAAGTGAAAGGAATGTCAATGTGGATATGCCGGAGTCTATTAGGGGCGCTCAAGCAGACTCCGTCAGACCTGTTAGACCGCCTAAGCAGCAGATGGTCTCATATGACCAAGAGATGATAGAAAGAATGAAACACCAGCTGCGAGCAGACGCTAATGCCTTTCTTCTCAATAACATCATGCTTTCTGTGCAGTTCTTTGACAACTATGAAAGGTAAGCCAATTATAATTTTTATTTTGTTTTTTGTTGAGCATTCGTGGAACGAAGATGTCTTCATTTTGATTGTCAACCCCGATGCAGTGCAGTGGGGTCGGCAATTACCTACATATATACGTATTGGTGTATGTGTTGTTCATGTAATTGCAATATTGAGACTATTAAATAAATAATTACCTAATAATGTAAATATACAAAGTGTTAGTGGAAATTTAATAAACGCATGTAAACGATAGCTACGCAATATTCATCGTCGTCCATTGCTATTATTTGGATTGCCAATAAAATACACAAACATTATAATTCTGATTGATGAAATTTAATTAAAATTATACGATTACATACATACTCGTATTTACGATATCACATAGAAAATAAGCAGCCAACAATAGCCACATTCAATATGAGTTTAGGGAGCCCTGGAAGTAAAGTGGTTTTGACCATCATCTCGGAATTTCTATTATTACCTAAAACGGATATACAACGATTAAAAAATATTAAATTCTACTGAATATTCTTAATACTATAAAGTCAGCTTTGCCCAGAACACTTCATTTTTCCTGGAACGCATTACATTTCCGAGGCCGCAAATTTTCAATAAACATAAAGAAGGATGTGCTATATTTTTTACCTGGATGTGCTACCGAATTCCCTCGGCTATATAGAAAGTCAATGCACCAGAAGTATTTCACTAGGAGCAGTAGGCTGGCGGGAATCTACGCAATCAATAATAATGCCGATTATACATATTGAGAGGATTAACTAAATCAGGCTAAACTGATATCAAGTAACATTTTTTATCGATGACGTATTCTTAAAGTCAAGGTTGTTGAAGGATTCTGATACACATGTATTATAAGTGCTTATATCAATATTCAATACTTAGAATATTGTCTTCTTGACTGAATCATCGATTGATTACTCCTACTCTTGAACAATGATGCGACTATTCATTCTCAGACCACGTGAAGAATCTTGGTATTTATTTTGATGACGGGTTTTATGGTGGAACAGGCAACTCAAAAGCTTACAGATTTTTTTCACAATGGATACCTAAAAACTTCTTGTTCAGTCTCTTTTGCACCAACTGTTCGACTATGCAGTATGCACACGTCTACTGTTATTTGGATATTGGATCTCCCAGTGGAGGCATCAAATGAGCTGGAACGTCTTCAGAATGCGTGCAATCGATTCGCCTTCGGCCTTAAGAAGTCTGACCAGATCTCTGAATTCCATGACCACCTCGGCTGGAAAACCACTGCACAAAGAAGGGATACTAGCTGAGTTATCCGCGATTCGCATAGTATATTTGGATGGTGAAGTAGCCGGTGTCTCCTACCATGACTTGACCAATGAAAAATTTAAATAAAGATCTGCGTTCTACTTGTGAAGTTCTTTCGTAAGACACCAAACATGGTGGTATGCGGTGATTGAATCCCCTTGATCACTCGGCGTCTTCCGCAAGCTTGAGCTGGACAAAATATACGATCTGAATTTATTTTCCAACGCTCTTTCATACGACACCACAGGTGAGCAATCTGGGCGCTTAGATTCCCTCGTTCCAATGGCGTTCCCCGCTGCATTTATAGAAGATTCTTCCAGTATTCGTTCCCAGATAACAAGTCACATTGCGAATGGCGGAGCGACGGTTTGTAGGCAGTGTTTCATTGGACGCAGTACATATGTATACAATATTATTTTACCGGATGATGAAAAAAAAGTTAGGATCTTTATTGAAAATCTACTATGTTTCCTATACGACTTCTGTTTGTTTTGTCAAAATCGAATTAGTTGTTTGTGAGGTATTGTCAAAAAACCTAAATGAGAAATTTTCATACTCCCCAATTTTCAAAAGGCCATAACTAAAAAACGGTTTTTTTGGACATACATTCATTAAACTTTTTTTGCACATTTTCTCATCCTCTATCACTTTTCCAAATATTTGACACACGGAACCAAGGACCCTGCATTTGATTTTTTGTATAATGCAGTAAAACAGGAATATCTTTTGAGAAGAGAAGTACTTATGTCAAGTTTTGTACCTTTTTAAACTACACTAAATGAGGAAGTTTTTAATATAATTTACCAGCTTAATGTGGAGATGTCGAAATCTGCTAGTAAAAAACAAAAAAAAACTCGAGAGACGGAAAAGATGTTTTTGTTCTTAATATCGTGGCATAATATGTTTTATTTTGGACTATAATCAAATACTTAGTTGGATTATTCAGAATTACGAATTAAAAATTATATTCCTAGAATAATGAATTTTTTGACCGTGGCGAAGGTGTCGAATTTCACGAAAAACAAAAAAGTGCCGGTATCTCGAGAACAGGCGTATTTTTAGTAAGGTCAGATTATTTAGATTTTCTGGTCAGTTATGAATTGGTCTATCACCCCTCCAGGGAAATCGTCGACTTACGGGACACCCTGTATACACTCATATAAAACAATAATAATCTACTATTCTAGTCCATCCCGCATCTATATTGTGGGGTAGGCAATTAGCCATACAGACAAATTGTTATACACTATATATTACATTACAATGGGATTATGGAATACGCGTTATAAATTAATAGGTATCCATACAATATAATCTATGTGTAAGTATGTTGTAATTACAAAGATAATGTACATATTAATAATAGGATTAATCAGTAGGTATAGCTAAACATCTGATAAATGATCATTCTATTGTTACATTCCGAAATATCATTATTGTAGACATATAGACCTGTATTATCTATCAATATTCAATAGTATAGGTATCTTACTGTATGTATGCATCAATATTATATTAGATACAAGCTGAGTTACAAGTGCTTCGCAAACGCAAAGGACTGTGAAGTACACCGACAGTACGACCCGACCCGAAACGCGTTCATCCATCCGTTAGCTAAAACAGTACGTTACCACACACAACCCTTGTATCCCCTCATCACAATGGCGTCTCTCAGTGTCTCCAAATGGGTTGAGCTGGACAAAATGTGACTTAAGATCTGAGCTCCTTTTACACCGCCCTTTTATACGACACCACACATGACCCCAAACAACCCTTGGATCCCCTTATTATCATGGCACCTCCTAGTAAACGATTTTCTTTTTGAAAAATGGCGATGTAGCCTAAAGCAGATCGGTTGAAAGTTTTTGTGAATTTTCACAGCAATCCATCGCAAAATGCGGGTGACATGCGAACATTGCGAACACTTACAAAAAAACGGATTTATTATATATGAGTATATTTATATATGAGTATATATAGATTAGGTACTACCTCCAGCTTTCCAAGTAAAAGAGAAGTTATGTATTGGCAGTTACTTAGCAATTTTCAAATACATTGAATAATTATAATCATTGACTGTCAACAGAATTATCCCTATCCTTCATACGTGAGGGCCCGAAAAAATGAAAACTCCAGTTTCAGAGGGGTGAAATGGAATCGTACAATGAAATTAATATGGACTTTTTTGTTTTCCTTTGACTCACATGAGTCTATCAAAGTAATAAAGATTGAATATAGACTATAAAATAATTATCAACACGATATCAATATACAAATACTTAACAAATAGCTTGTCCTACTAGTGTTATAACTTGAGTGTCTTATTATCCATCATTGCTGTACCACGTGAACACAAAGGCTTAACATAGTAAGATAATTCTAATCCCTCTGGTATTCGGTATTCGTGACAAACAGTATTACATGCTCACATATGATGATTATAATACTGTAGGTACAACATTATGTTACTAGTAAAAGTACAAGTTCCGGTATTCTACGGACTGGCCTGGTACTCTATGCATAATCGCATACAGAGCGGATTTGAATAGAGAGCCCTTACGATATTTTGCACTGCACGACACAAGCCTTTACCTTATTGTGAAGTGTCTGGAAAGTATAACTGTAATATGAGGTTGGTGTAAGTATGTACTTGTACATATATAGTACCTACTTTGAGAAAGGACTAAGTGATAAATAAATACAAATTTAATACGATCAATGGTAGCATACTTGCAAATAAGTGATTATTTTTTTTCCACGAACTTAGATACTATGCAAGCAAAACTAAATAATATGTATACCTACCCAATACCTAATCCCACACCCCTACATGCAGTATGTCAAACCTACAAGCGATAATTACATAAGTAAAATACAATTAGGCATCAATTTAAATATATATTAGGTGCCTAGAGGTTTTAACGAATTGACGTCATACTTAATCTAAAATTATACCCACCTGCAATTTATTTTATGAAAAATTCCGAGTAAAATGTTAGAATACCAACATTGTAAGCATTGCCGGTAACATGTTAATAATTTAGATATGAAAACTTTAAATACTTCTAAATAGACGATGCCTAATTCCTACGAAATAGTTAATGATTTGCTACTTATATAAAATAATAAGATAAAACTAACAATATGTTAATAGCATTAAATCATTAGTATTAACATTAACTAGGATATTAACTATTTATTCACGGTAATTTCAGCACACTGGTACATGCACCTACGCATTGGAAAAATTAGGGAACATACTTCGAACCTTCATATGTGTACATTTTATGCGCACTTAGAAAAAATCTAAAAGATAATTGGAAAATATTTTTCAGCGCATTAGACTTAGATATTTGCTTTTTACCAATGAAAAGAAAGAGTACAAAAAGATCTACTAGCTAATGCATGATCTTTGTCTAGTGATACAGAAGATATTCAACTACTTACTGTATTTAATTTCGCCAAATAGTACCTACTAATAAAGCTTTAGCAGGAAATCTCTATAGTGAACGCAAGACATTTTTAAAACAAATTGCATTGCGTTTGGAAAATAACGAAATGTTATTACTAAAGACCGGATTCCACGAAATTGCATATTTACATATGCATTTGCATATTTTGCCAATTTATTCAGGTTTCTGCATATTCGACTAAAATCTACTGATAGTGCATGTTTGGATTTACTTTCTGAAATTTTAACTGTATTTGTAATTTTTTTTCCTTTTTGAAAACTAAAATGTTGGTGTCTGGTTGCAAATGTAGTAGGTAAATAAAGTAATTTAATAAAAAAATAAGTACCTAATCGTAATTTTTCTTTTAAAAACAATATTTTATGACTTTACTTCCTAGATCCGTATTTCGTGGTCTTCCAAACCATACCAAAGATAAATGAAATATAAATATAGTTGAATAAAATCTTGTATTAACGTTAATTTGTAGTATTTATTTAAATTTATGATGGATTTTTTGGTGATTTTGTTGCATATTTTGAGCATTTTAAGTTGCGTATAATCCGGTCTCTAGTTATTAAATATCAACACTGTATAATTTCCAATAACTTTCATCATCAGGAGGATAGTGATGCATTTGATTATTTATATGACAAACTACGATACAGAGATTATCGTGTTGAGTGTTTGCCATACACCTGGGTAATGCATTATATCTACATTTCAATCAAATAATAACATATGTAATTACAACATAAAATAATGTAATGACTTAAAATACATCTAATTAATTTATACAATGAAAGTGTTTCATACTTATACATGGTGCTACATTATAATAATATGGATGGAATTATTCATGACTTATTATCAAACAGACCACAAAAATTCTGTGTAAATGTGATGTTAAAATCCAGTACTGTACAATTAATTGTTACACGTCCATAATAACATTACTGTTAGAATGGACGCAGATGGTTGCAAATGTTGCTAAATTTGTAAATTTCCAATATTCCCATAGCAAGTGATTACTGATTGGTTATTGTAAGGGCATGAGTATTTTGCACCATCACTGCCAAAGTAAGAAAGAACTATAGGAAGAATATCTTCCTGAGGCTAAACGATGTGCACACGTCGTACATCCGGCAGTTTTGTACCGAATTATCATATAGTATTTCATTAATCACATTGCAACGAACGATACAATTGTAGCAATTTCATATACCTAATATTCAAAAGTAATCGCAATCTAATACACCCTCTACCACTTTATCATTTAAGCCCTCCAAAGAATTCAAATTCATTAATCATTTTTAGCTGTGACGTCACCATAAAGTTATTATTTATGTTGATATATATATGTATAAGTAATCAGATATTATATTCACAATTGTATCCCAAGTACAGATAAATAATTTGATTTAATCCCCTTGGTATTTGCATTGCTTTTTTTTATCTGAGATTGAAATATTTTTAATTTTTATTTCAGAAATAAAAATACAATTTACATAATAACAAATACATAAAGAAACAACATTACTTTAATAGCACCTGGTGAAGCTGCATAATGTGTGCTTGAGTTCGGGCTCAATTTATGAATATGGATTTTTTTTCAATTACATATAACATGTTCTAACCCTATATATTTATGTGTGTATATTATTATTATTGTATTTAAGTTTTTCTTTCTGTTCTCGGGTTGACTGTAAGATATTGGTTTTGCAATAAGTCCGCCTTTTGGCACACTATAATTGTCTTGTTTTTGTAACTATGTATATTTTCTCCGGCCAATAAAGATTATTTTTTTTTATTTATATAGGCCAAAAGTCATTACCTTTATATATATTGCAATCACTCATGATTGTTGTATTATGTGATAAAAAATAATATTTCAATATCGCATAAGCTTTCTTATACACCCTTCACAGTAAGTTAAAATCTTGTGTCGTGAAGTGCGGTTCAATTCGAGATTCAAACCCGGCATCCTTCGCTGGGAATTTCAAAAATACATAGAGTCCACCATCAAGGATAAAAATTGAGTGTTACTGAGTTTAAAAACAATGAGATGGTTCAGACAGTAACGATTTGTATCCTTGTGTATTTCTTACATGCGACTATTTGTCGAGGATTCTTATCCTCATCATTAGATCCCTACAAGTAGAGTTTAATTCAATGTCTAAGTATCTCAACGACCATCAAATTCTACCTGTTTGCCTTATAAAATAGGATTTCATTTATATTCTAGTACCTACCTGCATTCTTTTGATTCGGAGGACTAACTGTAATTTATTTTTCAGAGTAATGTGGGATTTGAAGAACAATTCAGTAACCGAATCAGACAGAATGCTGAATGACAATATGGCACAACATCACAAACACATATTCTTGCCAGATAAACTACAGGAAGAGGTTCACGCACATGTCAGAGTGCGAATGCCTAATGCGGAAGATAAATTGGGAAGGAAATGTTTAGAAGGTCTGCAGCCACAAAGAATGTTTGTTATTCACGATAATGTCGAAGTCAATGAACCTGGAGAAGTGCCAGATTATTCCACAGTACTGGATGCGCCATATTATAGAATGATCATGGAAGAAGATGATGAACCAGGTAATATCTATTCATTGCTTCTTATTATAATTGTCTCCTGCTCTCAATTCTTCTAAAAAAACATATTGTTGATATTTTTTTTACTTTTCAGGTTTTGTGAGGATTAAAAAACTAGAAATACTTCAAAATAAAATGAATTCCGACGAAAATCTGGATAGCCAGCCTAAAAAACAAAAATATTCAAGCAGTGAAAGTGACTTATCGGATGATTCAGACACAAAAATGAAAGAAGAACTGACAGAAGGGAAGAATTTTATGAATGAACTGAAAGAACAAATAGACAAGAAGCCTAAACAAGTTTTCAAAACACCAAACAAATTAATAAGCAATACTGAGTACCAGACAAACAAGTCCAGAGCAACACCAATAAAAAAACTGAAAGAACAAGATATAATTACTTCAGAAAGAAGACCCAGTGGAATACTGAAGAATAGAAATCGAGCCGTGATGCACGGTAAGCTTGCTAGTCCCACGACTAGACCGAGGAAAAGGCAAAAACCTAATAATAAAAAAACAAGTCCCAGTGGAAGTGAAAGTTCAGGATATAAAACAAGCCATAGTCCTGCAACAGAATCTAGTGGCGAGTCAGATTATGGATATGCTAAAATTACAGCAGAAACTACACCAAAAAAACTAAAAGCCAGTGAAGCGGCTAAGATTTCGGACAGCACAAGTATTATACCTCTTAGGTGTATAACAGTTGTAGAAGTAAAGAAACAACCAGATGATAGTGATGATGATGATGAAATAGAGGAAGCCTACAAAGCAAGATATGGGGCACAAAATCATAGAGATCTGTACAAGAAAATGTATTACTTAAATTCCAATTTATTTATGAGCAACTTTACAGATATATTCCTATTGAGATTAGCGCAGTCACTTGGATTCACTGGCGACTCCGTGGAAGATGCTCTCACCCAAGGGGCCAGCATCTATTGCACACGAGGAGTCAATAAAGCAGCATCTTTCGAAGTACTGCCATCACTCAATGCAAATTGGCCAAATGTAGCGCAGGGTTGGGTGGTTAGGAGAAGGAATATTATAAAGAATCCTAGAACTAGTTATGTGTATCACTGGCCAACACAACACATGGTTGGAAAAGCTAAGAGTTTAGGGTGTCTGATAGTTCCATTGGGATTCAGACCTAGCCGAGGAACTAATAAAGATATGAGTTTACAATGGAGACTAACTTTTCCTGCTATTGAAAGATATCTAGAAACATGTTTAGCACATTCACATGTTAGGTGTCACTTATTTGCTACACTTTTATTTAAAATGTTCATCATTAAAAATGAAAACTCTAAAGTTGGTTTGGATTACAATCATATCAGAAATCATCTGTTTTGGCAATGTGAAGATAATTATGCAATGTGGCCAGAAGATAGACTAGGAGAAACCCTGAGAATATTTTTGAAGTCTTTCTATCAACAGATGATGAAGGCAAATATGCCGGATTATTTTATTCCACAATGCAATCTTTTCAAGGGAATTCCCAAAGCAAAATTGTTAAAACAACAGAGAATATTAGCAGACATCATCGAGTCTCCAGTGATGCACTTGCTCTCAGCATTAAAGAATCTCAAATATGTTAAAAATAATTTCTATCCTGTGTTCAATTACAAGAAACTATATAAAATATTGACATGTGAAGACATTTTGTCTTATGTGAATCCACATCTAGCAAGAACAGAAAATAAATACGAAGATGATTCTGATGAAGAACATCACACTGATAAGGGATTCTGGAATGAAATCAAACAAAAAGATCCGGGATACAAGTGGAGGAAAGAGCAACTCAGACAACAGGAAGCCAAGAGAGCAGCAGAAGCTATAATTAATAATGCTAAAATAGCTAAAGAGGCAGTCGAGAAGAAGGTAAGATGAATGTAATTTATATAACTCTTAGTGATTGTAACACAGGTGACTTATTAAAATAAACTAATAAATGATATTTACTCTTTTACAGAAAATATTGCCTTCCTACATGGACCCACATAGGCGGCGACTAGTGTTAGAATTGTTCATTGAACACTTTATGATAATGGCAGAATATAGTGAGAAATTTCATGCAATGAGACAAGGAATAATTTACTTGGAGCATGCTTATAGATTATCAGTGGTATTACGTGATGAACCTGGAGGCGAACCACAAGGAAGGGAGTTCATAGCAATCATTAGAGAGAAAATAGACATTTTAAAGAGTAAAGTAGCAACCTCGGGACCTCCGAAAGTACCTAAGCGAAATGATAGTATCAACTCTACCACAATGAGACCTAGCATCAGTGGAGTTATACAAAAGAAACCTGAGCAATACATCAATCTGGAAAATGTACAAAATGAAAGTCACGTTAAAGACCAATTAAGTCCCACTACTAAACTCACCAGTATAGAAACGGTGGATGTTCAAATTCAAAGTGAAAGTGAAAAACCCAAATCAATTAAGGCTGTTACATTCCAAACAGTGGACGAGGAATCTGGAGATGATGACAGAGATTCAGATGAAGGCTCATTTATGTCTAGGTTATAATAACATTGTATAAAACCATTAGTAGCCTATGCCACATAAGATATTGTAAATTAACTACTATTCCTTGTACACTTTCAACAGCAATACTTATTCATTAAGTTAGTAGGAATTAACAAAATAATGTTTTAGTCAATTTGTTATCCAACAATTCCAATTTATTTCTCGATTGCTTTTCATCAAACCATGTAGGGGTGATGAAAACTTGTTGAGAAAATTGTGATTATTAACTTTGTAGATCTAACAATGTTGAGTGTTTTGACCAAAGGTTTTTGGTAGAAGTCCATTACAATAAGAACAATGAAATCTTAGTTTTTAGTATCTACCACACACTTCGAATTTATTAAATAGGAGACTAGACTTAGCATTGGCCTGACGAATAACACGGAAGTGTTTAGTCGCCTATCTAATAAATTCAGTTTGTGGAAGATACTAAAAACTGATGGGTCTTCATTTTACGAATGTTGTAGATATTATTATATGCTATTTATAAATATGGTTAGTTTTCAAATATATAATTTAAATTATGAAACTATAACCTCATCAGCCAAGTGGAAAAATATAAGTTCGTATCCACAAATTCAATATGTACTAAGTACTATGAGTATTTATTTAATGAAAACAGTTTCTCTAGAAACATATTTAAATTCTCAAGAAATGCTATATATATGTACATGTGCACAGGAATTGTGGGAGGCATAAGACAGGGATGTATGCAAGGTGTGGTGCTCAGCCCTCTCACTACCCCGAGAGGAAGCAGCATGATCATATATGGATAAATGAATTTAAACATAAATAATAATTATGTACCTATGTGTTGTAAATGTATTAATAAAAATTATTTTTCGTGTAAACGATACAAGTAGAAGTCTAATTATTTTCATGTCCACTATAGTTAGTGCAGTAACGAGAGCAAATTTAATGGCATTTACAGGAAAAAAATACAGTAGTCTACTTCCCTTTCATACTTTACGTATTTGGGGGCGCTGAATTCGAATTTCAACTTTGCCACCTCGTAAATGTGATGCGTTCTGAGATATTCGAGAAAAACTCAGAAGAAAACGTTATTTTTAGAGACTTTCGCTCATAACTCGAAAAGTATACATTTTAGAGAAAAGAATCTCGAGACAAGAATAAACTAGAGTAAATTTCCTACAAATAGCGATGATATTCATTTTTCTGAATTAAACCGCTTACGCGCTACTATGCGCTAAAAAAGGGCATAAATTCCACTCTTTTTTAAAAAATATTTTCTCTTTTAATTTATTGACTATAACTCAAAATATATAGACTTTTTTGGAAAAAATTGTTGTACATAAATAAAGTACACTATATTTTCTACAATTAATGCTAAGAAGGTTTTTGAGACAGACTAACCTCTATTACGTTAGAGCGCATTGAAGTTCACTATAGTACATTAGAAGCAAATTCTTCATTATTTAAAATGAATATATAACATTAAAAAAAATAAAAAAATCTACAAAACTTTCTTGATGCTATGAACACAAGGCCTAAATTTTTATATTTAAATGTTTGCTACCCCTAAATAGCAATAGGTTGGTAGAAATTTGAGAATTCCTTAGAAACAAAAGCTCATTCTCCAGTTTTCTGTCCATAATGTGAAAATTAAAAACAATTGGGACAATTATACTTAGACAAAAATAAAGTACATTTTATTATCTATGAACTACCTTATAACTTTTTTTAGTCAAATAGACGATTCAGCAGCCAGAGTTCGTTAAAAATTGTCCATATCTCGAAAATATTCTAAAATCTCTACTTATTTTGGTTTACCGCCTGCAAATAAGAAACTAAACATTGTTAAGAAACAAAATATGAAAATTCATCAAATTTCCTACAAATTATGTCTCTTGCGTTTTCGCCCTGGCGAACTGGTTCGATGTTAAAAAGCATCGAAATTTAGTATAGCGTGTCATATTAATTAAGCGTTGATAATACGAACTAAGACTATGGTATGTAACACACGTACCATAGTCGTAGTTCGTATTATCAACGCTTAATTAATATACGATTTTATACCAAATTTCGATGCTTTTTAACAGCGAACCAGTTCGCCTGTTCGAAAACGCAAGAGACATAATTTGTTGGAAATTTAATGACTTTTCACATTTTGTTTCTTAAAAATGTTTAGATTCTTATTTGCAGGCGGTAAACCAAAATAAGTAGAAATTTTAGAATATTTTCGAGATATGGAAAACTTTTAACGGACTCTGGCTGCTGAATCGTCTATTTGACTAAAAAAAGTTATAAGGTAGTTCATAGATAATAAAATGTACTTTATTTTTGTCTAAGTATAATTGTCCCAATTGTTTTTAATTTTCACATTATGGACAGAAAACTGGAGAATGAGCTTTTGTTTCTAAGGAATTCTCAAATTTCTACCAACCTATTGCTATTTAGGGGTAGCAAACATTTAAATATAAAAATTTCGGCCTTGTGTTCATAGCATCAAGAAAGTTTTGTAGATTTTTTTATTTTTTTTAATGTTATATATCCATTTTAAATAATGAAGAATTTGCTACTAATGTACTATAGTGAACTTCAATGCGCTCTAACGTAATAGAGGTTAGTCTGTCTCAGAAACCTTCTTAGCATTAATTGTAGAAAATATAGTGTACTTTATTTATGTACAACATTTTTTTCCAAAAAAGTCTATATATTTTGAGTTATAGTCAATAAATTAAAAGAGAAAATATTTTTTAAAAAAGAGTGGAATTTATGCCCTTTTTTAGCGCATAGTAGCGCGTAAGCGGTTTATTTCAGAAAAATGAATATCATTGCTATTTGTAGGAAATTTACTCTAGTTTATTCTTGTCTCGAGATTCTTTTCTCTAAAATGTATACTTTTTGAGTTATGAGCGAAAGTCTCTAAAAAGAACGTTTTCTTCTGAGTTTTTCTCGAATATCTCAGAACGCATCACATTTACGAGGTGGCAAAGTTGAAATTCGAATTCAGCGCCCCCAAATACGTAAAGTATGAAAGGGAAGTAGACTACTGTATTAATTTCTCCGCGAAAACACCATATGACTAGACTAAGTAAGGTAACTGTTACACAATGAATGTAACAAAATACAACAATTTGGCTGAAGCTATTAACTTGAAGCTATTAAGTCAAAGAAGAATGAAGAAAACAACTTACTTGAATGCCATGCTCCCTGTAGAAGTCACCAGTCCCCATACTTGCATACAGCTTGTAACCCATCTTATACAATGTTCTGATGCTTGGCAGTAATTCCATTTTATGCTGTGACAATACAAGGATGACAATATTACAATAATGAAAATTATATTAATTAGGTTGGTACATACTACTACACGGCCTCAAACATCGGCTCATGATAAAATGGATGCCAGTCTACAAGTTTTAATAAAAAAATAAATATTAGATTTGTTTTGCTTACTTTAAAACTTCCTACTGACAGAAGAACAGCTTTTTTGGGTATTAGGAATCCAGTGCTCATTAAGCCCTTTAAATATGCTTCATATCTGTTATCACCAAAGCAAGCCACTTCTCCTGTGGAGGCCATCTCTACACCCAGTGTAACATCAGCACCAGATAATCTAGAGAAGGAAAACTGTGGTACCTTCACACCGACCTTCCCACAGCCCATGAGAACATCTACGGGCTCAACTTTCTCCCCAATGATGACGCGAGTAGCCATTGCCACAAAATCATGATCCAACGTTTTGGAAACAAATGGGAATGAGCGTGAAACCCTCACATTGCACTCAATAACTTTCAAGTCATTATCTTTAGCAATTAGTTGCATATTGAAAGGTCCTGTGACGTCTAACAGTTCAGCTATTATTCTGGCTATCTCTTTAATCTTTACTAATGTTTCTTCGTTGATATCTTGAGGAGGAGTCACAAGAGTTGCATCTCCCGAATGAACTCCAGCATTCTCAACATGTTCTGATACAGCCATGCAGAGAATAACGCCATCTGCTGCTACAGCATCAACATCTATTTCTTTAGCTTCAAGTAAGAACTTTGATATAACTACTGGATGATCTTTGCTGACATTACTCGCTGATTTTAAATAAGCTTCAAGGTCTTGATTAGAATGGGCGACATTCATAGCAGCTCCACTCAATACATACGAAGGTCTCACAAGACACGGATAACCCACTTCTTCACAAAATTCAATTGCATTTTTCAAATTAGTCAACTCTTTCCATCTTGGTTGTAAAATACCCTTTCTGTCTAACATTCTGGAGAATTTAAATCTATTTTCCGCGCCATCTACACATTCTGGTGATGTTCCTAATACTTTAGCTTGTTGTCTATGCAAGTCCATAGCAATATTGTTTGGTAGCTGCCCACCCATACATAAGATGACACCTTCTGGATTCTCTAAATTGTATATATCCATTACGACTTCAAATGATATTTCTTCAAAGTATAAACGATCACACATATCATAGTCTGTACTCACTGTCTCAGGATTATAATTGATCATGATTGTTTTTCTCCCCAAGCCACGTAACTCTCTCAGGCAACCAACGGCACACCAATCAAACTCAACAGAGCTGCCTATTCTATAAACTCCAGATCCAAGCACCATGGTGTATCCTCCAGGGAAGTCTAGATCATGTGTAGAAGCATTGTATGTCACATATAAATAATTAGTAGTTGCAGGCCACTCAGCGGCAACAGTATCAATTTGTTTTACAAATGGAGTTATTTTGCATTCAATACGATGTTTTCTCACAGCCAGTTCTGTACTCTTAACAGCTCCAGCTATTTGCTTATCTGAAAAACCCAACTGTTTGGCCATCAACAAAACATCATGCGTTAGACTCCTTTGATCTAAAGATTCCAAAACAACATGGTAATCAATAATATTTTTAATTTTTTGTAGAAACCACTTATCAATTTTTGTGAGATCATATAAAGTTTCTATAGAGTATCCTTTCTTTAGAGCAGCTGCCAAAACAAACATCCGTTTATCTGTAGGTTCTTTCAAATCTTCATCCTTTACTTGTTGAATATTTGGGTCTGAGCCAGTGACATTTTCATCAACCATTCTTAGAGCCTTCTGGAATGCTTCCTCAAATTTCCTCCCCACAGCCATCACCTCTCCAACACTCTTCATGGAACTGCCAATCTTGGTGCTGACTCTACTAAACTTTGACAGATCCCACCTAGGTATTTTCACAACACAATAATCTAGACTAGGCTCAAAACATGCAGTGGTTACTCCAGTCACAGAATTTTTGATATCTGGAAGAGACTTTCCTAATGCGAGTTTAGCGGCAACATAAGCTAGAGGATACCCAGTAGCTTTGCTAGCCAAAGCGGAACTTCTCGATAATCTTGCATTTACTTCAATAATGAAAAATTCTTCAGAATATGGATTTAATGCATACTGGATGTTACATTCTCCGATGACTCCAAAATTTCTAATAACTTTAATGGCTGTGTTTCTAAGCATGTTGTATTCTCTGTTTGATAATGTCTGACTTGGTGCTACTACAATAGATTCTCCAGTATGGATTCCTAGTGGATCTACATTCTCCATATTACACACTGTAATACAATTATCATAAGAGTCTCTTACTACTTCATACTCTACTTCCTTCCAGCCCTTCAAAGATTTGTCAATAATCAGTTGGTTAGAATGGGAGAAGGCTTGATGCGCTAACATCTTTAGTTCTTCCTTATTATTAGCAAAGCCTGATCCGAGTCCTCCAAGGGAAAATGCAGCACGAGCCATCACAGGATAACCTATTTTTTCAGCAGCTACCAGAGCTTCTTCTAATGATGACACAGCAGCGCTAGGTGCAACCTTTTCACCGATCGAATTGATTCTCTCCGCAAATATTTTTCTGTCTTCAGTGTCGATGATGGACTGCACAGGTGTCCCCAATACGGTTATATTGTATTTATTAAACACACCAGATTTTTGTAATTCAATACCGCAGTTTAAGGCTGTCTGACCTCCAAAGGTCAACAAGATACCATTTGGCCTCTCAGACCTAATGACTTGTTCTACATAATCAGCTGTAAGTGGTAAAAAGTAAACTTTATCTGCCATTCCTTTTGATGTTTGGACAGTAGCTATATTTGGATTAATTAAAACTGTTTGAATTTTTTCCTCTTGTAAAGCTTTGATTGCTTGAGAACCGGAGTAGTCAAATTCACCAGCTTGTCCAATGGACAGTCCACCAGATCCTAAGATGAGAACTTTCTTTGGTTTTTCCACTGGTGTAGATTTATATATTAATCTTTCTGTGATTAATTCTTTAACAGGCTTAATATGAGGAGTACTTGACTTGTGCGCCTTAACAGAATCAATGAAGATATCAAATAAGAATTCTAAATCTTCTGGACCAGCAGTGTGTTCTGGATGAAACTGAACACTGAAGTATGGCAATGTGGAATGAATGATTCCTTCATTAGAGTTATCATTTTTATTGGTGAACAACGCCTCCCATTGTGTAGGTAAATTGTTAGCATCCACAGCATAACCATGATTCTGCGACGTCATGAAACACCTTCCAGTTCCTTCATGACTGCACGGCAAATTGTGTCCTCTGTTACCATAACTACAAAATAATATAATTCATATTATTATTATTATCTACCTTACATTCACATGATACTATGTGTAGGTCATTACATCATTTATATATTAACATTATTATTTTTAATTACAGCATGATTTAAAAGAAATTGATAACCGAACTACTAATTTACATTTGTGATAATTTTATTAGTAAAAGTGAAAAAATATTATAAATGGAAATAACAATTCATTCATGAATAATACATTGTTGTGTGGATCCAGGACTAGAGTTCAGTTTGTTGAGATTTTATTCTGCATTCCATGACACAAGACATTTCTAACGTAGAAGGAAATAAGTCAAACTATTAATTTAAAAGTATTCAGTGCATGTAGTGATGCTTACTCCATTTTATATGTTTTACACCCAGCAGCTATTGAGAGCATTTGATGTCCGAAGCAAATTCCAAATATGGGCTTAACCACATCTGATACCAACAGCTTTTGTAAATTTTTAACTGGTTCTTTGCAGATGGAAGGGTCTCCCGGACCGTTACTTAAAAATAATCCATCGTAACTCTCAGGATCCAAAGGAGAATTCCATGGCACTACTACAACTTTGACATTCCTTTTCAACAGGCATCGTAGTTGGTTGAATTTTAGTCCACAGTCTAATACACATACTGTAGGACTTCCAGAAGGATTGTATGTGACAGATTTCTGTAAATATACGAAGTAAATGAATAAGGCTGACATGAAAGTTTTGCTGCAAATACAAAAGTACAGTTTTCTCTTTCAACTCAGTAGAAAACATGCAATGAGGTAACAAAATTTCTTCGTCATCTAAAAATATTATGAAATAGGGATAAATGCTAACCTTAATGGAAACTTCAGAAACTAGATTTCTAACATTGGGATTCATAAACGGGACTGTAACCCCTGGTTTAGGTTTCCCTTGCACAATTCTTCCTAGAATACTTCCATGCTCTCTGAGTTTCTTTGTGAGGGCCCTCGTATCAATCCCACATATTCCTGGCACACCCTGCTCTACCAACCACCGAGACAGTGTTCGGGCTTGCCTCCAATGGCTGGGGGAGTGACACCACTCTCCGACTATTAAACCCTTTGCCCATATTTGAGTTGACTCAAACCAACTGAAAGAAAGCAAAAATTTAACAACATAAACAATAATACATCTCATAACTACAATTTTATTACCTACATCTCATAAAAACAAAATATTTTTACTGTATTTCAATTCCCAAACTAAGAGCTCCAATACTGGAATTTCAATATCGTATTAACTTTCCAAACTGTTGTATGATTATGAATTGGATCTTTCCTCAGCTTATGATACCGTTTGGAAGAGGGGCCTCCTCCAGAAACTTGCTGGGGCTACCCGGTGCAGAGGCACGGTGGACCTACTAGAGCAAATGATGTCGGACAGAAAGTTCAGAGTACACTTAAATGGTAAAACAAGCCGGTACAGGTACATACAAAACGGCTTACCTCAGGGATCGGTACTGTCGCCGCTGCTCTTTAACCTATACACTGCGGACATCCCAACGACAGAGTCCAGAAAATTCATATATGCAGATGACGTGGCGATAGTCTACCAGTCTGAAAAGTTTGAAAGACTGGAGGAGGTTCTGAACAGGGACCTGAGCACTCTCGAACAGTATTTCTCAAACTGGCATTTGAAACCAAACCCCAGTAAAACTGCATCCATAGTATTCCACCTTAATAACAGGGAGGCCAACAGAAAACTTAACCTTACAATGTGTGGAGAGGAGGTCCCTAGTGACATCAACCCGAGGTACCTCGGTGTCAAACTGGACCGAAGCCTCACATATAGACAACACATGGAGGGTTTAAAGAACAAATTAAAGACTAGAAACAACATGATATCCAAGTTGGCTGGCACTAGCTGGGGATGCAAGGCGGACGTGCTGCGAACCTCGACTCTAGCTCTTGTGTACAGCACAGCAGAATACTGCGCCCCAGTATGGGCACATAGCGCACATGTCGCTGCTGTAAACACACAACTGAACAACTCAATGCGAATGGTGAGTGGTACGGTCAGGTCAACTCCGCTACCCTGGCTCCCGATCCTCTCTAACATCGCTCCCCCTGATTTACGCAGGAAGCAGATAACGTCACGGGAGATAACCAAAATGGAACGGAACCCACAACTGCCAGGTTATAATGATATTTTCTCACCCCCTCCACTCAGATTACCATCAAGGAGCGTGTTGTGGAGGGAACTGGCATCCTCTCCCCAGCTTCCTACGCTCAACGAGGATTGGCATTCCCTTTGGAATGAGGCTAATGTCCCAAATAGACACCTAATAGAAAATCCTCATGAGCGTGTACCCGGATTTGACTTGCCCCGAAAACAGTGGTCCGCGCTTAATAGAATCAGGACAGGCCACGGAAGATGCGCAGACCTTATGCATCGATGGGGGTTTTCCCCGAGCCCCGACTGTGAATGTGGTCGCCGCCAGACGATGGGCCATATAGTTGAGTGTCCAATTTTTGGTTTCGAGCGCGGTCTAACTGAAATCCACGGGGTCACTGCTGACGCTGCCAATTGGCTGAGAGATTTACCTCTGAATTTGTAATTGCCGGGTCTATTGCCATATGCGTTAAAAAAAATTATGAATTATATACTCATTGATTCTGTCTTCATATATATATATATATATATATATATATATATATATATATATATATATATATATATGATTTTGATTGTTTTTCGGGTACGACGCGTGAGTTTGCTTTTGGGCGAGCTTTCGACGTCTCATGGGACGTCATCATCAGGCAATACGTCTAAACAGTATGATGTACAAGTTTTAACTGCCAACCGGGTACTTCTTCGAAGTTTAGGTTGACTAACGCTGTGTGATGTGGGTGTATTTGTCGTATGGTGAGAAGAAGAAGGCTGTATGTGTGAAGGGTGCGGAGTAATTATCGTGTGATAAGACGTGTTGGGTGGGTTAGGAGGGTGTGTGCGGGTGACGGGCGGGGTATTGTTCTGTGCATTAGTAACTGAGGGGGAGATCGGTGCGGGGATGGTGGGGGGTGTTACTCTATTCAACTCGTTGTTTTGTGTCGAATTCTGCGAAGTGTTGTTATCTATAACGGTTTTTTCTATTAAATGATGGTATGTATTCGGTAGACTACGTGTTTCGTCTCGCTTGTTTAGGGAATGCTCCTTTTTGTAGATGTTAATAGCCTCGTAAAGTATTCTATGTGACTCATTGTTTGTCCTAACCAATTTTTTAGTATTATCGAAGTCAATATTATGTCCCTCTGTTAATTTGTGTAAAGCTAGGGCGTTAGAATGCTTTTTATTGTTGACGTCGACCTTATGTTCTGCTATTCTACAGTCTATTCGTCTGTTCGATCTACCTATGTACACCTTTTTGCACATTTTGCATCCTATCTCATAGACGCCTTGATGTTCATTAGGAATCTTATCAGTTGGTTTCGGTAGGAAGTCCTGAATCTTTTTATCCATCCCCGCACCGATCTCCCCCTCAGTTACTAATGCACAGAACAATACCCCGCCCGTCACCCGCACACACCCTCCTAACCCACCCAACACGTCTTATCACACGATAATTACTCCGCACCCTTCACACATACAGCCTTCTTCTTCTCACCATACGACAAATACACCCACATCACACAGCGTTAGTCAACCTACCGTCACCCGCACACACCCTCCTAACCCACCCAACACGTCTTATCACACGATAATTACTCCGCACCCTTCACACATACAGCCTTCTTCTTCTCACCATACGACAAATACACCCACATCACACAGCGTTAGTCAACCTACCGTCACCCGCACACACCCTCCTAACCCACCCAACACGTCTTATCACACGATAATTACTCCGCACCCTTCACACATACAGCCTTCTTCTTCTCACCATACGACAAATACACCCACATCACACAGCGTTAGTCAACCTAAACTTCGAAGAAGTACCCGGTTGGCAGTTAAAACTTGTACATCATACTGTTTAGACGTATTGCCTGATGATGACGTCCCATGAGACGTCGAAAGCTCGCCCAAAAGCAAACTCACGCGTCGTACCCGAAAAACAATCAAAATCATATATTCCGCGATGCGAAAAACTAATAATTAACATATATATATATATATATATATATATATATTTTTTTTTTTTTAAATACATCTTTGTACACTTCACAGAAAGCTTAAAAGCTTGTGTTGTGAAGTGGAGTAAGTCGGGAATTGGTTACATAGTCAAATCTTACAAGTTGTATGATCTCATAGATGAGTGATATGAAACTCCTTGTTTTATTTCTCAAAATTAGAAAAAATTGTTTTCATTTTAGTGTCACTTTTAGGTATAAGCTAAATTGATTAAGTCTGATTCAGATCAAGTTATATTATGTATAATAAACAGTCAAAGGCGAATGGGTGGAACCAACCGTGGAATGCCATGTTCATCCTGCTCATCATCAGGGACTCCATAATTCCCAATCAAAGGGTAAGTGAGAACAAGAAGTTGGCAATGGTAAGATGGATCTGTTAGAGACTCAGGGTACCCCACCATGCCAGTCTGGAATACTGCAAAGATTAGGAAAAAATTCATTAATATTGTTACTGAAATGACAATTAATATAAGTTAATGAAGTAATCAAGTTGAGATGGTTGGGACATGTCGAGAGGATGAATGACGAAAGGAAAACAAATAAAATACACCTGGGAGAAAGATGAGGTGTCCGTCCAAGAACCACATGGATTAACCAAGTAGACCAGATTCTCAAAGATGGACTTGTTCTGAGTAAAAGGAAACGTAGAGTATGTACGGTAAATTGCATGAATGTGACGGAAGCGAGAAGTGAGTGTAAGGATAGGAAAGTCCGGCGATCTGTTCTCTGCCTACCCCGTAGGGGATGCGGCATAGAACAGAATTGACTGATTACCTACTGATTTATGTATATGTGGACATAAAATCACATGGTCTGTTATTACTTTCTCCAATAATCCATGCTATAAAATGGGGAAAGCCATTGCACTGATACTTACCCACTTCACCGTCCACATCTGCTGGACAGCCGAAGCTCTCACCACGGAGTATAGTGCCATCATCGAGCTCCAAGCAACACACTTCTCCTCTCTCCTTCCATTCCGTGATGCCCGCAGTCATGATATGTCGGCACTAAAACTGAAAGCAAGCAATATGTTGGCAATAAAACCACAAAATAAACTGGAATAAAAATACACTTATGCCCAATCCTACCAACTTCGACCTAGGAAGGAGAGCCCTAAGTAATTTCCATATAAAAACAGAGATAATATTACATTTATTGAATAAAGAGACACATCCAGCAGCACCACCACAGCCTAAATCCATATGAAATTCTACATGCGACTCTCCTACGTTAGGTGCCCAAATATCTCCGCCCAGAATCTCCCCAACTAGGTGAGCTGCATGTAGAATTTAGGCTGTGGTGGTGCTGCTGGATGTGTCTCTTTATTCAATAAATGTAATATTATCTCTGTTTTTGTATGGAAATTACTTAGGGCTCTCCTTCCTAGGTGTAAGTTGGTGGGGTTGGGCACTAGACTACCTATAAGTTGTTACACATTATATTACCTGGGTAGGTACTTTACTACCTATGGAGAATCTCCACAGAAGTAATTCTAATTTCAGATAGTCTTTTATTTATTAATCAATTGATTTATGCATCATTCTTTCGGATCAAAGATTCTTAAACTGTGGTGTGACCTCCTATGTGCAAACATAAAATTAATTTCTAGTTGAGAAGATAATAAATACAGGTGTTTGCAATTAGGCCATTTTTTATATAAATCTGCAAAATAGGATACCAATTTCTGTACATAAAAATGCATAGAATTTTTCCTACAAAATTACTAAGTTTCATGTTCAAAATAGGGTTACTATTTTCGTAGTGAAATTTTAAAAAGTACTATGTCTAGACAATATGTATGGCGGTAACTTATCAATCTATTCCTTCCAGCTAACCCTTATGTAAGCAATTAAGCACATAAAATTCTGTATTGTACTCCAACGAAAACATAATAAAACAAATAGGTAATATACCTATTAGCAATTGGATAGCAATTAATTCAGTCAATAAGTGAACAAAAAACACGAAATTGATTTGAGTTATTTTACAATCCAATAATTTAGCACTGCTGGCCAATCTAGGCCAACTGCTTTATCAACAACTACTAGAGGTAACTAACAATACAGGTTTTATAAAAATAGGCCAACATACTAATTCACCAACAATATTTACAAATCATTGGTGCCAACTACAAAGGATAATCTTCCTGTACTACATAGGTAATTATATTGTTTATTGTACCCGAGGCTGGCCCCATATTGTTCATACAGACCGGGTCCAACTGACATTTGACGATGATGACACCATGAAAATGTTTGGGAAAAAATATTCCGCAGTTCAAGTGTTTGTCACCGAGACAAGGTGTTTGTCACCAATACAAGGTGACGTCACCAATATGGTGGTGATGGATATCGTGTGTGTAGGCTTGTATACTATCGCTGGCTTCGTTGTACCTTCTACCATGGATTAGATATAGTTTACCTTCTCCTTCTACTTACCTACTGCAACCACATACTCCACCACAAGTCTGTAATAATTACAGGGAGAGAAAAACTGCTTCATATTATTATTAATGAATAGCACTAACAAAAAGTTTTGAGAATCACTGACAATTATTTTATAGCATGACAAAGTCAATCAGCATTGGTGATCAGATTACCTCTTAGGGCCAGGAGTCAGGACCTAGGGTCACTGTGACTGAAGTGTAGGGTCATGATCATGGTCAACCTACTACATATTTTCAAGGTGCATAAAATTATTAAAATTGCAATATATGTATTGTACATAATATTTTCAGACCACTTGCAGGGGAATGGGTTTGTTAGTGGTTACTATTTAGATTAAAAAGGGAGAATAAATAGCTGAGCATGAGAATATAAAAATTGCAAAAAAATGTTATCTGATCCAAAGTATGTAAATAAATCAATAAAAATTAAAGATTTTTCTTCAGATACAACATTTAGAATCGGCGTACTCCCTTTGTAACAATTTCTTATCACCTAGTTTGAATATAATATACCGAAGAGTATTTTTCGTACGTAAATAGTCCTATTGATTTATATAAAAAGCCACATATTTACATACTTTTTACTGCACATTCAAGATTAATATTTTTATTCCTAAATAAAATATTTTTAACAAGACCAATCATTTCGCACTGCTAATTTGACGAACATATTGCGCGTCATGTTTTCTAAAAAATATTATAAATGAAATACTGTACAATATGAGTATAAACTTACGTGTAATGTGTTAAAACTTCACAAACATTCATAAAAACATAAACAGTTTATTCCGGTAAATGAATATTTTCATTAAATTCGATAAGCCACGTGTTGAACAGAGCGGCGCGGAATTAAAGACGAACTCTCCCGTCAAACTTCGCCGGCGAACTATTTTCTTTTTCTTCTTCGTGTTTTGTTTTGTGCAAGTGTCTATTCCCTCCCTTCATTCTCCCGCGTCCCCGTCCTTCGTCTACGGTCGCAAATTCCGTAACTTCCTTTTCCGGTGCAATAATAAAATGCGGGAAATTTTTAAAAACACTGAAGTTCAATAACGTAAGTTATTATGAAACAAGTATCTCTATTGTTTTAATCGTCCATCCTTTGTTTCTCAGGGTCCATCCTTTTAAACAAAAAATAAAGAAAACGACTAACAGCCGACATGAAAGAGAGGGATGCAAATAAATAAATCCATTCATATTAGGTATATAAATAAGAAAACTTTATTCAAGAAAAAATGACGACCACAGCGGCTGCTGTTTGTAGCCAACACGAGATAGCATTTCGGAGAACAAAAATGCTCCCCCGGAGCAATTTGTCTGAAAGAAACACTGTTCATGACTCTTGCTTGCATTAGCTAAGATAACGGGTAACACATCGTATGTTTATGATTTTGTATACCTACATGCAATACATACATCCTTAACGTGGAAAATCAGGAACTTTAAGGCTACTAAGATATTAACGAAATAAAAGACTGAGTTTTATTGTACGCTGGTGCTGTTGTTGTCCTTCAATAATAAGGCGACAAATAGATCAACAGTACTAATTTAATTTGTACGTAAAATTATCATTAAAATACAACGAGATCAAACTCCTATTGGCTTATTTACAAATTTTACGCTAAGAGACTGTGGGGTTCTCTGTAACTCCAAGATCGTCAGGGTGTTCCATTCTGGATACTTTTTAAAGTAAACTCCAGGGGTGTAAAGAGTAACTTGAGGTCCTTCCGTTGGCCAATATCTTCCTAAATGTCTGTCATTCACCCACGCGAAACCCTGAAACATAATGGCATTTTTGTAATTTGAGATGGATATAACATGTTTATTTATTGTTCAAACGGCCTCAAGCCTTTGGAAAGTTTACTATACAAATAGTAGGTACTATTTAGGAGATATTGCACATTGTAGGTACTTGCCTTCCCCCAGCCCGTCATGTCCAAATAGGAATCCATTAATCGTTGCGTTTGCACTTGGAACTGTACTTTGTACACCACGGGACCTTCCCTAAGGAATCCGCTGGTGATTGTTCTAACATTATTTGTACTATTTGCTCGCAAAGTTTTCTTCAAATCATTTTCGATTGATTCTAAAGGAAAACTAGTTACTGTCCACTGGTTTAACATTACATTGTTCAGTGTAATATTGCTGACCATACCCTGTAATTTTGCAATTCATTCAGAATTAGGTCTAAACAATAAGAGAACAACGACATTTTTAGATATAATACGTGTTTAGAGTATTTGAACAAAAAGTAATATGACAGTTGATATAAAGAGGATTATCAAGTTACCTTGAAATCGTTTACTACAGGTCCATAGTTGATCCTTCCTTGGTTTTCTACAAGAATCTGTACAAAGTTACCTTGGTCAGACAATATTGGAAGTGTATATAATTTTCGTGTTCTGCTTAGTACACCAGCGTAATACTGTAAAAAGAATCAGCAATAGAAATAGAATGATACAAATTAAACAGCCGATATAAATTATAAAACAAGCTTGCGTTCACTTACATCGCTTATGTATATCAAAGCTCTATCCTTCACTCCGGGAGCACTTAAAGCAGATGGATTAGGTCTAGGACCCTTTAACACTGTTTCATAAAGAATGAGTCCAGAATATTGTTTAACTGCTTCCATAGTTGGAGGATAAGTCCAGTAGGTAGGTATACGTCCAAGTCTTTCCCTTCCTTCCGCACTCAGGATGTGTAATACTGGTTGTAATATTAATTGTCCCGATTGCCATTTTTCCTTTACTGGAGGAGGTTGAACATTTGGAGCGCGTAAATACTGTAAGGTAGAAAGATTATCTGCATAAGTATTTACCATTCTTGTGAAACCTTAATCCTTACTGAACAATGAACATGCATTCAGTCGAGTTTAAATTCACCTACTTTCAGTACAGAGGTTCTAATTTTAAAGTATTTATCAGTTGGATCTCCTGCCTCAGTCAGTGGAGCGTCGTAGTCATAGGAGGTCAAATCTGGGGTATACTCCGTGCCTAGATTGGCCCCTAAAATGAGAAATCATCATCAAATTGTGATTAAACATTTCAAAGTATTATATACAATATATGTACGTTTACAAGGAAAATTGGGACATAATTTGTTACCTGCAGTAAAACCGAAGTTGGTACCGCCATGGAACATATAGAAATTGACATTCCCTTGTGTGTCCAGCATTGCCTCTAAAGTCGTCACAATGCTCCTCGTATCAACTCTGGCTATATTTTCTCCCCAATGTGTCAACCAGCCAGGGTAAAACTCTGAATTAACTAGTGGACCATTACCAGCATACTTCCTCATCAATCGCCAAGACGTTGTGACATTTACCCCTGAAAAGTGTAGGTGTGTATCGTTGTAATAATAAAATTAATTGAACCGCTTATTGGCGCCGTTTAGCAATAAATATGACCCATATGTAGGTACCCAGTATATGTATTTTATTATACAGTTTTGTGAACACAATTGTGGGTTTAAGCGGGTATATTGTGTACGACATCTTCAGTGTAGTCCGATGATTTCCAAAGTAGTCTCTATTGACCTCTAGGGGTCGACTCTGAACCGAAAGGGGTGAATCTTAGTAAAAAAAAAATGGGGGTGCATGAGAAGTAAATGGGGATCCACAATAATGGTTAACAGTAAACAGGTCATGACATATTTCTTGGCGTAATACTTTCCTGTAACAGACGTCTATGAAGTATTTTTTTAAAACGTAAATGTTTTATGAAATAATTTCGATCCCTCCCACTCTCAAAACTTAGATTCGGAGACGTGGAAAAAATGAAAAGACAGGAACTCAATACTCAAAACAATATAATGACACATATATGGACTACGAGGGGACTACTACAGGGTCCTCTGGCGTAGTCAAACAAATTGATGATTTGAAGACCATTGTGTAGCATTTCTAAGGCTCGAAAAAGCTTGCTTTTAAGTTTACTATGGGAGGTACTCCAACGTAATAAATATATCCTAGTTTTTTTTATGGCGTAATTCCATATAGACCGAATGTGACATATAGTATTAACAACGTTATAAATATTATTACTATGATATCACCGTGTCTAACAAATTAAATATGCAAATTATGAGAATGTATACTCGTACGTACGTAGGTAGGTATATCATCTCTCGGTTATATTAATTGGTTCAATTATGAGATGACTTGCACACAATAATCGAATTACGTTGAAACGATCAGACGAGTTTATTATATTTAACAACAATGTTATGATTGAAAACTCGCTACTCTTGTTGGATGTGACAATTAGAATGTCTAAAACAGAAACAGGAGGTATGTTAATATGATAAACAGAACAATGGAGATAGAAGTAAGACTCTGAAGACCAGATAGACCGCTGACTACTTGGATATCCACAAGAAGGCGATGGCTTCGTCCAGAGGATGCGGAGGACAGAGTGACTTGAAGGATGAGGATTAGGAGAGCCGACCCCAGATAAATGGGACAAAGGCAAAGAAGAAGAAACAGAAGATGTTAAATAATTTAGAGTTAAATAATTACTGATTTACTAACTTGTGCCAAAGTCCACTGTGGGGTATGCATCTGGAGTGCTACCACAAGAGAGCAGTTTCTCACTTATTCCATCTGTTGTGAATAGCAGAGCGTCCTGTTTCACCCAAGATCTTGTTAAATTGGCTAACCAGGACATGTAGAAATAATCGCATGATATGAAACTGCCATATTCATTCTCCACCTGTCAAATATATATAGGTAGAATTATGTATGTATATAATAATATGTATATAATTATAAGTATGTATATAATTATATTTCTGCTTCTTTTTCCACGATGTGAAGTAACTAGCGATGAGTATACTGGTGTATCGCATCCCCTAAATCGATCACAGAACACTAAATACACTCTCAAATAGAGACATCTGGAAAATCTTATTGAACTTTATGAGATAGATTAGGTATATTTTTTATATCTACGCTTCATACGGAACAACAATATATTATATTGTTTGTCGTACCTGGACCATTATAATTGGACCACCTCTTCCGAATAAATACGGCTGGATTCTCGGCATCAGTTCGGAATACCATCTGGTGACTTCGGCTTTGTACGCTGAAAATTTTAACAAAATTGTCATTACAAAATTCATAATAAAAACTGCATGTGCTCTCGGTGGTTTGAATCAGTTCCGTATAAATTTATCAGTAAGTATAATTATTACTCTTATGTATGCCTTGCCTACTTGTGTTTTACATAATATTTCGGCTATGAAATTTATACGATTATACATCTGTAATCTGTACCTATGTATGGATATATTTGTTTACAAGTTACAAGGTTTGGCTACAAAGTTTTTCAAGAGAGATGTAGGGAAATCTAGGGATACTTACTCTCGTCATTAGTCCGTAACTTTATGTTTGGATAATAATGGAGTAACCAGTATGGGAACCCTCCCTGAAAAAAAAATAAAATCTCGTGTCAAAAATTTGTATACGAGTATTTACTTAATATGCTATGTATTAGGATTATTAGGAATAAAAAAAGTACGTTATAAATAGTTTCAACGGACACACGTCAAATGATGGACATTCCATCAGAATTGTGACTGATGAAAATGTAGAAAATCCGATATGTTTCTCACAAAATAAAAATTGTGATATTAAAAAATAAGGTACCTATGTTATAGTTGCAAATATCATTCTTTAATAAGTACGAGAAGTCATTAACTTCGTACATATCTCTTCTTTTATCGAATAATTAATTATACGTATATGTAAGGATGTTATTAACCATGGAGATTTAATTTATTATCAAGTATACAACACGAGTTTGTTGAAGCTACCCACAAATATTATTATAACGATATGGAGAAAGATCTATAATCTTACCATGTCTCTTTCTCCGCAGATATAAGGTCCTGGTCTCAGAATGACATAGAGATCTTCTTCCGTAGCAATTTTTATAAAATTCACCAAGTCATAATCACCCGTCCATCTGTATTGTCCCCTCTCAGGCTCGTGGAAACTCCATTCTACGTATCTGCATATAAAATAACATTTGTACCAAACTAAGAATATATAATTCATTCTTCAGCGGGATTCATAATATTATTTGTAACTTACGTCGAAACTGCATTTAGACCAGCTGCTCTCAAGGCTCTTAATCTGTCCCTCCAGTATTCATTGGGAGTTCTGAAGTAATGAATAGATCCGGAAACATAGCGAAAAGGTTCATCATTCATCATGAAAGTACTCTTGTTGTAATCAATCCGGAAACTACGATTGAAGATCTGAAAACGATTGAAAGGTTATGACATGATGGCATCCCTGTATTACGTAGGAACTCGTGTACGTCACTTATAACTGAATATCTATAATGTATATACAGACTCGTGAAATGGTAATTCTTCATACTTTGCAATTCGTATTGATTGATTTGAATTTTTAGTGAAAAATTAACCTCATTGCATAACATAAACTCACAT
The DNA here is from genome assembly GCA_963576895.1 of Ceraclea dissimilis. NCBI lineage: Eukaryota > Metazoa > Arthropoda > Insecta > Trichoptera > Leptoceridae > Ceraclea > Ceraclea dissimilis. Next base: position 8,791,881 of record OY756365.1, read on the forward strand.
TCAGAATTGGTAATTTTACATTATTACCTACTATACTTACTATACTATACCAATACCTTTCACTGTCAGTGGAGTGCGTGCGCTTCAATCTATATCGCTTTTCTTTTACATAAATTTGTAACAAAAATCTACTTATACGTACTGGAAAATACGAGTACCATTACACTCTTAAGCCGGTTGAATAATAATTTATCTACTCATTTATGCATTACGTGAGAATATCTCATATATAATACTCGTATGGATCTCAAGGATGGACGCGTTTTGAGTAAAAGGAATTGGAGAGCGTGTATGACAAATTGCACGAATGTGACGGAAGCTAGGAGTATGTGTAAGGACTGTCTGGCGCTCTGTCCTCTCTGCCTACCCTGCAACTCCTGCAAGGGACGTGGCGTGAGGGTATAGATAGATAGATATATAGATAATACTCGTATCTGCTTAAGCATTAATGGCAACGTGGCTTAATTCATAGTCCCTTTAAGCCCTTATAATTTTATGAAGTGTTATGTATATAATATATTATGTACATCACTATAACTACTATGCTACGTATCATTTAATATCACATTATGTGTTTGCTTAAATTTATTTATAATAAATTTATTTTTATGTAAGTACTATACTTTCAATTTCAATAATAATATGTAATACACATTTCTACAAATATTATAAACCTACCTACACTAGGTATTATCGCAAATTAATTATGCCTAGGCACTACATATATGTAGGTACGAGTATAACAGCATGCAACCGATTAAAAACTCTAGAATACCTATTCTAGAGTTTTTAATCGGTAAGGTATTCTAAGATATAGGTATTCTAAGTATTCTAATCGAATAGGTATATTCTATTGTTTTCTCTGGAAAAAATATGTTTTTTTTTACGTTTTATCCCAAGAAACTAATAACAACGAGATTACATATTAAGTACTATGAGAGCAAAATTTCAAAACCGTTGCCCACAAACTGTCAAAATTTTCCATACGATTTGACAGTTTGTGGGCACCAGTTTTGTTACACTTCTAGCATTGAGTTCTCTGTCTAGGTAGTACTTAATATATTATGTCGCTGACTAATAACGATGAAATAGGTTCCAAAATTAGATAAATCATAGAAAAATCCACATTCGGAGAAGACAACCTCAACATAGTAGGTTTCAATAATTTTTTTATACAACTGTATAGTAGGATATATAAACCCAAATATCTACTTTCCGGGACACTTTACACTTGGCAAAAAGCCTGCATCAAGTACGGAATACGACATCGTCAGGGCCGGGGTTTGAACCCGGCACCTCCCGCTTGGGAAACGACCGCCTCAACCAACTGCGCGAACCATGTACTCTTTAATGTTAATCAATTTATTTCCATTAGGTATATTTTCATCACCTGGTCATCCCTTCGCTCCAGTACTGCAATAGGCTCTGCAGAACAGAAGACAACTGGTAAGAATCCCAGAAGCCAGAGCATTTTAGATGAAGACATCATTTAGTACTCTGCAAAATAAATATATTTTTATACTCAAATTATTTCCTGGTCTCTGAGATTTTTATTGTATGGATCTTTATTCATTTTCCAGTCATTATGAAGCAAAACAATAGAAAACATATTTCAAGAAATTTGGCTATTATAAGTAGTATTTAAAAAAAATTATAGTGATTTCCACCAAGTACGAAAAATATGTCGTACTTAATTTTAATTCATTGATTGGATATTTATTTTGTAAACCTCCATTATTAATTAAACGAAACACTGTGTAAGATCTACGTACATATTTTATTTTATTAATTATGTTCCATGTTTCTGCCTTCTCAAACATATTTACTATGTCGAATGGCCTAATAAGCCGAAACATGTAACGTATATAAATAAAACATAATATGTACGTAAGTTAATTTTTGCGATGTTTTGCTCAGTGATAGAAAGAGATTTAGACGAGTGTGAGATTTGTAAATGCAATATTCTTTTTTTTTTGATGATTCATGTTCATGATTCTTTTCACGGAAAGTATGAAAGTTATTTAATTTTACTGGTGCAACATCTACAATTTAATATCTGAGGATCCTAAAGAGGTACGTAATACATTGTGTTTTTAATTATTACCTATTCGTGAAAATAAAATATAAATAAATAGCTACGAATCCAATTCACGTTTCGATCGTCGTCTAAGAAAAGAAGATTTTTTTTCATTTTCCTATTCTACTTTCGACTAATTACAAGATTTTGATTCATGAAACAAAATATGAAACTGAAGGTTGGAAAGCGATTTATAAAAGAAAATATTAACCCACCTGTTTGAAGAAATTAAACATCACCGTATATCCTCACAAAAGTTGTTTGCAATCAACACAACCGTACTTCTGAATTTACAAAATTTATGAAACAGTACTGATGTGATAATTCGTTATATATTAAACCAAACAATGAAAATATTACTTAATAATATTATCGTAGTATTGTTTGAAAGGAATGTTCATTTACTCAGTGGTCTAATCACAAAGTACGATGAGCATGTTCATCATTACATTAGTCTATCTAATTAAATCACTGTGAGGCATTAATCATCACGAAATGTTATTTCATATGTGACTTCGTTTAATTAAATTTATCTTTCCAACTGTTTAAACACAATGCATCTTTCTTCTTACATTTGGTTTGTACAAAACGTCGGGAGCAAAGTTTCGCACGCGTCTAGACTCTGACGTATTGTAACGGTAATAATTACATATCAATGTAAATACTCGTATTTCTGACTGAAGAAGTACGAGTATAGGTATATTAGTAAGTATGTAATTATTATCGCTTGCGCTTGCCGCATAAAAATAACAAAAAAAAAAAACTAGTCTACAAAAAGGTGATCATTTCATCAATTTCTCTAAAAAAATATTTATGCACATTTGTATTATATAATTTTATCCCTCCCCCTTCCCTACACTTTGAAGTTGGTGATACCCCTGGTTTGTTACTCTTATGATTTCAAGTATAGAGAGCGTCGATCTAGGATTTATATGAATAAATTCAATTAGATTTTTAAATACAGGTTTTGTATCAATTAAGTGACATAATAATTAATTCATATTGTTTATCTGTAAGTACGTATGTTAATTCGTGGACAACGAAAAAGCGATGCCTTGAAATCGTATGTAATACCTCAATGAAAAATAATGAACCCTTATAGAAAATATGTACAATTGTACTATAGTACATTTACAGACTGGGAGTGTTGAGGAACTATTTTATTATAGAAACCTAAATAAATAGGTGCTGAAAATCAGCACAGTTTGGTAACGCAATTTAAGTCTCCCGACCCAACTATGATGTCACGGTCATTTCCCGCGGCATTAAAGTTCGCATGAACAATCGCACGATAAAATGGTAAAAATAGCGTTTTTTTGGGGTTAATTTTTCTTCATTCAAAAAACTTGCGACTTTCGGGAATCGAGTTTCTGTCTTTCGGAAAATATATGAGAGGTGTTTTTCTCATTTTTTTTTGAGAAATCTATACGAGATATAAAAAATCTTTTAGGGTTATTTCCTAGATAAAGGTTCAATGTATCTACTCTCTTTTCGTGTCTACTCTACTTTTTCCAAAGCATATTTAGTACCGGATGTCGAGATCTAAGGTCTTCCGTTTTCAGATATTTTTAAATAACAATCAATTAGTATTTTATAGTGTGGTTTATATTATTAGTGTTCAGTTCGAACACTCCATCCGATTGTTATTTTGTAAAGGTATAAATATTTATTCTAAGTTCAATCATTAGCAAATAAAAGGTCTTGTGGTTTGTTCAAGAGATGTCGCGACAGTGATATATTATCGACATTAATTAATTCAATATTATGTATATGTAGTATGTATACCTACCTACAAAAATTACTCAGAGATGTGGTAAGTATCTTGGTTGTGTGAAACAGTTAAAAGGAACAAATAATTTGATAAAGAAACAAAGCAAGGGCAACCCCCGGGCTAAAAAATTCAACAATTTTGTCCCATTCTTTTATAACTAAGTATTTTTTTAATGAAAATAAAATAATGTATTCTATTCTACCATTACCCAAGCAATCCACTCGTGAGCGAGTGATCTACATTAAAAAATAAGAATATGGAAAGTAATCTAAAATATAACACTATCTTTTCTTATTATATTTTTAAGGAGTGCTCTGGGACAATTGTGGTCAGTTGGACATATTATACAAAATACGAGCAGCAGCGGGTATATTATGTGGGAAATGTTTCGATGGTACGCATGTCTCAATGAGATACATTTTGATTTATGCAATTTTATTTTACTTTCGAAACACACAAACTATTGACAATGTATTTTAATTAAGAAGAGACTGGCTTAAAGTCCAATTGGCTCACTGACAAACTTGACGCTGAGAGATTGTGGGGCACTTTGTAACTCCAAGATCGTGAGAGTATTCCATTCGGGATGTTTCTTAAAGTATACTCCGGGAGCATATAAAGTCACTTGAGGTCCTTCTTTTGGCCAATATCTCCCAAGATGTACATCATTCAACCATGCATAACCCTGAAACATAAGGACATTTTCTTAATTTACATATTATGTTGAATTGAAATACATTCATTTTCAAATCTAATCAAAATTATTACGGCATGAAAAAAATAAGTCCAAACCTTTCCCCATCCCGTTACATCCAAATAAGAATCTAATAACTCGTTTCCAGCGGTGATTTGGAATTTTATGGTGTAAACGACGGGTCCATTTCTGAGCAATCCTTTTGTGGTTTTTAACATGTTCGCTGATAATTCGCTTTGTGCAGTTGGAATTAAACTCTTTTCAATAGTTTCCAGTGGAAAACTAGTCACAACCCATTTCTCCACAATTCTGTTGTTCAATGATACATTGCGAACAATACCCTGCAATGAAATTTTAATGCATTACTAACATATTTTATTGATTACTTTATTCAGATTGAATAATTTATTGAAATGGACGTAGTATACCTTAAAATCATTTACAACCGGACCATAATTTATTCTTCCTTGATTTTCAACTAAAATTTGTAGATAGTTCCCTTGATCGGGAAGAATGGGAATTGTATCTTGTTGTCTCGTGCGGCTTAAGATTCCGACATATTCCTATAACCAAGAGAAGAATCACTACCTATAGTCACTACTAGAGATTCGATAAGACTCAAACAAAATACTATTACATACATCCTCCATGTATATCAAAGCCCTGTCCCTGAGATCTGATATAGTCAATACAGATGGATCTGGTCTAGCAGTTGAAATTACAGTCTCATATAGTATAAGACCAGAGTTTTGTCGAACTGCTTCCATAGTTGGTGGATTATTCCAAATAGAAGGATAGCGTCCTAATCGCTGGCGACCTCCTTCGCTTAGTAAATGTAAGACGGGTTCCAACATCAATGTTTGTGAGGACCATTTTGCTTTTACTGAAGGTGGACTGACATCAGGGATCGAAAAGTGCTGAAAAGTTAGAAGACATTATTATCAGTTGGAAGAGAAGTCATTTAATTCATATGAATTATTATAATGCAACTCAACGAACATCTGTAACAACTTTCCGAATAGCTTCGTATTTAGGGGTAGGATCTCCTGCTTCAGTCAGTGGAGCGTCATAGTCATATGATGTTATTTGGGGAGTGTACATGTCTCCTAAGTTTGCTCCTGTAACAAATCAATATATACTCGTATTAGGTATATTTGTACTAAGAACGTGAATCTTTTATAAGAATTAAACTATACACGTTTACCTGAGGAGAATCCAAAGTTTGTGCCTCCATAGAACATATAAAAGTTGACATTTCCCTTGAGTTCCAGCATTGTTTCTAATGTTGCTGTTATTCTATCGGTGGATACTTTAGCGATTTCTTCTCCCCAATGGGTCAACCACCCAGGATAATATTCTGAGTTCACTAATGGACCATTTCCAGCATATTCTCTCATCAATTCCCAAGCATAGGTAACGTTTGAACCTGAAGAAAAGGTATTTTTCTTCCATTAAACGATTATAACAAATTCCACTAAAGTAATTATTTTATTAATATGCAACAATTAAATTAAATTCCAGAGTACGAAGAAATGGTAATTTACCTGGTCCGAAATCTACAGTAGGATAGGCATCTGGAGTGGTCCCACAGTCCAGCATTCCCTTGCTCGGACCATCTGTAGTGAATAGTATAGCATCATCTTCAACCCATTGCCTGGTAAGCGCCGCTAACCAAGCCATGTATTCATGGTCACATGCCGGGAAACTGCCATATTCATTTTCAACCTGGAACCCAGCATGACAGAAATGTATTACACATAACGTATAAATAAGTTACCTAATTAAAACAATGATGATATAATCTAATCTATGTGATTATGATCATGAAAACTCAAAAGTGACAGCTGATTGACATTTCTATATCGTCAGCATCAATTTTGCATATCTACTGCAATCTACTGGTACAAACCTACCTGAACCATAATGATTGGGCCTCCTTGGCCAAAGAAGTAAGGCTTCATACGAGACATGAGTTGGGAGTACCAAATGGTCACTTCGACCCTGTACGCTGTAAAAAACAGAAATTCCATAACGATTTTTTAAAAGTAGATTCTTTAATATTTTTTTGAGCAGACGCAATTCTTTAAATATTTTGGTTATCGTACAGCTGGAGTAGTTATTATGAGTTATTTTTTTTACATATAAAATATTGATCATTAATGAACTTAAATAATATGAACCTAACCAAAATTCAGATAAAATAATAAATGAAATGTAAAGGAGGTACATATAGGTATATATAATTACCTTCATCATTCGTACGCAGCCGAATGTTGGGATGGTAGTGCAATAGCCAGTATGGAAATCCTCCCTACAACAAGTTATAATAATAATGTTTTCTCCTGAACTCAAACCAAGTACAACATTTTATATGATTGTGAAGAAGTTTGGTACCTAATATTTTAAAAATTTATATCTGGATAACATTTACTTTCTCAAAATGATAGTTCAATATGTGCCAGGTGTATTTACATACCATATCTCTTTCTGCACAAATGTAAGGTCCAGGTCTAAGTATGACATAGAGGTCTTCTTCAATCGCCAGATTTATGAATTTCTCAAGGTCCTTATCGCCGCTCCATTCATATTTTCCTTTCTCTGGTTCGTGGAAACTCCACTCCACGTATCTGAATTAATTAATAAACTGAGTAAATAGATTAAAGGCGAAAATAATATAAAAAGTCTGTGCTTATGGATTGTTTAAAATGTAAAGAACTCCTTAATAAAGTGAAACTTACGTCGTAACTGTATTGAGTCCAGCGGCTCTAAATGCCTTCAGCCTATCCTTCCAGTACTGGTGAGGGACTCTGAAGTAATGTAAGGAACCAGCAATGAATTGGAATGGTTCACCGTTCATCAGGAATGTGGCATTTTCAAAGTCTATTGTGAAACTCGGATTCTCGACCTCCTGTACAAATTAATTTCATCAGTATCAATTTAATTAGGGAAGTAAATATTTAGGAAGAATTTAGGAAGACGATCCCCCGTTTTCACCAACTTTTACCTAAGAAGGAGACCCCTAAGAAATTTCCATACAAAAACAAAGATAATATTCTATTTTTTGACACGCAGGCCTACCAACCACACCCTAATTCCATACAAAATGCAACACGCAACTCACCTACGTTAGGTGCCCAAATATATCTGCCCAGGCTAGGTGAGTTGCGTGTTGCATTTTGTATGGAATTAGGGTGTGGTTGGTAGGCCTGCGTGTCAATAAATAGAATATTATCTCTGTTTTTGTATGGAAATTTCTTAGGGGTCTCCTTCTTAGGTAAAATAAGTTGGTGAAAACGGGGGTAAATGTTTTAAATGTAAATGTAAATGTTAGGGAGAAGCTTAAGAGACAGGGTCAGACATGAAGAAAGAAAAGAGAACCAGAGTGACTGACATAATACACCGCATAGCATCCCTAAAGTGGAAATGGGCAGGACACGTGGCTAGAAGCGCAAGTGGAGCAAGTACCTCATAAATTGGAGACCTTGAGATGGGAACAGAAGTGTGGCACGGCCACATCTAAGATGGAGAGATAACCTGGTCCGACATGTCGGCGCAACCTGGATGCAGTCTCCACAGGACAGGACAACATGGAGGCAAATGGAGGAGGCCTTTCTTCAGGAGTAGACGGGGATAGGCTGATGATGATGAAGAAGAAGAATGTTTTCAAAAGTGAAGAAACCGATACTATTTCTGGCAATAAATATACGTCACATTGCTCTCACCTTAATTAAATTTTCATTACAAAGTATAGTCGATACGTTCAAAAATATGAACACCAAAAGCGATAAGCACTTCATTATGAAGATGCATAAATAATTTAACTGCACTAAATTTGAATTTGCTTTAATAATGAATGTCTGATGCTTTCTTGAGGCCAATTAACGTCGCCCTTTAGCAACTACAAGATAAAGTCTGAAAGCCGTTCTCAATATTATATCTGAGTTATGCTTGAAACGACAACCTTTCATTTATTTATCTTATCTATTGACAGACAGACTGACACTTTTCCAGATCAATTTTCCAATGTACCTATGTAGGTATAGTTGCTATGGAAGAAACTGTAGTCTAAGATAACTTCAAATCGACACCTTTTTCTGCAGTATAAATCTTCAATGGAATAGACAAGTCTGCTTCCAGTTACAGGTAAATACAGTACATTAAGCAAGTCGCTGTAGGATCATGGATCACGTGCAGCACATGAAGCAAGTATGGCTGTGTCAGCTCCAAGGAGTACATCATATAATAGAAGTATAGAAACACCCACGAGTCGCGACTCCGCGAAATTGTATTTGAGAAGAAGATGAAAGATGCGCCTAATGCATTCACTGCCTATAAGATAATATACTGTTTGATAAATGACACCTAATTACATATAAGATGTAGGTATTAAATTCAAAGACAAAATAGGCCCACAGCTAATAGCGTCGCTATATGCATTTACTATTTAGTATTTAATATAGTGTCATTGTGTTTTTGTCCAAAAATAACGGAAACATTTTGGTTCCAAAGTCTCCTTGCTCTCTTTTACCTACGTTATGCAGGTAATGGTGTCAAATTAATGTATCAACACACACAAAGTAAACCAACACACTTACTTAATAATGAGTAAAGTGTGTATTATTTTAGGTGCACTTAAAAAAATGTATCCAAAAATTATAAAGCAAGGATGATAGAAAATAAATGCAAACATTTGTGATTTCAATGGACTCTATATGTAAAACTGACGAGTCCAAGTGCCCGATATAGGCTCTAAGGACGATAAATAACAATAAGGTGACCAACCGTCCTCCTTTTGGAAGGACAATCCTTCTTTTCTAGGTTCTGTCCTCCCTCCATAGGTGTCCTCCTTTTTTACTTTTTGACATTTTAAAACTAATCTGTTAATCTCAAAACCACACGTTTCTTCATCATAGTCCTATAGTATAAAAATACATTAAAATGCAATTGTTTCCTAAAAAAATTACCCTAATTACCTTTGCCTTTTGTGTATAATGTAATTTGGTATGTCTTATGACAAATATTTCACCTGCGGCGCTATTTTTTTGATACATCCTTTATAGAAAACATTTTCAAGAAAATGAATCAAATAACATAGCGACCTTCTTCACTGTCCCAAAAAAAAAAATTCGCCTGCGGCGCTAACAACAGTAAACTCACATTTTACTACGTATAGATCTACTTGTAGCCATAATAACTTTCTTCAAATTATATCTGCAAAGTCTTATAGTATATCGTATAGCATATCGTTTAATAAAAATACCTAAGTATCACAATTATACAATAGAGTTTCATCTAATTGCATATCTAGATACTCTTGAGTATTAAATATTTATTATTATCTTCTATCTAACGTATGCCATCAATAAATAAATAGAGGTACTTTGATTATAATACGATACGAGTATATATAATTTACTTTCGAGAGTACTCGTGTGGAAAATCATGACACTTTTTGTTTTACATGTATGCATCAGGTATGTTATGTTATATACAATAATCCGATAATAGGTACATACCTATATATAGTAATTTATTGATACCTACTAATATTGATGTCTATACTATCATGTCATATATTATTATCTATTAATCTATGTACGAGTAGAAACGATTTAGGTATAACTACACGCTTGTGTTCCTTCGAGGAAAACTACTATAGCTGCTCGCCATGCGGTACAACAGAAAATGCACGCAAATTGTAGGCATGCCTAATAGTGTAATAATGTTCTAACAATATTTATTAATTCCTAATTTTGTATGTATTAACACCAAACAAACAGTAGTTATTATAGACAGAAGTTGTGGTGAATGTGCAATATTGTTTAAATATAATTACTGTATAACATTTGCATTATTATATGTAATGTATGCATAATGCACGCTATGCAATATCATTTTCATCCTGATATTAAAAAGAGAAGTTACAATACACAACGATAATATTTTTTAGGCTCTAAAGATGTAGACTAGTCTACAACAAAAATAAAGAATCTGCGATCCCAAAATCTGCCATCAAGGGCTTGGTACCAAGAATGACGTCACAGTCATTTCCCACGGTATTAAGGTTCAAAATCGCATGATAAAATTGTAAAAATAGCGTTTTTTCCATTTTTTGGGGTTAATTTTGCGTTTGTCAAAAAATTATTATGGTTATTCCCTAGATTTTAATGGATATTATTAGTACAAAAAAAAATTACTCCGCGACTTTCGGGAAATGAGTTTCCGTCTTTCGGAAAAAAAGATCAGAGGTGTTTTGAATATCTTTTTTGAGAAATCTATACAAGATATAAAAAATCTTTTACAGTTATTCCCTAGATAAATATTCAATGCATCTACCCTATTTTGCTCCAAAGCATATTTAGAAACGGTTGTCGAGATATAAGGTCTCCCGTTTTTAGAAATATTTGAAATGTCGATATGCATACTTTTAAAAAATCAAAACACATCAAACAATTTGTTTCGTCAGTCGAAGTTCAAAATGTCACCTACATACAATACGTACATAGGTAATTGTGTAAAAATTAAGATACATTAGGAATAAGTACATAATAGTATTTTCATATACATCATATACAGAATGTCCCAAAAAGTACGATCAAGCGGAAGTCCAGAGATAGAGCAGTAATTTATCTACGTGGATTAGCACCCTTTTTCATTGGGCGATAGTACAAGATATGCTCACAATTGTTTTTGTGTTAGCAAGGTATACTATACTATTCACCTATTTTGAAAAAAAAAATCTTACGTGTACCTCTGTGATCGACAAAGTCTTGTAAGTTAATTGAGATATTTAGGTACCCCCAGAGGTGCTCTACCTCAGGATTTTTTGGGACAACCTGTATATGTATGTATACAGTACAGATAGGCGTCAAGTAAATATGTAGATTATATAATTACTTTAGGTAATTAGTGTCGCGAATATGGAGACAATGTCGGTAATTTTATATTTAAATCGTATACGAGTAATTGAAAACAGCATGAGTAGATAGTCCAAGAGCCCGCTGCTTAATTTATGACGTATCTGTTTTTTGATCGAAATGTGGTATAAATTATAGCTTACCAATAGGGTATTACATCGCACTAGGGTTGCCTATCAAAATTTTGCCGCAACCCCCCCTGCCCCCCCCGAAAAGTTCCCTCTTCGCGGTTTTTCGCATTTTATAGGAATATGGTAAGAGATAGGAGAAAGTAGTTTATGACAAAAATAATCCTTGCTAAATTCTCTACAAAAAATGTTAAGTCAATTTTTTCGTAGATCTAGCAGTTTACCCGCAATGGGCGGCCCAAAACCGAAATTGATTAAAAATACAAAAAAAATGTATTTAAACTAAATTGGTTGAAAATTGACAAGAGCTACAGGAAAATAGTCAAAGAACGAATTAATAACCTAGTCTTAGCTACAAAACGAGCTATAACTTATGTTCATACATCTAATAATTTCGGAGTTATTACAATAAAACTCAGTGACGAAAATTCTTAAAATTTAGTTTTTCATAAAATAACCAGTGATATAGCGCCGCAGACCAAAATTTTTTTTCCATAAAATGTTAGTAGTAATGGGTGGAAGAATGTGAAAGAAAAAAAATCAAACTTTTTTTTTTATTTTTTCAAAAAATATCCTGTTTTTTGACCGGCCATTACGGGTAAACTACTAGTCCTATGAAAAAATTGACTTAACATTTTTTGTAGAGAATTTAGCAAGGATTATTTTTGTCATTGACTACTTTCTCCTATCTCTTACCATATTCCTATAAAATGCGAAAAACCGCGAAGAGGTACCTTTTCGGGGGGGGCAGGGGGGGTTGCGGCAAGATTTTGATAGGCAACCCTAGTGTGATGTAATACCCTATTGGTAAGCTATCGTTTATACCACATTTCGATCAAAAAACAGATACGTCATAAATTAAGCAGCGGGCTCTCGGACAGATGTGTTGCGTTGGCTGTGGTATTTTGATTGATAGCGTTGAACTAAATCAACACGTAATTTGTTTAAAGATCACCGCGGGTGAGTGTGTCAAATCTTCAATCATTGTATTGTATGTATTTATTTGGATACCTATGGTTAGACTAACGCTAAGGTATCAGATTATTTCCCTGTTGTTTACAAGTAGGTGTAAGTAAAAAGGGGTACCAACCTACACTTTTATATTATGCAAGAAACATATAGGTTCCTACTCATTATCAAACTATAATTACTCGTAACTGTAGTCATTGAATTAGGACGGTATTTAAGAGTACGACATTTCAAAAATGTCTTAAAACAGGAGACCTTATATCTCGACAACCGTTACTAAATATGTATGCTTTGGAAAAATTAGGGTAGATGCATTGAACTAGGGAATAATCGTAAAAAAAATATATCTTGTATAGATTACTCAAAAACACCTCTGATCTTTTTTTCCGAAAGGCGAAAACTCGTTTCCTGAAAGTCGCGGTGATTTTTTTTTTTGTACTGATAATAAAACGAAAAAACGCTATTTTTACCATTTTATCGTGCGATTGTTCACGCGATTTTGAACCTTAATGCCGTGGGAAATGGCTGTGACGTCATTCTTGGTACCAAGGCCTTAAACATTATCTTCTCATATGAATTATGTCAATGAAGTCACAATGCATCAGGAACTCAAAACATCTCTAGTCTCCTCCCTAGCCAGGGTCTGCACTGAGGCGGATGAATGTAGGTAGTAGAAATGCACATCATGGATGATAACCATAGCCTTCTATCATAACCCAACGAATTAGTTTATTATGGATATATAGATCTCTTTTACGTCATTAGTTTACAGTATTGTTTACGATGATTGTTCGGCACAGGCCATAGATCGGTGAAAATCAATAATTATTTTAAACTGCGTAGAAACCGCAATATTTTGCAGTGCAAAAAATCCATATTTCATTGGCTCCATGACACACTTCTGGTATACATAACACATAACTTACCTCTATAGAACCCTGTACTTCTAGATCTCTAGAATATATATAGTTAGTATGTAAGTACCAGTGTCGAAGAGTGGATTTCTGTAGAAGGGAAGCCGGGGCCAAACACTTTTTACTGAATTACATATTATATGTGTAGGCATTATTAGGTGTACCTACCTAAATACCCATTATTGTATCAGCTTAAATCTACAGTAAACTCGATGGGAATCGTATTCTTAGGTATCTTCGCCACAATGACAATTTCTGTAAGAGTGACGGTCCCAGCATTTTTCACTGAAATGTGACAGGTTGACCTTTTATTTTATCATTCTAAATCAAAGGGTAACTCGATGGGAATCGTATTCTCAGGAGCCTTCGTCACTGGTAAGTATCTACCTAATCTACAAAAAAGTATAAAAATACACAAAAAAATCTATGTTGTATTGGTTTATGATCTGTATAGTCTCGTTGGTTAACCTACAAATAGGATTAGCTGTGGTTTTTGCAGATTTCTGGACATGTGGAAGAAAGATTTTACTATATAGGTTTTGTTATCCTCTTGGATTTTACACATAGAACGACAGTAGAGTAAAATAAAATATAGAGCAATAAAGCAATGTAATAGGAAACTCAAACTTCAATTCATGAGATGAAAATATTAATAAATAATGTAACTATAAATACTATTTAGTATCAACCTAATTACCTAGAAACATCTATATAAATATGTCACATTGATACCAATCATTTTTAAAGAATATGAAAAGGTGATATTTAATTTATAGAAAAAAAACTTGTAGGTATATATTTATACCTACAACATAATAATTGGGTTAACTAATTTCAAAGTCCATAGTAGTTGCATTATTTTATTGTAATAGGTGTTATGTTTTACTTTAATATAGTGAAAGTTAAGAAAGTATCATATTTTGTTTATTTATATTGTCATTTGGAGACGGACCCCTTCAATTATATAGATTTAATTATACTTAAGAGAAAAAAAAACGATAATTCCCGTTCCCCATATAAAAGTACCTGTTTACAAGAATGAATCTCCTTAATAATTGTGGATTTTCGGCAGCGTTGAGTATTTGACAAAACGCCGTCACAATCACATCGGAACGTTATTTTGAAAATTGTATATATACTGTTTACAAAAAACATTTCGCATTGCACCTAATTTAATTTTGTTTTAATTATATACGTACAATACAAAAAGTAGATATTCGTATACGCCACTGACTTTGCACGAGATTGTATTGATATTTTGGATAAAAATATGTGCAACAAAGGGAATTATTGATTTATAACGATTTTTTATTTCATTTCTGATTTTATAAAACATCACTACCGCCATCTATGAATGATAAATGACCTGGGAAAGAATCTGAAAAAAATGACGATTCGCGTCCGGAGTAAACATTAATACCAGGCGATTTTAGACATCCATCTATTAAATAAACTTACAAATGGAATCTCGGCTTCAACATAGGCTATTAAAATATATGATTTGTATCGTGGTTTGGTAAAATTATCAATTTTCCCAAGATACTGAATTCTATCAAGTTAGTATGAAAATGAAAGAAGCCATTTAAAGTAGTCCCATTAATATGGTTTTTAAATTTGTTTGCGTCGTTACATAATCTAGAACTAGGATATACATCTAAGGATTATTTTTATACAATGTTTTTGCTCTACAAATACTTCTGTATGACTAAAAATATGTCTATAATAATTAAAAAATAGTTTTGACATTTGCTCCGCGGCGCTTTCTGTCGTCGTCTGTTTTGACTCGCGTGGTGTAGGGGCTAGCGTACTTAACTTAAATTGAGTGTTATGCGATGCGAGGGTACGAGTTCGATCCCACTCCATACCCAACGCTTTTTTCTTCTTTTTTTTACTATCTTTTTGTGAAATTTGAATTGAGCAGAATCCTATATACAAAAAAAATAATTTTACTAGGTAAAACAAATATATTCCTTCCTATATGCCAAAAATTTATTGCATTAGGTATTTAATTCTAAGACGATGTAACTTCACCACCCGTACACAATTTTAGCCGTTGCGAAGCACGGGAAATACAGCTAGTAGAAAATAAGTTGATTTTGACAAGTTTAGTATATATTTAGTTTATAGATAATACAACATCTTCTTCAGCCTGTTGCCATTCACTCTGTTAAATCCACGCTGATCTCGGGGATATATCCGCTACCCAGTGTATCAGGTATAGGTATGATGATGTTGACAAGACAGTATAAATAATATAGGTAATATTGAAAATAAAATAATACGTTTACGTTTGATGATGAGGACAATAGTCCTCGAACACTAGTGGATCCCATAGTAGATATACATACTTACCTATAAATAGTCTTTCATTTCTACCTTTGCTAAATTACTTCTAACAACCACAGACAGCGTAAATCTTCTCTATAACCAACGTTAATTCTAGAATGCCATTGTCATCCGTGACCTCAGAATATATACTTAGTACTTAGTACAGATAGTACATACGTAGTCGTGCAGCTGACCCTAACCTATACTTGTCTATACTGACCAAGTCACAAATAATAGATGTCCACTAACGGATATTTTCTGCTCTGTATACTTGATAAAATAGTCATTTTATTGATTCGTACATCAGTCAGGTGGAGGTAGCTGGTAGATATATGGAATCATTATTATATTGTATTATACCAAATCACTAGAAAATTCGCCATAAATATAACTTGTCTATAATGTACCTAATTTAAAAGCAATAATTCTTTACAAAATATTATGCACGTATAGTGTACCTATGTTTATAAGACTTTCTCTGTTGAATATTACACAAGGTAAGTGCAGAAATACCTAGTATGCACATTTGATTAATTTATTTGAAATTTTATTATTGATTAACTATACGGAGATGGGGATACTTAACAATAACAACATCTAGAAAGAAACTAAATGCAATCAGAAAATGGTGACATTTTGTCTTACATATCTTTGGAGTACCTACGTATAATTTTATTAATCAACAAGCAGGCGCTTTTTGGGCATGTGATTTTTTTTGTCTAATTTGTGATGACCCTGTCATAGTAGGTAAGTATACTATGTAACATCGATAGACGAGCCTATAGTGGTTATAAGGGTCGAACTTTTCGTTAGACGTATTCCTAAACAATCTGTGATATTAAGACAATCATACTATCTAGCAGTGGCGAAGGGTGGATTTCTGCAGAAGGCAAGCCGGGGCTAACATTTCTTATGGGATTACGTCAAATTAGACACTATTATACTTGTCATTTAATCCAAAAGGTAACTCGATGGCAATCATGTTCTTAGGTAGCTTCGCGCCTGCTATCTAGAAACCTGTAAGCATTCCTGGTGGGGAATTCCTTTGTTCCTTATTAAGATTAAGATGACGTTTTGTATGGCTGCATTAGAGTGGGCGCCGGCGCCAGTGGACGCTATCTGAAAACTCGACGCCCGTTGTCATCGAAGACTCAAGCTGAGGACCTTTATTATGTATATCCTGAAATTTTGGGGAGTATCCATCCATGAATACTATGCTCTCGTGGCACACACGTCTTATCTGACGATCTCATAATTTATAAATACTCTACTCCGACATTGACGAAGTTACAAAAAAAGTATAAGTAAATAAAACTATTTTTATGACAAATCGAGATAATTTATTATGAAGAATTCAGTAGCAGAAAAAGATAATACAGTCACGAAACAGTGCAGAAATTATTCAGTGGATCTGCTAATTAAAATAGGTGATTGCTAGATGATAAAATAAACTAATATCTCGTAGGTAGATTATGTGCTCGTTATTATTATCAACTCACTCGTTTTGTAGATTTATGTGTACCTACATCTACGCAGAATAGATCTGTTGCATTTTTATAAAAAAATAAAACGATTATATTAAGGTGGACTATGTCCACACTTCATGTTTAAATGAATTCAATATGGATTGTATTTTACGATTAATCACCTATTAAGTAATGGGGCGATTGAAAAAGAAGGACCCTATTTTTCAACGACCCTATATTATACGAGTATGTATACAATGCAATGATACGCTTCAATACCTACTATATTATATTCCCAACTTACACTTAATCTCAATAAATCTCTGAAGTTAAAAAATATTCGGGAATTCTCTTTACGCTAGTTAAACAAAAGATAGTAAATGTGTTATATTATTGAGCAGCATGAACAAAGCACTATTTGACCGATGACTCTTTCCGCTCCTATAATTTCAATAAGGTTTATAGTATATTATGTAATTTCTAAAATGGGGTGGCGAGATATTTTTTTCGAATCTTAAGTAGCTGCCCAATAACTAGGAGTCCTATTTTATGCCATAGTCTGGAGATGATAGTAATAATGAATTGTTTGTACATTTCGAAAGCTAACAAGGACTACATAATATAATGTATATAAATAGTTACCATGCAAACAAAAAGAATTTGATTAGGTACTTCTTTAATCAAAGATGCAGACTTAAATAATAAGGAAAAATTCATCTTAATATAAAATTATATGTATCCGTGTATTGATGTATCATTATTATTATAATAACAATACCCACTTCTAATATTGTTCACACCACAAAGTTGATGAATGTTGAAAGGGGGGAAAAGTTCACTACTATCATTACTGACGAAGACTGTCTTCAGTCAATGTTCAGTAGCACTCTACTTCGTAGCTTCAAGCGTTGCATTGCATGAAGATGTTCGCACGACTGAGTCTGCATTTGACCCGTATTCACAACGCTAACATGAAACTCGTAGTTTAAAGTGTGTATTATAAACAAAGCTTTAAAATGAGTGACAAACTATTACCTGTAATTATATTTATTACTATCTATGCAAAAAGCAGTTATTCGCTTTCCAACCGTGATAAAAATAATTATTTGCTTCGTTATGTGAACTCAAATGCATTATGGAGATACAGTGATAAATTTATTAATAGTAGTGATAAGAAAAATGGACAAATTGTTTCTACACCAAGTGTTGTACAGGAATATACTCGTAATAATGTAAAAAATAGTAGTAATAAAATATCACAAAGTCGTTCCATCAAACCCAGAGGTTTCATTGACGGATTTTTGAATTTCATCACAGGTGGATTTATTTACAGTTTTCTTCAAGAGGAAAAGAAAGAAAAATCAAAGCATCGGAGGAATAAACGAATTAGAAGACCTCCATTTGATTATAGCTCTGAGGATGATTATGATTTCGATCCTGTTGGATCATTCTTAGATGGATTAGATAATATGTTCGATAGTAAAGAAAGGGTTAAATCAGTTAAATATGCCAATAATCATCCTTCTCCAATAGCAACTACTCAAACAGAATCTTATGAGGATGTGTCTTCCAGTACCGAAGAAGTTGATTATCCAACAGAACTTGTGAATGAGGATACATACTCCACAGAATATCCTGATGACAGTTTTCCAACTACATTATCTGACGAAGAATATGATTATTCGACTTCATACGAAACTCCATCAACTGAAATAGACACGTCTACATATACAACACATCCATCTACTAAACATAAGTTATCAACATACAGTGCAACCCTTACAAATCTTCCGCAGACTTCAACAGTAACCACAACAGTTAAACGTAACCCAACTAGACCTAAAGTAACATCAAGAACAACGACAAGCACAACAACTCCGATGCCTCCTACCCGAAAAAATAAAATTCCAAAACCAACGCGTAGAACAACTATGCGGTCAACAACTACAACTACTACTGAAAAACCTTTCCTAAGAAGAAAAGCTACAGTAAGACCGTATGTAATTACGCGTAGACCTCAGTTCTACAAACTTCCGGAGTACAAATTAAATCTTAAACAGGCTGTTGAAAGACAAGACTGTAATAATTCTACAACTACAACGACTGTGTCATCTAGACCATGGTTGCCTAATTTCCTTAATCCCAACTTATGGAGTGACAAGAACCCTGCAGTATCAGGGAATCCCTCTGATACGACAACCAAAGCTCCTGGAGGTAACATTTTGTCATTATTTCCGTTTTTTTTTTCAGAAATAATCAAATAAATATTGCATTAATTAATTATAAGCATGTATCCGGCACATTGATGCTGCCATCCAATGTTGACAATTGTTTACAATCCTGAAACTTTGAAATTACTCAAAAAAATATTTATTTGTTTATAGAAATTTTGATTATCTAAGCAAACTTGACTACCAATGTAATTAATTCAATTTTGATTATCTGAGCAAACTCTGTTTTTTTCTTAATTGAGCCACAAGTTCCCGAGATATCAAAAAACCTAAAAGAAAAAAAATTACAACTAATCTTTTCAAAAGGTCATAATTCCAAAACGTTTGATTTGCATTTTGATTAAGCGCTTGTTGCTATTATCTTTCATTGCTGGAAACTCCGTGATGAGATTAATAGATTAGATAATTATATTTTATTTTGTAATTTTACAGGATGGTTAGATATCTTTGGAGATGACACAGATGACGATGATGTTGAAGAACCCGTACAGAACCCTTCCTCAGGTAGTTGGTTCAGCAATATATTTGGAGACGGGGAATCAACAACTACATCTACAACGACTACAACCAGTGCACCAACAGTAATCGATTTACATAAGCTACAAATACAACCATTAATAATTAATTGCATATCTGTGTAATTATAAATAGTTTTTTGTTGGATTTTAGACAACTACTGTAGCAACGAGTTCACCTCAGGCCAGTTGGTTCAACGCTTTAGTGAATGCTGAAGAAGATGATGGGGCCTATTCACAAGTTAGCAATGGTAAGTACCTACGAGTAATAAAATAAAATAGCTTTATTAAATACTCTGTGCCGCCAAATGCTGAATTATTCCCTAAATGTTGTATCGCGAAGTCATTCATATTATTTCACACGGAAAATACCTTTGCCTGAAACTGAAGATACTCGTACCTACTTCATGCCTGGTTGATTATTTTCTTATCTACATAGTTAACTTTTTAAAATGAATATAGTAAATAATTATAATACAATACTTAATCATTTAATACTAGTCACCACTCTATTGTGAGAATCTCAAACGCTGTATGTAATTGCCCGATTACACTGATTAGGGACACACCATATCACACACAGATATTTAGGCCAGAATTCTTCAATTGCAGGATCTCATAAAATTAAAAAGGGATTTAAACGATCATATGAAGGCTACCAACTTCTTCGAATAACTACAAAAGGTGTAGGAGCAATGAAGAATCTGTTAAACATGCAGGAAGAGATGGACAATCCTGGTCTAACCTGGTGGACTGTCCCTTCGGTAAAGAGACCAGCCGATCTACTTGTTTCACCGAATATGGTGCAAGAGGTGAAAGATCATCTAGAAGCAGAAGATCTTAAATATCACGTGTTAATTAAAGATCTACAGGTGAGTAAATTATTTTATTCTACCTTCTACTTATGTAGATTGAAATATATCCCATCAATTTTATTTTTTACATTTACACATATGCTGTGTATGCTTATTCATTTTATAGAAAGCGATCTCATTTGAAAATCCTAAACTATCGAAAACTCAGCGTTTGGATTTAGAGAGACAGAGAGGTCATCCACTGACGTGGAAGAGATACCATCGATACGCCGATATTCTGCGTTACATGGAATACCTCTCCCTTAAATATCCACACTTGGTGGACTTAATTCCACTTGGAAGGTCGTCAGAAGGATTGCCTTTAATAGTTGTTAAAGTAAGATTATATTCGTTATTTTTCAAGAGAATATAATGTGATTTAATTAATGCTATGTGTCATATCTTTAATATTAATTAAATAAAATGTATCCAAAGGTTTCATATTCTAATTCAACGAGAAAAACTTCAAGTAATAATGATCCCATATATAAAAGATGGAAACTTAAACCTTCAAATTCAAGGCCAGCTATATGGATTGATGCAGGAATGCACGCTCGAGAATGGATTGCCCCGGCTGTGGCTACTTGGTTCCTCCACGCTTTAGTCGAAGGAGAACAGGGAGAAGGTTAGGCAATTGACAAAATATCACATTTTCTGATCTCAAAATAAGTTATATTATATGATGTGAACTTTGATAAACTTGTACGAGAAATTTATGTGTCATTCTAATCTTCTTATAGGTGCAGATCTCGACGTCTTGAAGCTGGCAGATTGGTATATTTTGCCCGTAGGAAATCCAGATGGATACGAATACTCGCATACAAAAGATAGACTTTGGAGTAAAACGAGATCCAAACATCCGCCAGATGAAAATTCTTTGCAGAGTTGGTGAGAATCAGATTAATTAAAAGCGTGAAAACCTAGAGAATTTTAATCCGTTTTATTGGTACCTAGGTTAGCTAGATATGACCCTGTCTAATTATAAAGATATTTTTAAAATTCAAGGTTGCCATGGAACTGGGTGGATCCAGACTGCGCCGGAGTTGATCCAAACAGGAATTGGGATTATCATTGGAATGAAAAAGGAGCATCAAATAATCCATGTAGTGACAATTATGCTGGACCATACGCTTTCTCTGAACCTGAAACTAAAGTAGTGTCCACATTCTTAATGGAAAATAGAGATCGAATAAAGGTAAACAAATTATCAAACAATTTAGGATGAAATCGTATACTCTGCATGTCAATGTTATATTCTCCTACTTTATATTTCAGCTTTACTTAACATTGCAATCATACACACAAATGTGGTTGATACCAATGACACATTCTGCAATATCTTTTGTCGATGAAATAGACGTTATGGAAATGGGAAAGCTTGCTCTAAGAGTAATGGGTGATATTTCAGGGACAAAATACGATATTGGAACAACAGCTGATGTCCTCCAACCTCTCAGTGGAACATCTTATGATTGGGCTAAAGGAATAGCAGGAATCAAATATTCATATGGAGTTAAATTAAGAGATGCAAATGGACCACATGGATTCTTATTGCCTGGTTCGGAAATCATTCCGACAGGAATGGAAATATGGGAGGCTATCAAAGCCATGGCGTTTAATTTAAATTGACATTAGATACTTTATTTAAGTGCTTATTTATTTTAATATGTATTAATTTTATGCACAAAATTAATTTCTTTTATTCATCACATTTAGACTCCTACAAAAAATAAAATGATAACAATTATTTAAAACAGTCATCTTCCACTTTACTTAATTGATGGAGATTGATAATAGGAATAATTTACCGCGAACATTTTAATACGTTATGTCGCCAATCTATTTGATATAAATTTGCCAATTTTTAGAACGCACAATATTCTCTACGTATTATAGACCTCGAACACGCATTAAGAGAAATTGTTATTCAAGTCGCCAGGGTGACGCGTCTCTCAAATGTCCAGTCGCCCAGATGCTCAGTCCATAGGCTCAGTCGCCCAGGTGTCAATCGACATCGCCCAAGCGTCGCGTAACTTAATATACCATAGACAACGTTCATAGATAAATAAGACGAATCTATACGTCAATGTCAAATAGGTTGCCGGCAAAGATTGAGTTGAACAAAGTGCGGTTGCCGGCGTGTTTATTGTTTTGTATTTTGTCACTAATTAAAAACAACGGTATAGTTAGTTTGCTTTGTTATCTATCTGATCGCGGCAGGATTCGTGAAGTGTTTTGTCGACAATTAGTGTGGAATTTATGGATCGTATTCCTACTTCATTTACAGAATAATTCGCAACATGTTCAGAAAAGATAGTTCCCTTTACACTACAAACACTTTGGATGATGGGTTTTCTGTAACTGTGGCCTCCTTGCTTCTTGGTTTAGGTGCCGAAGTCTACATTCCAATATTTAAGTAAGTTAAGTAATGATGTCATTTTGGTTCTTCAATTTGTAATACCAACGGATTACTAACATGTCCAGTTAAACTAATCTTACATCACTTATTTCTTCTATTATCTAAAGAGTGCTTGAATTTAATGGAATGCTGATTCTTATCCATCATATGCCCTCATCCTTCCTCAGGATCTTTGCCTCTTGTCATTTTACAACTTTAGTAAAAACAATTTGTTTTTCAGAAAGTACAACTTAGGCAAGAAGGATTTGGAAGAAATAACAAATGAAGACTTAATAATTATGGGTGTAGATGATTCTAATATAAGGCAGAATATTTTACAATTATTCCATAAGAAGCATGGAGAAACTTTACAATCGTAATTATTTTGTTTACATTGTCACATTATCTTATTGTTTATTTTAAGAATCGACTAAGTGAGGTGTGTGTAAATGTTTATGTTGACTAAAATATTCTTACTCTTTTTAGTTCTTTGACATTCACAGTCAATGATATGAAACATATTTTGAAAGAAACAACAAAACTTATGGAGTTAATTAAACTATCCTTGAATTGCTGTAAAAGGAGCCTCGCTTGGGTGAAGGATCCTGAAGATGTTTTAGTGAAACCAAATGTTTACGCAACAGATCTTATGTTGGAAACTATTCAAGAAATTGAAAACAAATTGAAAGGAATGCAGAGTACATTGCAAAAAGAAAATAAGGTATGTTATTTTTTATTGAGTGGCTATTTTATTGCATTAAAGTAGTTTGTTCCTTTGAAGACTAAGTAAATAAGTACTGATGTGGCTTTATTAAATTCCATTCAGCAAGAAGCATAATAAATAAGTGTAGGTATATTGCATGTTGATTTATTTCATACATACCTATACAGATAAGGCCTTTAACGGTTGGAATAACTGACTACTCTTGTTGATTTCTTGTGTCACTGACTATTAATTTTTATTTCTAGGCGTTATACAAGAAGAAGAGAAAGACAAAAGTATTAGCGCTCAGTGGAACAATAGCAGTAATTGTTTTCAGTGTATGTTATTTCAAATTCATCAAGTTCAAATTGTAAAATTAAGATTATAATGTAAATTAAGATGAAACTTGCCCAATACTGTTATTTTCCATTTTTATACCTATAGGATTCAAATTGAGTAAAATGTTTGCCTAGTCAAAGGAAATATACCTACTTAACAAATAATAATAATATATTTTCATATTTTTACCTTAAATCCTTGTCCCACTTTTCCATAGGAACCATACACATGGTATTTTCTTCCATATAGCAAATATTTTATGAGGTGATGGTCGAGGATCTAAAACAAAAAAAAAAAGTTTAGTAAACTAAAAGTCATCCGTTTTGAAGCTACGGTCTATCGAAAATAGGAGTCAACATCAAATTTTCGTAGTAAGTATGAGGATCTCCCAACTCAATTTCAGAAAATTAAAAAAATAATCGAGAACAAGTTTGGTTTCATAATGTGGGCCATAACATTAAAAAAACAAACTACTGCAACAAGACATCCCCGAGACAGTTGTAGAACAATATGTTGACAGTAATTGGTCTTAAATTCCTGCCCGGATTTTCCATGTACCATACAACTTGAAATCGGTTTCAAATACGACTTAGTTGAGGCATCTATGTATAATGTAGGTCTTATCAGGATTAAATACACAACAGCCAAATAACATCACCATGGAACCACTTGACAACATGGCGTCACAAATATTTGGAGTATTTCCACCTATAAATTTTCTTACCACGAAGTGTGATGTCATGAGTTACAAAATTCCGTACTACGTAATTTTTCAAGACTCCTTACAATTAACCGCTAGTGCCATCTATTGAAAATTGTAAAGAAATAATGCAGTTCCATATTTACATATGCTTCAATAGATGTCGCACCTAACCTATTGTTTAAACCAAGGGTGGCCAACCTTTTCAGCGGGCGGGCCAGATTCTAAGAATGAGATGGCTTACCGGGCCGCACAAGCAATTTTTTGAAACAAAAAATAATACATAGGTTTGTCTCGGATGGGTGGCAACAGAAAATAAAATATTGCTGTGACCTAAAAAAGTGACATAGCGCCGCAGGCGATTTTTTTTCTTCAGAAACTGAGTGGAGAAGACTCACAACAAAATATGTGAAATGCATTTTCTAATTGAAAAGAGTACCCAAAATAGCGCCGCAGGCGAAATTTTTAACCAAAAATGGGTGAAGTCACGAATTTGATTGTCTTTCTATAACAGGCAATGCATACGATTATATTGTAAGATTGCTCCGCGGGCCGCATTGAGACTATCGGCGGGCCGCATTGAGACTATCGGCGGGCCGCATGCGGCCCACGGGCCGCGGGTTGGCCACCCTAGGTTTAAACAAATTTTGATAGTCTAGATTCAAACCATTAGTTGCTAGTGCCATCTATGGGAAACTGTGCGGTAATAAAAAATACTTATATACGTCTTCAATAGATGTCGCACCTAACACATTGCATCATTGTTTCAAACCATTAAAGAATTAGTCTAGATTCAATCCACTAACTGCTAGTGCCATCTATTGAAAATTTTATGTAATAAATTGGTTGATATTTATATTTGCATTCAATAGAGGTCGCACCTAACACATTTGCATCATCGTTTCAAACCATTTTTTTTAATAGTCTAGATTCAATCCAAAGCTGTATTGCCATGAGTATAATTATAAAAGTGGCAACATTGAATAAAATTGTCGTTACTTCTTGTCTTCTTCATTTCTTCTTTTTCTTTAAAGTTTTGGTACCGCGTGAATCGTTTGAATGTGACAGTAGCGTCGGATGAGTCTTTAATTTCGTAAATAATGTTTAAATGAAATGCCCATTTATTAAGATTGGTATGTTATCAGTAATCACGTTCAGAACATCATTAATTGTAATTTGTTGGGGATGGATAAATGCGATTTATTTTGTTAAAGGATGTTATAACCTTACATTTTTGATGCCGGTCTAGCAAGTGTCAGTTGAAAGATTGTTTATTTAAAGTATTTATTTTAAAAGTTTATGAGCTAGAAGTCTTTTTTTACAGTACCAGGTTTACGGCTAAATATAAATCAATTTATTTTTCGTATAATTTGTGATTACACCGCTGAATATCTCCAACTGAGTCTGCTCGGTGTGAGAGCTAACCAGTAACCAACTCAAATACGCCTGTTTGCCTTGAGATTGTGGATATGGAGAGATCTGAAATCAATGCGCATTACTATTGATATTTTCGTTATTTATAATCGTGCCAAAAAACATTAATTATATATTTCCTTAATATTTAGCTGTAGTTATTTATGTGACCTCAAGTTCTGCAGCAGGTTTTAAGGTGTGAACATAATGTTAGACACCAAGTGCGATTATAGTAACTTTATGGTTAAGGCTTGCTTGCTCGACAAATAGAATCGTCGTCTAGTTACATTGCTATTTCGTTTGCGCGTGTATCAAAAAGCGAAAGGGCAAATGAGATATCAATGTTACTAGCCGACGATACTGTCGAGAAACCGAGCCTAATTTTTACTTGCATTATCATTTCCACTTGCCCTTGAATGTTTAATGTTCCTTAATCGATAGATGGCTAATTTGAACTTATTACAATATTAAGGATAATAGTGTTGATTTGTTACAGTTCTTGGTTCCATTCGCTCGAGTGATATTTGAATTTAAGTAGCACATAGAGCAACTGTATAATGAGTGTCGTGGACCGAAGTGGCACACATATGGAGAACACCAACATGCAAATGGAGTACCTGGAACTTGCTGGACGTTCCCTCGATATGAGAATCGTAGCAGATAATGCTACATTTTCATTTGTTAAGGTAATTTATATTTTTACTTATTTAGGTTTTGTGTAGAAAAGCCCAGCCTTTTTTCGTAATTGAAATTGAAGATTTTATCTTGAGGATTTATTAATTACTTTCCCAGATGGCCGGTGTAGCAATGTCCAACACACCAACTGTGAGTGGGTTGAACGATTTTGACTATCAGAACTTCTCTGGTTTACCAGGAGGGCCCCACAATATTTCGCTGCTCAAAACCATTGGAAAAGTGCCCCTGCCTCCCGAAGTCATGGAACACTTTGGACGTATCCTTTACATACTTTTATTTTTATATTATTGCAGAAGTTAAAATAAAAAATGTTACATTTTTCATTAATGTGTAATGTTACGTATATGTATTTTGTCTGCATATTTTTTTTTGTTGATAAAAATGTATTCCTTAACATTGTAATCAGATTTAGAATGTCAGTATACATTAGGCCTATTTCCTGAAATCAACCGTGCTTGGCTGACAATCGACAGCGACATCTACATGTGGGCGTACGAGCACGGGACGGATGTAGCCTACTTTGATGGGCTCGGAGAAGCCATAGTTAGTGTAGGATTAATTAAACCTAAACCGGGAGTCTTCCAAAACTTTGTCAAGTATCTACTCATTCTTACGACGACAGTTGAAATTGTTGTGCTAGGTAAGATATGGCTGTTTCATAATATTGCCTTATTTTCCTCTGATGATGATTTTAATGCATTACTACTGACATTCTGTGAGCTTTGGTACATAAACTGATTTTTAATAATATTAGAATTGTTTTTCAGGTGTAACATTCTCAAATAGTCAATCTAATGGTCCACTCGGTGTATTGGAAGAGATGCATCTAGTTCCTGAACCTGTGTTTGTTTTACCAACCGATGGAGTGTCCATGAATGTCATTCAGTCTTCCAGTACAGGGAGAATATTTATGGGAGGGAAGGATGGATGTCTTTATGAAATTACCTATCAAGTTAGTAAAGTTATAATAATATAAACTGAACTGACTGTGTAAGTAAAGACATTTACAATTGGAGAGTTTTGCAGACTTTATAATGTGTATATTTTCAGGCACAGCTAGGATGGTTTGGTAAACATTGCAAGAAAGTAAATCACTCCACTGGAACTCTATCATTCCTAGTTCCTTCGTTTCTGAATGTAGCGCTGTATGAAGATGATCCTATAATTAAGATTGAAGTAGATAATTCCCGACACATCTTATACACTCTGAGTGAGAAAGGTTCCATAGAAGTATTTGATTTAGGAGTTAATGGAGATTCTATCAAGAAAGTCGTGAAGCTTTCTCAATCTAAAATTGTTCATATGGCAACAGAAATAGTAAAGTAAGTTATTATTGTAATTGATTACTACGCATGCAAATATTGGCATAATTCTATTAAGAGTATTGGATTACTCAATCATTATTGTAATGTTTGTTTCAGAACCCTGGAAGGAGCAAATTTCCGCCCCATCATAGCAATTTCTCCAATTGAAGAACGAGAATCACCGAGTCTCAGTTTAGTTGCTATTACACAAAGTGGCGTTAGGTTATATTTCTCTACGGGTCTACAAAGTGTGCAGTGAGTATTAAAACCATTTTTTGATTCTTATTATACGAGAGATAATTTTTTGGCTAAACCAGTCTATACCATAAAATGGAGTTGTTCACATGTCATATTTCGTAACAGTGAGTAAACTTCACTTATTTGTCATTTAATGTGTGTAATGTTATATATTTTCAGGGTTTCACCAAGTAGTCCAGTTAGTCAGAGACCCTGGTGTCTCTCTCTGATTCATGTGCGTCTACCACCAGGATTTGCAGCGAATGCACCAACTCTTAGACCAAAACAAGTTCACACAGCTACATATAATAATGGTATGCTGTTATATCTATGTTTCCGAGGGTGGTATGAAATTGACGATTATTTACACATGGAAGACTTAACGTTAAGCTCTGTTGTTTCAGGTACAGCCCTGATGATATCATCAGCATCTCAAGACAGTGAATTGCTGTGGTGCCTGTGTGGCTGTATAGCTGGGGGTGGAATGCCTAGAGAGAGAGCTGCTCTGCTGCCTTTAGATGGCCAGTGCTGGGCTTTGAGAAGAGCACTGCCCTTTCCTAACACTATGTCACCAGCTTTACAGCCAACATGTTAGTATCTCTTTTGTTGCATCAATTAATAAACTAATTGTAGGTGGAGAGATTTAACTGTTTGTATTTCAGGTGAGCCTTCAGTAGCATCCCAGCATATGTGTGGACCAATTAGATGGGTGGCCCTTACTGGATCAGGAGCACATATTATTCAGCAACTGCAACCTGTTGATTTGTTGAGACAGTTACTTATTGATGCTCAGGGAGCTGATTCCCCACAAGTCAAGGCTTTCTTCCAGGTAAATAACAAAGTTCAATAGTACTGAGCTCTCAGGTAATTTCTATATGGCCTTACTCCTATAATTAAATTACAGATGCAACGTGAGGAGCAGGCGTGTGCCACATGCTTGGTGCTAGCCTGTGGCTCTGGGAAGCCCCAGGATCAAATCAGTGAGTGGGCCACCAGGGCATATTTTCTTTATGGAGGCCAACCAAGTTTCCAAAATCCTAACATCACACAATATCCAGGTACTATATAACATTATGATCATGATATATTATGTAGTATGTGCCATGTGTTATTTTAATTGGCGTTATCAATGGAGTGAAATGTTTAGGAATACTAATTGCTTTTCTGTAAATATGTATGTATGTATCTTTGCTGTTATATATTTAATGAGTATTGAGAAATTCACACATACATAATATGTATATCTATGATTGATTCAAGTGTTGTATTCTAGTAAGTACATACAAGGTTTAATTGTAATCACTTCAGGAACCCCACATTTCTCCCCTCGCCAAGTTTCCACTCCAATGATTGGACGCAGCGCAGCTCATGTACATCAGTCTCTCCAAGCTGCACTCCAACCTTCCTCTCCTGCATCGCCTATGGCCTCAGGCCAGCAGCAACATCAGCAACCGGAGAATGCCGCCAATTTCTCTGCATTACAATTTAGTGCAAAACACGAAGGCCTCTACATTTATGTGGGAAGAATTCTTAGGCCAATATGGCAGATGAAATGTGTTACCAAGTCTACTGTTGATAATCAAGATTTTGTGAGTCATTAGTTGTACTATTAGTTTTGTGTTAATATGTTCTTCTGAATCACTAAATACTAATTGAATTTTGTTATTTTTCTGTCAGCTTTCTACGAATATTACGAATGGCGATTGTTCAGTGGTGTTGAAATATTTGTATGGAGTTCGTGCTTTCCTGGAGAGGAACTCTGTCGGCACACAAGGACCAGTCAGGCCATTCATTCACTCGGCCAATGAATCCAACCTGAATGTATCACGACAGGATGATGTTTTTGCCAAAGAGAAACATTCTTTGGACGCTCTACGTATATTTATTAGTATGTTTCACATTATATTCATGGTGGACTTTGTTCTTATACGAGTATGCATTTGTATCAGATATCAATGTGTATATAATTGTTTAGATGGTTCCTGCGAGATGTTGAGTTTATGGAAGATCCTTAGCGAGCATCAGTTCCATGTTATAGCCGCAGCTTTACCACAGGATCAACAATCTGCTCTGCTTGCAGCTAGCTTCAGGTAATTAGGAAGATCCATCTACTATGTTATCATACTAAATACATATTTATTCATTACAAACTGTTTTAAGTACTTTTTGTTTTTAGGGAATTACTTTTAGGTGGGCAAGAAGTAGCGGGCCTGTTGATTTTAAGTTTAATAAATCAATATTTAACAGACAATGCTTCTGTTGATAGTATCAGTAAGGAATTGAGAGAAGTTTGTCCTAATTTATACAGAAGTGAAGATGCCGCCTGCTCTAAAGCTAATGAAATTTTATTATTCTCCAACCAGCAATCAAATCCTCACGAAAAACAAGAAATGTTGAACAATGCTTTAAAATTATGTAAGGATGTAGCGCCTCACGTTAACTTACCCGTAGTATGTGGCAAGTTTAGTCAGGCTGGATTCTATAAAGGTGTTGTAGATCTTTGTGTGACGTGTGCCGATAAAATAGATCCAAATAAAATCGGATTACACTTCTACAGAAACAATAGACCAAATCATGATCAAGAAGGTTATTTGGCATTTTATAAAAGGTACAAATGCTATACTGTATTATATTCAATTGAATTTTATCATTGTGGTGTAGATACTCGATTTATTGATAACTTGAATTACAGAATGGATGTGTATAGAGAAGTGACTGCGGTACTAGAGCATTTATTTGAACAGAGTGGTTCTTGCAACCAAGGCCCCAGTGGTAGTAATCCACAAACAACCACACAACATAACACATTCCAAGATCTACCCAGCATGTCACCTGCAGATGCCAATTTCCAGGTAATCATAAGCTTTATATGTAGTATTTTGTTATATTATTGACTGTCGTGGTGTGTCGAGTAATTATTTAACTTTGTGTTGTAGGCTAAGAAACTAGTATCAGATTGCCTCTCGTATCCTGATGAGATTCTCCATGTAACTGTCTACGAGTGGATGCTCTCCAAACAGTTGTATGGTGAACTGATTGCAATGTCGGAACCTTCGCTAGAGGCTTACCTCATACAGACGTCTAAAAATAATCCAGATGCTACGCATGTTTTTGATTTGTTGTGGAAGTATTATGAAAAGTGTGGGAATCATGCTGCCGCTGCTAGAATACTGGATAGCTTAGCTAGTAAACCCAAGTAAATATACTTACCATTATTTTGTTTATTAGTCTACAATCCACGTGCTTCGTGTCATCCTTGTCCTGTTGTGTAAAACTGTACTCAATATTAATAATTTTTTAGTCCATCAGTTTCTGTGAACCAACGCTGCAACTGGCTCTCTCGAGCGGTGGTTTGTTTGCGTGGAGGGGCGGGTGCGGGGGGATTATTGAGAGAATTGGAAGATCGTGCGGAAGTTGCTCGGTTACAAAGACGAATGCATCAGCAAGCAGCTCATAAGATGCCTGCACATGCTGCACAAACTCTCAATACAAGTTTGTTAGATATTACTAAGGTAAACTGATACTTTGTGGTTACAAACAACTTAAGTTGCAGCAGAAGTGGAAATACATAAAATAAGATTGAATATTTTTACAGTTATACGAAGATTATGCGGATAAATATGACCTTTGGGAGTTCAAACTGGCCATAGTCCACTGTTCCGGGCACAATGATCCTCTCCTTGTGGAGAGTATCTGGACTAATATCATCCAGGATGAAATGAATAACATGAAGTCTCTCGAGTCCAATCAGCTTAAGATGACTGGATTA
Organism: Ceraclea dissimilis; assembly: GCA_963576895.1. NCBI lineage: Eukaryota > Metazoa > Arthropoda > Insecta > Trichoptera > Leptoceridae > Ceraclea > Ceraclea dissimilis. The sequence goes on from OY756365.1 coordinate 8,824,304, forward strand.
CTCTCGAAGATTAGTACATTGGGGAAGGAGTATGTAAGCTCAGGACATTGTTTTCCAGTTGGTAAGTTATTATTCTGTGTTCTGATTTCTGGAAATAACTCAGTTATAACTGCTGTATCTATAACATTATTTTTGTAGCCTTCATCCTGAAGCAGCTAGAGTTACAGTGCTGTAGACTAAATGCTGATCCCGGGATGGTGGGACGAACTCTGCTGGAAATCGATATCCACATGGAGCAACTTATCGATATATATACTCGGTAATAATTTTACTCCATTTGTTGATTGTTGTGTTATGATATATTGCCACGTGAATAATAATAATAAATTGTTTATTTTCCTTTTCATTTTTACAATACAAGTTAATACAATGTGACACCCCACTAGGCCATGGCCTGTCTCGGGGTGTCGAAAATTATAATTCATATACATATAAACAAGCTGTGTAATGTGTTGTTTATTTCTTTTAGATTAATAAGTCTCAATGAACGTATATGGCTATCAGAAGGCAATGAGTTACATTTGATTCAGTCGGCTACAGTTCTTATGGACCACTTTATCAACAACTCAGTTCTCCTCCCAGTGCACCACCGCAGAAGGGTGTTAATCAAGTGTCAGGACTTGGTGTCTATATCCCTGAATGCTCTCTACACTAAACCAGATACAGAGGATTTGGTGCGAACTCTCAAGGGAATACAAACAAGATTAGAGAGAATGGAATGATGAATTATGTAATTATTATTTAATGTTTACTGTAAGTTTAACTTTTTTATGTTTTATTTTTGTATGAGAGTCACGCGCAGTTGTTATATTGTACGACTGTACATATTTCTGAATTATTTGATGCAAGCTGTCTGTATGAAATGTTTGTTTTCTTATTATCACAAAGAAGACAGACTCCAATACAAGACTGAAACTTTAATTTGTTAATTTATAAATAATAATATTGTCTGATGGAAGAAGAAAGCTTTAATTTGACTGTCAGTTGTAATGGTATCCTCGTACATGTAATGTAAATAGTAATAAGTATATATCTTAGGTGTTTTTGTTAGTCAATGTTTGGCCATCTCTAATGTTCCATTAAAAATATTATATTTATTATGTTACAATACAACCTTAACATACCTAGTATTTTGTATTGATATCTAAATGTATTTTTTGTTCTCTTTATTATACCTATTTGTAAATAAATATCAATGGAAATAAGAAAATTTGAAAGAAAACATGAATCTATGTTTTATTGTGAGTAATCCTTAATTCCTCTATAACACCATCCAAAGACATTCGTAATCCACTATGATAATAGTCTCTTCATCTTGCTATTTGTTTCTTATAGAATCACAGAGTTCCACTTTTAAAATTAGTACAGACGCTGAGAGGAGTCTTGTTTGCATAATATGAGGACTGAATTCCATCAATTGATTGTTGTTGGCGATAGATCAAAGATTTGGTTCTTGCCCGTCCGTTTTCTGATCCAATTTTTTATGCAAGAGGAAGAATAAATAAGTGTGGTTAATTGTTTTGAATCTCAAAATTTCTCATTTTCAAGTGTTAATTATTTTATAATATCCATTTTCTTGCATCACTTGGGGGCCTCGCAAAATTTACCTCGCCCACACAAAATTTTGGTCTTGTCCCGCCACTGTGGAGAAGATTTCTAAAGATATACATACATACCACAAATTAAACTGGTTTTCTGTCAAGAGGAATCTAACCTTTAAAGTTCGTAATTACCTAGGTTAAAATAATAACAGAAACAAATAAAATACAAATATTCTTATTTATTACACGTTATAATAACTTTGCATAAGCAGTATGTACATAAATATTTTTTTATCTTATCGCTATAAATTGGGTTTACTAACAAATTAATTGATGTAGGATAAAGTGTGACACGGAGGACAATACATTTTTAGGAAACAGTCATGGGTCGAGCGAGTTCCATCACATCATAATTAGACATGTATTTTGTAAGAAAATGAAAGTGCTGATGAGTTTAGGATATATTGGAGAGAATTACTCTGATATACTCATCCATTTTATTGAAGCACCGTTGTACACACACAGTTTGTTATAATAACCCACATTCCTGTAACTTTTTCATAAGCAAACTATGATGTTGTCTTAACATTTTGAGTCTTAATTCACTAAGTTTATTTCTAGCTGCAAGGACTTCCAACATCGGCCGTGTCATCTGAAACATTAGTGTAATATTACTTACTGTAAGAGTTACTAAACTTGTTTCAAGTGTAATAAAGCTAAGTACCTTCTCAGCAATATGCCCTAAGGCAATAGTCCTAACTGCTGCATTGTGTTGTTCTGTCAAGAAATCTCCAGCCATCCCAGATGTCTCATTATAGAATGTTTCATATTCTTCTTCATTCAGTATCTCAGGTAACTGAATCAGAGTCTAGAAATTACCAATAAATAAATTTATCTTAGACAATACTAAAGAATTTTCAATCTGTTTACAGAACTGAAACATGTTTTTATGGTAAGAATAATTTTACATACTTTTAAACAAGTTGGAAGTAATGATGTGTCAGATTGTACTATTTCTAGTGGAATTTCACGCCTAAGTTGTGTAGAACCATTGTCAGTTGATTGGAAACAAGTTACTTGAACCTAAAACATTATTGGAACATAGATATTATGTGGTTACGAGTCGCATTTAACAGTGCCATCCTTTCACAATACATTTATATGTAGTAGGTACTTAGTCAAAAGGAGAATGCTCATTTAGAATGGAAAAAAACCCAGGTCCGGTGCAAACGAAATGTAACTCAAATGATAGGTTAAAATGAGTAATTAAATACTGCATAGGGGGCATCACTGAAACAATGGTTAAATACCTCTTCAAAATCCAGGAGAGACAAAGATTCTATAAATTCAGGTGTCCGTATTTTGCAATGCTCTTTAAAAAAATATTATTTCTTTTGTAGTTCCACCCAGCAGTGGAGGGACCAAGGATGATGAAGAAGAATACGGGCTATTCATCATATTATATGCGGGTCTTTTTTAGCATTCTCCTTTGATTTCTATTTGAGGTTTTTCTTAGCTAATAATGTAGTCTAATTTATGATGATGTTTAACTAGTAAATTGTAAGAAGATACTAACTTCATGAGCTTTCGTACTTTGGTCCGTAAGAAACACAGCAAATATTAATCCAACAAAACTGGAATCCATGTTTTGATACATAGCCTGCGTATTGAGATCTAGGAACACAAGAATTACACTTACAAATGTCTATAAATAAAACCTTTATTGAAAAAAATATTTTCTCCAAATGGCGGGTTTATTGCCATAGGCAATGTCTGCCAACCAATGAAAAAAAAAACACTACATTAACTGAGCTTTGCGTTCACTGTGAATAATCACAATGGGAGCCAATGTTTACATTATCTTACCAACATGTGAGGGCCAAACAGTAATGTGTGGATGTGAATGATACCATCCAACCACCCGGAGTGGTTTTCCAATTTGTTTAGCTAACTTCTCCGCATATTCAGTAGCCTGCACAAGCTGCTCTTCCGATATTTCCACCCTGTCCGGTTTTTTATCTGATCTTCTTAATATTATTGATGCAGAAATTGATACTAAACTTGAGGAGTCATTTACCTGTAAATAAAAAAGGTGTAACAAAAGGATTTTAATGCTATGTGAATTAATAATTTTCTCTTCAACGCAACATAACTGTAGTTTATAAAATTTATAAATGCGTAATCAAATATACCTGCCCGATCAGCAACCCCATTATTTCTTGTTTTTCTGTCGACAGGGCGTGTTGGATACACACGGTAAAAACATCACTTGATAAATTCACTTTTTCAAGCATTTTAAGCGAGCGGTGTGATCAAATTACACGATAATAAAAACAGAGTCCTTTCTAGCGAAAACTGTAAAGAAAATTATAATAAATTTTCATATAATAACAAATAAAAGCTTTGAATGATAGACCAATGTTTACAATCCGATGAAAACTATTACCGAAAATTATATTTTGACATTTTGTATTACCATAGATGTTTACCAAGTAATGCTTATTTTTATCTTTGATTTGCTTGTCTATGCTACTCCAGGAGGCTAAATTCTGTAAGTAAAATAATAATTAAAAAAAAGTAAGTACCTACAACATGTTTTAACGAAGAATCGCCTACAGGCAGGTACTTCTCTTTTGTAGACTTTAAATTACCTTTTAAAAAGTTTAGGCTACCTTTCGATGCCGACGCTCACACTTCAAATTTGTTCAGAAAAACTAGCATGAATAAAATCTTCTCCAAAATTAGGTACTTATATTTTAACTGTTCAGTCAGACCCTCGCAAGAATTAATGTTTTGTTGGCTATCAATTTATGGAGCGATTATCGTAATGTAAAAAACATCTCGTAGTACCACATACAAAGTTGGCCGAATACGTAGATGAAATATAGCTATAAATTATTTTACAAATCGATATAATTATCATTATGTTGGCAGAACTTCGGCTTAAATTTTGACAGTGCCATTAAACCGTGTGTTTGGGTGTTTCGGGATTTTGTACGAAAATATTCCTGCGATTCAAAGGGTAAGCGAAACTTTTTTTATTATATAAATAAATTGCGAATTAGTTTTGCGTTTTTCGATGTAATATACGTTCATTGAAATACCATCAGAATAGTTTGAGTTTCGTATAAACATGCTCCTTGTTCTGGAAGCTAGTACCTGCTATCAATCATATCGATTACTAATAATTTCGTTTATTTTTTTATCATGCATAAGGACATTGAAATATTTGATGGGACCATCGTCCAGGATGTTTTCGGTTTCTTTTATTTTGCATGGTTCATGTAAATTGAATATTAGCATTATATAGAGGTGCGTAATACAATGCTGTTAAAATTTAAATATCAGTTTTTCAAGATCCTTGTTAAATGTTGACGAATTAACAAAACTCCAGAAGCGTCAAGTATAAATAATGCAGCAATCCACTCGCTTCGATTGATGTATTTTTTAGCGTAATGGTCAAATTTCGCATCTCTTAATGATCAAGGACTACTTTTCTGCATTCAGACATTTGTACAGAAACTGTCAGATCTGGACTCACTATGTTAATGATTTTGTGTGCACATATATGTATTAGTCCCGGTATTTGGTCCTGGCACTTTCTGCACGAGAAACTCAGTTTCCTCTCCATACATGTTTCTATGAACAGAAGGGTGGTCGAGGTATAATTGAGAGTATTTCAGTGAGCGCAAAGCATACTTGATTTTTGACTGTTATCTAATGTTGTTTTGTCTTTTGTTACTGAATATTACAAATTTATGATGTGAAAGACCACCAAGACGATGTAGGTAATTCATTACTATCTAGTAAACACTCAACAGATAGATCGTAAGTTGCCGATATTTTATGAAGGTATAAGTTTATGCACATTGTAAATCAAAAATATGATAGAATCACAAAATATTTTGGCATTTGGCCCAACCATGTAACAATTTATCACAACTATGTACCTACATATTTATTGTAAACACTAATATACCCGCAATAGAATCTAAAACTAAATCTTGTGTTTACTCGTTATTTTGAATGTTTACAAAATTTAACTCGCAATGTATAGCAGCATTTTGTTCATCAATTGTAAATTATAAGTCTTCATTGTATCTATATCATGTTAGGCTTTAGTTTAGACACTGGTCCACTACAGTGTAATTTGGCTAAACAATCAGTGTTCCATAATCGGTGGTCCAGTTTTAAAGATTATCCTCTCATTGATTTTTATAAGCAAGTAGTGATTACAGACTTGCTGGACAGGTGAAAATATTGTCAGTTTGCACATGGTGTCTTTTCAAAAATTGGGCTTCATCTACTGACATAATTATTGAACACTAAGTGCATACAAAACTCCAAGTGTTTTACCAAAGAGATAACATATTAAGTACTATAGGTCTGATTCTATTGTCGCTGTGTTTTACATATTAGATAATAATGGACTCTTTCTATCGTTGACATGTGCTTTATCATAAAATATATTTATTCTGCAAGTCATAGAATTTGTTGAACCAGATTTAATCATATTATCCAATTAGATAGCTGTACGTTTATAGATTGTCATCCAGTGTAGATATCATTTCATTCATTTTCAGCTTTCTAGTTAAATTGGAAACTACATATTTATTTTTATTATCCGAATGAATGCGGGGCAAACGTTGATCAAAATTTCATCCTTTTTAGAGTAGAGTCTCACTAATCCGGCCCTATTAAAAACCAGAAGGTGTCAGATTATTGGAGAGTTCTGATTACTAGATTGTGTAAAGGAAATTCAAGGTGAATAAAATAAAGAATTACAAACGCATGTAGGAAGAAGGAGTTATGTATATAGTGAATGTACTACGTAGATTCAATATGAAAATAATCTTATATAACAAAATTGTCATAAAATATTTCGACATTAATTGAGCATAGGGAGGGGTGAAGGGGACGCAGGTGGAGAGAGTCACTGGATGTGTTAGTGTACTGAAGTGCCTGATTAGCGAGACTACTGTATTTATATTGTATTAATGTGATCCAAAAAAAAACTGAACGAACTTCGTTTCTGAATATATTATGAAACCTACAAATTGCTTCTCTCTAGTACTAACTACACAATGCCAAACTGTTTGTTGATTGTTTTCACTTTTTATCCAAATTTTGTTTGCACGAGGCCATAAATATAACATAATGTAATTAAAATGAATTGGGTTGGGTGGTCACACAACCATGAAGTTTCTTAGCATAATATTAGATTGTTAGCTGCTTGTCGTACTCAGGTGATCTAATCCGCGTCTAATCTACTACTGACCTCCTCCAATGTTATCTAATCTTTATATTGGTAATTCTTGTAGATATTATATTGTATAAATAACTTGAAATGTAATTTTTAAAGTAGGTATCTGCATAATTTTTAATATTTGGGTTGAAATAACCAGTCTCAATCCATTTGAGAAATGAGGATCTTAATATTATTTGGTTTAATACACTGTTTGTTGTTTCTGAAGTCGAATGCAATTATCGTTTCAATCCCTGAAGTTGAACTTACTCCACGACACAACCTTTTCAAGCTTACTGTGAAGTCTACAAATATGTGTTTGAGTTTATTTCGATAAACCCAGATTCATTTTATAAATAAAAAATCACAGAGTTTTTATGTAAATGCGTAGTCACACACCGCCATTAAGGGGTGGTAATAGAGGGCATTAGAATGAGATTTTTTCATGTCAAATTAAGATTTTCGACCGCATGGGCATGTTGGAAGTTCATTCTAAAGGAAAAATTAAAGTCATATAAGGACGTCAATCACCTTAGTCTACTTAAGTTGTTGATTAAAAAAGTATGTTAATGAATTATTTTGTGCAATACGGATAAAATATTTAGAGTGTCAGTGATTATTTATTTTAACAAGTTGGTCTCCTAACAACATATTTTACTATTAAAATTAGGAACCACAGTTGAGAAAAGTCCGTTTGACCCTTTTTGTCTTATAAAAATGTTCACACCAATTTTTACATTTGTTCTTTATTACTAACATCCACTGGCATAACATCTTAAAAATGCCTTTGCAATGACATGCACTACGCAACATTGGCATCAAGAGTGTCTTTTTATAGTTGTATATTTTGACAATAATATTTAATGTAGATTGTATAAGAAGTAGGTACATATGGGATATAAATAAAACATTCCATTGATATACACATTATTAAGAATAGATAATGTTCCTCGTTCACTTTCCCTCTCCCCGTCAACGCCAGAATATTGTGAGGCGAATTTACGTAAATAAGTACATAATGTATTAATATTATCTAGGTATAGGTAGGTGCCTATACAATACATAACATTATATTTGCCTGAGCTATTTACGTTTCCGTTTATAAATAGGAGGAAAATTCGGAAGGATTACCCGAGATGAGATCTCCACATACAAGATAATGTTTTCATTGCGATTTTGATGATGTATTGTATATAGAATATAATATAGGTACCTATTTAGTAAGTGGTGTTGGTTGTATACTTTGCCAAAGAAATTATTCGTCTATTTGCCGACACGAAAGAACAGACACTCATACTGCACAATGTTGGTCGTACATCTGAGTTGTAATATTTATCTAGCTGCATTGGGTTATGCAACTTTAACGATGAAAAAAATCACCGTATTTGTAATAATGGTAGCAGATTTTTTTTGCATAAGTTGTGGAATTGCGGTCGTGTCCGAGAACTTCTTGGCTCGACTATGTCAACCAACTTCTCAAGGACGGTTATGTTTTGTTTGAGTTAATGGGATCGTAGAGTGAGGACGAATTGCATGAATGCGATGGAAGCAAACCTGCCCTGTTAACCCTGTTTCGTTTTATAATCTGTTTTGGTCTCTGATCATTTGTTATGAAGTCCTGATAGATCCTACTCCAGAAATTTTTATATGCAATAGTCGCGTTTCGGTGAAGAGGTTAGTATGAATGCTTAGATTGATTTGTATTTCATATCTGTATGGTATATTGTAAATCAGGTGTTAATAGAAGTGCAGGGAGTGCGAGCGCGAGGTAATCAACACAGCTGTCTGGTTTGGGTCGGCTAGGTGAGGAGTGGAACATCTACTCGGTACTCAGCCAAACATTTAGTTCTAGTTGAGTTGCCGGTCCCGAGTATTACGGTCGCGCCGTTCAGTCAGCAGTGTGCCATAGCGTTTTGCTGCTACTCTCAAACATCGGCCGCGGGAAAATACTATCGGAGAAAATCTAGCCAAGATATTTTCTTTCGACACCCCCCAGTGCGTTATTGAAAATACATACCGCGGTCCAAGTGCATTCCATTGCCATTAACAGTATTTTGCAATATCATTTCATTTTTATATTCAGTGATTTTAAAACGTGAAACGACGAATATTTGATAATATTATATTGCCTAGTATGATTTATGGTAAGACATCGTGTTGGTTTTAAAGTCCTTTGTGTCTTCAGATAACAGCAGATTTACAGTCGTCAGTCGTCACCACACCGGCATATAACAGCATACATCTACAATACAATACAACATCAGTGATCCAACTTCCTTTTTCGGAGTTCTCCATCCCACTCTGATATAAGTTGGTATGTTGCAAGTTTTTCTTACATCATCGATATTGCCCATGATTTTCCTCGCAGATCGAATAACGACATGGTGATTTATGTGCCCGTGATATGATAATAATATATAATAATCTGTATAATGTCGGACACTATGTATATAGATATAGAATAGACTACATGGTGTACACACCTCCCAATGTTCTGGTTGGATGGATCCCATTATCCAGTTACCTATCACCACCTGCCTCTACAATACTTACACTCCATGCATCCATTATATTATTCATGTGCCTACTGCTTACATTACACGATATACAACGATTCATTTATTAATTGGTGTAAATACACGCACACAAACACCAGGTCTCCTTGCTTGTAAAAATACGTGGGAATTACATTTTGCCTTCATTAATATTAATTATATAATCACATTAATAGTAATAGCATTTTGGACGGCATAGAAAAAAACTAGTTATTAAGTACTGCTATTTTTATTATTACAAATTCCACCTGCAGATTATCTTCAAATTTCATTAAAGTATTTCAAATAGACGAGCAATTAATTATTCCTATTACCTACTAGGTAAGCTACAATAATAATGGATCAATTGTCCGATACTGATATCTAGTAAAGTACAATGGTGTTGTTATCCTAATCTGCAATCTGTTATCAACCAACTAGGTACACTCTCTTCATAATCTTATCGATCTATTATATCTATTACTTTAGCATTGTACGTATTTCATGTGTTTAGATTGGAGTCATATTGATTAATTGTTAAGGTATCATCGACGATGCCTTTGAAGAACTATTTATTTATTTACATCAGTTTAAACCATGATTCACAGTGCTAAAAATTTACGAGTGTCAAGTTTGGATCGCTCCTCAAAATTAAGCAACCTTGTGCTTTAGGGTAGAAAGGTGAAATTCGATAGTAATAGTAGGATAAAATTGATAAGAAATCAATAGAAAAGTCACTGATCCTTATACTCACATATTTATTATGCATATGTCGATACAATTGGTTACATTAGCAGTAGGTGAGTGAGTAAAAATGAAAAACAATAATATCACTCATGATTTTTTGCTATGATTAGTTTTATTCAATCAGTATGTACTTTCATTATTTTAATGTTTGCTAATCGTTTTGTTCCTCATTTAGTATTTTTTATCTTAGAGATAATAATCGAAAGTTGTTAGTAATAATTTTAGCTTCCCTGAGCGTTTAATGCAGTTTTTTTTATGCATTTAAATGTTTCTTATACGCAAATAATATGAAATTAGTTGGTAATGGTTTGTGCCACACTTTTACTACTAGTTTGTTATGTAGTAGATTAGATAGTATTATAAATGGCTACTTAGATCGTAAACAAAAAGATTTTGTAATAGTGTAAAGCGTGAACGATGATAGTAACCATTCAGTATTGTCTGTTCTGTTGTAACATCCAAGTGTAAACAAATCTTGTAGACCACTATGCTTATTATACCTTCGCTACATTATTTCGTACCTTAAAGTGTAGATAGCATTAATTTGTAGTAAGCTGGTATTCAGAGCTACTACCAAACCAGTAAGTTGTTGGCTGATTATGTTATGTTGTTGTGTGTGGTAAGGTAATGCAATGCGTTCTGTTCTTTGTAAATGAATTCAAACACTATTGAATACTTCATTCAATAAATACCTGAGCTGTGTACTGCTGCTGCTGTGTAATTCTATGATCTCGTGATGATTGCTTTATGTTTACCTCATTTTGAATCATGTTTAATCAATCGTATTTAACAATAGATGGATGCTCTATTGTGTTTATATTGTTAGAAATAATTCTCAAATATGACATTTTGTTTGAATAAGCTTCCTCTATGCATTATATCGACAATTCCATAAGTTTCTGTTCGGGTAGGAATTTTGAAACTGTGCACAAATCGAGTGTACATGATACTGTCAGTTCTTTTTTTTCGTGTTATCATCTTTTCTTCCTGGTGTTTGAGTGAACTTTGAATTTTATTACGTGTTGTATTGTTGAGAGATGAGATAGATCATCCTTCTGTATGAGCTGTTTTAGTATCATCAGAGAGGTTTTATTATCGCTGAGTTTGTTGGGTCATATGTCATACATGCTACATAATATTTCCTTAAAACAGGATATTCTATAAATACACCGGTTTATTAATACTTACTTTTATATGAATTTTTCTATTAATATATAGAATTCAATGTTGTTAGTTTCATAACATATGTAATGTTTAGGAGTCTCACAGGCGAGTATTTCAAGGTTAACAACAAGTTGTTCATAATATGGAATGAGTTTAGTTGAGAATATATTTAACACCGCGTTGAATATGAGGTATCAAACCACGTCGCTTTACGATATCTTTGTGAGTAACGTGATGGAGGTCCCTATTTTCATAAAACATGTATTAGACTCTTATTGTGAATGTCATTCAACTCTGCCAGACAGTATGGACAGTACCAGTACCTACAATAATGTTTGTATTCGTAGCCCAATACGGATAGAAGGTAATAAAATAATCTTCTCTGATACAATCGGGAATAATAGAATACCTGTTGATTTTTATAATGCGAGACACATCTTTGGTATTGTTATGTTAATCAAGTTTAAATGTTAACAATGTATTTCCAATGTACATTGATGTAAGATGAACACCATGTTCGTATACAGTATGCGCCCATCTAATTGTACATTCGATTATTTTGCGTGTTCATGTTGTTTCAGTTTAATGTTTTATTTTATTATATTTTGCATTTAGATATGTGAAGGTACGAGTAGGTACGTATGAGCTGATGAAGGTTGCGAGCTGCAATATGTGTTCCTTACAAGCGTTTAACAACATTTCAATAATTAAATCACAAATCCATTCAACGTCTTACTCCAGTCAACCTACATACTCGTACTATACTGCCTATGTTATTTATATACCTACATTTAATCAATTATTATTATTGTTTACAAACAGCTGTCTTGTGTGGAGCTATTTTAATCAATATGCAAATCAACGGTTATCTTTCTGTTATGATTTTAATTACATATGATTTTATCAAGCTACTAGATACAATAATACCTTTTGTAACTGTACAGTTCCAATCATATTGTGTAAAAATTTATACATATTTTTAGTCGTATTATTTTAACAGCTGATTACTTAGCTGTGTATATCTTTGTTTAAATTATCTATTGTTTGTTGACCACTGTTAACATAATATACACTTATATTTATATGTATTAAATAAAAAAACTTAGATTCTTCAGGACGTGGTTTGTCTCTTTGGGTCTGAAATTTCAATAAACTGTGTTTAACCAGTTAAATAAGGAACAACGTAAATAATATATTCAGCTAGGCATTAATGGTAGACCATGACTAGTAAATTTCATAGAATTGCTCATATTTCGTTAATATGTGGGTATCTGCGTTTTGCAGTCCGTCAGCTATTTTTATGAAAATAGATTCGTTCGTTTGTCATGCACGTAGTTTCTAGGTATATTATTTAATACAATTCATTAAGCGTTCTTTGCAGTTCTTGTCATTACTTAATGCTTTGCGTGTTCATATTATTTACGTTCATATGTGTCGCGTGTAAACCCGTAGAACCTCCTTTAAATTAACGAACATCACTAGAAATTTGCTGTTCCAGATACTCGAGCAGGAACTAACGGTCGTTATTATCATCTGGTCATGTTCAGTCAGTACTCAGTTGTATGTATTAGGGGGCACCACATAATCATCAACGATAATTATTTATTAGCTATTTTAATGAGGTTTCCATGTCGTATGTTGTCGATGTGTCATATTATGCTTTGTCACGTAAAATAAAATTTTCCTCATCTCACAATGAACAGTTAGACTGCTAGGAACTAAGACCTTGTCAGAATGTTACGTATTTAGTGTTATTATGATTCATATTTCGATTCCGTCGTTGTCAATATAGGTTGGTACTTGGTAGATGGTACAATCATGCTATTTAATGGTTTAGCCACCGTTTTTATTGATTATGTTCCTAAATCATTTGCCTTTGTACAAAATAAATTATGAAAGTTTTGAAGAACCTATTTTTCTTAGCTCACCTGTGAATTACATACCTACGTTAAAATACCGATGTTTGCACGGTGTGTAAAATAATTCGATTTGAAAACGTTATAACGTTATAATAATACCAGTATAATATAGATTCCTAACTTCATGTTGTACAAAATAATACTGCATGTGCTTATTATGTTTATACATAATCTACTTATGTTATTATTCTGTGGGCTGAGTACCTTGAAACTGATATTTTATAAAAATTGCAGATAGGTGAGTATTTGAATATAGTATAAAGTGGGTAAATGTGAGTATAATTGAATGATTGATGTCATCGATACAATATAATGAGGTTATGTTGCTGTATGTAGGATCCACGTATAGTAATGGATGAACCTATGGGGTCTTTATGGTTGTAAATTATATGGTTTGTTGATGGCACACAATACTATTTCACTCCTACGTGCCCAGACGAAATGACATACTTCTGGGAAGTTGTAATAATTGCAAGTACCACAACTTACCTATGCGGTTACCACAACTTTTTCGTAAATGAGAAAATTGTGCTTCCGTTCTTTATATTTTTTGTTGTCTCTAGCTAGAACATGAAATTTTCTTCATACTATGAAGTTTCAATAATGCATTGGTCCAAATTTGCAACTGGATCATTTTTGTTTGTTAGACGTAGTATTTTACCGAAAAGAATAGCTATTTTACGTTAGTTTTTTTCTTCTATATAACAAACGCAGTCAACTCATAATGTCTTTATAATAGCAAGGTGCAATAGGTTCTCAGTCTATTGAGGTCACTCAATAGACTGAGAACAGGTGTCTCCCGTTGTTACAGCAACCTCAAAAATGGGGTTACAGAGAGGAAGACACCTGTGAGTGTGGTGCCAAACAGGACCACAGTCACCTGTTTTCATGTCCCCAAATAGGTGCGACATGCACGCCCGAGGATGCGCTACTGGCGAACGCCAGGGCTATCCGGGTGGCTGAATATTGGGGGTTTCAAATTTGATGGTGTTCCGGACACGGAAAGTAAGCAAGGTGCTACTCTAATGGTCCTGTAATTAACATTTGATTAAATCACATGAATATTTTAAGTAGTATAAAAGTCTTACATTTGAACAAATTATCGAATAAGTTCAGGTGCCTGTGTGTTGTTAGATGATTCAAATCGCATGGTATTACTACATACTTTGTCAACATATTAGCGAAACTAGTTTAGGTATTTTTATCCATTTTAACTTCAATATAAATGTACGTGGAATTGGATTAATCTTGTTTTGTCTACTGATTTCGTGAGATGATGTTAGAATAGCTCATTCGTACCAATTACATTTTTTACAAAAGTTTTTACAAGCTTGTTTATTTTTCATTTTTTGTTAACATGTTCCACATTGTAGGTATTAATATAACATAGTATATTACTACAGATTGACGCGTTGATATCCATCTGGTTTTGGATGTTTGGTCATTAATTACATACATTACGAATACAATACATGAAACAGAGTCGGTACACATTTTTATTATTATTTTTGACCCATGATCTCACAAGTTTGTGTAGTCGTATCAAATGATATTTTTTTATCCGTGAACTTCTTTTTTTTTGTTCGGTTGTAGATAAATCTGCTGTCTAATTGATCTGATAGTATTTCCATTACACAAAGACGTTTTATTAATTTTGCTCTTATACATGACAGAAGCTTTTTTTATCCTTTATGTTTAGTGTTACTGTAAACTCTCTCTTCCAATATTAATTATTTACGTATTTGAAGGTTGTTTTGTGTTCCTCTATATTTCCCTGCTTCTCTGTATTTTGATTATTTACTCGGAAACATATTTTACTCTGTCTCTAATTAATCTCCTTTGAGTGCCTTGAGCCTTCATTTTCATGTTTTCATCTTTCATTAATAACAAATGTTTATTGTGGAGAGTTGTGTTCATACTTCATACTCGTGACAAATCAAGTGCATCCATTCAACATTAGGTATGTAGTATGAGGAAATAAGTAAATAAGTATGATTAAATTATTATTATAAAGGTGAAACAGGAAGTTAAACGGTAGATGTCTTCAAACACATGGTCATTGTCGGAAAGCGTGATGTGTCTAGTTGTTTGTAAACCTTTTTTGTAACTAAACAGATAATACATATTATATCTACATACAACACTACATAGACAATGTGCACTCGTAACAAGACATTGTTAGTGTTCGCGGCCAAGTAAACTTTTCTACCGATTTGTACTCTTTAGGTGCATTTGGTGCTATAGAAAATTTTACGTACCTTCTTTTATTTTGCATATAAATATAACGTACAAAAAGTTGACAGTTTTCAAGTTAGTATAAAAAATTCGCCGTAAAATTAAAATTTTCGCCATTTTTCGCAATTTTTAGCCCGTCAGAAAATTTTGTTGGCAAACCTCGGATTCGGATTCAGCGCCTCAAGAGAATGTAATAAATCAGACTACCCCACAATTTTCCATTGAGAATTGTATCAGCACTGGACTATTAGATGAGTGATGTATCCTTTAAAATGAATGCATATTTTTGATTCTTCACCTTTCAGCGTATATATTCTCGGGATAATATGTTTTTTCTTTTATATTTGCTGCCATATGTTTGAGTTAGGCGTTATTAGATTATTTCTATGAATTTCAAAATGCACGGGTTCGTATAAATACCTACTGGGGATTCTGTCTGTTTATGAGTTTTATGACTAAAGCACAATCATCATCACCTAATGTACCATTATTACCTGATTTACCATCAACTGATGATTCACCTGAGAGATCACAAGTTGTATCATTATTATTTTACCGTTTTTATATGTATAATAATATTAAACAAAATATAATATCGTATTATAAGGATGGTATACGTGTATGTAGGTGTTTCCTAGAATATTTATCTGCTAATGCCGTGGTTGTGCTATGGCCATCGCCATACTCATTCCTATATGATGTAATTCTTTTAAACATATTTTTAGTTGCTTGGTTTGCCTATTTTATTTTATCGGCACACTGTGATCGTCGTGTTAACTAAATGGCTTGACAAATGAATACTTAACTCAACATACTTATTAACATATTGTTAAAAGTATTTAATATTTATCGAACTTGAATATTGTTATACTTACTTACCTAATTGATATTGGGGACCTATTAATTTAATTTTCAATTTACATAATGTGTTTTGTTCCCCGTATCGATATATTATTATGTGCAAATTGTATACTTGCGATATTATTTTTATGAGTATCGAGTATTTCGTAACTAAGTTTTTGTGATTTACTCGTATATGATATAATTCTGCAGGTATATATTGCGTGCATTTTCTTTTTATATTTTATCACGCGATAATAATAATACAGGTACATAATCATAAAAGAATGTCTTCGAATGACAAATGATCGGTGATGGTTAAATATTCGCACTTGATATCATTACTGCACAATTACATATAAGTACTTATGAATATTATCTTCTTAACATTTCCCATCGCCCACTGGCAATGTTTGGCATATCATCATCATAACTGTCTCGGACAATGACCAATATTTTAAACTTTATAATAAGTTTTTAAAGCCCACTGAGTGCCTACATTATATTTTATGTCCTCCTCTTCCAAGTATCTCCCTGAACGTATTATCATTTGCAGTGATTTTACTGCATTGTTTTTGTAATAAGGATAACATTATCTGACAGCGTACTAACTTCACTGGATTTAATTTCGATTATCTATTCCATACATATTTTATTTTTAAATCTTGTTGCTTCATGACTTGGAGAAGTCATGTTGTGGTAAAAAAATATATTGAAATGCAAAATTTTGGATAAGTCCCATATTGCACTGAAAGTCTATCTAGGTTTTAGATTTAGATTCTTTTAACCAAATTATCTAGTTAATTAGTACCTACGTATGGTGCCTATGTCCTGATAGTTAAGTAAAATATTTTTTTTACATATCTACTCATTCTACATTAATGTATTTTATTAATACCCACTAGGTATAAATAAAAAATATCGTACGTTGTCGTCATCACATCTCCATGCAGTATGATCAAGTAGTGGGATTTCGTGTTGTGTTCGCATAATGAGCAATATGTATCTAGGCACATATACGAGTACTAAATTGTTCGTGCTGACTTCATTGATTATAATATTATGTTATTAATATCTACCTATTTAATTTATATTATAAACAGTGTAAGGAGCATATTGAGTTATCAATTATTTAAATAAAACACATGTTAATTGTATGCCTTCTCGAATGTGTGTGTGTGTTTATAATAGTTGTGTTGTGGTGACATATTCAATTAAATATGATTTATCATTATAATTGTTAATTTGATTAGTTTAGTGTTTAGTCTGTCTATTTTGCTATATTGTTGCATGTCGCGTTCTAAATTGTTACTAATTAGTGTTGTGTTTGAACCCCGAATGATTTACTTCCATATCCCATGTTAACAATACGTACACATGATGTAATACAGGATTTTCCTTTCGTTCCATTGTATTTAATTAATTAACGAGTATATTATTAGCAATCTGTTTTGAAGGTCGAAATGTTGTATTTATAACCAGAGCCACTGACTATTTTGTTGTAAGTTTGAATTTGATAGTCGGTTATTGGTTTAATTTAGCCACTCTTTTTTATGCGAATGCTCGTTAGAAAACCTATTGAAGCAGGACAATCCTAATTTATCACTTGTATCTATCGAGATTGTATAGGAACGTTCGTATCCATATGATATGAATCATTTTGAACTTGGCGAGGACTTTTAATATTACTCCATAGTTTCCTTATAGGATTTGGTTAGATTATGGAGGTAGGTACTGGTACCTACTGATTGTTGCTTTATTATTGTGTGTAATCATTTTATAGCAGTATCTAAGTAATAAAGGCACGTCGTGTGCCCTAAGTTTATCGCTATTATTATGAGTTACTTTTGTACTAGGTACAGTATTATTTAGAGTATGATATTATTGCGTCGAAAATCCAGATATCACGTTCTTGAAGCGGGTATTTCTGTGATTTTATTGTTGAGATCTTTTACTTAGTTAAAATATTATACATATTTATTATTTTTGTTCTAGAGTTTTTATACAATCAGTCAATAATTAATAGATGTGTCTATTGTAGGAAATCGGTGTTCCACTTTCGTGCATATCACGTAATAATAACCATGTGACTGAGGTATAAAGTATAATTTATATCATATTATATACGTAACAATTTATATCATATTATATACGTAACAATACAACGAGTTACAAATCTTAACCGGGTTTGTGTACCTAGAGGTACGTACAGTTAACTGCTAATTGTATTTTATCTCGTATTTATGTCTAACTCTGTGGGAACAATGAGTAATATCAAATGATTTACGTAATATTAAATGCCTATCTACTTACACTATTACACAGCTGCAGTACTATTTATTGTATATTTACATTATGTTGTAACTGAACTGATATGATAACTTCAGGATTGTATTCAACTATATTACCTTTTACACTATAGGCAGTATAGGCACTACATCATTTTATTTATTATAAAACCTGGTAAATTTGGTAGGTAGGTATTCTGTGGCGCTGCCGTGGCATCGTTTTTTTTATGAAACTGTATAGTATTTAGTGGAAATTTCGTTTGTATTATAATTTGGATTTAACTATTATCCCGAGTGTTAATAGATACTCGTGTTGCAGATCTATAATAACTTAAACTCAGCATTCGATTGATAATATTGTGTTAGGTATATCGTATATGAATATGTTTAATCCTTTATTCGCACACGACTATAGTTTGATTAAACATGCAAACCGCATACGACCCCTACTCGTTGTTAGTGCAGTGCAATGTACATGATATACATTATACCTAATATGTTTTAAGTAAATTATGTATGTATTTATATAGTATTTATTACATTCTTGCCACAGATGAAATCTTTGTTTGTCCTTCATTGAACTGTTCGACTTGTTGTCTGTTGCATAACTTGATTATTCATTATGTCTACACATGAATATTATGTGCATGCCTGTTCCTATATACCTTGATATAGTTTGTTATCTATTTTGTTACTAGTTGCCCGTGCGCGAATTATCGGGGGACTTGGGTAAATTTGTAACTGAAAATGCGTAGTTGTTATGAGTGATCTGTGAGTCTCACGCACATGAATATGTTCGATACTGGTTATATTAAACTTGGTCTTAGATTAGCAATAACATATCATTACATAATATTTCACTCGCCGCGCGTTTTGATAACCTTGGTAATATTAACGCAGCATGCACTACTTCATTTTAACTTCTTTAGCTACCTACTTTTCTATGAAAATGTTTACATGGTGTTCGTCAGAGTGATTTTACTCAGAGCACATACTAGTATCATCTCGTACCTATTATTGTGAATATTTCATCGCTTTGTAATTAGGTATTAATAAATAGCTTTTCGTGTGTATGATTACTATTATGATTAGAATGGGACCATGTTATGTATCTTACAATTAGAGTTAGTATTCTACTGTTTATCATCAACACAATATTATTATTTGACTGTGTGTTAGGAAATGTCATAATATTACTTAATTATTCATTAAATTTAATTTTAATTACTTTGTAATTATTATTAAATATTGCGTCTTTGGAGTTATGTTGTTTCATATTACACAATGTTATTGTACGGTTGTATGCGCATATTGGACAGTCAGCGGTAATGAGAGTTCCGTGAAAAAATACTTATATGTAATATATTATAGTACTTATAATGCTCGTATTGCCTATATCTTGATTTCTGACCGATCCGCGTTGAATGTTTAATGCTTGTTACAGAGTTGGTAGTTATTGGCTGTGAATAGATAAATAGCAATTTTATTATAGGAACGATTTAATTGGATAATACTATAAGACTCAGAGGACCTAGTATTCACTATAAAGTCTTTGATATATTACTATGAAGTTAACATCCGCACGCAATGACAGATTGCTTATCCCCGATTGTTATTGCGAGAAATTATATTACCTACTACATGTCATAGACAGAGTATATCATAGAGAAGTAACAAATATGACCCCAATGTAAGTATCTACGTTACATAAATAATGAGGAAATTACATCAACTACGTACTTATTATATTATTACGTCTTTTATTATCATCACTATAATTTATTATTATTCTTTTATAATTATCTTCGCGAATTTATCACATCTCTGTTCATTGTTCTCTAGTGTGATGTCTTCATTCTGTACGTTGATTTACCGTAGATTTTATACAAACTGTTTCCACAACAAATATTTGTACATGTACATTTCTATCATTGAATCAAATATAAATTTCTTTCTATAGTTTTTATTTAAGTCACTGGTTTATTTTTATTTTTTCAGCTTTATTTTTTGTGCATAAGTATATGTAACCCTCAACTAGACACTATTTTCCTAAAAACGTCCTTCATATAGTTAAACGTATCAACTGAAATTATAGAAAATTAGCTTTAGTTTCTATTGACTTTCAACATGTTTTGTGTTATTCTCATTGTGGTAACGATCGCACCAAAACCTGTTCCGTTTCCCAATGACGGTGTTATCGTTTTTATTAACTTATTTTATTGCTCTTAACTTTTAAATTACTTTATTAAAATCTTGTTTCAAACGACATTTTCTTATGCAGTCAGCCAAGTAAACTTCACCATCTTAAAACGTGTAACATACGTCATCTTTATATAAACGTGTGTAATGCACGGGGATTTCGTTTGCATTACTATTGAATTATTAAAATGTGACTCCAAATAAGTCGTATTAGGTACATAATCTCCACTCTACCTTTCCAGTACCAGGCTGATTATTGTAAAATGATTACCTACGGGCAATTTGGTTTGATTGAATTGACCAATGCTATATAATTTAATGTGAATTCTCAGAAAACAACTCTGTAGGATACTGCTTGTATTTTATTGGGTATATGTTGCAGGAGAAGGTCAAAGACTTTTCCCCATGAAATTAGTCTATTGTGCGTGTGGTTTTATTTCATTTTAACATTTTCCTCTTCGTGTCGTTGCCATTTTCGGTTCGAAGGGACCGACCAAAATTATTTTCTTGGTAGAGCTGAATAGTTGGTATTATATTTTGTGATTTTTATATTACTTCTCAACTCATAATTTGTGACTTGAAGCTTGAAGCATTTATACCGAACATTGAATTCTATATTTCGCTTGCACTTACTTACTAGGTACTTACTTACTTATACAAAGGGCATTAAAAAACCTCTCAAAAACAGTGTGCACAATTTAACATAAGGTAAGTAAATATTAATCGTGTGAAAATGTTTATATATTTTAACTCTTATAGGACAATAGCAATGTCCGTACTCTATATATGTATTATTATTTACTTGTGTAGGTATATAATATTATTATCTATTCATATTTTGAACTGTCCGTTATAGTATATTATGTCTATTTACTGTTTTACACAATGAATTTGTATAATATGTCATCGCGCAGCTGGTGGATCTAATGATCGCCAAACAATGAGAGTGAGTCACCACAGACTATTTCTACTATTCTATACAGACTATCTGTAACTGATTACATATGTAATTGCACTACATTCTACTCCAAAAATCATATCAGCAACACTCATGATCCTAACAATTTGTACATATTTTATTTCCTCGCATTATGAACTTGAAACTCTCGCGGCTTTAGGTGAATATTGTGCTTTTTTAAAAACGGATTGTAATATTGCTATTATTAATATTGCGCTTTCGTTTGTCACCGAACATTTTATTAGTGATGTTCACAGAAAGTATATAGGGTAATTGTCATTATTTAAAGTTACTTCATGATTTGTAGTTATATTTATGTGTAACAATGTCTTTAGCATGTACCTATGCGACTTTAATCTGTGTTTAAAGAAACAAACTGCTTTTGGTTTGCAAATACATGCCTACATAAATTAGCATTTGTTGGACTTAATTTCTTCTTTACTTCGTACATTTTACACGGTGTTCCTTAATTACTATGCTTGAGGGCAGCACGACGTTAACAGAGTATATTATGTTTATTACTTGTATGGCGAAAATTCGTGATAGATGAAAAGGTGACACGACGGAATAGCGGACGTTATCGAAAAATGAGTAGAAAGGTACCTGGTATATAGAAACATGAAGTCATTATTGTGAGGGACAGTCAGGCGTTCGTCCAAGAGACATGCAGACATGACAGATGTTGTAGGTTCTGCACTCTGCATTGGTTCATAAACATTATATTTTCACACTCATCACAAATTCATCAGATACTCTATACTTTGGCATTTTGCTATTTACATTACACACTCGTTTTATAAATGCGATTTTTGTCTGAAAGTAAGAAGAAAGCTAGGGATATTTGCTTCTTTTTGTATTTATTGTCCATATACGTTTACACCACGTTGTTCAACATCTAAATTGAGACTTGTATTCATAGAAACACGAATGGAGAGAAGGCATGTTTTTATAGTAGGCAAGTTTGTACCCGTAGTTATTAGACAATCATTAATAATAATACTAATTGGATTATTTATGTAGCGCCGTTTTGTGGGTATTCCCACCTCAAGGGCGCTCTGTGTTCCTCCCTATGTTGTTAGGAAGGATTTCTTAAACAAAAATGTTTTTAATAGACCTTTGAACCCCGTTAACGTTTTTGCCTCTCTGATGTCTACAGGAAGTCCATTCCAGGCTGAAGGACCTGCCGCAATAAATGCGCGGCTCGGATAATTAGGTTTCGCGTTTAGGTTTACAACTTCTAACTTCGAAGTTTTATCCGAGTGGGATCTAAGGGTTGCGTATTACAATACATAGTATTACAATATATATGAAAGCTTTGTTCGATTGCACTGAGAGAGTGATTTGGAAGAAGAAATAGTTTCCTGCGTTATTAATTAATTTTCTTGATTCGGACAAGTTTTATACTGAGTTTTTGTATGGATGCGACTCATCGTTTGTGGAACTTTGTTGTGGACGGCGATACTTTGTTGTACATAAAACCAACCTATAGTTGTCATTATAGGTACAGCATTGCTGTGTTCTAGTTTTGGTCTGATATTATTGTATTTCAACTTGATATCAGGCCGGTGTCGCGTCGCAAACACAAAGGTTAAATGACAAGTACAAAAATAATATATAACGGGAATATTTAGTTTTTGTTCTTGGTGCAGCCATGGGTAACATGTTGTCTTTGTCTTTTAGATATAATGAGGACTCGCTTGTAGTCTATTAGGTATATTCTAATGAACATATTGAATTTCAATTCGTCACTTTTTTAGGTTTCTCATTCGGTCATCTAGATTTGAGATTTGACCCAAATTTAATTTGTTTTTTGGTAGGTATGTATATCTTTAAAAAAAGTATACGTACTCTGCTTACTATTTGCTAACCATTCTATGTAATATTTATTTATTTAAGTAAAATATTACACTCTTCGGCATCACAGCGTTCAGGCATTACATTTATAGTTGACTGTAAGATATTGCTTTTGCAAGTCCGTCTTTTGCCTTGTTTTATAATTTTTCATGTTTTTTGGCTAATAAAGATTGATTTATTTTAAATTGCGTATTTACATAGATCATTTATCAAACGCCTCATGTTAGGTCTGACGCGACGTGTGTACTTTTTAATGTCCCTCAAATTGATTATTAGACATTATTACTAGGTATATTGTGTAGTCGCTTTGTAAATAGTTACATAGTATTGTGATTACTCTGTTGTGTGCAGGCCGGTGTATTAGATTTATTGCGGCAATTTGTTACAGTTGACTAGTTACTTGAAATATTGTTATTGATGAAATGTTTAGTTCAATGTATAGATACGGTATCAATTTAATTAATTAGGGAATCTTTGTATGCACGTCATTTGTAATGAATTTGTTCTACAGTTTTCTTCCCATTTGTTCTCAGAATTAATTTAGAAATTTTATATGAGAGGAATGCCAATCTGTGAAATATTAGCAAATTTACTATATACAAAGATTTTCACAGCCAGTGTCAATCATGATGTAGAGATTGTTCGGGCTGTATGGCCAACAGGCCAACTCCTGAAGATGTCCACCACGGAAGATGGGCGAAAGTCAGGTTTAATTTCATCAACCTTTGGGCCATTGTCGTTGTTCGGCTTCCCGTAAATAACAGGGGAGATGGAGGCCAGCGCTACTCCGCCTACTTTGAAAGGGATGTGGGGATTGTGCTGGGATAAGTGGAGAAACATTATCACAGAGAGCTTCATATTTTAGTTTCTAATAGACTACTTCATTAAATTCCATAGGCAAGCATTAGCGATATTTTGTTATTAAAATGTCACTAAGATTTATGATGGATATTCTCTTTGATTTTGTGGTCTTTGATCAATGTTAATAACCGATGGTATTATTAGTACAATATGCTTTTGCTCAAATGTCAATTAACGGTAAAACATTTTAATGTTTGGACATTGTATCCCAGTTTATTAAGTAGCTATAACAAAATTTGAAGTGATTTTTTAGAGTTCAAAAAAACAATGTTTGGTAGGAATCAGCGGTATGAAGAATCCGTTGTAACGCCTACTTTTAAATTGTGTACCTACTTTTGTTAGTCATTATTTTATGATTATTTTATCGCAATGTAATAATTTTCGTAATTGCAAGCAATCACCGGATACAGAAATGAAATAATTATCGAGTTAACCAGGTGCAATAGCTTCGTTCATTGTACTTACCTTGGTATTATTAGTGCAATGTTAAAAAAATAATTAGTTTTATATGTAGTTTTGTTTTATGCCTCACACATTCGTGGATGACTATTGTTCTAATTAGTTTGAGCACAAATCTGTGGTAAACGTATCTACTAGGTTCGAATCTCGCGTTATATTCTGCGTTTGCCGACACAAGCATTTTGCTTAGCTGTGAAACAAATAGGATTTTTTTGGATTTGTGTTCGCCATTATTATATGAGAATTCACATTAAAACATCGTTATTTCAGCACCTAAAATACTCGGTTAAAATACTAAGTATGTATCTAATGTTACCAAACGAATGATAGGAAATAGTTTTGTATAAATTATGAGATACCATAGTCTACCAGTCTACACGTACCAAGTTTCCGCTCATTCCCTCAGAGTGTTTCAGAAATATTGCGTGTAGCCGAATTGAAGGTTAATTTTCTTCCGGTACGTTCCCCAATATTGCTATTTTTTATCAGTAATAAACATTATGATAATATATCGTGGGCACCGAAACGATGAAGTTATTTGATAAAAACACCATTTTTTGTCCTTGAACCTTCGTTTTATATAAAACTTAGTATTCTATGCAAACTCTATTGACTCCGTTCTATACATTACCTACATTATTACTTCTGATTGCGGTTTACGGATGTCTGAACACAAAACAAGAAATATAAAGTATTTTAATCAAGCAGCTTTGTTTATTCCACTACTCATATAAACTCAAAGTACCTATTTCACTTTTAAACTGATGACGTTTTCACGTAAATTATCCTAGTTTATATTGATTTGCTCAGTTATTGAATATGGTATTAGATTTTCTGAAATTGGTTGTATGTAATTTAATAATGGCTTCTTGAAAATTTGAATGAACCTTGAATGTGTATTATTCAGGCAAATGGGCACCATTCTATGTAGGTGGGAGGTATTTTATTATATGTACCATAGAATATTCAATACACACACTTTGTGTTCACATAACGTTGATAAATATTTAAAAAAAGCCCACATAAGAAAATAATTGTATATAGTACATGCCTACTTATTATTACCGTTTGCATATTGATTTCATGTTTGTGGCTAGGAATATTCTATTACAGAGGGTTTATTATTGGAGATTGTCGTTGCAATTGTGTGACCGTAACCTTTGTTGCGGTATTATATCGTGGATTTTGATAAACATTATTATTTTATAACGTGCATAAGAGTACCACAATACTGCATCTAATCTTTGGTGTCATTTAACTAATGGGGTCGGTCCAAATTTAAACATCCAAAATTAATTATTTTTGTTGCTCGACATTTTTGATTTTCTTTATTTTTTATAGGGGGACTCTCAAATATTTTGTGAGTACAAATCCATTAAAAAAATTTTTTTTGGACTCATAGTTTTTTCTTGGCGGCCATTTGAAAATCTCAAATTTGACAAAATCGTACTTTGCAAGATCTTCTCTAATTTTGTTATTTATACAGATATCAAGACAATTCGAAATGTATTATATAGAAGATAAAATAAACTAAATAATTTGTAATAAATTTTTTTTGGTAAATATTTCAGAAGGGCCCCAAAATGGATATGTAAAAAATATTTGATTCTAGAAATTTGTTACTTTTTGGCAGTAAAAAATACAATGAACAAACAGTTTTTTACCACAGTTTTTTTCTT
The DNA here is from genome assembly GCA_963576895.1 of Ceraclea dissimilis. Classification (NCBI taxonomy): domain Eukaryota; kingdom Metazoa; phylum Arthropoda; class Insecta; order Trichoptera; family Leptoceridae; genus Ceraclea; species Ceraclea dissimilis. The sequence goes on from OY756365.1 coordinate 8,850,827, forward strand.
TTTTGAATACATACTACTTAGCACTATCTTTGATGGCAATATGAATTTTGGGCACTTATCCAGTTTTTCCGTAGAGCACTCGAAATATGACACTGAACGGCAAAAATCCGGTTTTTGAGTTGAAATATCTCAAAAGGGACTGAGTGAAAAACGTTCATATTTTCACAAAATCATCTTTCTGTAGATATTAATACAATATCAAAAAATAATGAGTGCTTTTGGCCTGGTTCAGGAGTTATGAAGCCCCAAAGTTAGCAAAAAATGCTCACAGGTATACGTAGGCGAACACAGCTGAAGTGCATAAATGATATCCTTTTGCAATAAAAATTTCACTATGCTACTACTGTACCATCAGGGTATATCTCAGTATAGGGGTAACCAGCAACTACCATGTACATATATATACACACAACATAATTCTCTATGGGCCCCCCCTAAATATAGATAAATCATTCCAGCATCTTAATGCATGGGAAAGTCGGAAAAATTTGTAAAGTTTTGAGACCTATGCAGCTAGTATGGACGTGCTGTTTAAAAAATCGAGTGTCTATACCCCCCCGACCTGATGTGTCCCCCCCCTGCCCCCCCCAAACAGGGCACCCTACGTTTTTTTATATTATTTTTTATTTCTAAGCGATATGGTAAAAGATAGGAGAAAATAGTCAATGACAGAATTAATCCTTATTTAATTATCTACAAAAATGCTCTATAATTATTTTTGGTAGGACTAGCAGTTTACCCGCAATGGATCGTCGAAACATCCAATTTTATCAGAATTTTTTTTTTATTATTTAATCCCAAATTACGGAAAATCCGTAAGAGTTGAGAGAAAATAGTTAAAAAAATATTATACTATTTTCTCTCAACTCTTACGGATTTCCCGTAATTTAGGATTAAACAATAATAAAAAAAAAATCTGATAAAATTGGATGTTTCGACGATCCATTACGGGTAAACTGCTAGTCCTACCAAAAATAATTATAGAGCATTTTTGGAGATAATTAAATAAGGATTAATTCTGTCATTGACTATTTTCTCCTATCTTTTACCATATCGCTTAGAAATAAAAAATAATATAAAAAAACGTAGGGTGCCCTGTTTGGGGGGGGCAGGGGGGGGGGACACATCAGGTCGGGGGGGTATAGACACTCGATTTTTTAAACAGCACGTCCATACTAGCTGCATAGGTCTCAAAACTTTACAAATTTTGCCGACTTTCCCATGCATTAAGATGCTGGAATGATTTATCTATATTTAGGGGGGGCCCATAGAGAATTATGTTGTGTGTATATATATGTACATGGTAGCTGCTGGTTACCCCTATACTGAGATATACCCTGATGGTACAGTAGTAGCATAGTGAAATTTTTATTGCAAAAGGATATCATTTATGCACTTCAGCTGTGTTCGCCTACGTATACCTGTGAGCATTTTTTGCTAACTTTGGGGCTTCATAACTCCTGAACTAGGCCAAAAGCACTCATTATTTTTTGATATTGTATTAATATCTACAGAAAGATGATTTTGTGAAAATATGAACGTTTTTCACTCAGTCCCTTTTGAGATATTTCAACTTAAAAACCGGATTTTTGCCGTTCAGTGTCATATTTCGAGTGCTCTACGGAAAAACTGGATAAGTGCCCAAAATTCATATTGCCATCAAAGATAGTGCTAAGTAGTATGTATTCAGAAAAGAAAAAAACTGTGGTAAAAAACTGTTTGTTCATTATATTTTTTACTGCCAAAAAGTAACAAAATTCTAGAATTAAATATTTTTTACATATATATTTTGGGGCCCTTCTGAAATATTTACCAACAAAAATTTTATTACAAATTATTTAGTTTATTTTATCTTCTATATAATACATTTCGAATTGTCTTGATATCTGTATAAATAACAAAGTTAGAGAAGATCTTGCAAAGTACGATTTTGTCAAATTTGAGATTTTCAAATGGCCGCCAAGAAAAAACTATGAGTCCAAAAAAATATTTTTTAATGGATTTGTACTCACAAAATACTCGAGAGTCCCCCTATAAAAAATAAAGAAAATCAAAAATGTCGAGCAACCTCGCCTGGTCGTTTTCTTTTAGACTGACTCTATGTGTATAGTAAGAGTGGCTGAATGTTGCATGACCACCCCCAAGCATAATAGGTACAATGTGAATAAAGAGAAGTCATACAATGATCTCATAAAATTATCTAAATTTGTGGAAAACTAATATGTATTATCAAAGTCGATTTGTTAGTTTGTACAAAATAATAACTTGTAGATGTAGGATGTAGGAACACATTTTCTAGGTGTTGGTCTTCTTATAATCCAAACTATTTTATACTTATACTTTTGAAGAGTTCACACGCTTATTAATTAAATGGCCACAAGTGCTTATTGTGCTACTCGTCTGTAATTACATGTGTAGGAGTGTATACCTATCATGTTGAGTGTTTTGTTAGTATTATAGCAGTCACTGAACTTGTAAATACATTTTCATGGAATCGTTGTTTTCAAGGGAGCCTCTTTATACCCTTACAGTCGCACCCAAGTCTGGAATATTTGCCAACGTAGCATCGCCTTCGTTGGCGTTCAAATAATAAGCCGTGGGAGTTTATAATCTGACTATATAAGTACGAGGGTGGAGTGAAAAGTTCTCGGCCTAAGGTAGAAGCAGCATTGCTCCCAAAAAAAATTTTTTACTGTTACGATGATACGTGTCTGAAAACAATATACGACAAGTTTCAGCTTGATCTGTCGAATAGTTTTCATTTAACGGCGTTTGGAAGTAGACGTGTCGGAGATGTTTTGTTGAAATGGATAAACCAGACTATCGTGCTGTTACAGATTCTTCATTTTGGACAGTTTATCGCCAACGGAAATTCACCAAAAGTTAATAAAGGTAAACTAGGATCCTTCTTCTTCGTTTTCATAGTGAAAAAAATGGCGACCAAATTCAAACATGGTCGTAATTCTCTTGAACATGATCCACGTGAAAAACGGCCGAAAATTGCTATCACAAGGGAAAATGCTGTGCAGGTGCGCAATAAGCCATTGGACGATCGGCGACTAAAAGTGCATGAGATAGCTGAGGTCCTAGGCATATCACAAGAAAAAGTTGGACTCACTTTACGTCAATAATTAAATATGAAAAGCCTGTCTGAAAATCGGCTGCCGCATTTGTTGAATACTAACCAAAAACAAATTCAAAACGAATTTCGAAACAATGTTTGGGCCGTTTTAAGAAGGATCCAATTAATTTTGTGCACCGATTTTTTACTGTGGATTTTACGTGGGTCCATCACTACACTCTAGAATTGAAAGAGCCATCAAAGCAGTGCTTGGAAGCCAGTGGCTCCTCACTAAAATGGCAAAGCCGATTTTACCTCCCGAAAAGATGATGGCTAGTGTCTTCTGGGATAAAAAGGGAATCCTTTTTACTCATTGCCTTGGAAATGATAAAACAATAACTATAGAATATTATGCAAATATTTTGGACCAACTGAAAAAAAAATTACGAAAAAAGGCTTAGAATCCAAAAGAAAAAAATCCTCTTTCATCAAGAAAATTAACCTGCCCATTGAAGTGTTTTGGCATAGGGAAAATCGAAGGTTATCGAGTATGAATTATGGGAATATCCACCTCATTCACCAGATTTGGCATCCTTTAACTTTATGCATCCCCAAACATCAAAAAAATAGTAGCCAGATAACGTTTTTAGTCAAATGAAGAGAATGGCATCAACTGTAGATGGCTATTATGCAGGCCTTGCAGAATTACCCTCAGACGCGGGATCTGCTGATCGGAAAGACATCGGACCAAGTACACTGAACTAATAGAAGACCATTTAAAAACATAGATATGTTTTTGAGCCAGAAAACACAGTTTTTCACCGTCAGGCCGAGAACTTTTCACTCCACCCTCGTATGTAACTCTATGATTGTTAATTTTTAATTTTTTTTATAAGGAGTGGTCTTTTGTCTGCAGCAGGTGCATCTACTCATGTGCACAGTAACCCTAGCGTTATTTATTACTGTGTTGTTTTATATAACGTACTGTGTTCTCTTACAATAGGTAATGCTTTCTTTTTACGACACTTCAGTACTTTGCAATATTTATGTCATCATCATTTTAATAATCACACACTCTTATCACAGTTTACTGTTACCGCGGTTTACGTACTGTGTGTGCGGTCGCTTATGCTTATACCAATGCTTATTTCTTGTTTGTGGTCGTTATCATAAAAAAACACCGATATTTTATTGATAACTATACTCTTTTAAGTTTAGTTTGCTGGAAAAATAACTTTTATTTCGTATTTTAGCCTTATGCATAATACACTTGTATCGGATCCGATTTCTAAAATTGCTGTATATGTAAAGAAATTTCCGCGATATTTTCCATTTAAGGGCATGGCACCAGGAATGACGTCACAGACATTTCCCACGGCATTAAGGTTCAAAATCGCGTGACAATCGCATGATAAAATGGTAAAAATCGCGTTTTTTTCCATTTTTTGGGGTTAATTTTGCGTCTATCAAAAAACTTTTACGGTTATTCCCTAGATTTTGATGCATATTATCAGTACAATAAAAAATTTTCAATCCGCGACTTTCGGGAAACGAGTTTCCGTCTTTCGGAAAAAAGTACAGAAGTGTTTTTAAATATTTTTTTTGAGAAATTTATACAAGATAAAAAAATCTTTTACGGTTATTCCCTAGATGAAGGTTCAATACATCTAACCTATATTTTCCAAAGCATATTTAGTAACGGTTGTCGAGATAGAAGGTCTCCCGTTTTTAGAAATTTTTGAAATGTCGGTATGCACACTCTTAATAAATGTAATCTCTTATCGGCACATGTTGTTTTCTACCACGAAGTGTGTCGTTCAAATTGTATGATCATAACAGGAGTTAGAAATCAATCCATATCAACAATATTACAGGTTGGTATTACTAATAGTCGGTATTCAACAGCATTGACTATAATCTGCAAAAAAAAAAAAAAACTAATTTCCTTCGCATAATGTTGTGATTGTTGGGAGTAGGTACCTATTCAAAGTATCAGTTGTATGGTGTCAGGTATAGATATCAGTACATAAACTTTATAACTTTTCTTGTCAATCCACCAACAACGGAAAATAACATTTGATTTAATTAGATAATTAAGTAAAGTGGTCACGTTTTACAGGTGCATCACACGAAGAATCACTGGTAATTGTGTGTTCTAGTCGTGGCTAAGTATACCTATTTTATTCTCCAGTCCTTTGACCCCTTAATTGTATGATATTATTCTGTCGGATAGAACGACCGGTCTCTACCGCCGCGCCGGGGTTCGTTTAGAATCTCACTATGTAGTTGTAGGTGTCGAAGAAGCTTTAAAAATCAAAGATCTTCTTTATTTTGAAGTCTTTTGCGGGCTACAAGTTTTAGTTCTGAGTAGGATGGTAGCTACGTCATGTGTCAGTATAGAGTGTATAATATTATCTAACATCTGTTCGAAGTTTTTATTTTCTTATTATGTTTAGAGTTTATAAAAATTCTGCCTATCTGCCTCGATTAGTCTTCTAATTTTCATGCGATTATTATAGGAAGCTATTGCTGAATTAGTAGTGAAAGCCTTCTCGCCTCAAACAGATCGTGATCTTGGCTTCTAGCTGGCGGTGTTTGTTATTGAGATGGTAATCAGATCAACTGTATTACTGCCACTACTGCTTGTGAAGTCGTGCGGGAACATCTTCCATTATATTATTATTATGGCCTGTACCTGTACTTCCTCTGTATTGCTGTCAATATTTTGCTGAGTTGTTATATCTCTTATTAAAGGTGCTGACATCTTTATATTGTCTTCAATTACAACTTATTACTAGTCGTTATCATTACATTATATCTGATGCTTTATCTCTTCAATAGATGCTCTATCAGTTGTGTATTCGTCAATATGTACTTAATTGGATTATTTATAATATATTTATCGGTCTTTCCCATTTACAAATTTAATTTAAGTAGGTTTATAAATTTCTCTATATACTGGATTTAACACGCACAAACGAGTCTCATTGTCTGGAAGGTACCTCTTAATTTGAACAATATAAACCAAGGCACTTTCTTTATTCCGAGATCTCGAATATTTTAATAGTGTTATAGTATTAACGATTGTTAGTTGGTACACATCTTTTTCTCCCATTTCCTTATACAGTTCGCCCACGGTTATTGTGTAATTTATAAACTCAATCATCTTCTCGGCGGTCAATGCATCCTTCAGGGTTTTATTATAGCATTATATTAATAGTACCACATTATACAACTACCTGTGTGCATTGTCAATACTAATCCGTGAGTCATTTCATCAAGGATGTCGCGATATTTCCAGGATTAATTCTAGAGAATATGTAGTTTATATATTACTATGCTAGTTTCTATTTATTATGGATGATAAATATATTACATTAATGTTGCTATTTCATTTATATTATTGTAAAGTAGTCAGACTGTCTTTATGTGTCCATCCTAAAGTTGGATTAATTGCATTACGTCTGAATGAAATTTGAATACTGTACATTTTCAATCGTTTGGCCTATGTATGTATTTATGTATGTAGGTACCTACTACGAAATATAAAACTCATGCTCTTTCTTTATCAATCTTTATGGTGGTTATAAATTATAATTTTCAGAATCAAATGGTTATTTATTAGATATTGCAAATTATATTCGCAATCGACGCGTTATCAGTGATCTTTTTATAGAGATTTATGGCTTTTGATTATAAGTAGGTAGGTACTAGGTATGTAGTATTTTAATTTTATTTATCATCCGTGTGAATCGGGGAAAGCATTGGAGAAGCTGGTTTCATTATGTTTCAAATATGATTTCACATTTCTATTAGTCGATTCGTTTTAGTATTATTCTATCCATTATTTTTTTCTGTATTGCCAATGTTCTGTTATTGTATGTTAAGTGTGAAACCAGTTTGCCAACAGCTGCGCTATGTAGAATAACCAGCCATAACGTTCTTGTTAATATTGAATTACTTGATTAGACATATTAAGATTGCCTTTTCGCATGTGTTTTTTATATTTTTGCTCATTGCTTTAGGTCTTTGCAGTTCATTCATTAACATTGATTGTAGCTGTTGGTGAAGAAAGTTGATCACATGTACCCCACGGTGATTAGTGATTATTATTTATTGGAAGTAGGTTGGTTAGTTGCGTTTAAAACTCCCGTTTTTTTATTATTTGCAATTGATAGATGTAATAAAACTATGTCCACGCTATTCTATGCATTGATAAATTATCCACAAAAAAAACATTGTATTAGATACAAGGTAATATGACACGAAGTATTGTGATGGGATCAGATAATAGAGTTTTCGTCCAACATACCATAAAGTTAATCTGACTATCATCATCTCTATTGTTCTCTGCTCACATGTAAGTGAGTAGGTACATGCCAAAAGTATTCCAATAATTTTTTTCTTAATGATATTTTAATAGATATCTGGTTCTTTGGAATTTAATTAAACTGTATGTATAATATATCACTTTTGTCGGATACCGGTTCTTTCTTTTGTGTATGGATATTCCATTATTAGTTTTATCCATGTATGGCATACTTTTATGTCTTCAATATTCGAGTTAATAATTCTGACTCTGCGTATTGGTATTGTCGTAGATGTAATCATTGATATGGCTTTATTCGTTTTTAACCTTTTTCCACTCGTTAAAATGATACGATTTTTTAACATTTAATGTGAGGAATATCCATACTTTCACTCCAACTTAAGTTGTATTCAATTTTCGTTTTATTTCATCTCCATTTCTCTCCTATAGTTGTCAAATAACATTACGTACACATCTCCAACACTAATATAAAGATGCTTAATACTATTTAAGCAGGTAGTGAAGTTACATTCTACTGGTCTTGCCATATATGTACAGAACCTTGTATATTTCCTCGTTTGTCTATTTTGAGATTTTGAGCAACGCTAATATTGGGAGCATTTCCATATAATTCTTTCATCAGGGAATAAAAACATCGGAATATTTGTTGATCATCTCCAGGTACACAGAATAATAATATGTTTTCAGGAGATTGACCTACAGATTTCAGTGGATTGGTTGGTACTAAATTTAGGCGTTATCAGAAACTAGTAAAGTCGTACTGAAATAGCCACGTTGGTTGCTACTTAGGTTTTTACTTCGTACACTGTATATTTTTGTGTATCCTTGTGCATCCAATTTATTTCGTTTGTTACAGTTTTAATAGTTTATTGTTTTGTATATACCTACGTAAATTTCAAGGCAAACGTACTGTAGATAATAAAGAATAATTGTAATCGATTCGTAAACCGTGGGCGACATCGGAAATTACATGCATTAGCTTATCGAAAGTATATATTTCAATATAATTTGTTGATTGTGAGTTTATTGCATAATTAAATAATTATTCGTGCCTCGAAAATTGCAGCTGTGGCCGTCCTAGAATTACGATCATTGTTTCAGAGTAGGTAGGTAGTAGGTACCTACCAATGTCTCGTTTTCATTGATCTAATTTCCTTAACCTTCAAACGTATTGTTTAATGTCACCATGATTGTTTTTAATTTGTTTCAATTTATAGACGATCGGACGTACTTGATCATGTATTTGGCATAATTTTGTAGCTACAGCAATAATGAGAAAATCAAATAGAACTATGTAGTTTGTTATTAGGTGATCTGTTGAACGTGAGTTCCACTCTCTTGGGGGTGATTTTACCGCTATCAAGTACTCCAACCTTTACAACGTAAGAAATGCATACCTAACAACAAGAAACATACTGTTGTACGAACTGATACTGAGTCCCTAAATAAGGGGCAACTGTTTTAAGAATGTCATGTGGGAAGGCTTCTTCGTAAGGTAGTGTTTATAAAAAAAAATGGTAATCCACGTAAAGGGAGAATAATAAGTATTTGACTATACCTATACAGTATACTACATACTCGGATTATTCTCTGTCTTAGTCGTCGTGACAGTACTGAATATTGTCGCATTACGAACATTGAACATGGTAGGTATGTATTCTTATGAGTTGTTCACTAATAATTCATTTGAATACAATGTCTTACATCCACCATCATTGTATCGTCGTTTATGGTTTGTGTGTCTGCATCACATGTTATATTAAATTCTTAATCAATATATCGTCGTGGATACAGCAATAGGACGCATGTCAAAAAAAACCGGTATTGGTTTTATTGAATGAATGCAATCAAAATAGCCGCGGCTACACACTGCAATTTGTCTTAAGTCTCTCGTCCAATCAGGCCAATCATAACATTACAATCCACATTTTGATGTAGTACTAATAGTATGAAAAATAAAAATGTTTTTTGTTCCTCCTGTAAAATTGCAATAAAATGCCATACACCCTATTGCAGTATCCACGACGATATTACAGTGAATCGTATCTAGTCATACAATAATCTCATTTCAATCCTTTATTTCTAGCATTACTTTATTATGTAAATATGTAACGATAGCTGATATTTAAATAGTATTTTTCCGATTTTCATGCTTTTGCCTTTGCTGGTCCAGTTAAAAACAAGACAATTGTACTAATTATCTTATTTTATTTGTTTGCAGGTGAGACGATTTTCTATTTACAAAATATCTGCACAAACACGTGCACTGATTTGTTCAGCTTAATCTTTGAAAGGTAAGGGTTTCCTTCAATTTGAAAGTATTTAGAAAATACACCATCCTTCTCATGTTCATTAGTTATATCTAAGTTTCGTATTGCCTTCGTTTAACTTCTTTTGTTTCAAATAAAGCTGTAAAATTTCTTAGAACTTTCAGGACGAAACAATTTGAGAGATATTTTCTGAAAACTTTACAGTATGCGGACGTTTTGTTTAACTTCATTCTTGCTTTTATTTCACACGCTCTGAAAGGTAAAGTGATTTAGCTGGATATTATTGTAGCGAGTAGGTATAATAATCTTGTACACAGCTTCTTTTTACAATAATTGAGTGTAATATTTATTTTATTATTATTCGGTTATTATGAACTTACGGATAAATTATTTTTCACATTTCGTACAGCCGGGGGTTGTAGGTTGTTATATTATTCTCTATTCATTAATAATAATGATTACTACATTATAGCCGAAATTGATTGGAAAATTGTTCTCCGTAAGTGCACATCATTACATCACCGTAATATTTTATTAAATAAACATTGTGCCTTCGAAACGAACTCTTTTTTTCTCCAAATATCGAGAAATAAAATGGATATTTGGTGTTGTAGAATTTCATTTATTATAAAGCTTTTCGCACATATATGTTTATATCACAAATATTTCTAGCAGAAATGTTTATCGAGTAGAAATTAAATGTTGTTAATTGCTATTCTGTCTTGTTGTGACTTTTAGTGTGTGATGGAGCATCAGATGATGTCTTATTATGTAATGTGTCGGCTTTCTGAAAGTATTTAAATGTTTTATAAATTAGTAGTAGGTCAGGTAATCGATTTTATAGCAGCACTTACATAGATTTCTTTACAAGAAATCATCCTTGTGTTTTTTACGTCTCTTTTCATCATTGATAATATGGCAGACGTCACTTTTACAGCGAAAGGCAAAATATTTATACATACATAATTATTTAAATAACTTTACGTGCGAGTTCATTACAATTTTATCACTCATTACTACACATTTAGTTGTAAATTTAACAATCTGCGTCATAAATTGCTATCACGCAACGAGGGAAATAATATGCCTACTTATTTAGTCAGTATAACGTGCAATCGCTACTGGAACTAAATCCGTGATATATGGAATGAGATAACGTGAACATGAGTGGAGTGTGTCCATTACAACATTGTTTAATTTACAAAACATGTCCATTAGTACGCTTTTCTATGATCTTGACATTACGTATGTGCATTTGAAAACTCATTGTAAGTCCGGTGAACAGAGAGATTTTGATCAAAGTCGGGTAAAACCACGCTTAAAAATTACATTATTATACAGTTTTCATACAAAAACCTAAATCTCCTCAAGGATATGGGTTAATTTAGAGACATTTAACCCACATTTTTTGATTTTAAGAAATAATGATGACGATTTACGAAAAAATATTTTACACTTACGTAGTTTGTATGCTGTTTAAATATTTGTAGGTATTAGTATTTTCTAGTGGCAGATTTCAATTTGTATGTACCTAAGTAGGTACATCTTTAATTGATAGATATCGATACGCTTATTATTGTTTATGACAGCCTATTATTCGTTCATATATTGGAGAAAGTATTCATGTTATTTGAAATACTTGTAAAATATCAACATGCCATCTACCTATACCTAATATCTAATGTAAAGAAGTTTCTAATGTTGAATAATGATTTATGTAAAGTATAAAGCAGATTGACATCTCCACTCTCGTTCTTGACCCAGCGTAATATTAGGCATGCATTATATATGCAGATACATATGTATTGTATTTACCTAGACAAGTCAGTATGTAGGTACGTATAGTAGATGCATCGTGAAACTAGGAAGTGAAAATTTCTTTAACAATGGTTTTTTGAAACTATGTTTTATTTTGACACCTTATTTACAATCATTTACAGAGATGCCTATTGCCTATATCTTTATATTAAAGGAGGCAATTGTCATTTGTAACATTTTATCCCTTTTAGACTTCTGCACATTATTACAAAATTAAGGCTAGTAATATGTACATAAATAGTATGTATGTATTTGTTTTTTTTTTTCATGTTTCAATAACATGTATTACAAATAGTTTCTATGAAAAAATATGTAATGTAACCATTTGTAAGTCTTTGATTACCGTTCTCTAAACTAAGTGTCTACGAACAAGTACTTTATTCGTTAATTGATATTTAATCATTTCTGAAAGTGTTTTGGAGTGAAATAGTAAAACTTTATGGTTTAAATTACCGTACCCATGTAATGTAATAGCAACCAAATCTTGTATTTTCTTTTGTTACTCCAACATGTGTATTGTGTATACCGAACTTACAAGAACCTACGTTTGTTGAATGGCGAGATGGTTGTGTGTCTGCATGTCAAGATTGTTGTAGATGTACCTCTTGTACATACCAGATACATGATAATAATGTATCATTTTATTATTAACGTGATGGATACAACTGCCTGGGGGTGAATCTAGAGACAGGCTTGCAGATAATAATTGTTACCGACGAATCAAACTATTATTAATTGAAAGTAATGAGAAATTGCGCATACTACGATACAGTGGCGTAACTAGGGTGGGGCGGGGGGGGCGGTCCGCCCCGGGCGGCGCATTTCAGGGGGCGGCAAAATGGCACAACATATATAAAAAAACATCTTGATAAAATACACAAATTAAAAAAATCTCTGATTCTCTACAATTATTATGAAAATCTATTAAATTACAATAATTTTCATAAAAAAATTTGCCTGCGGCGCTAATTAATTCTAAGCACATATTATTTTTTATTTTATTTAAACTTAAAGTAAACAACAAACACATATAAATATACAAAATGGACATAGTACAGATTATAAAACGTTGTTCACTAGGGCGAACTTATCGCAACTTATCACAACATATTACTTATGGGTACTCAAGTAAGATAGATTTTCGATATCTTATGACTAAAATTTCGTTAGATAGATACTTCTTGCATGGTCGCTTCCCCTATACAATACATGTATCCATATGTGTTACCTACTACAGAAAGATAACCAGGTTCATCATTTCACCCATTTGTCCAAAAAATTTCGCCTGCGGCGCTCCTTATTTGATGTTTTTTTATATCTTTTTTGTGATATGTACTTACTTTTTTAATATTTTTATTTAAAGATAGTAAACAAAACTACAACATGACCTTCATATTTACATTTAGTTTTATGAAAAAATTTCGCCTGCGGCGCTATTTACGTGCTTTATTATGCCACGTCTATATCAAAATTTTCAAAATGCTATGACAATGCGGCCCTTCCAATACACCAGGACATTCCCAGTGAGGACTCACTCCGCCTTGAGTCCCGCCACCCCTCCTGGAAACTAGGGAGGGAGCTTATGGTGAATGAATACAACACAAAAACCGAATGGGGACGTGTTTGGAGGGAAAGCGGCATAGACACCGATGGACTTGTGGGGGACCCTTCGACAATGCCACCTGGTAGCCACTTGCCACGCCGCTTGTGGTGTAACCTGAACAGAATCAGAACAGGACACGGAAGGTGCGGCCTCCTACTCCATAGATGGGGCAAAAGGGAGCACCCATATTGCCCCTGTAGAGGGGTGGAGTCTGTCACCCACATCACCAGGGAGTGTCCACTCACCAAGTTCAGCGGTACCATCGAGGACATACACAACCTGTCTCCTGAGGCTCTTCAATACCTGGGCTCCAACGATCTTAAACTCTGACTCTGCCTTCTTAACGCCATACGATATATATATCAAAATTTTAGTTTCTCTCGCCTAGCTTCAAAACTGCAGACACCAATGGGCAGGTATGTACTTGTGTAGGTACTTTAGGGGTCGGGTGGGGCGGCATTTTGAGAGTCCGCCCCGGGCGGCACTAATGCTAGTTACGCCACTGCTACGATATAATTAGAGAAAATTTTTGCAATTTAGCCTGGAGACACCATAAGATTGTCGTGTACTTGCCCCCTTGCTAGAGAGATTCTCCAGTACATATAACAAATTACATTTAGCTACATACCTGGGTTGTTTCTAGGGCTGCCACCTCTCCGGGTTTGACCCGGAGTCTACGGGTTTGAGTGGTGTTCTCCGGGCTCCGGGTTAGCATAGTGTATCTCCGGGTCTGAAATTTTTGTCAGGACTAAAAAAAAAAAAAGGAAAATACTCGGGGTCCCGGTCCCCCCCCCCCCCATAGAAAAACTGGGTCTCCGGGTCAGCATAGTAAATCTCCGGGTTTGGAATAATGGTGTGGACCAAAAAAAAAAACTATCAACTATGGTCACAAATTCGTTTTTTCCGAATCTCCGGGTCTACGCTCTTACAAAGGTGGCAGCCCTAGTTGTTTCCATACTTCTACAGGTGTACGATACCTATGGTTTGGATATCCTTATAAAAATGTACCTCTCGGGCGATATGCCAGAAGAGTAATTGAAATGAGGATGAAACCGCAATGTGAGGTGAGGATGCGTAACATCAGTATAATAAAATAATTGTTCGAGGTAATACTTGCTAGTACCTTATAGTGCAATATAAACAGGTAGGTAATTTTATTAAATAGATTATTTTAGAAATCGTCGAATCGTTTAGAATCGATAAATAAACAATATCAATATCTATTCAATATACAATAATTATGATCATTATTATAGGCAAACTAAATTACAAGTCAATCGATCTACCTTAATAACAATTTCATCTGTGTAGTTAGCTACGTTTATTTATCAACTACAACTCTCTATAGAGAACGATATCAATCTTTGGAGTTGATTAACTTTCTTATACATTTCAAATTATCTCCACACTTGCATGTTTTGCGTCGTTCATCTTACTACAATAAACTATCCGACAGTTTCTTGCTAGATATCGACAAATTCTTTGAAAAAGGGTTATATGTATTAAATTTATGTGGATAAATGTTAAAAGTAACTCTTGGATTAATTATTTCTAGTGGAAATATTTTTGTACTCGGTTGTAATATCACCTTGAAATATTTTATTCTGCGTTTCTAGTGGAAATGTTAAAGTAGTAATGGGAGGTAAGCATATGTTTTCTTATTTTGAGCGTATTGTAGCCCACATAGGTATTTTGTGTAGATAGTGTTTGCATTGAAAAGTTTTACATTGAAGAGTACCGCTAGCTTGAGACGTGTCAAGAGAACAGTGCGTAATTATCTTCCTACAACGATCACTGATAACACATCATGTATTGTTTTATTGTCCCCGTAACATTTCATCAAATAAGTGTCATCATTCTATTTTCATTACACGAATATTAGATTAGCATTAGATATAAATGCTCAGATGAAATATATCAACTAATACACTCCAACACTGAAAGAAAATGTCAATAATTTTGCACTTTTTATTTTGGGTATTTATTGTGAACATAGTAGAGGGACAGTTCACGGTATCACTCGTACTATTTTAGTTCGTGCATGTAGTACTGTATTTTGTGACCCTGTTGAATGTGGGGTATTATAGCTTACTTATTGTTCTCCATAGCTGTCTGCTATCTTGATCTTATACAATATTGTACAATGTACATACACAATTACACATTGCAAGTCATCCAATGTTACTCAATGTTTTAATTACGCGACTTAGCTACCTACATAATAAATCTAATGTGGGAATCATATTGTTTTATTCGTGAGGTGTTTTTGGTTGACACCAATTTTATCTTCCTTTTCTCTATCACGTCCGCTTCCTAAATGGAGTATAGACCCAACAAAGTTTCTCCTTTACGGTCTTGAGAGGGTCTCTGTGCCTCATCCTCCCTGGCCCTGGTGCACTAGGGAACGTTGGGGAAAACTGTGAAATTGAATTCTTCACCTCATCGACGTATCCAATACCAACATACCAACAAATTACTACTACCCGACCTTTGTAGGAAAAATCATTCTGTTTACCGCACGTACAATGCATTATGGATTGACACAAAGCTTTGTGATACATTAAGGAATTTCGATCATTCTTTTTTTCAGTATGTTGGCTAGACGATAATTTTATGTATTCAGTTAATAATATTGTTAATGATTTGATGTCCACACTGACATGTGCGCTGAATGTTGGTGTTCAATAAACCACTTACTCTGTATTAGATTATAACTAATGTGTTCATTAACATCAATTTATTAACTGTGTGTGGTATTTTTAAAGATAAGCTGTATGGATTTTATAATATTGTTAAGAGTGTTTCAGCTAAACTAAATAAGTTTCACGATCATGTTAGTATGGCAAATAGCCATAATATGCTCAACTTGTATACCGAAAACAACTCAGTTAACAGCTGTTAATTGAGTTGTTTTATTGACGAGTAGTTTGATACAACGAAATCTTTGATCTGATAATTATCGTACTAATAAAACTACTGTACATTCCAGATAAGAACTATAAATGAGATCCTAAACACTCGGATTTAAATGTTCATCAACGATTATAATATTACAAGTAATTGTAGAGTTTGTATTCAGTCAGAGTTACCTATACTATGTACGAGACTGTTGACATATACTCGTAGCACGAAGCTAGTCCTTATTTTTTTATGATTGCATCAAGCAACACCAGACGTTAAATTCAAATTTTACATCCATGCGACTAGTTAGATGAAATGCATGGTACTCATTTGTGTACATATGTATAATAAGGTATGTAGGTCTGACTTATAGTTATCATTATCAGGTCGCTTTGTTTGTATTCACTCGTAGGCGCTCATTGTTTGCTAATGTGAAAAAGGGAAAAAAAGAAAAAGTGAAACTAAATAATTGTTAAAGGCAGTTGGTTGTGACTAGAAATAATAAATAATGGGTAATCATTGTTACCGGGAGAGCGGAAAATGCATTTGTTGTTAACAATGAAAGGCTGTCGGATTTTCATGTCGACAATGTAATCAGAAAAAAGTGCAGGTAATAATTACTATCGATGAAAATAATCAAGTCTCTTCCTACGCATTGATTGTTCCATTATTACAACTATAGGTACACCTACAAGAAATCATTTTATTATTTACTATCTAGCACTTCAGAACGCGTGTACTTTTCATTTTATTTAATCTCTGTTCGCCTTACATAAACGTGGGAAGAACAAACCATTTTCGTTGTTCCTATAGGTATCTACTAGTTCAGATTATTTGTTTTATCGCTTTTGGTATATATTATTCAGAGAATGAAAGAATCTAGTAGAGTCTAGCATGTACCTGTATAAAATATATCAGAATATTATTTTATAATGATCTTGGGGTATTTCAGCTTAAGAATATTTCTGGTTATACCCACTTAGTTCTCCCACGGTCTGGAGGTCTGGAGGCATTGCGGAGAACCATTTAAGAATTCATTTCAGGAACTTTTTTGTAGTTCAAATATATAATTGTGTGTCGACCATAAAATTTTGATTTATATTATGGAAATACTATAATGTGATTGTATTATTATTGATGTTAATAGATTCTCGAGATGTTTTTTGCTGTCGTGAGTTAGTCTGTGATCTTAATTTCGTATTTTATGACTGAAGTTATGACTCTACGGAGACATTACCTTAATTTATCACAATAATATAATTATTGTTGGAAATGTATTACACGGCACGAATAAATCTGAAATAATTTTGTCTTAGGTAGAACCGTTCAACTATACAATCACAAGTATAGTAATAATGGTAATCACTTCACAGTACAATGTGTCTGACGATGTAGATAGATGAGTGTATACTGCTGTTATATCATGTGTATTCTATTCAATTGAAGTCACAAACATATGAGGATATTGAACTTGTTCGTTCATTTAGTTCCGGACTATTATTGTAACACATATTGTACACAGTTGCTACGAAAATAGGCCGTGGTATGACAGGAGAAGAATACACCATGTTGTTATTGTTAATGTGTTTTTTGTTTGATCATTTTTGAAGAAAATTATTTATTCGTGTCGCAAATATACGAACATTGAACTTAAAATATTTACGGTTGTATAGCCTATGTAAATGTTTTTTTTTTCACGAAAGCTACTTTTTATTTTTTATAGAATATTAATTAGGCTTATTATTTTCTAGTAGCTACAGTTCCAAGCCTTCTTCTTCTATATAAGTAAGTCTTAAGAGCGTAGCTAAGGATAATGACGTCACAGTATTTCATTTCACACATTATTTCGAAGATATTGCAAATTTACGGATAACGATAGCGCTGAGAAACATGCTTTAGGCGTCTAATCTGTAGGAATGTATATATTTTTTTAAATAGAATCAAATTACCTAAAATTCCACAAAATATACATCCTAGATAAGAAGTATATCTATGCTTTAAAAAAAAAACAGGTATTCGGCTTCACAATATAATATTGGCTGGACGAAGTTTAGTTTCTCTCACAATGATGCGATTCTTCTCTTTTAAATTGCCATTTGTTTATTTTTGTTTGACAACGCCTTGAAGAACCCAGAAAGCTGAATAACCCTGTTGAACATACATATGAGATGAACGTATGCAAAATTGTGTTTCGAAGGAAGGTTCTATCGTATAAAAATATTTTCGGTAGGTTCTTCATAATTTGAGGTGTCTAAGGTGTGATTTGATACACTTTGTTTGTTTAAGGTCCCTTTAGCAAAGCATTTCTTAGTAACTTCTATTAATGTCAAGAGTAATGTATGTATACGTGATCGAGCTCTAATAATAAACATCAATTATTGTTGTACGAGTATATATACTTAATAGGAGAATGATTGTAAAAAAACACAAAGCTTGTTTCGCCGCTCAGTCAACGCGAAGTTCCGCATGCATGATTACTGCCAAAGTCATTTCATGCCGACAGGTGGTTTAAAATAATTATCAATTATAGTTTTAGTATTTTGATTTATTTTAATTTATTTTTATTTTATTCGTGTTGGTTTGTGTTTAATGTTTGCAAACTTGTTACAGGTGCGTGATTTGGTCACGCATCTATGATCATTGTTTAAAAAAATCATACCTACCTTATAGGTAAATGGAAACCAATCGACCTATATCCTGTTGTATTATCGGTGATTCATGTTCCTTCTTTTTATAGCAATGGATTTCCTTCAATTCCACATGTTAATTTTTCAATAGTAAGAAATGTTAAATGCTCAGTAGATTGAACTTATAGTGAAGTAGGGATTTCTACCAGTAAACATTGTTCATAAAATTCATGTTAATTTTTATCTCTCCTACAGCTGAACATTATATTTTTTAGCAATTAAATTGGTGATGGGTAACTGTAAGCGATTGAGTAATTATTTACATATTTATAAGACTAGTGATGGGAATTTAAAGAATAAGTTGCCTTCTTCTTCTTCTTCTTCTTCTTCTTCTTCTTCTTCTTCTTCTTCTTCTTCTTCTTCTTCTTCTTCTTCTTCTTCTTCTTCCTCAGCCTTCCTCCCTCCACTGCTGGACGTAGGCCTCTTCCATTTTTTGCCTAAGTAAGTTGCCTTATAAGTTGCCTAATCTATCAAATTACCTACTAATAGGTATTTGGGTATTGTGTGATTTGTCGACGAATTAGTTTTGAGTACATTATCATCATCATCATATAAATATTCCCTCTACAAATTGTATCCGGATTGAATTATAAAAGTGGAATAATTGGTTTTTGAGTAGGTACCTAATATGGTTTAATTAAATATGATGCATTTATCCGATAGCACTGCAATGTTGGTGAGTTTATTTATTTACAAATAGTAGCATGTTTATTAATATTAATAATGGATTCAATTGCCAATGCCCAAGATAAACGCATTAATGTGATGGAAATTAATGTATAAATGTAAAATTTTATTAACACACAAATAACACAATTGACATCAGCATTATTTTGTTATTGCGTTGCGGCTGTCTTATTTCTTCTTTATTTCATTATTGATGATGATGCATATTTAGGAGAATCATTTACAATTTATTTACATACGCATTAAATGTCTGGCTTGACGTGCAGGATATTTTCAATCAGGGTAAAAAGATAAGTTATCATTTGGTTCTATATGATGACGATGTTAAAATATTGATTTATCGGCGCCAAGTAATGTTAATTTACATTGTTTTACCTTGGTAATTTTAGACTTTCAATTTACTCGGACGAGAACAGGGCATAGATGCATTTTAATATGATTGTAGGTAAGTATATTTAGAATGAGAGTTCATGTAACACAATACATAATATGTTTTATCGTGTTATGATTTACATGCATTATTAATCTGATCTGAGTGTTAATGAAATTTAATAGTTGTAGTAATGTAGAAATAGTTTCAGTTGATACATACGTCGGTCGATAGCACTGCACAGTGCACGCACTCGGCACTCGGCACAACACAGTATGGTGGCATACCCTGGTGCGCTCAACAGCGCGTGACACCTCGAGTACTTTACAGGTCTTTGTACGTTGATCCCTGCTCCAGTGGTATTATAAAATTAGTTATATTACATGTTAACTTGTTATTCTCAACAATTATTAATTAAGCTGTACAGGCATAATTTGGGGTTAACTGGCAGAGATTGCAGCACTGCGATAAACTCACCCTAGTGAACACATGTTGTGATTTATATTTGAAATGTTTACATATCTCTGTATCTTGTTCCCCAAAAGTGTCAATAAATAAAATAAATAAATAACGTAACCACAGTATTTGGCATGTTTTCATCCGATGGATGTGTGAACTCTATCGCTGTATAAACCTCAATAGCTTAGTTATGGCTGCGAACTAATTTCATGGCAGTAACTAGTAAACCCGATGGCTATTATCACTCTACGACACGTCAATGTTAACTTCATAGCACCGACATTAAAAATATTTTATGTTATGTGAATTGTGATTTTCAATAGTTGTTAGGTCTGTAGGTATATATTCCTATTTATATTTGAAGTGGAAAATAACGTCCACTGCATTATTAATAACAATTTCAGGAAGCATTGTGTTTTTCTCCCAACGATTAGATATAAGCTATTCTACATTTAATGACAGTAGAAAAATCATTGTTTTATTGTTCTCTATCGTCCGTAGGCCCATTCGGGCACCTGGACTCGTCAATTTTTACAATATCATTTCATCACAGCATATCATCATCTGGTTCAGTAAAGATAAGGTAAAAAAACACTAAAACTTTGTTTTATTTCCACAACAAATATATAAAGACAAAACAGTGTATAAATTAAAACTGTGACACATGAATTTTCAAGCGTTTAAATGTTATTTATTTATTTACACTTTCCCTATCAATAATCAATACACCCATTATGTTATTTCATAGTTTTTATTTTATGTAAAGCGATATTCTTTACAATTTTTTCAAGCTCTTGTCAATAATATTGAAAGTTTCCAATATCCTTGAAACATTGATGTTTGTAATGTTCCCATCAGATATAGATATCCTTGGAAGATATTTGATTTTCGACACAGAATAAGAATTAATTATGTAATTTGATCGGTAACCAAACCAGCAATTAAAATTGAAGTATTTCATTAAAACATTGTAAAGATCGTTATCGCCATCTTTATCAGTTTGAACGATCGAGAAGTTAAACCTAATTAAGTGTCTGTTGCACAAATACAAGACAATAACGAATTTCTTTATTGCATTTCATTAGTAGGTTGGGAGGTAGGTAAATATTCATATTATATCGTATTGGTATAATATTGGCATACAATAATCCAATTTATTTTATCTGATTAATGTCTACACTTTATTTTCTCTTAACTTGTTGTCACCTGATGTTATGTAATTCGTTATTATTCAGTCGTTGGGGTTCTCGTTAATTAATAAGTGTTATCTGCATGTATCACCTGGTTTAATTGTAAATAAGCATATTATTGCCGTTAATTGTACAAGATTATCAGGATAGTTAGCGATTTAAGTGTCAATCAACAGCCCTGTGGTATGGTTTGTCGTACATTTTGATAAAATCTAAAATTATGTTTGCAATAAAGATTTCAACATAGGGTACCTACGTGTATCGATGCAATTATTTTGTATTATTCACATTGTCAAGGATACTTTCAAATATAGGTTAGTGTCAACACTTTATAATGATGTCTGTTTGTTTGTTAATTAATGGTATATGATTCAATGTTAATCACGCTGAGCGTCTTTGTATGTTTTTTGTATCTATTTACTGTACTTCACCTGCTTGATAATATTACTCGTTGTTTACTCCGCCCTATTAGTGTCAACTGTCAATTAAAAATTAATTAATATTACTAGTATAAAATAAATTATGTTGAATATTTACGCACATTTGAAGTAAAGGAGCAGACACCGTACCTAATTATAAAACCAGAAATTTCCCATGTGTTAATATGTCATTAATAAGTAGGTACCTCCGGTGAGATTTTTAATTGATCATAATACTTGGTATATTATTATGCTATTGAGCTTCCTTATTGAACGAAAACTTAACAAGTCGTACATTTCATGACGCTGATGGAGTTTATAGTAGAGTAGGTAAAAAAGTTATTATTTTTGTACACTTTTGGCTTTGGCATGTAATATGTTTCTTTCATTATCACTTCAAGATCCTTCTATATTTATTTTATCTTTTTTAGCTTGTGAGTTAACAAATATTTTTTGGTAAAAATACTTAGGTATTTGTTGATTGTCGTTGGTATTAATATTGTTATCCCTGCTGTTAGGTAATCCGTGTACTATGTTTTCTCATCTGGCTTTCGACTCTCGGTTTTTATCTTCAGTCGATTGGTGTTTCGTACAATGATGGTCGAAGACGGACTAGATTACTTTGAATTTAGGTACCTTCCCAGTTCTATAAATAGTTCGGTTCAAGGTCAGGTGATCTAATGGACGAAAATATATCTAAAAAAAAAACAACTGAATATTAGCCTCTCTAGTTTGACGTTGTGTCATCTTTGAATATTGATGATTGTAGTAAAATGTAAAATACATATTGTATCTTTTAGAGATGTTGCCAAGTGCTTGTAGTGACAGTCTGTCGACACTAATAAGCCCGTGTTGTGCCACACCGTCCTATTATTATTCCTTGGCGTCTTCTTCCGGTCAACGAGCTCGTCATCGTATCTTATTATCACTATTATATTATAATGTAATAATATGAATACGAGTCTATACAAAAACAGTAGCAGATTTAGAAACAAATTAATTTGTAAGGCACACCTATATAAAAACCAAAATTTATTTTGTTTTCAAATGTTCCTACATTAGTGTATTAGAATCATACCTCACCCGTAATTTGAACATAAACCACTAATATCCGGAATAAATTATAGTTGTCTTGTGATGTCTAGTGGATTTTTGAAATAGTTAACGTCATATATGTTTTAAGAAATGCTTATGATAAGGAACTCATCAGCTATCACCGAATGTGGGTATTAGTACGAGAGGCATAATCGTGTTGGGTTTTTTAAATTTTATTGGGTGTTGTGATATATTGGATTACTAAATGATGACCAGAGTACCAATTAACAATAGAATACAATTATAGTATTTTCAGGTAGGTTATTGTATCTATGAATACCTACACTACATACGTTTGATATTTTGTATTGTTCAGTCTGCTATTATAAAATGTCGATATAGTCGCGGTGATCGATCAAACATCTATTTGTTGAGTTGCGTAGCTGTGGACAGAATGAAATGATATTATAATACAGCACAGCCAGTTCTGATGTGTATTATATATGTAGGTACTAGGTAGGTACTTAGCTTTCATGATTGCTATCGTTGCACAAACCTTGTTCAATATCAATGCTGTTATAGATTTGATATGGAATAATCATAACATGAAGATATCTGCATATTAAATAAACCATTCATGATGTGAATCCATATCGCACCTCACAAACCCATCCGATATTTGTACATCATTCAATATAAAAACAATAATAATGGTGGCAAATGAGAAAAAAAGATATGAGTCGGTGTTACTACAACACATCTGTGGAGTATAGGCAGTATAGGCACCTTTCTGTCTACTACTTTGTATTATAGTACCACTTGAAAACTTGACAGTTATGACTTTGTGAATATTTTTATGCATACACATGATGTACCTGTACAAGCGTTTGCTGGGCCTCAGCACCACAATATTTATTAACACAGGCAACTCTTGTATAGGTACCGAAGTATTACAAATCTAAATGAAACGATAATCTTATATAGAGTAACACTTCCCTTTCTTTCATTATTCATTGAACAGTGCTAATCTCACTGGGAGCTCCTGGTAATGATATAATTGATGCACCTCCAATCTCCATGTTGTGTTTGCTTTATGTAGAATATACATAATTATAGTATTATGTTTTGTTCTAGGAATTCTCTTTTCCGAAATTAATGCTGATTTCGTCCCTGATAACGCCACATATACTTATAGAGAGTACATAATAATATTAAATCAATATGTCATTGATACGTCGTTTCTCCATACGTATTAATTTTAATAATAAGTTCTCACGTAAGAAGTAAATTAGTTCTCCCTGTAATTGTTACCTTTGGACGTTTCTATGCATAGGTAATTATAGGTTAATAATGCACGTAGGTAGGTACTACTACTACAGCATACTTATTAATTTGCTGACATTATTGATGTGTCCCACTTAATTAGTATTTGCATTGTGATTATACGTTAGTATCTGCATAAATATGTGTTGGTGTGTATCTATACGTAGGCATGTGATGCATTTCTGAAGGAAACATGAATTGTCTGTCGAATAGCCGATAGCGTACCTACTTAGCACTGAGTTTAATTACACCAAAGGCTAATATTTTCATAAAGTTTATTTCACACTAAGTTATGCCTGTTTTAGTCTCACGTTCGGGGTTGTGTTTTGTGACTTGTAAATGAATTTAATGAAAATAAAACTGTTTTCATTGGAATCGCATTTTAATTTACCAAACAATAGCGTCAACTTTGCACCTCTTCTATTGTTTTCCCGATTATTTTGTATTTTAAGTACAGTAGCTAGGTAATATAAAATTAAGTTATTTTAAATTGCTAACTGCGTTTCAGTTCCTACATTTCATTGTATCTGACCTTGTCATGTGAATAAACGTCAACTTTGTATGTAATTTAAGGAAAATATGACATTTGATTATATTATTATTTGACTGTCGCGTATACAATATACATACATACTTGTTTACTGTAATTTGCAGGTTCATTAATTCTGTTATGACAATACGTAATGTGATTATTTTTCACAATTATCATTATCAGCAAACGTTTTACTACTGACAAAATATATTCTGCGGTATTATAATGTTATTGTGTGTTCTCCTTATCTTATTACTTGTTTTTGTTTTGGGTCAGTACACTACCAAACCAATGAATTGTCAATTACGTATTTACTTATAAACACAATATTCAAAATGTGTTAAAAATGGCCATATAAGCAAACCGTTACAGTTCTTAGTTTTTCGGACAGATAACTTCTCCTAATAAGACAATCATGGATCTCCAATAGATTCCTTATTACCAAAATACTCCTAAATTAAGAGACTCGACGTCTTAGCCACATGACCAGCACATTGGCTGAGAAGTGTGGAGAATCGTGTGAAATTCTATTTATTTACTCTTTTAGATGTACGAGTACAGCCGCTGTTTGTTGTTCCGCTTGGCTGGTCGCTAACAAATTAGGTAACCTTGTCAAACATTAATTATTAGGTATGCCTACTTAATAATAGGTGAATATACTGTATAGAGGTAGGTACGAGGGCTTACAGAATTTCATTTCATCATCTTCAATTCGCCATATATTAGATAGTTATATTTGTTTTCAATGTCGGTATTATTTTACCTGCTATATAATTTTGCATTCATGTGCAGAATATGCGATCGATGTTATGTATAATTATGATCTAGTGGTGTGATAATTTGGCTTGATCGCTACGTATTTCAACTAGAATTGTGTGTAATTTTGAGGTCAATGAGTTTTCTTATGATCACTTAGGTATGTATATTATGTGGCTCATTTGTTGTTCACGTTACTGTTTACTTCGTATCTCAATTAGATAGATACACAGGTACCCATCAGAATTTCCGTATTAATCATGATGCTGTTAGTTCCTCATTACCACGCACGCACACACGTCCAAGAAAAGACCAGTTTTTATACCTATATTTTTTATTAATAATCCAATCGAGTCGGTGGGGCATGGGTGGAGATAAAACGCCCAAAATAGAAAATTGTGGAAGACACAGGAATAGGCCTATATCCAGCAGTGGAGGGACAGAGGACAGAGGCTGATAAGAAGAGGAAGAAGAATCCAATAATAAAATTAAGATTACTCGTGCCTTATCTACATTTGATATTGATACTCTCATTTATGTTTCCGGCCTAAAATTACGATTTAAATTTTGTCACCCACGTTATTTATAGGCCTTCTCATTATTAACTATTTTGTATAGTTAATAATGAGATTTTATATCTATTTATGGGTAGGTAATTAAATTGTTCTAGGAACAGGGGTAGGTATATTGAAAATGATTCCACCAACGAATGAAACTGAAGATATATTTTCCGGTATTAGGTATGTCGGTTTTATCAAACAATACAGTAAATCCATTAGTAATTTTCTTTTTAACGCTGTCGCTTTCTTTCATCTCCATCGTACAATGACTCAATCGGACGCATCAGTTAGGTTCTTCTTGGTACATTGCGACATCAACAAACACATGTAGTAATAGTATTATTACTATTTGTAGGCAGACAAGCGTTTATTGAAAAATAACTTGTATAACTGCCACATAATAAAATGCATTCAATTCATCTGTCAAACAAACTCTTTAAAGCATGACGGTTTTCATCATAATGTTATTGAGTATATTCGACTTGATTCAACTACCTACCAGCCAGGCACATGCAGTATACACCCCCACATACCTATTATTTTTTATAATGTACCCCGTGCATTGTTTTCCATTATACCTGACTATTTTCATTTTCTTTTAATGAAACGTGCGTGTTGAACTTGTGTAATGTATGATTAGTTTTTATAATGATAGTGCAGTAACGAGAGCAAATTTAATGGCATTTTCAGGAAAAAAATACAGTAGTCTACTTCCCTTTCATACTTTACGTATTTGGGGGCGCTGAATTCGAATTTCAACTTTGCCACCTCGTAAATGTGATGCGTTCTGAGATATTCGAGAAAAACTCAGAAGAAAACGTTCTTTTTAGAGACTTTCGCTCATAACTCGAAAAGTATACATTTTAGAGAAAAGAATCTCGAGACAAGAATAAACTAGAGTAAATTTCCTACAAATAGCGATGATATTCATTTTTCTGAAATAAACCGCTTACGCGCTACTATGCGCTAAAAAAGGGCATAAATTCCACTCTTTTTTAAAAAATATTTTTTCTTTTAATTTATTGACTATAACTCAAAATATATAGTTTTTTGGAAAAAATTGTTGTACATAAATAAAGTACACTATATTTTCTACAATTAGTGCTAAGAAGGTTTCTGAGTAAGACTAACCTCTATTACGTTAGAGCGCATTGAAGTTCACTATAGTACATTAGAAGCAAATTCTTCATTATTTAAAATGGATATATAACATAAAAAAAAATAAAAAAATCTACTAAACTTTCTTGATGCTATAAACACAAGGCCGAAATTTTTATATTTAAATGTTTGCTACCCCTCAATAGCGATGGGTTGGTAGAAATTTGAGAATTCCTTAGAAACAAAAGCTCATTCTCCAGTTTTTTGTCCATAATGTGAAAATTAAAAACAATAGGGACAATTATTAGTCCAGGTAATGGGTATTTTTACCTTACATTTTGTATAGTAGTTCTGGTTTTTGGATATGTTATAAAGGTCGGTCCTGTGATTAAGAATCCAAGTATTCGACCTCCCAACCCTTGTGCGTTCACTAGGGCGAGCCAAAAAGTGCCGAAATTTCGGTCATTTTTCAGTTTATTGATCATAACTTTTTTACAATGCCTTTTAGAGATAAACATTGTAGAAAAAATTGTAGAATATTAAATTCCCTGCAACTTATGTCTAAAAAGTTTTTTTTGTAAAATCAATATACAAAAAAATTTTCAAAAAAATGCACTTTTTTTACAATTATTTTCTTTATTTGAATATATTTCCTAAACGGTACATTTTAGAGAAAAGTGTTGTAAGTAAATGTTGTAGATCGTTCAATTTCCAATAAGTTTGATGTCAAACATTTTTATCTCGGACCAACTAAAATAGAGTTGTGATCTTCTGAAAAAATATAAGACGAACATTTTCGAAACTTTCAGTATAGTACGTATGACAATAGTAATCAGAAAAATGCAATTTAAGAAAATTTTTTTTTGGACCTTATTAAGATTGGTGTCGTGGTTAAGAATCCAAGTTTTCGACCTCCTCACCCTTGTGTGTTCACTAGGGCGAGCCGAACACCACCGATATTTCAGTCATTTTTCAGTTTATTGATCATTATTTTTTAATTATCCATCTTAGAGTGAAAGATTGTATGTAATAATTGTACAGTATTAAATTTCCTGTAAATTAGATTGGAAATATTTTCTTTGAAAAGCTATTATTTAAAGAATTATATAATAACAAACATATTTTTATTAGGAAAAATTTTTTTTTTCACAATTTTTCGAGTTTTTTTTCAGCACGGTACGTTTTAGCAAAAAATGTTCTTAGAAATATTGTAGAATATTAAATTTGCAACATAAAATGATACCACACTTTTTTGACTTGGACTAATAATAAAGGAGATATGCTGTCCTGAAAATTAAATATGTAGCTTAAATAAATATTCAGGAGAGCATATCTCCTTTATTATAAGTCCAAGTCAAAAAAGTGTGGTATCATTTTTTGTTGCAAATTTAATATTCTACAATATTTGCTAAGAACATTTTTTGCTAAAACGTACCGTGCTGAAAAAAAAATTAAAAATTGTGAAAAAAAAAATTTTTTTCCTAATAAAAATATGTTTGTTATTATATAATTCTTTAAATAATAGCTTTTCAAAGAAAATATTTCCAATCTAATTTACAGGAAATTTAATACTGTACAATTATTATATACAATCTTTCACTCTAAGATGGATAATTAAAAAATAATGATCAATAAACTGAAAAATGACTGAAATATCGGCGGTGTTCGGCTCGCCCTAGTGAACACACAAGGGTGAGGAGGTCGAAAACTTGGATTCTTAACCACGACACCAATTTTTTTTTTTTTTTGTTTATTGTGTATCATCATCTGTAGGCTCCAATGGAGCACTTGGATTCGTCAATATTATCACAAAATATTACAGTTGACACAATAAAATAAAATACAATATAAAATAAAATATGAAAGACATACATACTATTTAGATCTTTACAAATCAGAGTGTAAAAGGCTCTGACTTGCAAATCGTCAACTGAACATAAAATATTTTCAAAAATTATCAATGCTAAGAGTGTTACTTCCACTGTTTAGCATTTCGTCAATTGTATAAAAATAATTATCGACGAGATACTTTTTCACTCTCGCGCGAAACGTCTCCATGCCCAGGGCCCTAACATCTTCAGGCAGCTTGTTGTACATCCGCACACTGAGGCATACAAAGCTTTTGCTGACCTTTGCCAGCCTATGTTTGACAGCACGAACATCATTTTTATGGCGAGTGTCATAGGTGTGCTGCTCCGAATTTAGGGGAGTGTTTGGCAAGTTTTTACGGGCAAAAGTCATGCATTCGAGAATATATGCACCGGCCAAGGTTAAGATGCCCAGTTCCCGAAAAGCATTTCGGCAACTGTCTCTTGGTCTCATTTCTAGCAATACCCGTATTGCCCGTTTTTGTAAAATAAATATTCTCCTTGCCTCCCCCTCCCCGCCCCAGAACAGCACCCCATACGACATGATGCTGTGAAAGTAGGCATGGTATATGGACTTGGCTGCTTCTAGACCACAGGTCTCTTTAATTTTTTTTATTGCAAATATTGCAGAGTTTAATTTTCCAGCCAGCTCCTCAATGTGCGGTGCCCACCGCAATTTTCTGTCGATCTTAACACCCAAGAACTTACAATTATCAACTATTGATAGCTGACGCAGAGATAAACAGGTTGTGACGGGGTCAGGCACGGAAGACTGTCTCAGCGAGAAGTGAATAGTATTCGTTTTTGTCACATTTAAGATTAAATCATTTTCTCTGAACCACCCGTCCACCCTGTCCAAGACACTTACGGTGTTAGCAACGGTTGCCTGTTTGTCTGCACCATCTTGGATCAATATTGAGGTATCATCCGCGAACATAACAATTTTTTGATCTTGTTCCACACAGTTTGGTAGATCATTTACATATATAAGAAAGAGTAACGGCCCCAATATTGATCCTTGCGGTACGCCGCAGGTTATGGTTTTTTCGACAGACTTGACACCGTTCACCTCCGCGATCTGTCGACGGCCTTCTAAGTATGACCTGAGAAGAAGATTTTCCGTTTCCCTCACACCATAAAGGTTGAGTTTCTCCAACAGTATTTCGTGGTTCACACAATCGAATGCCTTCGACAGATCACAGAAAATTCCATACATATCCCGTTTTTGGTCTAAGGACTCGAGCACCGATTGGAGGAGGGATGAGATACCATCGATCGTACTCCTCCCCCTTTGAAACCCGAACTGGAGTGGATGTAATGTATTGTTTTGGACAAAAAAGTGGACGAGCTGGTCAACAATTATTCTCTCAAGAAGCTTACTAATCACAGGTAGGATCGAGATGGGTCGGAAGTTACCGGGGTCAGTTGGATCACCTTTTTTATATATAGGTATGACCCTAGCTATTTTTAAAAGGTCAGGGAAAATCCCCTGTTCTAGGCTCATATTGAACAGGTTCGTCAGGCATGGTGCTAGGCAATGAATAATAGATTTAAGTAAACTAGTGGATACATTCCAGAGATCTGTAGATCCCTTTGATTTTAAATGTTTACAAGCCTTTAATACATCTTGCACAGTTACAGGTCTGAACACAAATGGAATCTCTGTAGAAACAATGGCCTCTATATATTTAGTATTGTTTAAATTTGTTTGTGAAAGATTTGCTGTTTGAATTAGAGATGAGGCAGCATTAACAAAGTATTCATTGAAATAATTAGAGATGGCTAGTTTGTTAGAACCATCCATGTTACCCACCGTGATGAGATCCGCCTCCTGAGATTGTCTATTAAATCTACCTGTTTCCTCTTTAATTACATTCCATGTTGCTTTTATTGGGTTTTTTGATTTCATTATTTTCTGACCAAGAAATCTTTTTTTTGCCTCATTGCATACTGCCTTGAATACGGCACTATACCTACGTACTAACTGTGTAGTTTCTTCCGAATTATGTAATCTTTTTTGTTCGTAAAGCTGGAATAATTTTCTCCTTGATATCCGTATACCAGGGGTTGACCAGCATTCAAAAGATTTCTTAGTCTTACACTTAATTTTCTTAACAGGAAAATTATGATCTAGTTCCAGAATTATTATCTTGAACAATTCGCTAAATACTACATTCACATTTCTACTATCAACTGTCAAGGGGTCAACACTCTGAATAATGGATTGTTGAAAATTATTAATACTTTCCCGGTTACAAATTCTCTTGGAGATATATCTGTTTACAACTCCTTTATTCCCAATATTCTCCATTTTAAACTGAATGATCTGTCCACTATGGTCCGATCTGACTACATTTACGAGATTTGAATTTATTAAGTGTACATCTGTAAAAATATTATCTATACAGGAGGCTGATGTACTTGTTACTCTTGTAGGTTTGTTAGTACAAGGTGTCAGACAGAAGCTACTCATTATATCTATAAAATTAGTCTTATTATTTGAGTCACTATGTAAATTTATATTAAAATCTCCACAAATTATTATGCGCTTGTTATTGTTAGAAGTTAAAATATTTAGAACATTTTCCAGAATACTAAGGAATGAGTGAACATTTCCAGAAGTTGACCTATACATTGAGACAATTATAGTATTATTGATTTCAACACAGCTTATTTCACAATGCTTTTCCAGTGATAATTTTACAATATCTGACCTATTTTTTGCCTTATGTTTATTATTGACATAAATGAGAGATCCCCCGCATGTTGTTTCTTCTCTACTAAAGTTACTTATAATACTAAAGTTAGGTACATTATAACAGGCTATCTCAGAATGGTATAACCAAGTCTCTGTGAAGCACAACACATCTAGACCATCTAATACCGGTGAAGTGTTTAGTTCGTGCTCCTTTCCCCGCAAGCCCTGTGCATTCTGATGTACTATGGTAAACACCTCCTCTCTTGGTTGTGACTGGAGCTTTCGTGAGGATTTATTTCGGGATGTTGGAGGTTTCCACTTGTCACCGGCACACTGGGATGAGTCGGGTTGTAGGATAAAAAAGAATTTCTAGAATCCGACGTCACCTTGTCTTCCACCCGCAGGGCACCGCAGTCAGCAGTGTGTATTTCCTTGGCTTGTGGCAGATACTCAAGCACATTTATTAGCACATTCCTGCTACCTGTCGAGAACCTCATTTGGAATTCAATTTTACTTGGTAGGGTCATTCCATCCATTTCATTAATCTCGATTAGGTTTATATTGTTAGACTTCTCTGCGAGCTCATATAGTTTGATGTTGATGTCGTATTTAATTGAGTTCATCTTTTCATTGTAACGATGATATCGTAATGTTGTTATGAATACAGACACCTTTCTCAGCGAAGCTTCCGTCACTATCTGTTCAAGTGTGCTTATGTAGTTGTTTAATTCTTGGCTCTCTTCATTATTACCCGCCACAATGAGCAAGATGTCATTCACCTTTGCATTCTGGAGGACTGTCATAATGTCTCCCTGTAGGCTTTTCATCCTGGCACCGGGCTTAGAGATACACATTATCTTTTTATTTGTCATTTTAGAGAGTTTAATTCCCAGGCCCTTGGAGTATTGGTCTCCTACTATGTACATGTTATATTTCTCATATATATTCAATGTGGAGTTTTTGTCTTTTTTAAATTGCTGTGTATGAGTTTGTTTGCTTTGTTTATTTGTTCTATCTAACGTTTCATTCCCATATATTATGTCAAAGGTGTACCTCATATCATTGTACAATTCTCTGGCTTTTTTCAGTTCCTCCAACATCTTTTCGTTATTCTTCTTATATGCATTAACTTCCTTTTCGTGGTTTGTCCTTAATATATCCATATCTTTTATAAGCTGGGCTATTTTGTTATCTTTGAGTATTATAGTAGGGCTTACTTCAGTTACCGTTTCTGTATTAGCAATCGTGTCCAGTGTAGTACTATTTTGACGACTCTCCCGAGCTACCGCCAACAGTGTCATTTTCTTTTTGAGGCTGCTGATCTCTTTTTCTTTTATTCTTAGTATTCTTTTTGTTTCCTGAAGTTCATCCTTGATCTTTTCATTTTCCGTCTCCACCTTACTTAACTTAGACCTGAGCTCAGTTTCCAATGTTGGCTCGTCTTCCATCCTGATCTCCTGGGAGCTGTCCACCATGGTAATGTATAAGTTTTTACTTCGGGTCTGTATAGGAGGCATTTTAAAAGTTTGTGTTTCACTCAAATTTTTAACAGAAAGAACAAAGTAATTTATAGAAATTCAGCACCACTATATTCTACACTTTCTATTTATCAAATCAACACCCTTCTCAACAATATTACACAAAAAAAATACTCATTTTTCGATTTTTTCTCTTCAATCTTAATAAGGTCCAAAAAAATTTTTTCTTAAATTGCATTTTTCTGATTACTATTGTCACACGTACTATACTGAAAGTTTCGAAAATGTTCGTCTTATATTTTTTCAGAAGATCACAACTCTATTTTAGTTGGTCCGAGATAAAAATGTTTGACATCAAACTTATTGGAAATTGAACGATCTACAACATTTACTTACAACACTTTTCTCTAAAATGTACCGTTTAGGAAAAATATTCAAATAAAGAAAATAATTGTAAAAAAAGTGCATTTTTTTGAAAATTTTTGAAATTTTGGTAACGCATAACTCTTTGTATATTGATTTTACAAAAAAACTTTTTAGACATAAGTTGCAGGGAATTTAATATTCTACAACTTTTAGCTACAATGTTTATCTCTAAAAGGCATTGTAAAAAAGTTATGATCAATAAACTGAAAAATGACCGAAATTTCGGCACTTTTTGGCTCGCTCTAGTGAACGCACAAGGGTTGGGAGGTCGAAAACTTGGATTCTTAATCACAGGACCGACCTTTATAACATATCCAAAAACCAGAACTACTATACAAAATGTAAGCTAAGGTATGATTTTTTGTATTCGTTTCCCGGAGTATATACTAAAACAAAAATAAAGTACATTTTATTATCTATGAACTACCTTAATAACTTTTTTTAGTCAAATAGACGATTCAGCAGCCAGAGTCCGTTAAAAAATTTCCATATCTCGAAAATATTCTAAAATTTCTACTTATTTTGGTTTACCGCCTGCAAATAAGAATCTAAACATTTTTAAGAAACAAAATGTGAAAATTCATTAAATTTCCTACAAATTATGTCTCTTGCGTTTTCGCTCAGGCGAACTGGTTCGCTGTTAAAAAGCATCGAAATTTGGTATAGCGTGTCATATTAATTAAGCGTTGATAATACGAACTACGACTAAGGTATGTAACACACGTACCATAGTCGTAGTTCGTATTATCAACGCTTAATTAATATGACACGCTATACCAAATTTCGATGCTTCTGAACATCGAACCAGTTCGCCAGGGCGAAAACGCAAGACACATAATTTGTAGGAAATTTGATGAATTTTCACATTTTGTTTCTTAAAAATGTTTAGATTCTTATTTGCAGGCGGTAAACCAAAATAAGTAGAAATTTTAGAATATTTTCGAGATATGGAAATTTTTTAACGGACTCTGGCTGCTGAATCGTCTATTTGACTAAAAAAAGTTATTAAGGTAGTTCATAGATAATAAAATGTACTTTATTTTTGTCTTAGTATAATTGTCCCTATTGTTTTTAATTTTCACATTATGGACAAAAAACTGGAGAATGAGCTTTTGTTTCTAAGGAATTCTCAAATTTCTACCAACCCATCGCTATTGAGGGGTAGCAAACATTCAAATATAAAAATTTCAGCCTTGTGTTTATAGCATCAAGAAAGTTTAGTAGATTTTTTTATTTTTTTTTATGTTATATATCCATTTTAAATAATGAAGAATTTGCTTCTAATGTACTATAGTGAACTTCAATGCGCTCTAACGTAATAGAGGTTAGTCTTACTCAGAAACCTTCTTAGCACTAATTGTAGAAAATATAGTTTACTTTATTTATGTACAACATTTTTTTCCAAAAAACTCTATATATTTTGAGTTATAGTCAATAAATTAAAAGAGAAAATATTTTTTAAAAAAGAGTGGAATTTATGCCCTTTTTTAGCGCATAGTAGCGCGTAAGCGGTTTATTTCAGAAAAATGAATATCATCGCTATTTGTAGGAAATTTACTCTAGTTTATTCTTGTCTCAAGATTCTTTTCTCTAAAATGTATACTTTTCGAGTTATGAGCGAAAGTCTCTAAAAAGAACGTTTTCTTCTGAGTTTTTCTCGAATATCTCAGAACGCATCACATTTACGAGGTGGCAAAGTTGAAATTCGAATTCAGCGCCCCCAAATACGTAAAGTATGAAAGGGAAGTAGACTACTGTATTTATTTCTCCGCGAAAACACCATATGACTAGACTATGATAACTTTTTATGTTTTCGCTGTGTGTAATTTTATTGTTACGTTTGTATCAATGTAGTCATTATTTTTTATGATGTTGTGACACCTGTTATTGTTAATTCATTTATAAATAAAGCTCTATATTATTATGTCAAAAGGTTATCTTGGATATTTCAATTACATTCTTTCAATCATTACAATGTAATAACGGTTTTATTGACTATTCTTTCAACTCATTTCTTGAGATCTAGTCGATAACGTGAACGTATTTATTATTGCAAGCAAACATTTTAAATTATAAATCTTAATTAACTAGGAGCGTTCAGTTTATACACATCACGGGAATCTTTACAGTATATGAACAATTTTATTATTCTATTGACAGCGTCGTCATCCCATCGTTACAATCAAACAGGGTTTTTTCGTTCTTTTATCCAATCTTGTCTTTTTTTTTGCTTCTAGACGAAAGAGAAAGTGGAAATCTTTTCGCAGGTGTCTTCGAAGAGTTGGTAGTAAAACGCTACAGGCTGTAATATTATAATATGAAAGTTGTTAATTAAATGTTGAAGTTCAAAGCGCGTGTCAAGATGTAATTGGTACCTGCAGCTAACCAATACTTACAATAAGCATCTTTAGTAAATATTCATACACATACATCATTCTACTAGTACGGAGATATGTCATGTTAAAATACAATACTGATCTACCTACAAAGTATCTATTTTTGATAATGAATTGTTATTTGATAGCGTTTTTATTTGTCCCATCTTGTGTCACGTATTTCACCTACATCTAGTAAATTGATTCACGTATCACCGCATACGAATTTCGCTGGAAAGTAGGCACTAGTTAGACGGCGGCATTGTGGCAACATTAATTGTCTTCATTATTATATCTAATGGCCATCGTACATACTATTTAAGAGTGTGCATACCGACATTTCAAAAATTTCTAAAAACGGGAGACTTTCTATCTCGACAACCGTTACTAAATTTGCTTTGGAACAAAATAGGGTAGATGCATTGAACCTTTATCTAGGGAATAACCGTAAAAGATTTTTTATATCTTGTATGGATTTCTCAAAATACATTTTCAAAAACACCTCTGACCTTTTTTCCGAAAGACGGAAACTCGTTTCCCGAAAGTCGCGGAGTAATTTTTTTTTCTTGTACTGATAATATGCCTTAAAATCTAGGGAATAACCGTAAAAGTTTTTTGATAGACGCAAAATTAACCCCAAAAAATGGAAAAAAACGCTGTTTTTACCATTTTATCAAGCGATTGTCACGCGATTTTGAACTCTAATGTCGTGGGAAAAGACTGTGACGTCATTCCTGGTGCCATGCCCTTAACGTGTAGTTATCTTATTTACTATACTCCACAATCACGCCGCGTCTCTTAAGGGGGAGGCAGAGACAACAGAATGGAACATTGCTCATTCTTTACACACACTTCTTGTTTCTGTCACGTTCATCCAATTCGTCATACACGCATGACGTCTATTCTTTTTACGTAGTAATATTATTTAGGTACACAATTAATATAATAGGTATGCATGACGTTTTAGCAGAAATTAAAAAATAAACGTTAACGAGGTGGTCGTTCTGTTACTTTGCTCTTATATTTTTATAATTCAGGAGTTCTTAATTTAATTCATCGATAGCATCCTCTCAATGGTTTGGTTTTATGTCAGGCAGGGAAACATTGTTTCCTACAATTTACCTGTTGTGTGAATTGACATAATTCAATTTATCATTGACGAAGTATTCGAAGCTATCGCGTATTGATATTTCCCCGAGAGTATTAAGTTGATAGATTATGTTTATAGTTCTAGTAAACTTACTTAACTAGTAAGATGTGTGTAGGAAAGTAGCGCATGGGAAAATTATCGAGAATCGTGCAATATTCAATTCATACATGGTTTGAATACCTACATAGGTATATACGTTATGATTGTAGTAATAATAATGTACGAACAGTCTTGACCATTGCACTTGATATAAATAGGCAGGTATCTATATCTACATATGCGGTGATGCATGTACTGTTCTTTTACTTGTACAATATTATAAATGACTTACGACAACTTCCCATACACGGTTCAATTTGAAAGTTATTTGTTTATGGATACCTAATATTGATTGCTGTATTTATCAGAACATCTTCGAACACTTTGGCTGTAAATAGAGATATATACATATGTAGGTAGCTGACTAAATTCTGACGGCTTTATTTTTATCGATATGAGACGTACCCTTTTCTTCAGATTGTTAGGTTAAATATAATTTCTAATGTAATCCCGAAAGAGCTTGTTTCACGATATGTTTAGAAACAAAATATTGCTATTGCTTTTCGCGTGGCGAACCTAATATTTCATTTGAACCGCTCCTTGTCAATTAGTCGATATAGGAGTCTTAAGTAATAACAAACTTCTTATAATGTGTATTTTGTTTCAGGGCTGGATTCTTTCCCTTGTGAAGTGCAGCGTCCATCCAAATCTACCGTTTTATTTTTTCTCTGTGACTGTTACATTATAATACTGGTAAGTTGTTAAGATATATTTCTCCATATTTGTGCTTTGTTTTAGTATTAAAACGGAAGTATATTTTTTCCGTCGTAAGTTTTTACTGGAATGCATTTCTGCTAAACGTTATCTCTTTGTGATAAAGTTGATTAAGAGTCGCAAAAGCATTCATAAAATAGCTGTGTTGAAATATTATACCTACATATTTATTATTCTACTCTCACGTAGACAATTTTCTTTTGCAGCTTTCGTGTCTGATTGTTATATATATATTGCGGATGAATATCGTATTGCACATTTCCATTGAGCTGAATGAATGGTAAATTAAATTAACCTCCAAATATTTTTTTATGTAGCATACACCAGTAAAGTAAATTTTAGAATCTTATATCTGAAAACATATTGTTTATGCGAAGAAAATATTTTATTTAAAAAAATATATTGTACCTGATTCTGCGATTGTGCAAAGATTTTTTTTTTCGTATTACGGCACGCACTGCACACGATGTCGAGCGATTTGTAATTAAGAGAAATACATTCTATGGAATAATGTGTCTATAATAATTTATTCTATCAATTGCACATCATAGTATGTATCTTATTATGAAATCACCTCTTGATCTCTTAATGTGCGGCATCCTTGAGTGATTATGCTCATGATGCTGATTGTAATTATCAATTACCTTTACGTGATAACTACTATGCCGTGCCTCTACAAATTGCCGTCGTGTTCACTCGTGATTTTTTACTAGGACATGTCCTAAATTGTTCGCATTTCTGAAAACTGTTATTCTTCATTATTAACCCCGAGAGTCATAAGTCAATGTTTATTGTAGTGGGCACGGTTAGTAAGTACTTTAGTTAGTAACCCATTATAATCTTAGTTACTTTACAACACAATTCAACGTAAATCTTAGGTATAGTTGTGCGGTCCTACTGATGTGTTTTAGTTTTTTTGGAAATAGGTTGTACATTGACTTGATGGTTCTATCTCTATTCTCTACGCGTGTCTTGTTTTTTCTTTTTTAATAATATGTCACGATCAATCCATTTGTTAAGTCTGGTCATTACCGGCAATTAATAAAAAATAGCGCTATTTCTCATTTAATAAATGTCTCTACTAATAATAATGAATTATTATACTTATTTATCAAGCTATCTCTGGACTTTTACACGTAGGTTTGTGCGAGAGATTATGCCTAGTATGAATGTGCTTGCTGGATACTTTGTTGTGGATATAATATAATAATAATTTTATATCTCTAGTTAGGTATGCATTTATTATTCCGAGTATTTAATTAGGAATGTGAACTGGAGATTATCACCGGATGTAAATAATGGAGAGCTTCATATAGATTACTAGATCAATGTTACAATTCCATATACTTGCATGTATTATTATCTTATTCGACGAATGGCATGAGTCTCACGGAGATCACCCAAGCAGCCTGTGTGGGGATAGGGTAGTCTGGCATTGCTGTCTTCTATTGCTGCCTACTCCTCAAGGGACACGACAGTATAATTTGACATATTGTAGTTATTAGTACTTATTCGACGTATACGTCAAATTGTCGGATTAATATTGTATGAATTCATTTGAGTGTGGCCCTTGTGTTTACTGACTGACCCTATAAACAGTATAAACGGTAGGTGCCTGCCTACTGTGGTTGAAGTACGTAGTCCAGTTTTCACAATTTTACCCATTCAAAAGGTTACGAGCATTGTAAGTCGCATAATTGCTTCAATTAATTTTCCATTGAAATTTAATAATGTTTTATTTTCATGTTACCTTTCTCTCCCTCTTCTATCGATTATATTATTATTATTGCACTACATTTCCCCAACATTACATTTATATTATGGTTTTATTAATCTACTTAGTATAGGTACACACTACACATACATTACATAAACTATGCTACTCTGTGATACGAATTTATAATGATATATTATTGTGTGTATCATGGTATTTACTATTTATTTTCTTTACTACTGACGTGCATAGTTTCCGTGCTGGTATTCAACTCTAAATATTATAATTTTATTATTACTGTAGGTACGTAATAATATTCGTTCTACTTACATTTACCTATAGTTATTATTATAGACCTAATAGTGATATTTTTTCTTTTTTTTTTATCACAAGTCACATAAAAAAATATACGTGCGGTCAGTGATACAAGTAGGTGTACTGTAGTGGTACAAACACAATGTATATAGTATTATGTGCATAGATTTATTAAGAGTCAGTGCAGGAAAGTTATAGGTACTTTACCTGGTACTTACATATTAATATTACGGCATTGTACCCGAAATTGAGTGGTATATTGTAGCATTTTTGTAAGCATGTATTCCATACTAGAAACACAGTCTCATAATAGTTACAGTACCTAATAAATCCAATACCGTATTACTTCATATAAATCCTTCACATTTTCTCTTATAGGAGAGCACAGCTTAAACTCACATTACTGTATGAGTAGGTAATGTGTAATTTATTAACAACCGTTTAGGTACATAAACATTTTATTTGTAAATTTGGTGTACTGAAAACATGTGAAACACTGATTTATACTTGCGTGTGTACCTAATACATACGTTTGTATTAATACAAATGTAGAGCATTTGTATAGTTTCGATTTTAGCTATCTGTATTATATACTGTTGATTAATAAAATATCCTAAAAACGGTGGAGTTCAAGTTCAACATTAATGAATTATGCATATGGAGATGTATTTAAACATGTTTCTGTTTGTTTCCTGTTTACCTTTTGGTGTCTGTTTTTAATTCCATCGGTATCTAATATCTGTATGCATGTACCTAATGTGCTCGAAAAATAAATCAAATCTTGCATTATTATTCAAATAATTACAGCATACATATTTTACATGTGTGTCAATTAATTTATGTAACTTTTGTGGTAAAAACTTGTGAAAGTGTAAAGATTGCGAAGAATCTCTAAATAAATAAAAAAAATACCAATTATGATCGATGATTGTCGTTCGGGTGAGAAAAAAAAACACGTATGCAATTGTGCGCAAATTAATGATGATTAACAATTATGTGTAATGATTGTACCATTCATTGAATGAAAGAAATACATATTATGGGAAGTAGTTACAGATACTAGTGGTGTGATTGAAATATCATGAGATGGTAGTTGTGCAACTAGTGTGTGATTGAGATGAGACTCTGTGCGTACGTGCTATTTGTACTACTACCAGTATTAGGTATTGTTGTATTGATATTAGATCACTACTTACTCGACTTGTTTTATTAATGCAGGTGTTGGAAATCCATTCATAAAATGCCTGCGTATTACTTTAATACTAATTCTTCATGTACCTACTGAGTACTTATATACCGTTATCGCTCGACTTGGTTTATTCATTTACTCATTAGGTGTAAGTAGGTACGCAGGCTTTGTGACATGTGTATCCATTTTACTTTTTTTACCCTTTCTTTTAAATTAGTTCTTGAATTGTATTTCCATTTCGTAGTAGTCTCATATAAACTCCGTGACATGAGAATTTCATGTCGTTCCGTATAAAGCAACATTTTTTTGAGAAGTCTTTTGATTTGCATATTTATTTATAAACAGGTATGTAGTTTTTTATCATCACGGAAGTAAATTTACGTTTCACCGATGCCTGGAAATCACGTAGAGAGGAAAAAACTTTGATTTACTAACAGTGAAGTTAATTAATTATCTCTTGTTGTTTGTGTTTTCATTTCCATATAAGGAGTAGAGATTACGAGTAAATAAGATAGGCACGTACACTTACTTAGATGATTACACTGAGTATTTGAAAAGCGTTAGCTCTTTCTGGTATGACGTGTTGATTTAGTTTTGCGGAAGGTCAAGATCACTACTGCGAGAGTGCAGGCGTGTATTTATTATATGTACTTATAGTAATTGAACTTAGGTAAAGTTCCTCGCAGTATTGAAAAAACGTGTAATAATATTGACAGTATTGGAGTGCCGGATAATGCATAGTCATCGAGTATTAGTGAGTTGAATACTTACTACCTAATGAATGATGCATTAATTAGTGATATTGATATTTAGTGTATCCATTTGTTTGATATTTGGGTCACGTAACAGACCCCAGTAATGTGTAATTTACACACTTATGTGCATAATCATTTTCTTATGACTAATGGTAATTACTATTGTTTGTTGAATACGAGTGGTTACTGGTTTGCGCCTTAGCTGCGAGGGCCTTATTAATTTTACTATAGGTATGCATATATATTAATGTGATTAGGCAGGCATCTCATTTATTCATATTTTAAGATAAAGCGCTTATCTAGGTAGTTGCTTCCATTGTCTTTTCTTTAACCGGGTCACTTGTATCTTTATTTGTAGTAGCTTGGTGTCGTTTCCGGTTGAACCAATGTGATTTTGGCAGAATGCCTGATGCGAGGGTCTATGGGACGCGTCCTCCGTAGTATCTTTGCCAAGGATCAATAACTTCGTACAACGCAACGGTGTCTTACTTTAAATAATAGTGTCAACAATTTCGTGTACGACTAACGTCCCAAATACCAACATGGTCATGGCGTTAAAATTCCTAGAGAATGTTGAGTAATGTGTGTGAACAATACACGGAAGTAAAAGTCAAAGAATAATTCAATAAAGATGGAGGAGTAGATATATTCATAGGTATTGTTATTTGAAGTCAATATTTTTTTATGTACCTACCTGCATATTTATTTCAGTTCGTATTCCTGGATGATGGTAAATAAGTAATAACAGTAGCAATTAATTTCGTGTTTGTGTATTGTGTTTGTTTTATATTTTCTTGCTATAGGTTGGTAAACTTACATACCTAGGAGTCATATTTATTATGTAAGTAATTTACCTAGTTGTTTGTGTTGACATCGCGTGATGCATATATAGTGAATTAGTCCTAATAGATCTCACATTACTCTGCCATAAAATTAAATTATTGTAGCATGTTTTGTATAATATTTTAATGCATTGCATTAAGCGACAAATTGATGCCAATCAATGAATATGGATTATGAGCTGTGGAGTTGATTTGATTCTATTTCTATGTTTAGAAGCCAATCGAAATCGAATGGGGAATCCTCAGACAAAATACGTTGAATGCAATGAACTAATAATGATCTGATGCCTAGAATATACATTTATTTTTATTTTGTATCTATTACATACATGTACTATGTTATTTGAGGTATTATATGTATCATGAATCTAACGGAATATTATCTCATACAATTATCGCCTGCCAATAAAATCGGCACTACAGATCTTCTGCAATCATAACAAGCGTGAATATTTTATTATGTGGGCTACTCGATATGAATAATATGGCATGGAATAATATTATAATGTAGGTTACCTCTAGTTTATCCACCTATGTTACTGACTAATATTGTCTAAGAATAATCCGTATAATAGGCTACAGACTGCACTATGTGTACTGTATACCTATTATATTATTTAGGAATATCTTGGTAGTATCTATACCTACTCGTATATTATGCACGCTGTTTGATGGCACACTAGACAAGTCATAATACTATTTTAATCGTTGGTGTGTGGGAGTTATTTTTATTTCGGATCAGTTGTTTTTAAAATAACATCGGTTATTCTGTCAGGTTTTGATGTCTGTTGATACTACAAAGTCTGTTTAAATAAAGGCGCAAACGATCTACAAATCTTTCAGCCATCTAGGAATAGGAATGTTGGATGCATCTCCATTAGATTGTTTGTGTAATCTGAAAATATGAACAAAAATCATCTAAGGGAGTTAAGATTTATACTTAGTTTTCATCAGATCTCGTGTAGATATTTAGGTACTACTAGATATTACACACGCGTCAATACGGTTTGTATAAAAAATAAATAATTAGGAACGTACAGTTACGTTTTGAGTCTTCTTTCTCATCATAATTAGTTGCTAATTTTAATATAACATGTATTACCTATACACGATTGCATATCGAATTGTATTGTAATAGGTAGTAAGTGCATATTATATTCCCGAGTTTTGCTGTGCATCCTATAGGTTGATTGGGGTGTAAATAATCAATAATTAATTCGTATTAGTTAATCATATTAATTGTATATCGTCTTGTTTGATACAGTTTGAAAATCGTCGGACGGAACAGAAATAAAATGCAAACATTATAGACACTCACACTCCAAGGTTTATTTATACCACAACTCTGTCTTAAAATAC
This sequence comes from Ceraclea dissimilis, assembly GCA_963576895.1. Classification (NCBI taxonomy): domain Eukaryota; kingdom Metazoa; phylum Arthropoda; class Insecta; order Trichoptera; family Leptoceridae; genus Ceraclea; species Ceraclea dissimilis. Next base: position 8,894,908 of record OY756365.1, read on the forward strand.
AGCATTCATTATCATAACACGATCTCTTTTCCGAAAGATTCTTCTCGTAGATCACTATACAAAACATACCCCACTTAGTGGAAAATATTGTACCAGCATTTCTATCTATGTTACTCACGTAAGGTAGTAAAGAAGTTACTCCGGAATATGCGCCAAAAGTTTGTCTTCAAATCACAGTGTTTCATACACAAGATATACATATTGTTCGTACACAAGATAAACATATTGTTCGTACACAAGATAACAACGATATAATATGGTCTAAATCTGAGTTATGTACTCGTATGTTAGTTGTTTTACGTAGGTAATTTAATTTTTTTGGAAGTTAGTAGATTTCTATCACATACCTATGTTACTATGAGATATCGACGAGAGTATATGGCGTGTTAACTCGTTCATAACAACTTTAAGAAGCGCTATCTCTTCTTCAAGCAAAGCACTCGGGTTTAATTGATACATAACCTATTTTCATATGACTATACGAGGGTGGAGTGAAAAGTTCTCGGCCTAAGGCAGAAGCAGCATTGCTACCAAAAATTTTTTTTTACTGTTACGATGATGCATGTCTGAAAACAATATATGACAAGTTTCAGCTTGATCTGTCGTATAGTTTTTATTTGGCGGCGTTTAGAAGTGGACGTGTCGGAGATGTTTTGTTGAAATGGAAAAACCGGACTATCGTGCTGTTACAGATTCTTCATTTTGGACAGTTTATCGCCAACGGAAATTCACCAAAAGTTAATAAAGGTAAACTAGGATCTTCTTCTTCGTTTTCATAGTGAAAAAAATGGCGACCAAATTCAAACATGGTCGTAATTCTCTTGAACATGATCCACGTGAAAAACGGCCGAAAATTGCTATCGCAAGGGAAAATGCTGTGCAGGTGCGCAATAAGCCATTGGACGATCGGCGACTAAAAGTGCATGAGATAGCTGAGGTCCTAGGCATATCACAAGAAAAAGTTGGACTCACTTTACGTCAATAATTAAATATGAAAAGCCTGTCTGAAAATCGGCTGCCGCATTTGTTGAATACTAACTAAAAACGAATGCAAAACGAATTTCCCAACAATATTTGGGCCGTCTTAAGAAGGATGCAATTAATTTTGTGCACCGATTTTTTACTGTGGATATTACGTGTGTCCATCACTACACTCTAGAATTGAAACAGCCATCAAAGCAGTGTTTGGAAGCCAGTGGCTCCTCACTAAAATGGCGAAGTCGATTTTACCTCCCGAAAAGATGATGGCTCGTGTCTTCTGGGATAAAAAGGGAATCCTTTTCACTCATTGCTTTGAAAATGATAAAACAACAACTAGAGAATATTATGCAAATATTTTGGACCAACTGAAAGTAAAAAATCGCGGGAAAAGGCTTAGATTCCAAAGGAAAAAATCCTCTTTCATCATGACAATTAACCTGTTCATTGATGTGCTTTGATATAGGTAAAATCGAAGGTTTTGAAGTATGGATTATGGCAATATCCACCTCATTAACCAGATTTATCATCCTCTAACTTTAAACATCCTCAAACCTCAAAAAATTGTAGCTGGATAACGTTTTTAGTCAAATTAAGAAGATGGTATCAACTGTAGATGACTATTTTGCAGACCTTTGAGAATTACCCTCAGACGCGGGATCTACTGATCGGAGAGACATCGGACCAAGTACACTGAACTAATAGAAGACTATTTAAAAATATAGATATATTTTTGAGCCAGAAAACACAGTCTTTCACCGTCAGGCCGAGAACTTTTCACTCCACCCTCGTATTACCATTACATATGTATTAGACGACATAATAATTAACTATTCCTTATCATCATTTCCTTACATTGCGCATGGGTTTCACTTCATTAATATTACATTGGGATTATAACTAAGCATTGTATTGTAATTAGAATTAAACATTGCTTAATACTTAACGCTAATTGGTCCACGGTCAAATGTACGAGTAAACCTTCCCGTCTTACTGTGCTATATTTATTGTCTATATAAGAATAAGATACACTTTTATTTGCGAATAAATGTGTATTTGCCAAGATTTGCTACGGAGTAAGATAAGCCAATTCTGCATAGGTACTTATTTGCTTTCTTTCTATTTATTTTTATGTCACAAATACGTGGTAGGTATCTGCTTTAACATCGGTTTACGTCACAGATGATAAATTGTGATTATGTTGCGATATATCTAGGTAAGTATTTATTAAATCATTCCTAAAATATATTATGTTTTCTACTACGTACTAACGATGCGTACTAAACTAACGAAGTAGGTATACAGAGGTATGCCCACATGCTTATTTGTCGCCGCGTATAGAATGTTTTAAGAATGTAATTTTGTTGTTCCAAGAATTTGAATCCCGCGAAAGGAAAGAGAAACCAGAAATAGATCTATGAAGCTTCAGAATTAATTGAAATATCCATCTGGGTGTACTTATGTTTTGTGTCGCCGACGAAATTCTTCATGTGTGACCTATGCTGGTAATCTGCTGGTACATTTGATAATTGACTACAATAATATTTTTTAACCGTGTTTTCACTTTCCAGACCTGGTTTTTATTTTTTAATGAAGTATACGATGGACAACAAACAGACACCACATAATAGGTCATTAAAATATAGGTAATACACGACAAAAAAAGTATATTGCTCTAACTACACGTTGACTGTAACAGTAAATATTTTAAGATTTGTGGAATAGATACTAAATATTTGATATATTGGTAATAGAAAATAGTTATGCTATAAATTTGTAACATTTTAATTTAAAAAGGCCTACATTATTATTTCTAATCCTCATCCCATAACCATGAGTAAAATCTTCGTTTTGTGAGGAATATAGAATTTTACCCATATTTTGGAAGAAACGCACCCAGTGTAAACAATTTAATGGTAAACCAAACATCGCATCGGCTGGTCCCATATTTACACTATGGCCTATGCTAACCAATCAGTCTTCCTTCGTAGTGATATTCAACGGTATGTCAACAATGATGCGTGTCACAATTTATTATATTAAATTGACGTGTCATATTATTTGATTCGTATTTTGTACGCGCACTCGCGCAATTCTTAAAAGTTTTTCTCCGTGTGCTAACATGGCAGTAGCGTTTTTTTTAATGTTTTGATTAAATACTGAAGACAATTTGGTCTTAATTATGATTGAAGGGTTACAGTTGGTTTACTTTAATTAAAAGAGTAAATTTATCTTATAAAACCCAATTAATCCATCACCAACTATTACATAGTGTTGAATAGAACAAACTTTGTTTTACAATCTCCTGGAAAGTTTTCCAGTCGTTTGTTTATGACGTAATTCGAGTAACATTTATTATATTGACTGATATTGTAGGTACACACTGCTACACTATTATACCATTAAGGTATAACCCAATAATGGGGTAACCAGTAAATGTTGTATGACTAAAAGAATCTTCCAGAATTGTAAACAATTAATTGTGTAAGTATAGTTGTTTATGTCGTTTCGTTGATAATTAAAATTTCTCGATAGTCTTAAGCTGTAGTGTATAAAAACGAGAAAAATCCATGGATTCGGATAATAGAGTTTTCATGTCCTTCATTAAATTTGTATTGTTCAAAAAAGTTGTGAAATAGAATTTGCTTGCAATGCTACAAGTAGTAGCTCCATAATATTGTACTTGGATAAAACGGTACCGGTACCATCCCATCTCGCTGATCTGTCTCGAGAGTGCGGTATATTGCAATGATTGTAGGTATTGTACCTTCATCTATTTATAGTCCGAAATGTTTATGTTGCCGGAATCGCACTTGGCTGAAACTGAAACTGTGTGTTGTATTGTGTGACTGATAATATACAACATGGAATCGTATTATACACGCTAACTGCTATATAATATGCCGTGCACCAGTGTGTATCAATAATAATATTGTAATTACTGGTATAGCATTGTTTATAATAATCTTGGAGACGTTTTGTATTAATTTCGGTAGTACTTCTTCTAGTCAGTACAGGGCCAACGGTCAGCCGTGAACTTTAACATTGGCTCCTAGTTGCATATTATTAATAGCGTCATTATTTCTCACTTGAAGTGTTTCTGAACCATCACTGAGTGTTTCTACATCACAGTCGTGTCATTGTTATTGCTTTATGAGTCACAAATATGTATCATACTAGCAGATCGAGTAATCCTGTTTAATGTACATGCTTGGCGTACTGCGGACTTCTAATTAGGAGGTGCCAAGTTCGAATATCGGTGTTGACGATGTATTCTGAACTTTACGCCGCGAAATCTAGTACATGTTCCAGTTTTTTTCGGATCGGTAGGAGCTGTTGGGATCTGACAAACCGCCGATGAGTGAGGGCATGTAATAGGGTTTTGTCGGCATGTCGGCGATTTTTTGCAAAATGAAAATAAAATGAACAACTTTACTGCATTATATTTAGTGTTAGACTTGACAATTCTTAAATGAAAACGATCTGAAAAATTTAATGGATCTTTGGGGATGGAGAAATGGTCACGTTGCAGATTAAAAAAATTGTGCAAAGGAAATTAGGGTGAAATTGCTGTATCCGTTTACGATTTTTTTTTTTACTTAGGGTCGCATACCTTATGAACAGCGTAGTGTGTCTGTGTAGGTACCGTACCGCACAAGAGTGATAACATAATATAATGAATAACGCTATTAATGTTCAATTATACACCTCATTTATCTGTCTCGGTGATTAATAGTTTAAAATCTAACATACGTTGTCTGGTAGGTATAATAATAAATAACTTACGATTAACGATTTCATACAACATTTTATAATATTATGTTTATACTTTCCTACTAGCATATCTAATAATATTATTATGAATGAATGAATGAATGAATGAATGAATGAATGAATGAAGATTTATTTCCCATATATACATATACATATACACACTCATAATATATAAATACAAAAAAAAAATACAAAATAAACATACATAAGACAACAAGATACATGGGAAATTGTACTGCCCCACTAGACCAGAGTCTGTTCTGGGGCAGTAGACACATAGGTGAATATTATTATATCCAGCAAATACGATTACACTTCATTGCTATCGGTTATGACCTGTTTTATGGCAATGGCAACATTTGTTCGCGCAAATATGTATTTTTATCTCTTCCATACACATATTAAAATTAAAATTAAGAGCAGTATCATGTACATAAAAATCATGTAGGAGAAAGAAGGAAAAAGAGGAAGGAGAGAAGGAAGAAGAGGAAGGAGAGAAGGAAGAAGGAGGGAGCGGTTCAGAAAAGTAAAAATAGAATAGTAATAGAAAGTTGGATAAAGTAAAAGTAAAATAAAAAATAAAAAAATTGAAAGATAGATCTTGAACCAAAAGTTAAACGGTGCGTCATCTATGCACATGTAACAAAATTGTCGCCGATTGTGTTCTGCCAGTACGCATGAGCCATTCCTTTATAAGTTTGTTGAGATTTTTTCCATCTCTCGTGATAGAGTCTTGGATATCACGTATTACTCGATTGTATATTCGAGGGGCCAGGAAAGAAAAGTGTCTTTGGGCAAAAGTGGTTTTAAATTATTATGTTATATATTTGTAATAATTCCTGTAGCAATGTGGTGTAATAATGTCCACGCGCTAAATATATCCTGCATTGCGCTGTCTTGCTATTCTACCTCAGATATTGTAGTCAAAAGCATGTCCCTTGAAGTACAAAATACATCATTAGCGCCAGTATTCGAACCCGGCATCTCCCGCGTGAGAGACGCGCGCTACAGTCAACTGTGACCATATAGAGGTATGTAGGTACTATGTAAAATTTTAAGTCATTTCATGTGACTGAAGGTAATGCAATACTAAAATTGGTTTTATGTTTTACTTTCATCGACGTGCAACAGAGGTTGCATAAAGTAGGTGCAATCTCAATTCATAACAATGTTGGTGATGAGGCTGAAGCACGTGGGAATTTAGAATTTCATCTATAAATCTGGCTGTGTACTTATAATTCATATGCTTTCATTCGGAAAATTTAATATGCCAAGATGAAAATAGTACCTGCCTACTTTACAGTTCGTGAAATGAATGGTAACACATGTACGTGTAAATAATTTATTAATTTATCAAACATCAAGACTGTGAGAGGGCGCGCTGAACACTTCAGGAATGTTGCCAAAGTCGCGTCATTATTAAGAGATGAATGTATGATCTTGATATTTATGAAATTAGTTTTTCTTGTAGAGGGACTACCAATTTAGGCACATGGCACGCTGGCCAACATGTCTCATGACAATAAAACACTTTGCGATAATGTTGAGGGCAGCCCGAAATAAATTCAAGCATGGGCGTTTCGATATGTTTAATTTTATCAAAACGCATTTTAATATTTTACACGCCACAAAACTATACAAGAATAATATACATAGTGTACGGTTACGTCGAGGGTAACAATATGAAAGTGATTAACAGTTACGAACACGTACCAACTATGTAGATACGATGAACTAATTATTTATTTTTGTTTTGTTTCATTGAACATTATTCAGCCATGATTAATTTCCGAGACATTGTCTACAATATACATCATTTTTATAAGCATTTAACATTTGTTCCTACTTGTTTATCAATCATGAGTACCTATTATCATTAATGCAGGAATATTGTGAGGAGATAGAATCGAATATTATATCGATTGTAAATTCTACATTAGGTGGCGCAAATGTATTTTCCACTGTAATGCAGCTCAGTGTTATTTTAATACAAATAAGTAACAATAAAAAGTCTTCTTATATTGCATAGTACTTTCAGGTGCATTTAAGTATGTAGGTACTAAAGTACAATCTGACATTTTCTTTTCCCCTTTGACATTTGATTTTTTATTTTAACTTTGGATGGTCCCATTGTCTGACCTTTTGTGTCTACCGATCTAATGAAAATAAACTGTACCAATATTACACAACAAAAGTGCGTGCACCAATTAACATAGATATACATACATTGTTGTGATGTGTTAATTTTTAATAAGTTATATCTATTACAGGCAGCATATAATTGGGGCTGCTGCAGGTGATTACCGTTTTATGACTATTGTATCAAAATGTATGTTATGTGGTAGACCTGTATGTTGCTATATTAAATAAAATAAAATACTTACTATAATAATTTTGTACAAGTAGGGTTTATACGGATTATACTAAATCGTAGTTCGCTATATCCTGTCTACATTCTGTCTTTATCATCTTTTCTTTGTGTTCTACCACGAAAACTATAAAGTCGTTACCGCTATGACCCAAGTAAATCATTCATATTGTAGTGACTTGTAAAAATTTGTAGGAGTATATTTTGTATTCATTTGCGGCTCCTTTTGATGTGTACTAATTATAATATGCAATTACACATAATAACTATTTGGTGTCTCTCATATTTGGTTCATTGATCAATTGTGTTTATGCCAAGTATTGTTAATGAATGACTAATTTTGTTATTTACAACGTAGGTATATACATTTTGAGTAATTTGTTAATTTGGTGATTAATTGTTATGATATTCGAGGTGGTCGGTAACGAGTGGAAATACGCTCGAATATTAATCCAGTGGGCGCGGGTTCGATCCCCGATGCCGACCTACTCCACTTCACGACACAAGCTTTTAAGCTTACTGTGAAGTGTACAAAGGTGTATTTGGGTTTATATCGGTAAACCCAGATTCATTCGAAAAAATAATTACAAATCTATTACATATTTGTAATTAAAAAGCAAAGATTTTGAACTTGTTAATGCCATTGTACTGGGATTTGTTGCCAGTTGCCATCCTCATTCCTCATATTGTAGTTTTCATATTTGCATTCAGTGAATGTTGCATAGTAATAACGCGACTAAGTAGCACCTGGTAGTATATATATTTATATAGTTAGGTCACGATGTGCTGACCTACGATACTGTGAAGTAATTTATCGACTTGTGAGTACATTGCAAGTAGTCTGGAATTATCTCCACCTACCTGTGCGCCAGAGGACGTTGACTCGTCGTGTTGTGTCTCACTGAGTACTGAGTAGGTAGAGAAGTACAATAATGGTAATGATCTGAACAAAGTTACTGTGGACAATAGTATTGTCTGCTGGGGTTACGTCATACGTGGAAGTCCTTGACAGAGAGCAAAGGAAAATTAAATTACCTCCAAGGGATACTCAGAGATGAAGTGCATAGGTATACTCTGAATAAAATACTTCTTCCTTCGGTATAGGTAACGAAACCTGATGAGTGATTGAGAACGAGAAACATATTGACATATCGGATCAGGGTTATATGTAGTATGATTTATCATATGTTGTTTATTAGGCAGGACTTGTATAATATGTCAATCAATGTAAAATAACAAGTGCCTACTTATGCAATTCTTACCTAACTATGGAAAATCCTTTTGTCAGGCTGCTAATCTTGAATAATTCCTTCAGAACAACATTAGCAAGGGTTATATGCCGAATTATACGTTATATACAATCCACCGTTCTGTTCCGGCGTCATCGTCAGCCACCTTTAGATTTCGTCCTATGGGTATTCCCTCCATATCAGATAGGATGCGGGATCAGCATCTTGATGATGTCAGATACGTATGTCCCCATCTTTCCAGATTGGATCAAAATCCTTACCGGATTCCTTACAGCTTGTGTTACAGTAGGTTAGGTTTAGCTATGAACTTGTATTATAATGCGATGGATTATAGGTAAAGAATATAATTTTAGTTTAGTGATCTATTAGTTTTACGCAGGTCCATTGCCCAAATGCATCGTTCATATAAATGATAAAGTATGTGCCGTATTGAGTACTGACTGAGTACCTAATAGGTGCATAAGTATGCATAATATTTTATATCTCGTGCTATTCTTATCACTTCAATATGTGTCAACAGAACATTCGTTTCAAAGTAGGTATAGGTGTTATTTTATCATGGCTCTTTGTTTATTTCGAAACATACCTACTCAATATATAGTGATAAGAGATACCTAGCTAAGAATATGACAGTAGTTATCTTTATTGTACATAGGGTTTATATGAAAAAGATAATCATGAAATTCATGTTGCTTAAGAATTAGCCTGGCCACACACGTCCCGAAGTTCAGTTCCGGAATCGACCGTTTTGCAAAAAAGTTCCGATCAAAACCTCTCTCTGAATTCAGCGTCACCCCGATTTTAAATTCAGAAAGAGGTTTTGGTCGGAACCTTTTTGCAAAACGGTCGATTCCGGAACTGAACTTCGGGACGTTTGTGGCCAGCCTTAATGTCCAGAATAATCATTGCTAGTTGTGTGCTTTAGTATAGTAGTATCGCGAGGATAAAGGCCTTTTTTGTAGTGTTCGTGAAAGGACGGGCATACCTGCCTAACGCATCTGTGTGCATTCTTGTTCATTGTGCGCTCACTAATACTACTATAACTCCGTGTACGGACTTGCGTGTAGTTACACTGTCTCACACTACAAAAAAGGCCTTTATCCTCGCGATACTACTATACATTTGATTTGTTACGAAATCGAGTATCAATCAGTTAATTTAATTTAGTCTAGTCATATGGTGTTTTCGCGGAGAAATAAATACAGTAGTCTACTTCCCTTTCATACTTTACGTATTTGGGGGCGCTGAATTCGAATTTCAACTTTGCCACCTCGTAAATGTGATGCGTTCTGAGATATTCGAGAAAAACTCAGAAGAAAACGTTCTTTTTAGAGACTTTCGCTCATAACTCGAAAAGTATACATTTTAGAGAAAAGAATCTCGAGACAAGAATAAACTAGAGTAAATTTCCTACAAATAGCGATGATATTCATTTTTCTGAAATAAACCGCTTACGCGCTACTATGCGCTAAAAAAGGGCATAAATTCCACTCTTTTTTAAAAAATATTTTCTCTTTTAATTTATTGACTATAACTCAAAATATATAGAGTTTTTTGGAAAAATATGTTGTACATAAATAAAGTACACTATATTTTCTACAATTAGTGCTAAGAAGGTTTCTGAGACAGACTAACCTCTATTACGTTAGAGCGCATTGAAGTTCACTATAGTACATTAGAAGAAAATTCTTCATTATTTAAAATGAATATATAACATTAAAAAAAATAAAAAAATCTACTAAACTTTCTTGATGCTATAAACACAAGGCTGAAATTTTTATATTTAAATGTTTGCTACCCCTCAATAGCGATGGGTTGGTAGAAATTTGAGAATTCCTTAGAAACAAAAGCTCATTCTCCAGTTTTTTGTCCATAATGTGAAAATTAAAAACAATAGGGACAATTATACTAAGACAAAAATAAAGTACATTTTATTATCTATGAACTAGGTACCTTAATAACTTTTTTTAGTCAAATAGACGATTCAGCAGCCAGAGTCCGTTAAAAATTTTCCATATCTCGAAAATATTCTAAAATTTCTACTTATTTTGGTTTACCGCCTGCAAATAAGAATCTAAACATTTTTAAGAAACAAAATGTGAAAATTCATCAAATTTCCTACAAATTATGTCTCTTGCGTTTTCGCCCTCGCGAACTGGTTCGATGTTCAGAAGCATCGAAATTTGGTATAGCGTGTCATATTAATTAAGCGTTGATAATACGAACTACGACTATGGTACGTGTGTCACATTATGGACAAAAAACTGGAGAATGAGCTTTTGTTTCTAAGGAATTCTCAAATTTCTACCAACCCATCGCTATTGAGGGGTAGCAAACATTTAAATATAAAAATTTCAGCCTTGTGTTTATAGCATCAAGAAAGTTTAGTAGATTTTTTTATTTTTTTTAATGTTATATATTCATTTTAAATAATGAAGAATTTTCTTCTAATGTACTATAGTGAACTTCAATGCGCTCTAACGTAATAGAGGTTAGTCTGTCTCAGAAACCTTCTTAGCACTAATTGTAGAAAATATAGTGTACTTTATTTATGTACAACATATTTTTCCAAAAAACTCTATATATTTTGAGTTATAGTCAATAAATTAAAAGAGAAAATATTTTTTAAAAAAGAGTGGAATTTATGCCCTTTTTTAGCGCATAGTAGCGCGTAAGCGGTTTATTTCAGAAAAATGAATATCATCGCTATTTGTAGGAAATTTACTCTAGTTTATTCTTGTCTCGAGATTCTTTTCTCTAAAATGTATACTTTTCGAGTTATGAGCGAAAGTCTCTAAAAAGAACGTTTTCTTCTGAGTTTTTCTCGAATATCTCAGAACGCATCACATTTACGAGGTGGCAAAGTTGAAATTCGAATTCAGCGCCCCCAAATACGTAAAGTATGAAAGGGAAGTAGACTACTGTATTTTTTTCCTGAAAATGCCATTAAATTTGCTCTCGTTACTGCACTAATTACCTTATACAGAACATAAGTTTTAGATTGGGAATATGTCACGTGATTGATGGCTGGATTGGAAGCGTGCTCTCATCTCCTGGACAAATAGCAATTCATTAATAGATTATTGTTCAAGTATTTTCCTATAGTCAATATCTTAAATGTCGTGTTGCCTCTTAGTGTCGGAACTTTATATTATTTATATTAAGTTGATCAAATATGTATTTTAAATCCCTGAATTTACTATACCCATCTAGATTCTTGCTATTTTGAATTCGTGTCGTGTTTCCGTAGTTTATTGTCTGTGTTATGAATAATGCATCACTGTATTTGGCGATCAGTATTGGTGTGTGCAGTGAATATTGTGGGTACATCTACAACCTACATACATGTGTGTGACTTGTTATTTTATCATCGATTGCTCCACAATATATGTAGACAGATTAGGTCTACGTTTTTTAAATCTGCTATGCACTCTTCAGTCAAGAAAGAACAAATGTGAAAATTTTGCAATTAAACGTGTTATGATATTGCGATTTGGTCCAATACCCATCTGCACTTATTGTATCCAATGTGTATCACGTCCCATACTGCTACTACACCATCACGGATATCCCAATAATTGGATAACCTCTATAACCAGTAAATGCTGTGTGACACCTGAAGAAATATAGAGAGGGGGTGAGTTTACGTTCCCCGATTTCGATACATCCATTAGTATGGCGGGTACTAATGCTGGTATTCGATTTATTGTGTAATAAAATATTTGTGTACCATGTTAAATAACAGTGAATGTTCTTCAGCACCCAGTTATCGGTTACGTGGGATGAAAATTATGGTTGTCACATATTGGTGTACTCACCTAAATATCTATATTCTTATTGTTCTATGTATAGGTAGGTACATAATAAAATGTCACGGTTATTTTCACTTTTATTTACGAATGCGTTCCGAATCACCACAATATGTGACAGGAATTTACCTGTTTGGCTATAACCACCCGCGCCCCCACAACCCATATATAGATCGACCTATTATTAGATTAGCATAATGACGTACTCACTACTCACGGCTCTTGTACCCGGATTGATATAATACTATTATTGATTACTGTCTGTTATTGAATTTGCGTACAATGATGTTGACATTTATCAATTATTATAGTCATATGTACTTGTATTGTTTCAGTTATCGTATTCATTTATGTTGTGGATCACATTTTCGCTTCCGTAATAAGTCACCGAGAATACTTACCGCATGGTCTGTTATTGAGTTAATCACGAAAAGAAGACGATTACCCATTTGAATTATATAATATACATAATACCTATCATCTGTTAGTCTATTGGAATTGGAGGCAATGCATTGTGTTGCGATATAACGACGCTGATCTCGTAATAATATGACAGGCCGCTCGCTGTATATTACAATCAATTGACTCACTTGAGTTACACACAGGTATTATACTGTAGCATTCAGTGACCTGTCCGCACCACGTTTGGTAGAAGAAATAATCACATTAGAGTTGATGGGATTATTATAGTTTATGTTGATATGTAGCTTAAATATAAAACTATTGTGATTATGTAAACCAGATCTAGAAGACTTTGTTGGATGTAGGTATCATGGTGCAGTATGGAAATTTTGAATCATAATTTTAAATGTTTACCTAATACAACGATGAATAGCTTTTAATCTTCCATAGTTTACAGTGGTACAGTATAATACAGTCAATGAACTAATTACTACGTACTATACGTTACCTATATTAAATTACAGGTACGTATATTATACATACAGCTGTTAGCTACCTTAGAATAATTTCATTTGTTATCTTCTCATTTATCATACCTATATAATTGCTCAATACATTTGTACGGAAGATGTGAGTTGAGTGGAAGATAGACTTACTAAATCGTAACGTTGGATTCTAGGTAAGTAATACAACAGAATCTCGTGAAATACATCGTCGAACCGTCAGGAGTTACACGACGCAAAGCCAAGTTCATGACCGTAAACTCCTCGATGCGAATACTAAATAAATAAATAGATTTTATATACCTATGTATTATTACTATTATGCAATCTCTAATGAGCTACTACCACAAATAGTACAGTGATATGTTATTGTTGTTCGTTTGATATCAGAATACGTATACTATCGGAAGGTCGCAAACTCTATACCTGCATTCCTATATTATTCATATCTCTACAAGCTGCAGTCTTATGCATTAGTTCAACAAACAAAGAATATAAAATCATTTAATCATAACAAAGTTCAGTACCTACCTGGTACCTAGTAATCACGATTTACGAGTACTACCAGTTACAGTTACACCTACCAGTACTCGTATAGTGTCAAGAATAGTGATGGAAGCTTACCCCTATTTCATATGTATTTTTTATCGAGGACTATTGTCAGTGTTGAATTTTGCAACATTTTTTATCGTCATTTATTTGTAACGCAAAATTGGCATAACTCTTTTATTATAAAATAGGTATGTTTCGTGACACTTCTTTATTGTTATAAATGATAGTTATATAAAGCTACGCGCCGTCTACAGTGTATTCCCATTTATCTCTCTACACACTACACAGTACACACTATCTGTCTCTAAGCTATTACTTTATTGTATTTCGTAACATTGAAACATTATAATTCTAATCCGTTTATATAATTCTAATACTACACACGTTATCGGTGAATGAGGTTTTTTTCATGAATTGCCCATGCAGTGAAAATAATTGCGAGTCGTAATACGTATGGTATTATGATTAGTAGTTATATGAGTATAATACACTTGCTGCTTTGTGGAAGTATCCGTATTGATGAGATGATTTAAAATTTACTAGTTTGTACATAGTGCAGATTAGATCTCAGCTGCGAGATTCAAACCCAGCACCTCCGCGCTCCAACCAGCTGCACCAACCAGGCCTAGGTACTCTAAATAAGTAGATGTAATGATGTAGTTTTATTATTTTATAATTAAGCCGCGTTTGTGGCCGCAGCGTTTCGGCTATACTAAAATATCTTATTCGCCCACGTGATGACGTCCCTGTTTACCTAAAACGTTGTTTTTATTATATAATTTATAATATACGATGGTACTACACACTCCACGCATTTGATTGCTCTTTGATAGGCCATAAGATGATGCTATATTAATATTATGTAGACTGCCACATTGTTATTTATTAGGGATCGGGAACAATACAAAGTTAATAGATTTTCCACATTATAATGATTTTGTACATCCTCTGTAAGCTGTCCTGAGTCCAAATCTATCAAAATCTAGAATTATGCACTTCCTGCATAGGAAACTTCTGTCATGCACGGAAGTTACGAAATGTTACTAATGGTCCACAAATTAATGTCTTTGTAGTGTTATATAACTTTATATTCTTTGTATTGTAGTAAGATTACCAATGAGTCAGTCTAAAAGAAAACGACCAGGCGAGGTTGCTCGACATTTTTGATTTTCTTTATTTTTTATAGGGGGACTCTCGAGTATTTTGTGAGTACAAATCCTATAAAAAATTTTTTTTTGGACTCATAGTTTTTTCTTGGCGGCCATTTGAAAATCTCAAATTTGACAAAATCGTACTTTGCAAGATCTTCTCTAACTTTGTTATTTATACAGATATCAAGACAATTCGAAATGTATTGTATAGAAGATAAAATAAACTAAATAATTTGTAATAAAATTTTTTTGGTAAATATTTCAGAAGGGCCCCAAAATGGATATGTAAAAAATATTTGATTCTAGAAATTTGTTACTTTTTGGCAGTAAAAAATATAATGAACAAACAGTTTTTTACCACAGTTTTTTTCTTTTCTGAATACATACTACTTAGCACTATCTTTGATGGCAATATGAATTTTGGGCGCTTATCCAGTTTTTCCGTAGAGCACTCGAAATATGACACTGAACGGCAAAAATCCGGTTTTTGAGTTTAAATATCTCAAAAGGGACTGAGTGAAAAACGTTCATATTTTCACAAAATTATCTTTCTGTAGATATTAATACAATATCAAAAAATAATGAGTGCTTTTGGCCTGGTTCAGGAGTTATGAAGCCCCAAAGTTAGCAAAAAATGCTCACAGGTATACGTAGGCGAACACAGCTGAAGTGCATAAATGATATCCTTTTGCAATAAAAATTTCACTATGCTACTACTGTACCATCAGGGTGTCTCTCAGTATGGGGTAACCAGCAACTACCATGTACATATATATACACACAACATAATTCTCTATGGGCCCCCCTAAAATATAGATAAGTCATTCCAGCATCTTAATGCATGGGAAAGTCGGCAAAATTTGTAAAGTTTTGAAACCTATGCAGCTAGTATGGACGTGCTGTTTAAAAAATCGAGTGTCTATACCCCCCGACCTGATGTGTCCCCCCCCCCTGCCCCCCCCAAACAGGGCACCCTACGTTTTTTATATTATTTTTTATTTCTAAGCGATATGGTAAAAGATAGGAGAAAATAGTCAATGGCAGAATTAATCCTTATTTAATGACCTACAAAAATGCTCTATAATTATTTTTGGTAGGACTAGCAGTTTACCCGCAATGGTCCGTCGAAACATCCAATTATATGAGATTTTTTTTTTATTATTATTTAATCCTAAATTACGGAAAATCCGTAAGAGTTGAGAGAAAATAGTTAAAAAAATATTATACGCTACAGTTTTAGCTATAAAATGAGGTATAATTTATTTGCAAAAGACTAATAATTTTGGCCTATTGCAAAAAATACAATAACAGAAGTGATATTAATAATTATAATTTAAGGATTTCTGTCTCTAGATTTTTTCCAATACCTCAATGACTATTTGTCTTTTGAAAATAAATTATACCTCATTTTATAGCTAAAACTGTAGCGTATAATATTTTTTTAACTATTTTCTCTCAACTCTTACGGATTTTCCGTAATTTGGGATTAAATAATAAAAAAAAAAATCTGATAAAATTTGATGTTTCGACGGTCCATTGCGGGTAAACTGCTAGTCCTACCAAAAATAATTATAGAGCATTTTTGTAGATAATTAAATAAGGATTAATTCTGTCATTGACTATTTTCTCCTATCTTTTACCATATCGCTTAGAAATAAAAATTACTATAATATAAAAACGTAGGGCGCCCTGTTTGGGGGGGCAGGGGGGGGACACATCAGGTCGGGGGGTATAGATACTCGATTTTTTAAACAGCACGTCCATACTAGCTGCATAGGTTTCAAAACTTTACAAATTTTGCCGACTTTCCCATGCATTAAGATGCTGGAATGACTTATCTATATTTTAGGGGGGGCCCAAAGAGAATTATGTTGTGTGTATATGTATGTACATGGTAGTTGCTGGTTACCCCTATACTGAGA
This sequence comes from Ceraclea dissimilis, assembly GCA_963576895.1. Taxonomy (NCBI): domain Eukaryota; kingdom Metazoa; phylum Arthropoda; class Insecta; order Trichoptera; family Leptoceridae; genus Ceraclea; species Ceraclea dissimilis. The sequence goes on from OY756365.1 coordinate 8,911,617, forward strand.
GACACCCTGATGGTACAGTAGTAGCATAGTGAAATTTTTATTGCAAAAGGATATCATTTATGCACTTCAGCTGTGTTCGCCTACGTATACCTGTGAGCATTTTTTGCTAACTTTGGGGCTTCATAACTCCTGAACCAGGCCAAAAGCACTCATTATTTTTTGATATTATATTAATATCTACAGAAAGATGATTTTCTGAAAATATGAACGTTTTTCACTCAGTCCCTTTTGAGATATTTAAACTCAAAAACCGGATTTTTGCCGTTCAGTGTCATATTTCGAGTGCTCTACGGAAAAACTGGATAAGCGCCCAAAATTCATATTGCCATCAAAGATAGTGCTAAGTAGTATGTATTCAGAAAAGAAAAAAACTGTGGTAAAAAACTGTTTGTTCATTATATTTTTTACTGCCAAAAAGTAACAAATTTCTAGAATCAAATATTTTTTACATATCCATTTTGGGGCCTTCTGAAATATTTACCAAAAAAAAATTTATTACAAATTATTTAGTTTATTTTATCTTCTATACAATACATTTCGAATTGTCTTGATATCTGTATAAATAACAAAGTTAGAGAAGATCTTGCAAAGTACGATTTTGTCAAATTTGAGATTTTCAAATGGCCGCCAAGAAAAAACTATGAGTCCAAAAAAATTTTTTTTAATGGATTTGTACTCACAAAATATTCGAGAGTCCCCGTATAAAAAATAAAGGAAATCAAAAATGTCGAGCAACAAAAATAATTAATTTTGGATGGTTAAATTTGGACCGACCCCAATGCGAATAGTAGAGTATGTGGGTGGCCCACTTGGTTGGAGTGCTGATCTTCCAAGCGGGAGGTACCGGCTTTGAAACCAGGCACTGCCAATTAAGGTTTTATGCACATCATCACAAACTTTTGGCTTACTATGAAGTGTGCAGCAAAGGGTACTTGTTACACTTGGGATAAGTTTGTGTATACAAGTCCAAATCTTTTTTGTAAATATCTACATCGCTAAGTAAAAATCTATACGTGATTATTTATTACTTAAATGTAGTTATTTATGTATCTCCCACACTCTCCTATCGTTTTAATTTAATCCTGAATTTAATTGCTTTTGGAAGATTTGTGACGCTTCATCCAATGCCCACGTAATATAATATATGTAGGTATATGATGCACATTATCTACCATTGCCTGTATATAAATCTTTAATTTAACGCCAAGAGTTTCTCTCGGGAGTTATTACATGTTTTACTACATTTTGGTATATGTATGTAAATATATACAAATACACTTGTCTTGTAAATGTTGGGAAAATGTTGACAAATAAGCATTTTCCATCTCTTGATAGATCATCTCAATCAACCTACCTATTTCATTGGATGACTATAATTTTATTTTTTCGTCTTCAAGTGCCATATCAGGTCCTCGTATTTAAATTTATCTTCAATATTAAACAAGTACATAGATATATCTACCATCTACGTATGCAATCGTACGCACTCGGCACCAAATAGTACCTAATGTAAATTTTAGTGCGATTTGATTAGCTCACTCCTCCCAAATCAGTAAACATTTTAATGTGGAAAATGGACATTCCCGAGTAGATATTACGTAAGGATGCACTTCACCCATACTAGCACAAGTTCACGTACGATTTGCGGTTTTGTCAATGTTAAGTGTTGTGTGACAAAAAGGCACCTATTTGTACATTACACATACCCAACTATGACGATATGATTTGATCCTTTTTCATAGAAATCAATGACCAATGTCGGATGCACTTATACGTAAGTTATAAGTTATAATAAAAATGACAAAATTTATGACTCCGAATTATCCTTCTCTTGTAATAAATTATAGCCAGGAATGAGCAGATACCGTGATTGTGAAGTGTTTGTATTTGTTTTATATTACGGTTTTCTCCTTATTAGGAACACACCACACACCCGGACAATCAGTGAGATATGATGGAATAGGACTGTCTGTGCTTTTACTGTGTGTGCGTGGGAGGGATTTTATTAAAAGTCATGGGAAACAGAAAACGATGATAAGTCAATTTCACACATTTGGGTTCCTCATGGAGTTGCGTCCTTACGCTTCATCTACAGTTAATCCAGTCATCCACTAGTCACTACTATTGGAAAGATAAATGCATCCAGGAGCTTGTTTGTCTTTGATACGAAGGTATCAATTTTATTCTAGGTGACTGTTTTTTTTATTTGACAGAATATCTAATTAATGTACGAATTTCTCGAATTAATGTGCGTGTGCTTGGCTAGAAGAGATCGTTGTGTATCGATCAGCTCGCCTTAGTGAACTTTTTTTTACATGTAAGACATTAAATTCTGGTTGCTTTATTTCATTGTGGGATCATCTCAATTTAACCTTTAAGTATGGACGTGAAACTTTTTTTACACTAGCTTGGACACGGAGTCACACAGGCTCCTATATTCACAAGCAACTTTTCTTCAGAAAATTATTCTGAATTGCATTAAAATTGTATCTATGTCAAAATATGAGTTTCTAACAATAAAAAAATGTGTATATTTAATAAACATTTATAAAAAAATATAAGAAAATATAAAAAAAATAACAACTATGGCACTTTTTAGGCTATTTGGTCATAGGTTGTGTTTTTAACAATCTAATGTATCATAAACTACTTGTAGAGAAAAATTAACATTTGTATGTTAAATTCTAATATATGAGAAACAAAAAAACACATAATAGTCATATCTAGTAACAAACAAAAAAATTTTGACAACACGTTAAATACGTTAATTTTATTGGCAGTCACTGCATAGCGGATGAGAACATTGCAGGCATAGGGGCTTGCTGTATCCAATACAAGCATGGAGAGTCATTCTATGTTTTTTAGCAGGACAAATTCTACATGCTCTTCTGGTTCCTTGAGTTAAGACGCCGAACTTATGACCGATATTATGGACTCCATTGAAAAATTAAAATGGCAGTGGGCTGGGCATATGGCTCGACAGGAGGATACTAGGTGGGCACCCAGAATCCTACAGTGGAGACCCTGGAGCAAAAGTAGAAGCGTCGGGAGACCTCCCAAAAGGTGGTCTGATGACCTAGTCCAGCAAGCCGGAAGAACCTGGATGCGGAGGGGGAGAAACAGAGATGAGTGGAAGAAAATGGAAGAGGCCTACGTCTAGCAGTGGAGGGAGGAAGGCTGAGGAAGAAGAAGAAGAAGAGTGCTGGTTGTGCCTCAACATCATTTGCGACCATGTCATTGCCCAAAACTCGAGTAATCGTCGACCTGAGCTCTCGCGGCAAATTTGTGTCGATTACACTTCTTTGCATATGATTCAGCACCAGCGAACGAGCTAACATCTTGAGGAAATCTCTATTAGAACAATTTTCCTTAGCATGTTCTGCCATTTTGCATAAAAATCTAAAATAAAAATAAATCTGACTATAAATATTTTGTATGACAGCTATGGACATGGAGTCACACAGGCTCCGGTCAATTTTTCGATCTATATTACTTACCTACTATGCATTGCCCGATACGTCCTCCTTGCTTGGCGGTCATCTTACCACTAAAACTGAAGCTACTGAGCCGCTGGGTCCCAAGAAAAGTGGGGAAGTATACGAAACGAAGAAACCCGAACTACCGCGGAGCCTGTGAGACTCCACGTCCATACTTAAAGGTTAAAATGCGGTACATGTTGCATAAATGAGAATGTTTGCAGTGTTAATTTTTTAAATCTATTTGTCCACAGGCCAGTCTGGTGGGAGGTTAGTATTGCAGTAATTAGTTGGTAGGACTCCGGCCCTGACACAGGACAGCACACGGCATCATGGTGGACTATTACAGGATACTTGGCATCAACAGAAATGCGTCAGAGGCAGAAATAAAAAAAGCGTAAGTTGCGTAATTCAGTATTAAATCTCTTGATATTATGATGCTGTCATCTTCAGGTGTCTAAATCTTCTCAACTTGTATCTTCCTTCTGATTACTTCTTGGGTATTACTTCTCTGGCTCTTAGACTCACTCACATCAACTACTTCATAATACAAAATTTTTATATTTTTACAGATATCGGAAACTAGCATTAAAATGGCATCCAGACAAAAATCCTGACAATCCCGATGAAGCTAATAAGAGATTTAAAGAAATATCAGAAGCTTATGAAGTTCTCTCTGATGGTAAGTAATTACATATTAGCCTTGTATTATTACTATAATAATCAAATAATCATTTTGTAATTGTAATGCAGAAGTAGTAAATTTATCAACAAGATAATTTTAATTCTCGACGTTGGTCTAAGAATAGATATTTTTTAGGTTTTCTCATTGAAATGTTTTGAATCAGGTAAAGTACACACATGTGTGAGATGTTTGTTGGTTTGGGTTTAGTTGTCCACGTGGATTATTGTATAATTGTAGAAAGCAAGAGGAAACTGTATGATGCACGAGGTACAGGTACGGGACATCGATATTCGCAGCATAAGGGTGGAGTCAATGGACACCGACACTTTTCTTTCAAGGGATTCTTTGGGGAGACGCCATTCCATCGTTTCTTCGGTAGATACAAACAAAACAGCAACAATGTTAACACTCGAGAGATCATAATAATATGATTATATGAACTCTCTTATTATTGGCTGATTGAAATGTCACATGTTATTGTCTAACTGGCTTCTTCACTGCTCTTATATAATCCATACTACACTATTTCATCATTAGGGCAGGCCAGTTGCCTTCTAAATTTATCTGGTATGGAATCCAGGAATACTATTGGTTCAAGTGTTTGGTACGGCCTGTCCTATAGCAGTTATATTTGCTGTATACATAATATTAATAATTAATTCACAAATCAGCCAGAGTAGACTAACATTTCATCATTGCCAGGTTTTTTTATAATAATGTTTTGGAATGGTTTTTTCTGAATCCCTTTACAAACTTAGATTCTGTACCTGTTTTTTTATGATTAAAAATAACAAGGGTTGTTTTTCCTCCAATATTTGACTATTAACAATGCTTTGAATAATAAGAATAATACTTTACATTCATACGCACACTATGTCTTGTATTAGATGTGACGTTAGAAACTGTATGAGGATAGTAAGTCGTACCAACTACCAGCATTGAGGATTCGCCTGCCCAGTGAAGAAGAACAGTGGATTAGAATAATTTGCAAATAGGCACAGATGCTTCATAGTATTGTTGATTATATTACATCGAGTACCTATCCACTGCTTTGTACGCAAGCTCCAACTGATTCGACTGTTTCATTTGCAACTAGTTATGAAATGTCCGATTAAACTGGCATTTGTAGTTAGGAAGAAAATCAATTGCTGTAAAATTATAAGGAAGTCTTGTTTGATTTGGTTTTTTGGATAACTCTATGGTTCTTCTAATGGTGTTGATAAGCCATAGTATTATTATTGATACATAATGTATGTAGTTTGATTATCTTGCATAACTAATGATTACATTTCTCCCTCCCACTATCAATAATAACTTCCCAACATTGTAGTTTTGGTATGCTTCAATTATTAACAAACATTTTGATTTTACAAAGGTTTTTATGTTTCCCTTCTATAATAATAATACTTAATATGTAATGTAGGTATCAACTCAACTGATGTAAAATTATGCATGAGTTTTTCATGTTTTTTTCATTTGTTATCTTGTGATGAAATTCCTTGTGTGAAAGTAAAGGTCATTTAAATATTAAGATATTCTCAAAAAAAAAGAATTAAATTACAAAGATATTTTGATGTTTAAAGCGGTGGTTAATGAATTAATTGTTGAATAATTTATTTATTCAGAACGCAAAAGACGCATGTATGATGTGGGAGGCAAGGAAGGGTTGGCTAGTGGACGCTACAGACGAGCTACAATGAATGAAGATGACTTTGATTTTGGTTTCCCCTTCACTTTCCGTGATCCAGAAGATGTATTCAGAGAGTTCTTCGGTGGCAGTCCGTTTGGAGACTTATTTGCTAGTGAGTATTATAGTAATTGATTTTACATATTAATATAAGGTAATGAGACAGTACATAAAATACATGAATAATTTGTATTGTGATATGTTAGCTCAGTAGAAGGTTTACTCCACATTTTGAGGTTGAATATATCTAACATTCAATGTATGTACTTCACAGGTATGAATGGTCACTCGCGCGGCAGATCCCATCGTAGTGACAGTTTTGGCCCTCCTTCATTGTTTGGAAACCCATTTGGTTTCGGAGCCTTCTCAATATTAGACAACTTTGGTGCAATGAATGCATTAGACACTCCAGGGTTCACATCTTTCTCTAGTTTCTCATCACAACCAGGTGTTGGAATCAAGAGGACGTCTACGTCAACTTCCACACGATTCATCAACGGAAAGAAAATTACAACTAAAAAGTTAGTATGAATGATTTATATGTAGTGTACAATCTGCATGTCTATTACATTAATGATATTATGAATGGATATTCTAATAAACTAATTGTGACTTTGTTTCTATTTCTAGAGTCAATGAGAATGGACGAGAGACAGTAATGACCTTTGAAAACGATGTAATAACATCTAAAACTGTGAATGGGATACCACAATCCATTACATATAGTTAAATTATTCATTTATCAACTAATTCATTTCTATTACCTCCTTTCTTTTAATTTCTTTACTTTTATTCATCCCCTTTTTTATCATTTTTTTATTTACATAAAAAAACATTTTGAGTTTCTTTCGTTTTATAATAAATGTGTACTGCCATGTTAATTATTATCCTATTAAAATTAATATTGAAACTTTGTTATCATAAATATATTTTTATTTCACTACACTCACATTATTTTTTTAACTTAATTCTAAATTGATACGTTTAGTTATTAAATTGTAAAGTGTAATACGAGTACACGCAAGTGAAGTGTTTGTTGGTGATGTGAACCAGTGTGATTGGAACATTATAATTATATTTTAGTGACTTTATGTTCAATCAATGACTTTTTATAAATAATTGTAACCAAAGTGTTATTTTCAGTTGATTTTTAATTTAGTGAAATTATTTTGTGCTTGGAGTTTCATCCTCTTTGTTACTGAATAATTTGTATGTTTTAATAATTATAATATGTATTTGTAATATTATTATTTCATTATTTTTGCCATTAGGTATGTATTTCATTTAATTGGTGTGTATTTCTTTTGAGTCAAGATTTTTCATGATTACAATATAAAAATTTAATGTAATTTTGTCACAGGGATCGGATTAAAATAATAATATAAATAGTATGTTGAATCCGTTATTACATTACAAAGCACACCATGAAAAAAACACAGTAAAATTGTACAGACAGGGTGTAAGCAGTTTCATGAATACACATTATCTTCATGCACCTATTGTTTTAATGTTGTCAAAATCCTTTTCTAAACTCATGAAAAAAAGATTTAATGGAATCCTCTGTATTTTATATTGAGCTTTTTTTTGTGCTTCAAAAACAATTTATTTTTTCCTTAATGAGGGACATCAAAATTTTTATCTATTGCAAGATGGAAAGAAAAATAATTAATTAAAAGTTTCCTTTTGGTACTTGAGAATTATAGATATTTATATAATGTACTACTATTTGCTTGCCAGTTGGGATTAGAATGCATCCAAAATGGTGAATTACATGTCCTTCTTATTTCTGGGCGACAAACTAGGAATTTCATAATTTTGATGTTAACTTCCGTTATAAAATACCTACTGAAATAGGACAATTACTTTGTTATTTTATAATCTATGATTCTAGATGAAGATGTAGTTGGTGATTGACAAGTGTAATAAGTTTAGCACTAAATTTTGATTGATAATAATATCATTAATTGATGTTAATTACGCTTTTTTTTACTATTTCTCGTACCTAATATAAATAACTACCTACTGATAATATTCTAATTTTTTTTTTGTGAAGTGTTTTCCAAACATAAAATACATAATATTTCCTATTTGCTTAGGTAATCACTAATTTTTAAGTATCTACCTAATTATCCTATTTGATGAATACTGTGCTGCAAAAGAAGTAAAACATGGCATTTCCTATAAAAGAGAGGCTTCTTTTATACAACTTAAGAGATGTGAAGACTAAATTTTAAGCCACAATGAAATAATGAAGGACTGTAATGTTTACTGTAAAGCGGTTGTAGAGAAAGATCTCCATATCCAAATAACATTGTAGCATTGTTTGGGAAACACTGAAGGTTGTTTATATTATTGTTTTCATATTGAAATGAATATGTGAAATATATGTAACCACTAAATATTGAATTATCATAAAGACGCCAAGATCATTAACATGTTTCTATTAGCAGTGTACACCTTATACTATATTTCAATTCATTAATGTGTTTATTATATTGGAAGCTGACTGCAAACTGGACGTGAAATAATACCATTAGGAAGTTAGTTCATTTAATTGTAATATGTCTCCTTGGATTGTTGTTTTGATGGAGAGCTGAGGAGAGGCTGGGGCCTAGAACAAAATTATGATTGTATTATTGTGGAGTTTAAAGTTTCTGCACAGTGATGCTCTCTCTCTCTCTCTAAAACTCAAGTTATTTGATGTGCAGTGAGTCTTGTTTTGAAGTTAGTTCATTGACATTCCATTATTAGCTCAGTCACTTCAAAGTATTACTGATGTTTAAAAAATATTTAAATTAACTTGCAAAGTTGTTGAATCACAGTAGGTACCTACATTACTTAATAAAATGGGTTCATCAACATGTGATACATTTAATTTGCAAGGTGATGTAAGTTGATGAGAAAATTAACCACTTAAATCTGCAAACAACACAGATGTCAAATAATGAATATCTGCCCTGTAAGTCGTGTTGTTTGGAAACAATATTTGATTTGATGTACAAAATAAAATACAAAATGTTTGTTAGACATCTGTGTTGTTCCTTTGTGTTTGTAAAATACTGTTATGTTACCAGACTTATCTTAAATGTTAAGGTCTTTAATTATACATAATATTAATTATATTAAATTAACTTTAAGTGATGTTTAGGTTAGTTTTGATTCAAAGACTCCTTTATCAGTGGTTACTCCGCATTACATTAATATGATTATCATTATATTGTAGTAGTCACATGAAAGGTCATGTTATTGTTTAGTCATTCCTCATTCCAATATTATAATTTCATCTCATGGAAATACATCATACATACTATGTGTATATATTGTACACAACACTTAGCATATCTGTAAGCAGGTTGACTCTTGAACTGAGACTCATCTCTATGAGAAATTTGTTGTGTCATTTGTCACTGATATATTCTGTAGTTAGTACTAGGTTTGTAGTAAATTGCAAAGTAGCGAGTGTAGGTAAGACAAATATGTTATTCTCTTGCACCAGATGGTCTCAGGATGGAGTCATTCAGTGCAGTAATATAATGTACATAGATGTGTTAAGTCTTGTGTGCATCACATATACCTACTCGTGTATATGTATGTTATCTAGTTATGTCAATGAATCTTTCTTGAATAGTTAGTCAAATTTTTGTTGTTGGAGTACTAAATATTAAAATGATGTGTTGTATATTAGAATTTGTGTTGAAGGATCACAAGTACATACATGTTTTAGATTTAATGTATGTCTTGTTCTCAGGATCTCGCATTTATTTCAAATGAATAAATGTATATTTTTATGAGAAATTTTAAGATTAAATAAAGACGATGCGATGCGATATATACTATGTATGTACACAAAATAGAAATAATAAAGTGATAATTCATCACAAATTTATTTTAACTTGTGATACATAAATTACAATAGTGAACTAAAATATATGTACTAGTTTTATTTTGTGTAAAGATGGGAAATATTTATAGAGTAACTTCTTCAACAATTAATTTATCTTACAACCTTAATTTATCATTATCTTACAAAGCATTGTGTCTATACTACTATTTACAAAGGATTGTGTAGGTAACTTATCGCAAAATGTTCAATAATTAAATAACCTATTTTTAACACATTTTCGTCAAAGGTCACATATGAACACGTGTCTGCCCTAATTCTAACTGCAAGTCGGTTTACCCTTACTTGAGGCAAAAAATAACTGTAGTACTTAATATCTTTTCTATTGTAGTATTGTCAGAACATTAAAAGTTATTTTCCCTTTGTCAGTAAATTTCGCAATCCAATGAATAAAATAACAATAAAATATATCAAAAAAAAAAAAAATACCATGCGTTCAAATTATGCTGAAGGTATCCGAATTTATTGTTGAAGATATTGCTGAAGTAAAAATAATATGAAACTTATAAAGAGCATAATAATGGGTGATATGGAATGAAGAGCAGAGCTACATTAATTATTATAATACAGAATATTCAATACATTTTATTACATTAGCTTATTACTTAATACAATATTATATTATAATTCAAAATGTAAATATTTTGTATTACTTGATACCTAATAATATAATAATAATATAATGAAGATACCGTGGGAGGGGAAAGGAGGGAGGGAGAGTCAACATAAGGAATAATAATCATCCTTTATGTTCAATTTGAAAATAAAACAATTATTTCACTTTATATTATCTGTTTTACTTTATACCTAACATGTTAATGCATAATATAATTCACTCTTCGAAGCAGCATAAAATAAATAGATATAGTGATGTCTCGTAAGGTGTGCAGTCCAGCCCTGAAACTTGTTTGCAGTGTAGAGGTCCAAGATGTAAGGTACTGCCAGTAAGTTGGTTCCTATAACTGTTTTACATGAATGCTGATCTGAACCTTATACATTCATTTCAGTATTCTGTTTTATTAGGTATTTATGTATACCTCTGACAAGAAGCCAAGTGGAACTTTTTACACTTAGATTGGGGCAATTAATTTCAAATATTTGAATGTGTACTCTGTAATAATTGATGAGTACAGGTGCCTAGCTCGGTACTATGTAGGATAGAAATTATTATTATTATTAAGCGTGTCAAACCAGAAAACTTATATTGATTTCCAGTGCTGTGCGAAGCGCACAGCACATGGAGACGCGGCAAAAACATCTTCCTCAGTACATGTGACAGGGCACAACGGGCACTCCCACAGATGTTGCATGGTCTGCGCTGCCCCGCAGTCGCATGCACCGGATTCTTCCTGTAGAAAGCCCCATCGCTCCCTATTATCGCGGCAGTTCCCAACCCCACACCTCAGGCGGTTTAGAGTAACCCATGTCCTGAAGTGTAGTTCGCTTCCTGCAGGAAGGTGTTCTTGCGCTACGAAGGGTTCGCATATTTGTGAATTTTCCGCCCACCTGCGAAATGCTTTGTATTATTAACTGATAAAGTACTGGAAGGAAGAATGCTTAGAGGTGTTGCCTCAATCTTCGCAACACTTGTTCTGCTGTGGTGGGTGAACCCCTATAGTGCACTCCATCCATCATCCACTATATTCTCCTAAGTGACATGGAATGAGTAAAGTTACTATAATAAAAGTTTATGGGGTTATTTTGATCAATAAGAAAGGGTTGCTATGGCAATATTCAATTTATTTCAGAACTGTCAGTTTTATCAATAGTTGAAAAAAAAACACATTTTGTAAATCACGGTTTAAAATTTATTTATGCTCGATAGCCCTAATTCATCACAACAATTAAGATGGCAAGAGAAAGTTCCATGGAGAAGGAAAATATAATTTGTAAAATCAAAGACTTGTCTCAACGTGCGTTGATTGGAGTCCCTCCAAGAGGAGCGGGCTTCACTAAAGCAGAATGGCTTCTGAACAGCGATATGAAATACAAGCAGGCTGTGGATCAACAGCAGATAGCTGAACTTGTGCTCGGGTAAGGAATTAATACATCACATACTACTACTACGCCCTTTATGTCTCCATTCGGGAGCACAGGGAGGCTACCAGGCGTCTCCATTCAGAGCGATTTTGTGCGAGTGATATTACCTCTCTCCACGTCATTCCTAACGCTCTGATCTCGTTGTCATAGGAACGGTGCACTGTGAAAGAGGGTCTTCCGGGGCGTCGGGACCCCTGTGGGTGGAAAAACAGCGCTCTCTTTGGCCAGCTGTCGTTGGGCATTCGCAAAACATCACATACATACAAGATTAATTTTTAATTCATTCAAAGTTTGGAGTATTAGTACCTGGTGAGTCAGTGATTAAAATGCAGCTCGCAAGCGTGAGGCATTGGTTCATATGGTATTCTCCAGGCGAAAAGATACTAAAGAACTCAATTTCTATCGAGTTACCTTTTATAACAGGTATAATAATGCCTAATCTGACATAGTGCAATAAAAAATGTTAGCCCCAGCTTCCCTGCTACAGAAATCCATTCTTCGCCACTGGTATTCTCCTATCTCGTAACCAAGTTATACGTATCGAGGTGTTTTATACATCTAATGATGCTTCCACTACCGTACTGACTTATATTATAAAATAGTTTTCCATTTAAATATTTTATTTTAGAGAATCTCAGAGAGTGAGAGATGAAACTTTGGAAAGAACGAAACTGAACAAAGAAACAACCGACAGAAGATTTCAGGAGCGTATTGAGGAAATAGAATTTAATAAAAATGAATTGCAAGTGCAGAGAAATGAAATATGTTTAGAATTAGAAGCTATGGACGCGTACAGATCCAGATTGATAGCATGTTTGGGATCTGTTGATAACGCAAGAATGCAATGTAACAAATGTATCTTATTGAGGTAAGATACAACAAAAGAAATCATAGTAAGAAATTTACTGTGCATATTTTTATAATAAATTGATATGAATGCAGTTTAGTCTTGAATTAAGCAGAGTGAAATGAGAATTCAGTAGAAGATAAATAAGTATTGTATGGTGGTGTGCTGTATTCACTTTTTCAAAAATTTACTGACAAAACTCCATATTATGTAACAAACCTATGCATGTAGTAAATACCTATTTGTAGAGTTTATTAATATCTTTTAAAAAATAGTACCTGTAATTAGTTATAGTAATTATTTTAGGGAACGTCGCATGGGAATTGATTTAGTTACGGATGAAGTGGGACAGGCACTTCAAAATGAAATCAACATTATTAATGGTAGTCAGGTACCTGCTTGAATAATGAACTTATGCCCGATCCCACCAACTACCACCTAGGAAGCAGACCCCTAAGGAATTTCCATACAAAACCACAGATAATTTGAGTGATTATTATAACTGTCATAACCTTTAAGATATACATCCATACAAAATACAGCATGCAGCTCTACTTAGTTAGGTGCCCAAATATCTCGGCCCAGAATCTCCCTTACTTAAGTAGCTGCATGTTGTATTTTGTATGGATTTATATCTTAAAGGTTATGACAGTTATAATAATCACTCAAATTATCTGTGGTTTTGTATGGAAATTCCTTAGGGGTCTGCTTCCTAGGTGGTAGTTGGTGGGATCGGGCATTAATGTTTTAGTCTTTTGTCTAATAGTAAGTGAAAACATTTAGTTCATGATTGTTTATTTACAGGGATTACTCAAGAAAGTTCTAGAACAAACTGTGGAGCAGATGCGTAGGTTGCGTGCAATGAGATATGCTATTGACCAAGACTTAGAGAAGAAAGACTTCTCTGTAATTGTGGATAAAGAATGTTCCACCTTGAAGCCAACGGATATTGGACTCTCCGTATATGAAGGAGACTCAACACTAGATCCAGCGTAAATATTATAAATAATTTGAGATAACATGACTAAAATAAATAAATAAATCTTTATTGGCCAGAGAAAATATGCATAGTTACAAAAACAAGACAATAATTATAGTGTGCCAAAAATCAATGTTGATTTTGATTAGATATAGAAGAGTTTGTTGGGTATGTATATACAGTCCGTCGAGAAAGAGATGGTTTCAGATTAATTTGGAATTGTAATTTTAAGTGCCGGCAACATGATATTTCCATCGTAGTTTTACAAGTGTTTCCACTGTGATTGCCAAAAAGCTACATGCAGCACCTCCATGGGAAACCATTTCTTTCTTGACAGCTGTAACTAACACTATGTAACTGTACTGGTTAAACATGTTTTTCCTTTTAGAAATATAACTAAGGAAGAGTGGGAAAAATACTCCATGAAGAACATTATATTGGCAACAAAAGAAGTCACGAGTGCACGTCCAATAAGAGTTATGATTGATACTCTACTAATGCAGGTAATGCTACACGCTACACGGTGACTACTCCATTCTTATTGTTATTATATTATAAGGTGTCAGGTATGTCATGTCCACATGGTCCTGGCCACACTATTTCACACATATGTTCAGCAAGTCAATTGATTTTACAGTCTTTTGAAGATTTACAAGCAGCTAATGCATTCTGTAACCGCACATTCAAAATACGTATTGAAGAAACCAAAAAGGATAAAGAGAAACTAGAGACGTTGCTTAATGAGGTAAGCAACGTGCATTGTATTGTAAAGTATTGTACGACTTAATTAATACTAACACTTAATGTCCGCCGTCTCTTCACAGACTTTTGTAAAGGTGGAGGAAATGACAGAAAACATCAGTGCATTGGAGAAGAGTTTATCAGAACAGATGGGTTATGTGGCTCTGGTTCATACAAGATTAGGTAAACGAGCTCAAAGGCCAGGAGTGGAGTTAGTTAAAGACGCTGTGTGTTTCAGTCTCAAGAAAGAGTTAGACATGTTGAAATACAGTCGAATGGATCTAACCAGAGCTTTGGAAGAGGTATTCACTTTATTTTTCTGTCCCCTCCGCCTACCCCGCAAGATAGATGTGTATGTATAGTTAGGAGGTTGACAACTATGCAATATTATTTTCAGGCAAAGGCTACTTTGAGATATTTGCTACAGACGCAGATACAACTTGAAGAGGACATTAACGTGAAGCTCAACACACTGAGAATAGATGAAGTGGAATGTATGGCAATCAGAGAAACAATGATATACTATGAATTCTAAACAAATATTATATTAGATCCCTCGTTCAGATACTTTATCAATGACCAATAATATGTGTTCATGTTTATTAGACCAATATACATAATATTTTATAAGAGTAGATAACTAATAACTATACTTGTACCATCACCAGGGTAGATATTGAAATTTCACGTCTATAGTTAAACAAAAGCAAGAATAATAAATTATTAGAGAAGTTACACTAAAACTTTATAAAACATACTTTTATTAAACTGTGTCTTAATAAATAAATATAGTACATACAATCAAATTGACAACAATTAATACAATGTATTTTTTAAGACTCACTAATATTCACATTACATTATATTATACATAATTTAACTCCAGTTGTACTGGTGGCTATATGACTAAAGATATTTTAATATAAATTATCACTACCTACTTATTATAATAAATGTACATCATTATTGTTATGAAATATATGTGTCGCAAAATTCAAACTGTTTTCTAAAGTTAATTATCCTAATACTACCTTCAATACTTTACATATGTGTACAAACAATGCCTCATTTGTTACCAACATCGGCACCCCGAATATAATACAATGTAATTCTTGTCTACACAGTTCTCATCGGCGCTGGGAAACTGGCTTTAAATTTTGAGGAAATATGTTTTGTGACCTTAACGTGTTTCCGCAGGAACATTGAAAAAAATTTCAGTTTGCAATCATACTGGTAGTTATGTCAACTTATTTTTGTACTAATTGATGCATAAACATATCAATTGTTAGCAACAATCTCCAACTTCACACATTATTCAACGAGGCGGCGCATTTTACTCACAAAAAACGTTATATGTGAAGGATCATCTGGATACTCTAACAATTTCTCTGCATTGAGAACATAAATGTAACCATTGAAGTGACTGAAATCAACACTTATCTGGTCTTCCACAGCCACCAGCCTTTGGGGTGACTTGAGGAATTCCAAGTTTTCTTGTGCAACATATCTCTCAGATCCGTCCTCGGCTACCACATGGTAAAAGGGTTGCTGGTTACCTCGAGGAAGTAAATCTACTCTCATAGTGTGTTGCCACTCCAGTGAAGCCGTACACTTGGCGTCCCATCCAGTTATTACACATGTGTACTCAAATTTCAAATGTCTGCAAATTAATCCCGCTGCATACATAATATCAGGTGTTCTTTGCTTCACTTGTATCTGAAATATAATTAATTAATAGAGCCACTCCTTTCCTGCCACAGTATTTTTGATAAAGTACATATGTTTGGTTAATGTTGTATGTACCATAATATTGACGTTCATAGAATTCCGAGATCGGTTTGCATACAGAGCTCTATCATAGATAACTTGCAGAAATTCTCTGTCTCTCACTGGCAGCTGAAAATATCAAGAATATTATATAATAGTAATTAGAATATACATAGATACTGTAGTAAGCCAGAGAAACATATAAACATAAATACAAAATAAGGTTTATATAATCAACTTACTTCTCCATGGAGAATAGTTTGTAAGTGTCGCACAATTGAATCCATTTGTTTGTTCTGTACAATATACATATTACTGATTGCGCATATATGAAGAGCCATGTAGGGAGCCACGGCGTAAGCTAATTCTATTGTGTTGACATTGACACTGGAAATATAACATAATCATATGAAACAATCTCACTAGAAGAATTTGTTCTCACTGATGAGAAACAAAATATCCTTACTGTCTGTTAAACTCATTTGATGTGTCGTCAATTGGTGGAATTTGATTTAATAACAACTCTGTAGGATTATAAATATCTTCCATCTCAGGGCGAGGCATGGCCAGGTGCTGGGAGAATGGACAACGCCCCGCAGCCAGCCTTACAGCGCCTGTCTGTGGGTCTAACAGGTGTCTGGGAGTTGGAGTTGTCCAACTCTCTCTCCAATAGATGAATTGATGACTGCCGGTGCCTTTTAATAGTAATTTAACTCCACACCTGCGTGCAGCGGTCTCATAGAAGACATGCATCAGTGTTCTATGACATTCTGTATTACTGATCACCTGGAAGAGTTAAATGATCTGATCAAGATATCCCAGATATGCATAACTGTAAATATATAATGTCTACTAATGAATGATCATAAAATATCTTCTATTCTTCCAATAAAATTGGCCTTGTTTCTGTGTTTCTCAGGACAATGTTCTACAAGTGAAAACATTTATTTATTCATGTAATTATATAATTACCTCATCCATATGGAACAGTTTCAAGTTGTCTGTTACTCTCATTTGTAAAATATCTTTCTGGTAGAGTAAGTTAGATATAACATATAAGATGGTTTTACAATGTGGTGGACTGAACTGATTATCTGATATCATAGAATCCCTCCATTTCAGTTTGGTTTGTTCATCACATTGTTGTAATGGATGGTCGGGTAATAATGTCGCCATCACATGTTCAACCAGAGTATCGTTCTGTAATCAATATCATACAAAATATGTACCTACTTCAGATTCAGCCTGGATGATATTAAAAAAAAAACACGGATATAAAAATATCTCTACTTACAAGTTTTTTAAATAATTTTATTCCAGTCTCATTCCTTGGATACAACCATTTAAATGCAAATTCTGCGACTGCATCGGGAACGTATGGGTTCCCACTACCAACCATCCTATACCATTCAGATTTTAGAATATGATGTTGCAAGATATAATCGTAGACTATTTTAGAGTAATGCTGAGTCGTGAGTGACACCAACCTGAAACAATGTGTGGGAGAGTTTAGTTTGTAAGTCTTAGGGCTGGTTGCACGAAACACGATAGGAAGAGTAGATTACCAACGATTTCTGTCTTCTTACCATTACCAGCCGACGATACTGTTCGTCGAGCAACCAGGCCTTAGAATGCTTTTACTATAGACGTTTTCATTCTGTATTGTACTAATGTCAATCCCAATTTAAAAATATGAACATAATCAAGTTCAAATACAAATAGATCCCTGGACCAGTGAGAAATATACTTGCAACTTACAACAGGTACAAGTGCTTTCTTTAGATTATTATGCAGAAGGATTATAAATACTAACCCATTAATTGGGCTTGTCTCTGGGCACGTGGAATCTGCGTTGATGATCTCACTCAAGAAGTGCATCACATAATGACAAGCCAACCCATCATTCTCTTTGCATTTCTCTTTAAAGTTTTCCATGTCGCTATTGGATAAACGTACCACCCTCCTGAAATGTACAAAGATGAGTTCAAAGTATTAGGTTAACTGAGAGCAACAGCTCTTGATAAAAATTTTGATACGCCAGTACTTTTTTTCGCAGATTTTTTCCAAGAATTGTATTCTTTGGATAAAATGAAAATGATCAGAAAAATTAAGACTTTAAATTAATTGTTATTTTCATATCCACTATAAAACATTGAAATATAAAAACGATACACAGAAACATAAAAAGTGACAGTCTTTTCACATTCAACAAGTCAATACATTTGTTTAACGACTAACATATCAGAAACTTAAGTCAAAAATAATTGAACATACCAACGATAGTTAGATGACATATTCTTAATATTCCTATGAATGTATATCTTTGTCTCCACAATGTGTTTGCATTGCTCGTACCAATCATTAACATTCATTTTGAGATAATCATGTTTTAGAAAGTTATAACTGAAACAAAATTAGTCAAATTAGTTAATTTTTGCCTCTAATTTAAATCTCTACAGAATTTTGCCAAGCAGCAGATGTAAGGTGTCAGCTCGCAGTGTATAGAAAGATAGGGTAGTTATTCAACCAGACACTTGAGTATAGAGATCTATGAGTTAAGCGATCCGGGGAAGAGAAGTAATCAATGGTTTGTATAGGTAATATGAGAGGTTATTATACTATTCAGAACATAGCTACAGTTCTTGCCTAAACTTATTTAATTCCTATAACTGCTTAAGATGAAAACATTATTTAAATTATGTATTTTTAATTTGCAAATCACTCTTGTAAAGCATTGGATTTTCTACATTCCGTAATATATACTCTTCTCGAGTGTAAACCCGAGGTCGGTCCTAAGTCCGACAATGTTATAATCTTCAATTGTACACTGTTGTAGCAATGGTGGTTTATGAAAACATTATATTGGAAAAACTGACCTACTAAATATCTTACTCTTCCACAATAAGGGTCTACTCATAATAAACTCATTGAAAAATGTGCAAACAAGTCTTAAATTTACTACATCCTTTACAGAAACATTAGGAGATTCCAATATTAGTTCGATTATCTCATCTGGGAGAGATAATAATGTTGTTTCTTCCATTGTGATTTATCTGAAAAAAAAAAATAGATATTCCAAGTGTTAGCCATACATGCAAATCTTAGGAGAAAGCACATATTTTATATTTGGCATTAGAATATGGGCAATGTTTAGTTGTAAATTGATCTACCTATACCCATGGGAATACCAATTTTTGTTTACAGTTATACAAATACATCTAAAAACTGTCAAGAAATGTTAATGCACATTTCCTTAGTGCTAGGGTAAACATTGGTCAGGAGCCTGAGTCATAAATTTAAATAATACCAACAACGATCCGTGCACCAACGAAAAAGTGAGAACGCGACAGTCGGTGACGGTCACATATTTCGTAGTCAAAGTTGTTTAATAAGCTACACGTTGGGTCGTCAAACGCTCATGTTATCGGCACATTACGACGCCTTCGATAGGCGCTTGTCTATGGTTTTTTTCTGGAAAATGGCAACATTATTCTCATTTTATGTTGGTGTGCCTGCGCGCGCATGCGCCCGTGTTTCAAATAATGTAAACAAACTAGCTGTACCTCGGTAGGTACTACGTACTGTCACAACAAACATCATTCATCGACTATGTCAACATGGCGTCAGAAACAGATGAGTAGCGGAGAGAATATATCTAACTCGAGTGTGTCGCGGACTTAGAGAAAGATTTCGCGCTATGTAGTATTTTCTGTTCAAACTATGAAATCCACATACAAATATATCTTTGTCTTATTGTGTCGTTCACATATTTCATAAGTGCAAATACAAATTCCTAACTAGTAACAATTACAATTATTCTCTTGTTAGAAATCAGTCGTCTACTATGTGCATCCTGTGTGTTGTGGAATAGGTACTATCGACAATTTTAGATTATATAAAAGCCAACTACGTAAAATAATAGTAAGTGACTGGTTTTTAATGTATTATTAGATGAATATATTCTAATTTTGTCGAGAGATTATATTTAACCTCAAATACGCGCTGTTTTATCTATTGTATATTTTTAATGATATTTTTGTATTTTTATAAACTACTCGAATATTCATCTAATAATAAACACAAGCCCTAATAACACATTAAAAAACCAATCACTTACTATTATTTACCTTATTTGGCTTTGATATAATGGAGAATTGCAAGCAGCGATGGCAACGTGACGTGTAACAGCACCTATTTTGGTGATGGTTAAGAACGTCACGAAAAACAACGATAACGGCACGTTTTATAGAGCAACGCGAGTTTTAAATTGCTTATGACTCGGAAGTTTACGTTGCGACGCCTTATTTCCATACAAAGGAAAACGGGGGGACAGTGACGTGTCGGGATACGGTTATGCGGTCAACGATTGTCATTTTTTTAAATTTATGACTACGAATTTTCAAACCGTTCCTCGACAATACGTTGCTGCCATGGAAACAACGTCCAAATTGTCACGTTGCCTTCATTTTATCATTTATGACTCACCTTCCAGGTGCTTTAAGTCTTGCTTTTTATTGGATGTATATGAAGTAAGAAAATTTATAACTAACCCGCGTTGAATACAATTTTTAAGAATAGTTCCAAATCTTCGTATTTTGTAGTTTTGATATTATGACAACAACTCCTATTTCTAGTTTTGTGTGAATTTGTGAAAATTATCAGATCACACACAGTCAAGATAAGATGACCTTCGTATGACAGTTGACAGGTAATCTTTGTAAGTAAATAATGGATCCGATAGTTCTCACACCATTTCTGAAAATATCGACGCTCGGTACCTCTAGCGATGCGTCGCTGTAGAAGAAATGGTGTGAGAACTATCGGATCCGTAAATAATATGTAATGTAAATATGTGAATTACTTCATTCAGCAGACATAAGAGAGATGGATGCGCATACAAAATTTGTTAGCAGGTTAGGTTATTTTTTTTTAAGTTTGAATTTAAGGTTTGTTATTAAGCTCTATAAATTACTTCTAACTAGACGAAAAACCTCTTCAACGGCTAGACGAAAAACCCTCTTCAACGTTCAAAAAAGTAAACAATCTCTCTGACACGACCGATTCAAAGTACAAAAAGTGATGTCCAATGACTGCTGGGTGGCGTTTGCGTGAAAACCGGGACCGACGTGAATATAGCACAGGTACCGTTACCAATATAACCATAATATAAAATCAATAGTGGTTGCAATTTACGTATTCTCGACTTTGTTCTCGACCGAGTATTCATTGGGTTCTCGTTTCTACCGAAATTAAATTAATTTTGATTCGGCACGTAATCTTATTCTCTCAGACTCTATGACCATGTGCAATGAATTTCTTTTGTATGTGTTTCTATGGCCCGGGTTGACACATCACATCGCAGTCGCATCGTAATCCGTTCGATATTTTCGGTATTTCTAGTATATTTGTTTAAATAAAGTCATAATTATTTCAGTAGCAATGTATAAAATATGGAGTGTTTCAAGTTTCAAGTCATCCTTGTTTGCAGCAACTTTAGTAAGTTTATTACATAGCATACTACCCGACCGGTATATTTTTTACTAACGTAGTCTTACGCAGGCCAAATATGTATTAGGAATTACACGTTTTAGCCACATTTAAATGGCATTTTGTTTACTTTCGATATATTTGTGCGATACTTTTAATTTTTATTTTGATATATTTGCTACGTGACTTATTTCTATCACATCACTCCATAGCTCGTTGGATGCGCATGGTTTCAAGGCTGCATCTTCAAGTTTTGGTTTATGAAATGGTCAATGTCATCAAGATTTGTAGTTCAATAGTTCAAATGGGTGCTGCATGGGAATATTTACAATTAGGTATCGTTGCAATTGGGAAAAGGGGGTGTCAAAAAAGTCAATATCTGAAATAAATTGATTTTTTTATGATGATTGCAGTGTATAAATAAACAAGATGTATCTACTTATATTGTGTTTATAACTTTTCATTTTGTACTGTAGGTATTTCATGTTTTCTACAATCCCACTGATAGCGGGGCTGTCCAGCTAACACAGAACAACTTGGACATGACACTAGGTAAGTCATTAGTAAGATCAAAAATTATTTTACCATTTCATAGTTCCATATAAATATATGAAATATACGCTCCGACTGTTAATTTTACCTTCTCTATTTTTATCTTTTTAGCTTCAAATGAATTGGTGTTTATAAATTTTTATGCGGAGTGGTGCAAGTTCAGTAACATCCTACAACCAATATTTGACGATGCTGCTGACAAAGTGTCTCTGTTGTACCCAGAGGCTGGCAGAGTTGTCATGGGGAAGGTAGACTGTGACAAGGAATCATCCGTAGCTTCGAGGTTCCACATTACCAAATATCCAACATTAAAAATAATCAGAAACGGAGAACCGATGAAGAGAGAATATAGGGGTGTGTGTGATTATATAATATCATTCCAATTCAAGTAAACTTTATTTCAGAAATTTTATTTTACAATTTAAATCGTTTCTCAACATTATTCATTACATATTGTTTATTATGCAGGGCAAAGATCTGCGGACGCTTTTGCAGATTTTGTCGCTGAGCAGCTCAAGGATACTGTCAGGGAGTTCAATTCCTTAGAAGATCTCAACCAAGCTGTTCAGGATAAGAGAATTTTGATCGGTTACTTTGACAAGCGTGATTCACCCGAATATAATATATTCAGGAGGGTCGCCGTATCACTGAAGGAGGATTGTGACTTCCATGTTGGTTTCGGTGACATTGTGAAAGCAATGCATCCAGTTGGTAATATCACATATTGATCTAATTAATTTATTAATCAATTTGTTACACTTGATATTGCTAATTATTATTCATTATTGAGTTTATTACCCCGAGTAATACAATCAGGCAGAGCGTTGATAATATGTACTATATTATCTGGTATTTGTAATTAACATGACGTGAACCATACACGTTTCTACATAATTATTATTTATTATTTTTATATAGTAGTAGTTGGAAATAAGTAATTATTAGGACTTCTTTTTAGATTATTTTTATAACGTAAATTATCTGTGTTCAAAATTTCGCAGAATAAAATTGTTAGTATAATATTTAATGTAGGTTTAGAGATATTAGGTATGTGTGCAAATATTGTATGATTCTCTTATAGGTATCAACAATTATCATTATTTTCTATCAAGATGAGTTAACATCTTATCTTGTTTGTTGTCAAACAAAGTAAAGTCATTAAAGATATTATCTGAATGTGACATTACCTGTACAGGGTACCTGCTTAGTTGTTATCTTTATTGTGATTTTTTAATAATACATTTGATTACTAGGAATTGGTAATTAGCTATCAATCTCTTATCTTACAAGATTATTGATGTGAATGGTAATATTTATTATTATGTTTAATTTGTAGGCCAGCCAGTGATTGTGTTCCGAGCTGATAAGACTCGGTCTAATGATGACGATGAAGCATTTACTGGAAACCATCAGAACTTTGATGAAGTTCGTATTTGGGCTCAGGATAAGTGTGTGCCGCTCGTTAGAGAAATTACATTTGCCAATGCAGAAGAGTTAACTGAAGAAGGACTCCCGTTCCTGATTCTTTTCCATGCACCTGACGACACGGAGAGCATCAGGAAGTACAATGATATTGTGACTAATGAGCTTTTGTCTGAAAAACGTAAGTTGATTAGAAAGTAATTCTCCCTTATTCAAATGTGCTGCCATACATTGTATTTCTCATAGAGAAACTTCACATTAATGTGTCCGTCAACTTGCAGAAAGCATCAACTTCTTGACTGCCGATGGTAAGAAATTTGAACATCCTCTTCACCATTTGGGCAAGAGTTCCACAGATCTTCCTCTAATAGCTATTGATTCATTCCGTCACATGTACCTCTTCCCCGACTTTAAAGATATTGATCAACCCGGGAAGTTGAAAGAGTTTATCCAGGATCTGTACTCTGGAAAGCTTCATAGGTGAGTCCGATATTCCAAATGATTTGTTTGCCTTCTAGTGACATTTGTATTCCTAATATTCATTTAATATGTTGTACCTCCAATGTTTTATATCAATTTGTATGCACTAGTATATTGTTTTTGAAGTTCTCATAAAGAAAACCAATAATACTTATTAGTTATTATGTACTATAATAAAAGTGGGGAAAATATTTATAAATCATAATTGGAAAAAGTCAAAACATATGTACTATGTAATAGTGTGTAGTTAGTATGAATGTGTTTCAAGGTTTGTCACTCTATTATATTTATGCAAGTGTTTTGTAAGAGTTTGTTCCACTGATTAGTTTAGTGTATTTCTTGGTAGTATTGATTAGGTTCATACTTACATAATTTCTTGTATAAGTACACAATGAATATTTGTAATTATTGTGTAATAGGTGTTTCAGTTTTGAAATTGAACCATAATGCAAATTTTTGACATTCTGCTTCAAGGGATGTAAGCATGTTATTGTAATATTATATTATATTTATGTAGGGAATTCCACTACGGTCCCGATGATCCAACAGCTAATGCCAACAGTATTGAACATGCTGGTCATGTTCACGGAGAGAAGAAAACTACAACCCCTCCGGAATCCACTTTCAAGAAACTGGGACCCTCAAAGAATCGGTACACGTTACTAAAAGACGAACTGTAGAGCTAATAGTCAATCGTACGTATTTTAATAGCCGTCTTACTTAAATTTGTGATTCTTTGGTTGCATTGACATAATATATTTGACACACATAATAGTAACTCGTAGATAACTACAGTATATTATACAGGTCTAGGCATTGATCAGATTGTCTGCTGCCTTTGCAAGTCCGATATTCATCATCATTGTGTGGAATACATTAACAGTTTGTACAGTTGTGTAAACAGTATTGTGTGAATAATGTCAGTTTATAATATGTAACTAATCATAGATCGTGTTAATATGTCAACAGTTATATGAAAAATTATAAACCCATGAAATCTATTCCATAGCATATTCTAACTTAGTTATGGAAAAAGAATCAATCTGCTAATAGAGTTGCATAATATATTTATTGATTGTTTCAAGAAACTGTATGTGGTATGAAGTTGGTATCTCTCGACTCACAAAATTAATTAAACATATTGCTTTACTTCTGGTTTGATTTCACACTAAATATTTTACCTTTGTACACAGGATTCTACGAGGGCGGACTGATAAGTCCTTTTGTCACGTAGCTCCACCAACTTGGCCGTAAATCCACCAGTGTCGCTCTTCACGTTTCTGGTCAAATGCGGCAGCCATCTTTCCGAAAGCTTTTCATATGCAAATATTCATGCAATATCTTGGAAACTCATTCATATGGGATATCTACAGTGTTGGCTATCTCTCCCAATTTCACTCGTCGATTTTCCAATACAGTTTTCGTGATCTTTTCTGGAGTGGTTCCCTAATTGGACGTCCTGAGGGAGGACTGTCTTTCGTGCTTGTTCTACCACAAGGAAATTCAGTAAACCACTTGTGAATCATCTTAAGTGACGGAGAAGATTCACCATAATACTTTTCAAGAGGTTTTTTCATTTCCGTGGTGCTTTTTTTGCGGAAAAACTTATGTTTTATCAGTACTCGAAATTCACTTTTTTCATTTTCAACAGCGAAAGAACAACTTGTCCGGTCTAAACGACTGACAAAGCAATAGTACTAATTCAAATATCAGCATGAAATTTCGTGTATGTATCCTCAAAACAATGACCTATCCAAAAATGTAATAACTTGTATACTTATATTACCGCTTCATTCCTTTTTTCCGGATTTATCAGTCCGCCCTCGTATTATAGTTACTACATAAATATTTTTTTGCTGTATCAGTATATATTAGGTCCAGTTCTGTAAATAATTACTAGTACTGAGTACTAACTAAAATAAGTTTTTTATTAAATTATGTATTTAATAGTAAAATAAACAGTCATTTGAGTTCCAAAAGTTATCATTGGACCTACTATATTAGCATTACAATGTTGTATGTATGTACATTGCAGTGGCGAAGGGTGGATTTCTCCAGAAGGGAAGCCAGGGCTAACATTTCTTATTGGATTACGTCAAATTAGACACTGTTATATCTATAATTTTATCCGAAAGGTAACTCGATGGGAATTGTGTTCTTAGGTAGCTTCGCGCCTGGTACATTGTACATATGAATTAACCAGTAGTCTGAAATATTATAGGAATATGGTCGTTTCATTTTATTTCTTTTCTATTTGAAACCTGTAAGGAAGCATTCTCTGTGTATTCAGTTTAATTAATTTTTAATCTGTGCACAACCCTGATGAGTATTGTATCTGCCTACTGGTACACACTACCATGTTGTTCTCTTCATATTGTACAAATTAATCTACACTGGAAGTAGTTTTAATCAGCTTTCTATTATTTATATTGTTACTGTGATTAATGTTACATCTTATTGAATACAAAATATGATTGTACTGTTATTGTATGTATTTAATGGTTTGTGAATTAACTGATATTGGGTAAATAGTGGTTACTTTGATGCTGAAGAACTCGTATAAATGAAAATGACTGTATTTCAATTTAGCAACTTGTCTTATGGGAGAACCGAAGTATTATATGTAGCTATTTTGTATATTACTCAGCCTTGTAATGCTCTTTAGATTTGTTATGCATATATTTACTACTGCATAATATCTGTTGTCCTTTTGATTGTGCTGATGTACTACAACTACAATATAGTATCTGGTGATAGCAGTTTTGCAATACAATTTGCCATTGGGCAATGTCTGTACTAAATTGTGTATAAATTTAAATAGTAGGTAATAATGATGTATGAATCCCTATGCATCTACTATGTATTTGTTTACTGTACATACCTCTTTTATAATATTAATATAAAGTTTAGTGAATCCATAGGCCGCCTTAACATTGAGTAAATAATGTACATAATATTACATACAAAGTTATTATTCCTATTTATGAAGTTGTGTAAGTTGTTGGCTCGGTTGGTCAGGAGAATAGTTTGGTGATGGGGGGTTTGAGTTCAAATATCAACTTTGATGAATTAATATTGAAAAAAGTGCAGCAATCTGGAACGGCAGTGTGAAAATACTTGATTTACTCGTGTTATTATTAGACAAAGTAATTGGCATAGCATTTTACAGATGTACAGATAAGATTTAAAATTTATTTGGGAGAATTTTTACATTGTAACAAATTGAACGTATCGTGTCAAGAAAGAGATGGTTTTTGATAAGGGCACTTCTTGTAGTTTTTTCGTAACCATAGTGAAAACACTTGTAGAATTTCAATAGAGATGTTATTGTTACCAGCAAACAAAATTTTAGTTCCGAAATAATCTCTTTCTTGGCAGATTGTATTTGGATGTGAGTTTAATTCAAATGCTTTTCATCCACACTTTAAATATATTAGTCCTAAGCCAACAACTCGATAGGGCGAGTATTGTGAGCGCTGGGGGTTCATGGTGGATCGCGTGGCAACTCCGTTCTACTATGCCATCTCAGATGGCTAAATAGGCCGATCCGAGACATATTTTATTGCATTTAGGGCATGGATGTTCTCCTCCGGGTGGGCCAGGGTGTCCTCTGTCCTTAGTATATTAGTCCATACTTCATGGAACAGCAGTAAATTATGGATACTACATATTATTATAATGATTGCTGAGTATTTTAAAATTTATTTCAGCTTGTATTACATTACATGTTAGGTGTTTTATTTCTCAGAGATCAACTTTCAATAAATAGTATATTTATTGTGAATTAATAAATATGTTTGTATAATGTACAATACACTCGTACTGTAGTTTGATTCTGTTGTGGATTTGATATTTACTTTGCAGATCTGAAAATTTGTTAAATAGGTACTATAATAAATTGTCGTACTATTCTGTACTAAAATATGTAGTAGTTTTATTATGAATGGTTGTATCTAATCGTGCTAACTAATAATAAATAAATGGGATGTATTTTTTTATGAAGTTGTACCTAAAATATAAATAAATTGTTTGCTTAAATTTGTGTTAAATAAATGCCATTGTAATTCATATATTGTACATAGTTATGTCTTCTTTACCCCTTGTTTTTACATATTCAATAGTCTGATAATATTAAAGATAAATAATCAGTTGGAAAAGGGACATATTACCTGGAAATTTAATAGTATGTATGTGTTATTTGCCGTCAATTCTCAAATTAGTTCTAGTATGTATTGTGAAATATAAACCTAAAGGAGAGAAACTTGCACAAACAAGCTTCTAAAATTCAAATTGCAATTTATCATTTGATGTCAGTGAGTACATCATCTCATCATTGGTCGCTCTAACTTCTGGGGGAGCATAGGGCGGCAACAAAACCTGTCCATTGGTCTCTGTAGATCGGCTCCCCTCAACTCTGCAAGCATGGAGCGTCACCAAGCTGGGGCGACCCCGTCTACACCTTTCTGAGGGCTCCCAGTCCAATGCTTGCTTCGGGATGTTTCCCTCGTGTCATGTCAGGGTGTGACCGATCTACTTCCATTTTCTCGTGAGTGGGTACGTGATTAGATATTATTTCTGAAAAACTAATCTTGGCATGAAACATTACATAGTGAATAAAAAAAAATTATTAGCCAGAAAATGTTCATTAATTACAAGACAGCAAAATGGTAATGTACTAAAGGGCGGACTTATTGCAAAAGCAATATCATATGGCGGTAAAATAAAACTCAGCGATGGAAGCAATGTGTGGAAGGTTTAAATTGTCGATGGCAATTAAGTACAACCACTTTGATGTGTGATGTAGAAATAATTACTAGTTGCATAATAATTGAAATATAGATTTACATATTACATAATTTCCGAATTCTGCGGTTGAGGATTTTAGTAATAGTACAACTCTTCTTACCTACCAAATAAAATCTTTTCCAGCGTCACATTTAATTCAATATTCTGCAGCCAGCGTATATTTGAGATTTAGTAGACATTATGTTGTTCCCATATTTTGTATGAGGTTAATATCAAAGAATCTTAATTTATTAATTGTAATGTAGAAGTAATTATAAATAATATTTAATGTATGTATATAATGTTTTAATTAATTTTCTATGGAATAATTTGTTAATTTACTTTGTATTAACATGCTCAGTTGCTTCATCCCATGTGTTTGTTGTTTCTAAAGACTAAAGTTAATTTTATTCATGGGATGATGCAACTCACCCTTGGCTTTGCTTTATTTAATAGATACAACTTTATATATATACATATTATTATTTATTCATTATGAATACTTACTTTGAATCTTTAAATAATATCGTAATAGAAAATATTTTTATAATATTGATGTTTTTGCAATAAACTTTGATACTATTTCTCATGGATTTATAATAATTATTGATTAAAGGTAATTGTGATTTGTAGTATAAAATTATAACAGTTGTTTTTTTTTATATTATATTATGTTTTTAGGACTTAGTTGAGGCTGAGAATGAGAAGAATTGAAGGGTTTTTAATAAGAATAATCTCAATAAATTTTTTTCTGAGAATAAGAATCAAATTTGATATGGCAATATAATGAAATTAATTACAAACTCTAACCTTATTTGCAATGTCCGTCTTAATCTCTTGTTTCCTTGTGACCCGTATTTCACTCCTATTGTATAATAATTGCTGTTTTATCGTGAGTTTGTTTTTGCAGTAATTTTGTTAAATAAATAAGTAAATTTTTATTGTTATTATCGAGTATCTTTTTATTATCTCGTTTTAATAAAAGTAGTACATCACAGTTTGCAATGTGCTTTCATTTTTTGTTAAAATGTATCTGTACAATAATTTGCATGTTGTACTACTAGTATAATATATGAGAAAATAAATAAATCTGTACATTGGGACGATCATAGTATTAGGAATGTAAAAGTTTAAACACAAGAGGATGTAGTGGCGGGTGAAAGAAAGACATTAGTGATACATGGAGCACTCTGCCTATCATCTTCTTCTTATTTCACTACTTTTAATACAATTTGAATTCAGTTAGGAATTTCAAGATTTTTGTTTGAACATGATGATAAAGTAGTGTGTCAACGTCCATAGAAAAGATTCATTCTATTCCTTACACTCTTGCAGCCAAGACATATTATTAATAATTAGTAGAATATTTGGATAAAAAAGAATAGAAAATGTCATCTTTATAAACTTGTAATAGTGATGCTGCCTATGTACATAGTATTCTAATCCAAAGTGACACATACATACCTAAGTAAGAACATATGTCATTTAATTCAAAATCTACCTGTTATGTATTCAATGTGTGTATTTTGCACTGAGTTATGTTAATATTGTTTATCTTATGGTATTTGTATGCATTATTGTTTTTATGTGATTAATAAAAATAAATTAAAAACTACTTAGACTTCTTTATTTCCAACACGGCATAATAATATATATTTTTAGAATTGATGGAATTTACAGTTTGCTCGGAGGAGAAATGATAAGTGGCTCCTATCTACGCTATTCCTTACCTAAGGAGTTGGTGAAATCCAGCATTAGTCTTTTTTGTCATGGTCAGATAGGAAAAAAAACGCTATTTACAAGCTTTTAGTAAAATTTTGTGCAAGCATGTATGGGGGAGGGGGGGGATATGATATTCTACAATATTTACTGAAAAGAAATACAATGTAACATTTGATTTATATTTTACCAAATTCTGCACAAAAGATATCACGTGGCCGTCCGTCAAAATGACGGGTGAGCTTTAAATATGCTTAGCATTATTTTTTCTTAGTTCTAACTCCATATATGAATGTGAGGTGCGCCCGCGAATGCGAACAAAGGAAAACAAAAGAAAGGTCCAAGTTGTTGGCACATTTTTAGATAGGAAGATAGGTGGGTTGCAGTTGTAAATACACCAATTCTGTTTTTCTACACAGTGGGAATTGTTATACTGTAAGTACCCATTTTAACGATAAGCAATTATTATTATGCCGTATTAAGAAAATATATAAAAAAGCTCATAAGCTAATTAATAAAATATGTAAAAGAACTCATTAGTTTCAAATTCAACTCTAGTAAGAAACTCACAAGTTATACATGGACATCTGACCTAGTTTATAAAAAGATTGCGAATATCTACTTAGGTAAAATCTCGAAACAGGTAGGTCGTAAGTATATTACCTATATCGGTGAAATGTTCAGATCTAGGTAGGTAGGTACCTGCTTGTTATTTATTGGTCCGTTGATTTGATACAGACAATAAAAATATATTGTTATTTCTTGTTTATAGAAAGTTTTAACTAAAAATTTGTGAGGGATTCCAAATTAAAGTCATTTTCACAGTAGGAAATTGCACCGTCTATTAATTACAACATTCGCTTCTATTTAGTTTTATTATATCTAGATATGTGGGTATTTAATATTTACTATAGTGACCTATTAAATTTTATTTCTATTGAGAGGGATGGACCACTACTTCGAAACCTTTGTTCAGAATCCGACAAGTGTCTCTAAATAGCTTTTTAATTTGTATTCTGTCTTGGAGGTCTGTCTTAAAATAACAAGGAACTAATAATAAGTACATATATTAATTTGACAAAATGTGAGAAGAATACATAGATAAGTATTTAGAAGGCTCACAATATTTTATTGCCACTAAAAATGGGTAAATATTGTAAATACCTAATAGGGACCTACGACCTACATTTATTTCAAACTAGCTGAGTTACCCGTGCTTCGCGACGGCATATTTGACAAAGCAACTCGGGATACTTTATAACAGGGGTAGCCAACTTGATTAAATCCAAGATCTACTGTTTACTGAGAAAGTCCTGTGCGATCTACCAATTATATACTTCTTGAAATTTTAAATGAAACAGCATAGTTCAGTACACAATTAAATAGTATTTTTTATTTTATTAAGAGGGAAAACATAAAACTGAAAATTATTCTTAGTAACTACTTATGTATATTAGTGTGAGCACTGCGTCTGAGCATCTTCCGCTAGATTTTTTTTGCCTTGCCACGATCGACTGGACTAATAGTCGCGATCGACCGGTCGATCCTGCTTTACCCCTGCTTTATAGGCTTGAACTGGACAAAATGTGACTGATCTGAACTTCTTTTCTAACGCCCTTTCATATGATACCATACATGAGCCCACGCAACGCTTGAATCCCCTCATCATCGTGGCATCTCTTAGGAAAAACTTTTTGTTCAAAAACCGGCGACGATAGAACACAGAGTAGGTATATTATCGCAAATGTTATTCTAAATTTTCGCAGCAATCCATTGGTAAACCCATGCACAGGAGTTATGCGAACACTTACAAAAAACCGATTCTATTATACATAGATAAATTAATATCATAAATTTTTAGAGATTTTGCCCCCCTAATTGCCACGAAACTAGTAAATAGCGCCCCAGGCGATTTTTTTTCTAAAATGGGTGAATTGATGAACTTTATTGAATATTTTTTAGTGAAAGAACTGTGATGTAATGAATTTTCACAATCATCATTGAAGAATACGGCCATACATAATATATGCAATTATGCATATAATAATACACAGTGACTAATTGAAAGATTGTGTATTAGGTTATTTTTAGTAAATTTATTTAAAATAGCATATTCTTTTTCGAGATGTAATCAGTCAGAGCTACTGGCCAGAGGTCCCGTTGGCCAGATACCGACCCTTTGAACAGACCGGCTCCTCGGGCATTTGCGATCTGCCCTTTGGCCAGTGTGGGCCTGGTAGTTGGATAATAGAAAAATATTATTACTTGTTACTCTTATTAGGTAGGTAGGTGCAGTACATACACTATCCAAAGCGAAAAAGCTTTTTCTGGCTTCTGGCGTGGTGTGGTTCTCGCCTCTGCTAAGGATGAATAATAAGTTTGTGCTATTCTAACATAGATGGCAGTAATGTACATCGTATGGCAGTAAGTAACGTTAACTGGTGCCTACATTTTCATACACATAAGTACCCAATCAGGGGCGAATTGGGAAGAAAATCAGGCCCGGGAATTTAAAGTCTAAAGCGGCTCACCTGGCTTTTTTGTTGTGAGCGGCCCACAAACGGCTCCTGAGGGGAACCCCACCAGGAAAACTCCTAATCTCTCGTACGTCTCCCGTATGGACAGTCCGACACTGTACCCAATAGCCAGTGGCGTATATAGGACTTCATTTCGGGGGGGGGGGGGGGGCGATCTAATATTTGTCCAAGGGGGGGTGGAGGCAACAATCATTTGAAGATAGACAGACGTACAGTACAAAAATTATAAGAGCGCCGCAGGCAAATTTTTTTCGTGAATGTAAGTAAAAAAGGTCGTTTTTTAGGTTGGAATTAATCTTGTGTGCATAATAAACATAAACAAGAATAGCGCCGCAGGCGAATTTTTTTAGAATAATGTAAACTTGTGTAACTTTCATGTTTTAAAATAACGTTTTTTTAAAGAATTGTTCAACATTTCGGGGGGGAGGGGGCGGGCCCCCTCGCCCCCCCCCCTATATACTCCACTGCCAATAGCCAATAGGATCTCTACACATCGTGTAGGTACGAGTATTAGGTAAGTACCTATCCAAAAAACATACTACATAGTATGAAAATAGATATACTTAATTATATCTATGCACAGCTAGAAAATATTTTGTGCCTGTTACAAACTTGATGACAAATTGTACATCGCAATACGGAAGCTTTGTCAAAAGCAAAACCGATATTTTTTTATTCATACCAAGAATGGAAGAACTTGTCGACATCTGAATGGTTTAGTAAACAATGTGCGGCTGTTTTGTAATGCATTCACTGATAATTTATTATAGGTAGTCTTTGTGCCATCAACATTGTGCCGATTATTGCATTGGAAGGCTACCTACTATCTCTACTAACGACAGGCGGGGATACCTACTGACCACTATACTACCGAGGGGCTCCCTCAAGGCTAACCCTGGGCCCACCTCCTAATAATATTTTGCTAGAAGCGCGGGTAAAGAGGTCGCTATTAATGCGCCTGAGCTACCCGGGGATGTGGAGGGCCTTAAGCCTGCGGGATTTTCCTTCAATATTTCTACTAACGTTATTTTGTAACCTGACTCCCGAATTACCGATACCTATTACCTACATCGGATATGCCTGAACTATTGCTCCGTCTTATTCATAAATGAACACTTTTTAAACTAGCTAGTGTAGTGCTTATAGGCACTTAACTACATTAATAGATGATGATGATCCACGATTTACGTTGACATTGTTGATTTGTTGCTGGTTTTCTATCCAAGGGAGCGGAAAGCTAATTCTGAAGTAATCATCAGTTTTCAGTCTTATCGTGCGTTGTCCAGCAACAGAAATTGGTGTCTTAATAATTTTTATGTCAGTTTACCCGAAGCAAGTCCTATATAGTATATTATTGTATCGTAAAGTAGATATATCCGCTTATTACGATGTAGGTACTTACAATGCTTATCCAAAACTCCAAAAGCAAGTAGTAGGTTTAGGTACTAGTAGTAGGTATTATTTAAGTATTCGTATGGATAGGTTCGAATTTCTATAAGTATACGTGTAAAGCAAAATTCATTCTTTTGATGAAACTGGCCGAAAATCAATTGAATTCCTTCAATAAGATTTACGATTCCGAAATGTTCAAAGCAAAGAGATCATTGCTCATTATGTCTTTTCATTGTGAAGCACAGCTTGAATTAGCCGATCAGTCTGTTACGTCAAAAAATACAAAGCCCCTTTGTCTATGACCAATGTCCATCATTTTGTTTGTCCATGGATTCGGTAGAATATCTTTTTAAATTCAGAATAGCAGGTACCTACGCAGTATTGTTATTCACTTGTTAACTATTATTACTGTAGTAAATTGTAATCGATTGTTGGCTTTTTCTTCTGATTTTATTTGTGAAGTGTTTGTTCCCACGCCAGATTTTGACACTTCGTATAACGTGAACGGTAGCATATTTATTTTCTAGAGCACTGTTATAGTTCTGAAAAGAATAGAACGCTGACATTATAGTGGACTAGGTACCTACCTAGTACCTACCTACCTGTTACCTATGCCTATCAATTATCATTATCAAAGGACTTGCGTGGCGAAACTATATCACAACTGATACTCATTAGGGCGAAACACAGCGAGAGAATGTGGAGACGCTATCTTGTTAAATAAAGGGTTAGTTGTTAGAAAAGCTGCCTACATAAAAGCGTAGTAATAGAGTGTACGTTTCAGATGGTTTTATTCACAGCTCCATTAGAAAATTAGGGCTTCATCATAGAGTGATATATATGCTTCATATAGATATTCGATATATGCTTCATCATAGATATTCAATAGAGTGTACGTTTCAGATGGTTTTATTCACAGCTCCATTAGAAAATTAGGGCTTCATCAAAATATATCGAGATATATGGAGACCGACATTGCTGAGATGGCTCTTGACTTGTTGAACTATGTTATAAAATAGCAGAAATGAGAAAGTAGTACATATTTTGAATTTACATCGCGAGATATTTCATTATGGGTTCATGATATAAAAAAAATAAAAATCTAGGTATTGTGGTGAGCCCGCCTTTTTTCCGCCATTGATATTTCATACAGAATAGGTATCAAATACAATAAGACATGATAACTAGGTACTCCTATCTATTTGTACTTAGCGGTAAATAGAAATGGGGAAGGTAGTATTGTTATATTATAGGCAGGCATCGCTAATCTCACATAATGGCTTGTGTACACGAAATATTTTCCATCTAATTAGACTGGGACCCACCTCTCCCTTCTATGCTGTAAATAGGTAGGAAGATAGGTAGATATTTGATGGGTATAACGTTGAAAATTAAGCTCGCATAATCTAAAAAAAATATTAAGAAAAATCGATCTCAAAATATTTTTTAAAATACTTAGGTAGGTACATATCCGTATTTTTATTCCTCTGCTTTTAAACTTACCTAGCTACATTTTTTTATTATTATGCAATCCAGGTCGTGCCTAGGATTTTTTTCGGGGGGAGGGTTCAGCCAGCTAAGTCAAAAGTAAGTTTGTATGTTCGGGAAAATATTTTTTTCCTATTTTATCTAGAGTAAAGCTATTTTGTTTCGGGGAGGGTCCGGACCCCCTGGACCCCCCACCTTTGGGCACAGACTCGTAGGCAGTCCACCCGTTTTGGGTGATTTGTGAATTTGTCTTTATAGATAAATGTAGCTAATTAAAGAACATAAAAAAAACTTGATTGCTGGTCACGGACACTACTTGACGATTTTTGCTGAATATTCGTTTAGGTAGGTATCCATTTGAGTTTCAGATATACTTATAAGTACGAGTATAGGAATTTATTTAATATCTTTTGTAGAAACTTAGGTTATCATGATATCAATAAATTACCTTTTACATAGCTATCTATATTACCTATACCAAATGTACACTTCTGCATGCTTACTATATAGTCTATTGAGTAGATAATATGTAGGCACACATACACCATAGTATCTAGATATCTATAATGTGATTTCATCGTATGTTTTATAATATAATAATAATAAGAACATAAAAAAGGTTTTGTATTTTGTCATGGACCAATCTGAGAGCAACCCCGTGCGTTATGGGACCACGTCCCCTCCCCGCCCTCCGCCCGCCCCGGGGCGACCGAGACGGTCGTTAGGACGCGAAGGCAGTTATTAAAAACATCTTGAAGCGATAGGTTCCTCGCCTGTAATTAAATCCTGTATCAGGTGTTCGAGATTCTAAACATAGAACTTACAAGTAGGTACCTACCTACGTTCTATAAGACCAATCGTAGTGTTACGATCAATTCGATATTTTGTATGTGTTCCGAATTAATCTTTTCAACTTTGGAATAATTAAATATTACTTTGGATCGAGATAAATCATTATAATTGTCGGACAATGTAATTTGGAGATATTATAATAATTATCCAATTATTTTGATTTGTGTATTAATTTGAATAATATTTTTTTGAACTGGTATCATTAGTGTTGGAAAATATTCTACAAGACATTTTGTCTGGTTTGAGTTTTCCTGTTATTTAGAACAGTGAGGTGTTATAAACATTTGGTTTCTGAAGTGTATTCCCGACAGTGTTTGTGATATTTATAAACTGCAGTTCATTATAGACTCTTGAACATGATGGACTGTCTTGGAATGGCTCAACACTGCTACAGCGTACCAAGTTATGCGCAGCATCCTCAACAATCTCAGGTTTGTGCTGAAAACAAAATTCTTCTTAATACCTACTTAGAAACTGAGATAAATCATTTTCGGGCGTTGAACTTTGAAACAACTTGCTAGTTGATTATAACGTTTAGTACTTACATGGTTGGTGCAGTTGGTTGGAGCGCGGATTTCTATACAGGAGGTATCTGGTTCGAATCTTACTGCCGACGATGTATTCTATACATCACTATACAAGCATTTAGCTTACTGTGAAGTGTGCAGAAAAGTATTTGGCTTTGTGTTCACAAGCTCATTCACTTTAAAAATATTCAAATACATAGATATCTAATTGAACATGATCTACGGCTTAACTGATTTTTCAGGCTTGATCGTGTTGGACTTCTTGGGTAAACTGTCTGTTGGCATAAGCAGGGAGCGAAAGTTCAACACTATAGTTTAAGAAAAATCAACATTAGTCGTATTTAATTGCTTACTGCTAGATAAGTCACCGTAATAATTAGAAACCACAAACAGAACTTTAAATTTTAGTCTATTATGTAGGTATACTGGAGTCCGCACATTTAATGAATCTGTAATTTTTATACAATTAGATACCTTTATCAGATTATTTATAACTTGAGGAAAATTACTTTAGAACAGTTTTGTGTACCCATGTTTACACCTAATTTATAATCATTGTACATATTTTGTATGTATTTTTCACATTCATCTACATTTACTACACTTTATATTCGCAAAATATTTTTTTTTCGATTGACTTCTGATAATCAAAGGTACCTATTGGGAAATATTCGTGTGCTTAAAAAATATGTTCTTCGGATTAATATTATGAATTTTCGATATCTGTGGAAATTTATAGGTATGTGCAGGAAACTTATAAAATAGTGAGGTTAATGTATTTTTTATATTGTTTCAGATGGGATATGTTAGCAGTATGCCATGTCCTACATCGTGTGACATATCACAAGTAACTTCTGCTCCATCATTAGGAGCTTGGGCACCCTGGCCCACACGCTCACCACTGACTCCAGCTCAACAAAGAAGATGCGCCCGTTGCAGATGTCCAAACTGTCTCACAGAAGCCGCTGGCCTATCTCCAACATTGTCCAAGGATAAAAAGAGAGAACATTTGTGTCATATTCCGGGATGTGGCAAAATTTACGGAAAAACATCGCATTTAAAAGCACATCTCAGATGGCACTCCGGGGAACGACCATTCGTTTGTAATTGGTTGTTTTGCGGGAAAAGGTTTACTAGATCTGATGAATTGCAAAGGCATTTACGTACTCACACTGGTGAAAAAAGATTCGCATGTCCTCTGTGTTCCAAAAGATTCATGCGATCTGATCACTTGGCCAAACACGTCAAGACACACGCCAGTACAAGCAAGAAGAATAAGAAGCAGGTGACTGAGAAGAAAGGAGAGACGATCCAGCAAGTGACACAAATACGTACTCCAGATATTCAGAGTGAAACAGACAGTTGCAGTACGGCACCATCAATACCTGAGGCCTATAGACCTTCACCTACACCTTATGACAGCTATACCTCCACGTACTTGGATCAGTCAAGATTACCTAATACTGAATATAACGAGAGATTAGGATACAAAGAAACTCCTGCACCTCCATGTTACGATAATAAGTTCGCTTATTATCCTTACAAAGAGAGTTATCCAAATTATTACACTTATCCTAATAGCGTGAATTATCAATGTGCCACTAAGGAGAATCATAACATGTTCCAACATCATTATATGATGAGTCAACCTTTAGCTATGGGGCAATGACTAGGAGATTAGTTATTTGAGATTATATAAATTAAAGAATGCGTTCAAAATTTGTTCGCCAAATAGGCGATATTAAATTGAATTATTAGTGGTGGAAAACATTTTTGTATTTAATTGGTAAACAAGTTGCGTACTGAAATCTAATTCAAGAAATTATTTTCATTTGTATATAAATAAATATGTCTGTAAATAGGTTATTAATTTTCCTTTTACAAAATCTTTGAAGTTGAACTTCTACTCGTGTATTGTATGTAAGATATTTTGTATAATAAATCTTGATATCCATGACAAATCTGTAAATAGATCATCAGAAATTCTAACAATGCTCGAACATTTTCAAATCACAATAGAATAGGTTCTATTCAGAATACAGCGATATAAAATGTTTAGTCTATTTCTAATAATTCGCACATCTTTTGATTTGGATGCACAGGTAGAGGTAGGTACCTACCATTGAAAATATTGTTTTTTTTTACACTTGTCACAAATATAAGTAGGAACCTACCTAAGTAGATATACTTATAGTGTTTCTATATACTACGATACACCCTATACGATACACCCTAACTGGGTGATTTGTGAATTTCTTGATATTATTTGTAGCTAACCTACCTACAGTGGCAGGTCCAGGTTTTTTCAAGTTGAGGTCACCAACGTAAAAATTCTATACCCACAATGTTCACGATCATTCTGTTTTCATAAACAGATTTTCAATTAGAACTTGATATGAAATAAAGCTTTCATAAAAAATGTACAAAAAATACTTGAGTATTTAATATTCGGAATTAATCTCACCCGACATCTCTAGTGACTATGTTCCTAGACTATGACGTGTACCTAGTAGGTACCCACATATGCCAGTGGCGAAGAGTTTATTTTTGTGAATGGGAAGCCGCGGAGCAAACAATTTTAATTACATTATTAGATATATAAGTAAATATAAAAAGTGATCCAGGTTTATAGCGATATTCCTACTAATTTTCTACTCAGGGGGGATAGGTTCGCAGACTGAGAAACCTTAGTCTGGTATTTTGTTAAAAATCAAGAGGTACCTACCTATAACTTTCATTCCATATTGAGATCTGTATCTACACCACAACCATATTCCTTTCTTGTGATTTTCTTTTTGTATTAGATACCTAGTTATACCTACTTAAGTTATATAGAAATTTGGTAGAGGTTTTGTTAATAATAGGTAAGATATTTGAAATTATAATGCATATTATGTACATTAGGTAAACATATTATTA
Organism: Ceraclea dissimilis; assembly: GCA_963576895.1. Taxonomy (NCBI): domain Eukaryota; kingdom Metazoa; phylum Arthropoda; class Insecta; order Trichoptera; family Leptoceridae; genus Ceraclea; species Ceraclea dissimilis. The sequence goes on from OY756365.1 coordinate 8,951,900, forward strand.
ATTTATAATGTATCTGTGTTATTTTTATATTCAATAAATGGAAAATACCGTACTGCATAGGAATTTGTTATTTTCATTGAATGTTGTTTAGAAGAAATGGTTCGCATCGTGGCTTACCCACGTGGAATGTGTCTCCGCCTAGCGGACAATGGAGTAACCACAAATGGTTCCATTAAGTAGGCGGGAACTCTTCAACCTCCTCCGCCGCCTGCCTCTTACCTTCCCACCACTTCCTCGGCCCTCCTCCCGCTGAACGACAAGTGCTGCACTCGTACACCGCGAATAACACCGCGCGTGCCACTACTCTGTATTGCGCGAGCCAACATCAAAGACAATCAATCGTATGATAAGACACCGGCACTCGGCTCTACTAGTACTCAACCGTACTTACACTCACTTGTACTCACGAAGGGAAACTTATCGATTCCCCCAACACGAATAGGAAATCGTTCGAAAATTGAAATGTCACGCGTGTGCAGTGTTCTTGTGTTGGCATTACTGATACAACCAAATATGCATATTGTGCAATAAATAAATAAGTATGTTGGTACCTGTACCTACTTTGATTTAGATACACTGTGTGACAGACCTCGAGTTTATTATAATCCTTTATGTAAGATTGATGCTATCAAGAATATCGTGTATGATTTATTACCTGTGTTTTGAACTGTAAGCGGAAGGCGTATATATGAGAGGAACATTAAGATTTATCGGCCCCTTTCGTCCGGTTTTCGTGGTTCGATTTATTTTTTGTTAATTTGTTCAGTGTTAAAACCGAGGCGTCTGCCTTTATTCACCATCGAGAACTTGACTATACCATAATAAGTACTTATACCCAAATAGATAGCAATACAATTTAATTAAAAATATTATTACTCTGGGAGATATTAGATACTACGAGAATAAACATAAAATATAATACATTTTTTTTAAAATTTAATTTCAATAATCGAAGGCATAATGAAAAAATATATTGGTTGTCCAACCTTTTCTAACTTTCCCATCAGCTGTTGGAACGAGTTCCAATTTTTAATTTAAATTTAAACTATCATTATTTAAACACAAACTTGCCATAACTCAAAATAAATTGTTATTGAGTTTGACATATTGACATCTAGATATAACAGGTACCTATGTAACGTACTTGGTACTTACCTACCTATATACTACACATACATTTTACATAGTGAAAATATTTGGCCAATATTGTTGACCACCAGTGATTATAATTTTAGATTGAATGTAGTTTTGTGTGGAATATTTTAGTGAATGACTGACTGGTGTAGTGCTGTGAAACCTCTATTCCATACTATAAGATTGTTTGTAGGTGTGTGATATTTACATAGGCACATACTAACTACATATTGATTGATCGGCTGACAAGATGAGCGGAAAAGATCACGGGTCAGATTTGCTGTTGAATGTAAGTATCCAAATATAAATTTATATTAGGTACCTAAGTATAAGCATTATACCTACACCTGTCTGAATACATGCAGTATCTTATTTCTTTACTAGGTGAATTTATAGCTAAAGTTGATATATGGAAGATATCTTGCAGTGGCGAAGAGTGGATTTCTGTAGTAGGGAAGCCAGAGAAACACTTTTTATTGCATTATATCAGAATAGACATTATTATATACGCATTATTTTTTATCCAAAAGGTAACACGATGGGAATCTTATGCTTAGGTAGCTAGGTGTCTTCGCGTCACACCAACCTACAGCAAGTTTTCGTTAGGTAGATCAGGCAAGCACCTATATCATGCTGAAAATCCAAGAACATTACTTATTACAGCATGTACATGCTTAAAACAAAATAGGGTCTATTCTGTCTAATGCAATAAAAATGTAAGCCCCGGCTATAGCAGGTATGTACCTACCTATCTAGTTGGAAGGTAGGTACCCATATGTACTTATATAAACATTTGTCTAAAATGAAAAATAGGGCGATTTCTACCGTTTGTCGGTGTGTGTAAAATAATTTTCATGGCAGTTTTATTAATTAAAACATGACAAACTGTGGCGCGGGGAATTATACAACAAAGGAAGAACAAAAAATAATTTAATACAAAAAGGTTGTTCGGGATCTGGCTTTCTTTCAAATCCTAACCCGGCGCCTTTACTAAAAGGCGAAACGGATTCGCCTAATAATAATATTAAATTTATGTTTTATTATTATATTAAATAGACTATAGTCTGGTGGTTATAAATTTCTTGGTAAATAATCATTTTATTTCTAGCGGAACGGAAGCTCATCTTTTTATTTATTTTATGTAAAATTCTAAATAGTTGGCATCTTATGTTATCTATAGATATATATCTACCTACATAATATACAACACAATACACTTTAGTATCCTATATATACCTAGCGTGATTCAAAATATTCCCATTATTAGGTATCATAAGTATATATTCAGCTTAGGTATTCCTCACTGCCTTATACATACTTATGTACTTGTGAGGGGTTACTTGAAAGAGATCGTAGCATTGCAATAATCTCGCCCCAGTGAACAAATGACATGGTTCCTCATTGCTTAATTTTTTAACATGTTTCTGTATTTTGTTATGTATAAATATATAAATAAAAATACTAATTGATAGATTAGTATTTTGTATTATAAATTAGTGTTGCTTCATAATTTTTTTACACTTTTTATTTCCAATATAAAAGTATAGAGGTACTTATATAATACATTTTCATCAGAGAGGCAAGTAGGGTAGGTATACCTATAGGTAATCAAATCTATGGATTAAAGTATGCCATTATATGTATGAAGTTTTTCATTGTTGTGAATATGACATCCACTTTTTCCAATCGCCGGGATTCCTTTGACACTAGTGCCCTCCTGGGGAGTGGTCCCGCTGCGATAACAAATATATTGAAGACGTTAATGGATCTTAACAGAGGTCTCCCATTGTGAAGACGCGGGTCTCACCTTTATCACGATTTTTTTATTGAATAACTATATTTTTATATTATACGTGGAGACTTTTGAAGAAATGACATCTAATAATTATTATTTGATATGCAATTTTCTTTGTCAATCATACTTCAGATTATGGCTTTCAAATGGTTGGACCAATTTCTCTAAAGCGAGAGATCCTAACCCGAATCTGGACGTAAAGATGAGTCTTACTAATTGACGTCTCACACTGCACACGAAGCATTCTCCTTCTGGACCACATCTCGAATGCATCGATTCAATCTATTAATGGTCCGTGTCTCGAGTAAAGAGTAAAGAAATATGGAGAAAATAGTGCGAAAACTTCCGGGATTTTAAAAGTTTTTTGATGGCCGTCAGATTTGATCAGAAAATTCTCTATCTATCTACACCCTCACGCCACGTCCTTTGCAGGGTAGGCAGAGAGGACAGAGCGCCAGACAGCCCTATCCTTACACACACTCCTAGCTTCCGTCACATTAATGCAATTTGTCATACACGCTCTCCGATTCCTTTTACTCAAAACGCGTCCATCCTTGGGGATCTGGTCGACATGATCGGACCAGGTCTTCAGATTTTATTGTCCCTTTTCAATACAAAGACATAGATCCCAATATCGGAAAACATAAACTGTAGATAGGTATAACTTCTTAGCAATAAAACGGTCGGCTGGTTTTTAATAACAAAATGTGGTTTTATGTTGACTACGCGCCGGCGCCCTAGTGGCTGATCTAATTAATACTGAAACCACGGAAGGTCTTTGTGTTGATTAACAAGTTGAAAACTCATCAGTTCCAGAGGCCGTCATTTCCAAAAAGGATACCGCGTTATAGATCCATCAATATTAATAATTTTCAACAGTTACCTTTGTATAGGTACGATGTTATATTAAAGATTGCCATATTAGAACAACAGGGTGGTTACTTAAGTTGTTCTTTTTGTGAAAGTGCTCGTATGTGCAATATATTCCTAATATCCAAATAAGTCAACATGACATATCACCACTAAGTGGAATATTAGTGCCTGGAACTTTTATGAGAGGCTAGCTGATGTCCTGAAATTCTGACTACAAATGTCTTTCTATAAATATATTTTTTTAATAGAGAGGATAATGATTCGATGAATTGTTATATTTTAAGTTATAAATTATCTGTTTAAATACTGCCTTTATATCAATAAAGAAATCAAATTGATTTTTTTAACATGCTCAACGCGAAAGCTTTTATCTAAAGCCCGTAATTTTGCGATAGTTGAATAAATGTGTGAGTATTTTATTAACCATCCTATATAACTTCTAATGGGCTATTGTTTTTGGTCTAGATTTTAATGGGCTCATCATTTGGAACATGTATTCGTATTAACGTCTATGGTTTTAAAAGTTATGAGTTATGACAAGAGGTTGGCAGTATTATGAATTATGACGACCTTGCCATAGGTAAAATAATATTAAGGTGTTTGTCTGCTATTATAATATTACAATGTAAGATAAATTTTGGACTCACAATGTAGGTACCTACCTATTACAAAGTTTCTATCCTTGTTGATTTGGTGTAGTTGACTATAGTCTTCGAGGCAAAAGACATCCTCTTCTGTCAAATTGCCACGTCCTGTCCCTGTGACAAGAGATTAGAGCATTAGGAATGAAGCGAGAGAATATAATGTAAGGTATTATCATCAGCATTCGCCAGTCACAGTATTGGATACAGGCCTCTCTTCCCTACTTCCATAACTCCTTGTCTGTCTCCACTGGTGACTGCTACGTTTTTTATACCATCGTACCATATGGCAGTACGGTCTCCCTGGGTTTCTGTTTCCGGTTCTCGGTCGTCACTCCAAAGTTCTTTTGGTCCATCGGTAATCTGTTGTCCTGATTACATGTCCACATCGTAATCCACTTATCGCGTTTTCTATCTCGCAAGCTGATGTTCAAAATTTAGCATGCTTCTCTCTTGTAAGTATTGGGTATGCTCTACATAAAGATACCTATGTACCTAATCTTGTTGCGTTTCTACGAGGAATATTAAAGGGCAAAGCAGTACTTAGTAGCAGTAGGTGTCATAGGCATTTTCATTTTTCGTACCTAGTCTCATCCCTATGGGAATTCGCTTTATTGCTTCATAATAGTTGTCCAGATATCCATGACAAGTTTGTATTAGGGTGACTTCCCTCATCTCTCCCCCACAAAGTTGTTGTATTGGTTTAGGAATGACATTCATCAAATTCATGAATCTCAAAAGGCTATCCCAAGAAACCATTTCGGTCGCAATTTGGTCGCCGTTCGCACACGTTCGCACACTACTGTGTGCACACTAATCGGAAATTCGGTCGCTGTTCGGACACAGTTCCGGAACCGCAACCAAAAGTGGGGAACATTTGTGACTAAATCTGGTCGCATTCGGTCACATTCTGGTTACAAATGCGACCAAATCCGGTCGCATTCGGTCGCATTTGTAACCAAAATGTGACCACTTGAATGGCCCGCCGGTGCTGGCGCGTACGTATTTGCGGTTTCCCGCAAAAATAAATATATATAGTTATAATTTTAACATGGATGCGCAACAAAATTCTTAACACCAAAATACTTTACAGCCATGATATAATATTAATGAAAATAAAAACGGACGGGTATAGCTAAATAATATCCGAATTTCATTGCGAAACAAAATTTATCGTGTAATTTAGTAAAGTAGGTGGCTTATTTTTAACGCGCCTTTTTAATTATTAATTTTAACAACAAATAATAAATAAATGTGATAGTCATATTTATTTATATTAAATTCTATACATCTTCCAATAAGTCCATTGTTTCGCAGAAACCTTAATTTTGACCTATTACGCTATAATCCAAAGAAATTTCATCCTGTAAAACGATTAAACATGCATGTTAATGAACATAATTATCAAAATTTCGTAGAATATGGAGTAGTCGCAAATGTGACCACTTATGACCACTTGTAACCAGTTGTGACCGCTTTGTGACCGAATGTAACCAAAAGCGGTCACAATGCTTTTCATTAGCTAGCCGCCATAGTTCTTGATCTACTATTCTCAAACAGTTTCCGCTCCTCATGTCAGAACGTCTTCAGTCTTTGTACAAAATGCAGTATACGCTCGTCGCAACAAAGGAAAATTCGGCAGTTGTGATTTCTGCTGTTCCTAGTGGTTGGGTGAAGGAGGGTCTTTTGTATTGGCCAAAATTTATACGGAAAACTATATTGGAAGAGGCCAGGAGAAACGAGGACAGTGTGCCTGAAAGTGGTTGGATGCGCATAAAATGCCGAATAAAAGTTATAGATTTTTCCAACATATGAAAAAGCCATGGATTCTATTCGCTTCAACACTACAAACACGACTGAACAAGAAACAGATTGAGAACTACTTATAGCGTGGACTAATATATTTTGAACAATTTGAACCAACTTTGTTCGGACACATTCACCACACAGTGTGCACACTCCGCGACCAAATCTGGTCGCAAAGCGTACACAATGTGTGCGCTTTGTGACCAAGCTATGTTCGGACACATTCACCACACAGTGTGTACACTCTGAGACCAAATCTGGTCGCAAAGCGTACACAATGTGTGCGCTTTGTGACCAAGTTCTGTTCGGACACATTCACCACACAGTGTGCACACTCCGCGACCAAATCTGGTCGCAAAGCGTACACAATGTGTGCGCTTTGTGACCAAGTTATGTTCGGACACATTCACCACACAGTGTGTACACTCCGCGACCAAATCTGGTCGCAAAGCGTACACAATGTGTGTGTTTTGTGACCGGGTTTTTGTGTGCACACTGTGTCGACACGGCAACCACATGTGACCACTTGTGACCGAATTGCAAATTTCGCGACCGAATTTGGTTTCTTGGGATCGCTCCTCTTGACTCTGGCTAATCTAATACTCCCCAGGAGATCACAGCACTTCACACGAGGGAGGCTGGAAGAGAAAGAGAGATCGATTCAATGAATTGGATGTTTATGTAAATGTTATTGTGGTTTCATTCATATACCAATAAATAAATAGTATTTACTGCTACTTTGCTTTGCCTTGAATTCACAACAGTTGATAGAGAATTAAGTTACTTATTTATGCACCAACCATCAATCATACCACACGTAAAGATCATTGTGAAAAATCAATTGCAAAAATGTTACAAAATGTCGAAAAATTTACACATATTTGAGCAACTTTAAAGCACAGTTCCTACAGCTGTTCTAGGTGCGGGTTGCAAATGTATGATTATACCTAATGAATAAATTATATCAGGGGATAATCTTCAGTCTTGGAATCACCATCATGCGTTGGTACGCAAACATTTTCCAACCATTCCTATAAATGAAATCATATTATATATTACCTACATTATTCTATTATATCATTTGATCTGATATCAAGTGCCTAATATAATATAATTTCACGGTCACTCATTTTAATGATAGAACAATACATACTATATTGTGCAGGTACCTACCTCTATAATATTAGTACAATAAACTGTACCTACAAGGTGCGGAAATACTTTTTGACCCAGCTGGTTGTTGTTTAACACGTCGATCCTTTTTGGAACAATTTGCATTTATTTACGTTATTATTGAATAAAATTTACGTAATTGTTACATTAAACTTTGGGTAATCCATCATGAGTAACGGATTTTGTGAGCTTTTTACATTTAACTCCCATCGGGCATATAGCTTTTGGTGAAATTATATCGCAGGTACAATGGGGTTAGTCTCACGATTTACTGAGGAAAAAACGTTCTATTATCGCTTCAACTTTTTCAAACTTTGTATGAGAATGTGCGCGCGAAAGATGGATAACGTAAGCGACAATGTGAATTGAAAAAAAAAACTGGAAACAAATTGATGAACCTACGACAGTCAACATGTTAACCTTATAATTATTTTGGCGAAATAATACTTCTACATCTGAAAAACTGAACGGATAATGGATTCTTCCCATAAATTTCAGGTGTACTTTCGAAATTATTTTTTGTTCAAGGAATTTCTGAATATTGTAACTTGTAGGCAATACCTTCATCTATCACTGTCTTCAGTTTCAAGACGATGTTCTCAGTATTGGCTGAGTAAAGGAGTAAACCCCAAAGTCGAATGGCAGCATAAAGTCTCTTATGTACGTCAACCTTTAGGCATTAATATAGAGCGAAACAAGTCCTGAAATTATAGATCAGTGAATGGAGAGGTAGCAATAATTTCACCAACTCTTAATATCGTCTTTTTAAAGCAAGTTTTTTTTTTCATAAAAGTGTTTTCGTAAAGGACTTAAATTTGTCTTAGATTCTTTTCATTGAGGTGTACCTACTTACACATGAAAAATTTGATTAGTTTTAATTTTTTTTAATTATAAAAATAGGTTATGTGTGTATTAAAAATAATTGACCTTCAAATGGCCAACATGCAATACGAAGGATTTATTTCGTTTAAAATACCTAAAAATAATAAAGTTATGTAAGTAGGTACATCATATGTAGCGATAAACCATTAGGTATATTTGTACTTTGCCCTGTAATGATCCTCTTGGAAACACAGGGGGGCAACAAGCATCGGAAAAATATACAATGTTTCAGGATGAATTTTAAACTAGTATTTCAACTGGATATGTAAAAACATAAAATTTGACATGGATAATATTTTTATCTTGCATACCTACTGGCACAAATTACCCAGTTTGGGTGGACTGCCGAATTATAAATAAAAAAACTATACACTTTTTTTTGTAACCGATCTGAACTGAATTAAAATCTGTAACTAATCTGAATCAAAATCTATGATGATATTCGTACTTTACCATTGATTGCTCAGCAGACAAAATTATTTTTAAACTTTGATAAATAATCAACCAATACTTTGCTATAATTTCAATAGTTCCGATACTTCATAAAGCCAAGTGTCTATCTAAGTATCAATTCTTGGTTACCAATCGAGATTTACCGATCCCTGAGTTTACTGACTTCATATTTAGGTACCGATCATTAGATTACGACTACATACTTGGCCCAATCGGCTGGGAGAGTGGTCCTTTCAAACTGGAAATCCTATAAGCAGTTAAAATAATTTCACAAATTTTAATTTGTACGTATAATAGGTACCTATAAATTTTTGCCCCAATATAGGTCCTCAAACATAACTCTATAGCTTTGTAGATTAAGCTCGACAACATCGACAATCTACACACGGTACACCCGAGAAGAATGAAGAAGAGATTAACTCTAGATGATTATTAAAATATTCTTCAAAATCGCCACGATGCCGACGTTAACTTTTGGTAAATTACAGAATGGTACGAAATATAATTATTATAAAATTTTACAATGCTTTGTAAATATAATGTTTCCCTTTATTGTTGTAAACCGTAATGAATAGATTCGTGGATGTCTTTGATAAAATACTCGTATCATTGCGGTAAGTAGTTTTACCGTCTCTACTGGTTATAGATACGCAGTCAATATTTACAAGTGAGGTTTATTTTTCAACACACGCCTCAAAACTAATGATGGTTATTACCAAATTACCATAAAAATAATAATGCATATATAGTATACCTGCTAGTACATATTGTGTTATAGTATAATATTCAAAGTTCAAGGTACACAACAAGTTACGCTACACAAAGATTTATTCACATTGTTTGTATTGAAGTGTGTATACTGTATTCAGTATTGGATACTTGTAGTCGTTTATTTAATAAGAATCACACGTGATTTTTTACGTCATTAAATTTGGTTTTACGTCACGAAATTGTATTACACATTTTTTTAACAACGAGAATGGGTATGGGTAATATCTACTTAGTAACTACTTAGGTTTCTCAATTTTACACTTGAAATGATCAAAATTCAGAAATATATGTTATAAATCAGTTTTCCATATTGAATTAACCTTTTATGTTCATATTGACGGGAACATAGGATTTGAATTTGTCCAGAGCTGTTTTATTTTATTAGAAAAAAATAATATAAAAACCTGCACACTTAGACGTATGATTTTAGATCTTGTTATACTTGAGTAATATTATATTTAGTGGGTTATGTAACAGTAAAAGATGATAATTCTCTGGTTATACCATTTATGGGGAATGATATTATGACAGGTCGAACTCTAATCGATCATACCTATAAATTACACGATTTATGAGCTTTAACTAGACGGTGCAATTATCCAGCCAATTGTGATGTATTACCAGCATTTATATAATTTATATTCTATTCACTATTTAAAATTATTCAAATTCAACTTGACGGAATCTAATTGAGCGATTGTAGATCCAAACAGTTGTGTTGGTTATCAACTGGATCAATTAGGCTTACGTACCTATTTGAATGGAGAGATGCGAGATAAAGATAAAGGCTTGTACGTATTCAAGTATAGTTCTGTCTACAAGTTTAATAATAATACTTACTCAGTAATAATTATATCTGATGCAATTATTCACATAGAGTCTTAGAACCCATTCTCTATATCCTACTGTTCTAGTCATCGAGCAAAAATTGCAATAGATAAAGGTTATGGCCATATGTATTTGGGTTGGGGAATAATTTATTAGATCAACCTTACCTGTCTAACTATTAATGCTCTTAATGGAAAGCGACAAAATCGTATTATTTAATATAAAAAAAAGCATTAACAAAGTAAAAATATAAGGAAAACAAGTACTGGATTTTATTGCCCCACTAGGTGATGTTCCGAGGCAATACTAACCACAAAATAATGGTTACATGTATTAGGTTACATGTATGTACAAAAAAATAATCTATACTTTTAATAAAAACTGTAGCTATGCTTTTTAAATATCTATAAAAATATATAAGTAAGTAATATATTTTTCACACAATAATATCACATTGTCCGAATCTAGCCACGCCACTTAGAACAACTATACGATAATATTATCATTAAGCATATCGCCATATCGGGCAAAGTAGGTAGCAGTTGCCCCGAGGCAAGAGTGTATTGTATACTCGTATAGTACTAAGTATAAAATATTATAAAAGAATAATTAGTTTATATTATAATTATTATAAAATTGGTCTTGAATTATAATAATTACGTCAATGTGTTGTATAATTAATGACACATTTTGTGACATAAATGTGATTATAAGATAATGTGGATTTTTGTACACTGATGTGTGTGAATAATTAGAATATTAAACTACTCACGCTGGTACTTGTTACAGTATTGCTACTTATTTGCGCTTTGATTTCATGCTATTTATTTCTTTTATTTTAACTGAATTTGTCACATATAAGATAGATAAGTAGAGATACCTGCATCAGTTATTACCGAATTCTATATATGGTGTATGTAGAATCTATAGTGGTTGGTAGGAGCACCTAGTTGGTTCTTACTCATGGAGCATTTCTTAGAAAATAGTCCTCAACATTGCATGTCTTTGCTGTGTGGTGAAACAATGTATGACACAAAATAATCTAGACTGATATTTTTAAACGCTGATAAATCACAGTCACAGTGTATGAGCAAATTGATAATATTAAAACTATATAGTGTCATTCGTAATGCCATAATTATTTCATGGAAATCTATGCACTATACGTACCTCATGTATGTATAGCTACTTTATATTTTTAATTACAGTATATATCATAACATAACATACGTAATTTATTTCAGTATTGAAATTTCTCTAGTACCTATAAAAGGCGAGTCAATATATAGATAGCTGTTTAGTTTTTGGAATCAAAATGTTATTGCTACTGATTCACATACTTTCAATATCTGCTAGGGTGATTGTCCCACTATTTATTGTATTGTGGTTGTGATGTTACAGCACTTGTAGTAATTTCTTGTAGCTTGTGTTGTAGGTATGTTGTATGGTGCTCCCAGTCCTCATCTCTCAGTGTCCAGTTTCAAATCAATCTTCTGCACGCGATCTCGAGAACATATTATATTCTGCAACGGGCTGTGGCGCCTGAAACGTTTTGCTGATCATTTATTAACTAAATTATTTTTAAAATTGTATCAGTTTGGTGTAGGTATCTCGGATGTTGCACCGTGAATCCTATTCACTTAAGTTTGGAAGTTCATAAGCGATAAGAAACTATATGTTTAAACAAATAAAACATCAATTACGGGTACCTATATTTTTTCTGCTAAATTAAGATCCAAACAGTGGTTCTGGTTCGCATGTACACTGAGACAAACCTGCCTACCTATCGAAACATAACCAAAACGATGTATTTAATACAATCACAATATCTACGAATTTTTCATACAACGTCGTACAAACATACCTACACAAGTTATTGAGTTATTCGCTCTCCTGTAAACTTGACTTTTCGTCACATGGTACATATTGTCGTATTCATATATAACAGACGATGTGGCAGATTAAAGTATTATACATATTCTGTATAACGTATAAGGCGTATGAATACGATTTTGTATTAAAAAAAAAACGAATACAAAAACGATATCTTTGTGGTACAGACTCAGCATTCCTTCACAAGACAAAGATCAGTTCAACTTGTTCTGTTGCTAGCGATGCGACGGGCGGTGAATTATCCCGCGGTCAATTGATTTGTGTGCACTCGTCCAATTAGATTTTACCTATTTGGTTCACTCCTAGGTACATGTCATGACTATGCAGACCGCGGCAACAGAAACGCAAGGTCACGGAGCAGACTGCTTCACATCGAAACCGTAAGCAGCACGATAGGATTACTTAAGTAGCAAAAGGTCGACGTCGACACTCCCTATTAACTATTTGCTATACAAAGCACAAAAAATATTAGGTGTTTACCTAAGAATTTTACAGACTTTATTTAGCTAAAGATTTTTTTTATTGGAAAGAGCTACACTGGTACAGTTTTCTCATACAATAAAAAATCCGCTGATGCGACATATGAGTAAAATCTTTACTTGATCTACGAAAGTTCATATGAAACATTAAATGAAATGTCCAAAAGGGAGTATGTAAGCAGTGCAGTGCAGTGCGGCGGTGGGAAGGCATCAGTAATATTGCAGTTAGTCGCTAAACGATTCCTTGAATTATTCATGCAAGTGTTGCGTTTTAAAACTAATTTGTTAACGTTCGTTTTGGCTACGAGTATTATGTAATGTTTTTTGTTAATTAGATCAATTAAGCAACTGGTTGTATAGAGTATTCCTCGTAATGCCTCCGGTATTATAGAACAAGTCTTGTAAATAAACAAAATGTGTATAAGCCTCCGACTATAAAATGGGAGCAAGGAAGTGTTAATTTTATTTTAAAGGCACATGTGACCTGAAGGAAGCTTCCACTAATTGAAGAAGTATGTATAAGTCTGCTGAAGGAGGGACCTTACTTTATGCCCTGTTAATCCTTCCTATCGTTTTGTATCCAAAATATACCTACAAAGGATTTATACGGAAATTCACAGTACATTGTAATACATATTGATTTTATATTCTGATGTATAAAGCTCGACGCTGCTTGCTATCCCTTCCTGTTTCAATGAAGACTTGGCCAATATTAAGTGGCATGTTGTACGAAGGAAATGATTTACCTATAAATCATTATCGTATGTGGACATCTGTCTTTCATCGCCAATATTCCCATTATCAACATACTGAACAGCAGTTAGCGGGTACCTACTTGTAATATTATGTAGATTGATTGGATATTGCATCAGAAATATTATGAATGATGTTCTATACGCTTCCCCTGTCTTTAAGACAATTTACTTCTAATCTGAAGGTATATTTTATTACATTAGTTAGTTGGGAATGAAAAATTGAGATTAATTTCTTTTCGTGCAGAAGTAAGAAATTATAATTAAAGAACTTAGATATTTATTCATAACATAACAACTTTCGTATACCAGGTACTCAACATTAATTAGATACACATACAATTTTTCAGAAAGGTAAGTTTTGCATCATTACATTTACAAATAGTTTTCATCGCAAGATCTTGTTTGTTCGTGAAATCAGCAAAAAGATACCTAGATGACTTTTATTTTATATCTTTGAAAAAATCTGCCCACATTCGTGCTTTTTTAAATTCTATGAAAGTAAATAATGTTTTTATATGAAAGCATCTGATCTTGTACAGACAAACCGAAACGATTTCCAGAAAAATCATAAAGTTGAGAAAGCATTTTACCTATTTGCGGAGGCTCATATTATTGTCTTCGATGCAGTCGAAATAATTGAGATTTCATGGGATATAAGACTGTTTTTGGAACATTGTAGGTCCAGTTCTGTAACTACGAGTAAGTTTGTATTAACTTTAGTTTAGAATTAATAAGGTGTTTTTTGTATAAGTATTTCAGAGTAAAATTAATGTAAAACACATTTATTTTAGTTCGAAAATTTACGAGCCGAATCTGATGTACTTACATAGTTTTCACACGATGGAGTTTGATTTTACCACCAAAAGTGATTATAAATCAAATTGCTTTTCCATCGTCGCTATTACTCGTACAATAATACTGTCATTTCTCTTTGAAGACAATGTAATACTTTGTTGTACTTGCCACTTTACATAGTAGTTGTGGTATTCTTTCACTTCGAGTTCAATATATTGCAGTAAGGATATTAATTATGGAGGTGTTTTCTCCTCTCATTATAATAATTTAGCAACTGGGGATCATTATGTCGATGTATTATAATAATAATATTAAGAAGCATTTACATCAGACAGACAGACACACACAACAGCAATCTTCAGACAATAATATACAATGTAACGTTGTGATTACACTCTTAACTCAAGTCATTATATCGCGTGTCACTTATGTCCAGCAAATGATTTCACAAAAATTAAACCAATACAAATAAGTAGGTGCAATGATAATTATTTATCCAGTTTCATATTTAAAGAGACTAAGATAAATACAAACCCGTACCTCGACCATATTCACGAATCTTCTACTTGAAGTCTCGAACTGACTTATTATAACTGACCTGTATGTACTATTATAGTTCTGGGTGTATCTGTATGTATATATTGTATACTCAATATAGGTATAAAATTACAATTGCTTTGATGTTATTTCCAAGATGAAGAGGGACAGGTGAATAAATGTTTGCTTTGGTTTTGGAATAGGCATATTTCTGGAAAAAAAAACACAAATTACACCGTATTGGAAATAAGTACATTCATTACAAACGTGTTACAAACATAAACTAGATTTGTAGTCTCTACTCTTTATTTGGTTAATCGATATATTCGTACTTCACGACTAAGCTTTACCTACAGTTAAATGTGCAGGAATTTTTTTTTTTTTAATTATTTTTTTATTTTTTATTTTTTTTATTTTACATATAGGAAAGTATAGTATATAGGAAAGTATTTAGGTTTGTGATAGAAGCCCAGATTATTTTATTTAAAAAACAAACCGTTGAGTTCGTAAGTAAGCTTTACGAAGCTTTTAATATATATACGAGTACCAGGCGCGAAGCTACCTAAGAACACGATTCCCATCGAGTTACCTTTTGGAAAAAAATGATAGGTATAATAGGGTCTAATCTAACGTAATCCCATAAGAAATGTTAGCACCGGCTTCCCTCCTGCAGAAATCCACCCTTCGCCACTGAGTCGAGTACCTACTTTTATTTACACATTTTCAATAAATTGTTCACATGAACAATAAATTAATATGTTACATTACCTAAACGACAATTATAAAGATGATATAATTTCCATTGACGGTGTAATTCTGTTTAATGACATCTAATTGGTTCGAATCCCGTCTGAGAACATCATAGATCCTTGATAATCTCGCAAATAAGCGGTGGTACCTCTTTACATCTTAGTATCGGTAAATTATTGTTCGCCTGAAGCCATATTCCTGTGATGATCAATAGCATCCTCTGGAAGATCATTTAGATTTTGTCGCTATAGAAGTATGATGTACAGATGTCCACTACATCATGCATTAGGTACCTACTTAATAATGAGAATATCTTTATTAACATGGTCATTTTACGTCCTCGGGAGATTAGTGCTACTCATATTTGATGTGAAATCATTACATGCACAATTGTGTTGCATACGTAATTTCATACAAGAATTATCTACATAATCACAGTTTCTTTCAGCAGCTCAAAATATACTTACGCTTCATTAGAAAGAATTTGCTAATTTGCAATCACAAACAAAATGAATACTTAGATAGTAATATGTCTAATCCTATTTCAGTTCTACCCATACAACACATGCTTTATACTCATAAAACATATCGGTCCACTTCGTATGAATGTAAGAACGTCCCTACTATTTGTTTCTTGATGGTTTGAGTGACAGGTTTGTGGTCGGACGTGGTAATTATTGTATCCCTCACGAATGTACTGCCTATACCTACCTGTAGTGTACATATATGCTTAGTACTTGGGTCGTGGCCGGAAAATAACGCACATGAAAAAAACGCATATGAAAAAATCTCATAAGAATATAGCGCATATGAAAAAAGCGCATATGAAAATAACGCAGTATGAAATTAACGCAGTATGAAATTAGCGCATAGTGAAATTACCTCAGTATGAAATTAACGCAGGGTGAAAAAAACACAGCATGAAAAAATCCCATAAGAAAATATCTCAGTATGAAAATATCTCATAAGAAAAAAACTCATATAGAAAATAGCGCCATATGAAAAAAGCTCATAGTCTAGTATTAAATTTGGATTCTCTCTGATTCTAAATTATTGAATTACTAGCATGGTTACCTCGATGCCTCGCTCATTAGATACGCTTTACGAGAAGATTTTTTGACGATCTTTGGAAGAATTGAAATATTTCCTTAACCCATAAAGTAATTTTGTCCCCTGTTTCTCTCATTACTGTTCAAGGTAAGTTTTTACAAATAATAGGCGCGACTGTTTGTTTTTCTACCTCCAGTCGATTCCGTTCTAGGTTGCAGTTTAAATTTTTAACATTTTTTGCCACATACTCCTCATAATGTTGTTCTAATTTCATGGTTTTCGGGCTAACCGTGTATAAATTGGCTTTTACTCGACGCTTCTACATTCCTGTTGATGTGCTCTGAAGAAGAAGATACAAGCATGAGTGTCGATGAAAAGTCAATCTACACATGATTCGCCCGCTTCGTAAATTACTTACTCTTCATGTAGGTAGTTATGGTGTCAGGCGTTACCTTCTGTATTGTAAAATTACATATTATTTTCAGTTTTCTTGTCAAACAGAATATGAAATACAAACAGTTACGTATTTTATTTATGTTTTATGCTAAGGTTTTATGTTAGTAAGGAAAATGTATTTATTATTTTCTTGTATAGAGTAGTACTATATTTTTACTAATGTGGATACCTGTCCTCGTTAGGAGAAAAATAAATAAATGTTGGGGTTAACTGGAAGATATCGCATTTCTGCTATAAGTTCGCCCTAGTGAGCAATGCTTTATAACCTGTGGTATGTTCATTTTTATATTTATGTGTATACTTTGTTCACTTAAAAAATAAACAAATAAGTATATGTGAAAAATTAAAAAGTAAGTATGTAAATTTACAAATAAATGTAAAAAAGTGAAAAAGTATGCAAATTTACAGTAATGTTTTTCAACACCTTTTATTTGGAGGAAATAATATTATAAGGAGTTCATGACAGGGAAAGTTAAGATAATACATAAAAATTAAAACCTCATTACACAACTCCTTGAACGGAATCATAATACATATTTCTTTGTATCAGTAATATGGTGCTGTTGGATTTCCCGATCGAAAGTTGTGGGGTAGTCTGTTACGTATTTTGGGATGCTGATCCGAATCCGAGGTTTACCAACAAAATTTCGTGACTGAACATGGCGGAAATTTAAATTTTCTGGCGAATTCTGCATTTGAACTTAAAAACTATCAACTTTTTGTAGGTCATATTTTTATCATCCAAAAGAAGTTAATAAAATAGCTAGGTTGTATATAAAGTATTAGGACTGAAGTATTCACATCGCAGCACAGTTCATCACAGATGAACACAGCGCGCAACTGCGTACAGCACAGCACACACCACAGCACGGTATTTATTTCTTTAAACCGTTGATGTAAAAAAAAATGTGTAAGTACACGATTATTATTTTAGATAGACGAATTGATTTTAGACAAATTGGTTTTAGACGAATTTACTGGACACCCTAAAATATTCATCAATTCATTAGTCATTGAACTGCATCAAGAACTGCATCCATTAGATTAAGTATAATTGTTTCATAAAAAGACAACAACTTTCTTTCGAGGAGCTGTTCCGTGTCGAAATCATGTCTGAACACTTGGGCTATTTAAAAATTAGAATCATAACAAACACCTATTATGTTTTATACATTTAGCAATTTACCATTACAGCCAAGGCAAGATAGGGCCAATAACCAGAGCCGTCGCTTGTGTGCAAAAGCAAAAAATGTCGCGGCCCCTATTCTCATTTATTTTAGATATATGGGTGAATTTAGGAACCTAGCCTAGCCATAGTAAGCATAACGTTGTATTATTTGAAGAAAACGAGTGCGGAGCTAGCACCAACTGCGAAAATTGCTTTGCTAGAACATGCAGAACCGACGGTCGTGAAGTAAATTTAAAATACTGTTTTTCTTGAAATAAAAAGTGTTATAAACAATGCATCAGATAGTGACGATGCGATTAGCGCCGCAGTATTTTTTTATGAAACAATCGTAATATAATGGATGCGGTTCTCAACAGTACCTAACTTGTGATAAATACTTTCCTGCCTGCGACCGCCCCTTGTATAAGCTGCCTGAGTTTACAACCATCCATCTATTATTGACGATAATAAAATAATGAACAGATTAAAATAAAGGTTACATCAGGTACATTATTTCTACGGTTCACATATTGTTATAATTATAACCGATAAGGTAAATTAGGAAATACCATATTTTCAGAAAGACAGTATATTATTTTTTCAAATAATAATGCATGGCAGCAATTATCAAATCACTCTTAAATTCAGTAAAGCTTGATATATAGGCTTAGAGTAATTATAGGATTTCTCTGTGTACATAGGTAAGGTTCCAATATATTGTTTTGTTGGTAATCATTACTAATGTTTATCTCTCACAAACACATTTTTAAATAATTATATAATTATGATTTAGAAGACATTGTAATAGAGTAGAAAGAATAACACGAGTAGATACTTAATTTAATACACATTTCAATCATGGTACGGGCTCATGCTAAATAAATAAAAATATCCTTTTATGTTAAGTATATGAAAAAATATCCCATTGCGGTAAAACGTATCTAATGAGCGAGGCATCGAGGCAACCATGCTAGTAATTCAATAATTTAGAATCAGAGAGAATCCAAATTTAATACTAGACTATGAGCTTTTTTCATATGGCGCTATTTTCTATATGAGTTTTTTTCTTATGAGATATTTTCATACTGAGATATTTTCTTATGGGATTTTTTCATGCTGTGTTTTTTTCACCCTGCGTTAATTTCATACTGAGGTAATTTCACTATGCGCTAATTTCATACTGCGTTAATTTCATACTGCGTTATTTTCATATGCGCTTTTTTCATATGCGCTATATTCTTATGAGATTTTTTCATATGCGTTTTTTTCATGTGCGTTATTTTCAGGTAACCTACTTGGGTACATTTTAAAAGAAAACACGAGCACATAATTGATTATTTTTTACTCATATTTTCAGCATATAAGAATAACAAATTTTAAAGGCTTATCTAATACAATTGAGGTGGTCGGTAGCCTGGTTGGTAACGCGCTCGATTGTTAATTCAGTGGGCGCGGGTCCGATCCCCGATGCCGACCTACTCCACTTCACGACACGAGCTTTTCAAGCTTACTGTGAAGTGTACAAAGGTGTATTTGGGTTTATTTCGATAAACCCAGATTCACTTAATAAAAAATAAAAAATACCTAAAAAAAAAATTAACTCTGTTTCAAATTAGGTAGGTACTCAGGCAATAGGTGAAAATGAGTGTTCAACGTGGACTAAATGTCCAGAAAAATGATGTATCCTTAAAATGTAGGTAAATTATTGAGTCATCGTCATCACTGGCGCTACAGCTCACTGTGAACCTTAACTTGGCTTCCTCCAGAATTCTTCGCCATTCTCTTCGGTCCATCGCCCGCACCTTCCAGTTTGTCACTCCAATTGCCCTGAGTTTCATGGAGTACCTATACCTTCCTATAATTCGTATTTTACATCACTTCTACATTTACAACATTTGCCTATAGGTAGGTACTTTTATCAACTTCTTTCATACATTCATCGCGCTGTATATACTTCATAGATATTTTACACACACATACACAGTAATACACACTCACACATACCTATGATGTATCAGTAACATCATTACCTTCATACTTCATTCCTGTTTCATTCATTAAAACAAAACCATTCCCGTAGGTACCTACTTGTTGGTGTACTGAATCACGCAAGTCACTTTTTTATGTTGTTTTCGTGTTTTTCTGAGCTTATGAGGGGCTAATATTTCCAATTTATACAAAATCTGATAATGCGTATGAAGACTAGAGAATTGTTTATTTCTTCATTGGGCATATTTTACACCTGTTACAAATTTTGCCATCTTTGACACAGATGATGCTTGAAAAATGAACAGTTTTTTGAAAGCATTCACTAAACAAATCGTAGTTTTTCTCAATTAGACTGAACCACTGATTGACACAAATTAAACGCTATCTCGTTTGATCAAAAAACACTTTCTGTACGTGCTTCGGGTGCACGTATCAGTGACGAAGGGTCCTAATATTACGATTCTCATCAAGTTACCTTTTTGTTTGGGATGATAAAAAGATTGGTCTAATCTGACGTAATCCAATCAAAAATGTTTTTATTCTACAATTTTTTTTTCTTCTTCACTGGTACCTAAGTATGTGAAAATTAGTACGTAAAAGTTAGGTAGCGGCTTTATTTCCAAATTGGTTCATGTAGGTATTGCAACGAGTATGAGTACAACGTATATACTCCTGAATAATGGGTGCGTACCTGTACCTGCATTAAGTGCATAATATAAGTATGTAATATGTCTACTATAAAAGTATGTGTAGGTTAATATAATTATATTGTTGATTGTGGTTATGTTCGTTCGTTTAACATGTAAACATGGAATTATTATGGCACCTTGTGGTGATGGAAATGATTCTCATATAAAACCTACTTAATAATAATTAGTCTAAAAAAATTGTGCCTGAAGTGTTCAAGTTGAAGAAGTTAACTATAGTATTAATAATGGTATACGCTAGGTTCTATCTTGGACCGGCATGATAAGAAGCACTATGAGGTATTACGTAGAGCAAATACTCCGTATCGTAAAGCATCAAATTTTGACCATATAATTAGAGGTGAATATGCCATACTTCAGCTCGTCATAAAGGAGAAGATAGAGGGCTGTAGAGGGGTCGGAAGAAAACAGCTTTCCAGGCTACGAAGCGCTCTAGAATGGACCGTAGTCAGAACTATGGGGGAGCTGTTTCGCACTGTCCAGGACAGAGAGCCTGTCTCCCGAGTGATCGTCAACGTCTGGGGGACCCAACAAAACACGTGAAGAAGAAGCTAGATTCTATGCCCACTTCTGTTTATGTAGGTACTTGCATCGGAACTTGAGATAGCATACGTATACCTCCAAAGAATGATGGTATACCTATATAATAATTATTTGTCATTCAATTTTCTCATTTGTCGTGATTGTATTGTACCGTTTCCTCTGTTAAACTATTGATTGAAATGCAATGTATTTATGACGATGCATTGGAATGACAATTACGTCCATTAAATTAATTAATATAATGTACCTACTTAGGTACTTACCCACAACTGGAGTTTCTAATAAGAAGAAATATTTTACTGTTAACTTTATCAAAGTGTTACTAATTAGTACGATTGTTAAGAGAAAACAGGTTTCAAGGAAAAATGATCTTATATTTATACCGGTTACGCTGTAGCTTGAGGAGATTTTCCCACGATCGACACACGGTAGGTGTGGCCCCAAATTAAATGTATACGTGAACTAAACATTCTTCTTCTTTTTCTTCTTCCTGGAATCTCCAACTCTTCTTCATCTAGATCAAATCCTTATTCCATGTCCGCCATGTTAGTTAGGGTACTTCGCCAGGGTGAAAATTAATTTATGGATCATAAGATATCAGACACGTTTTGAATCTGAAAATTATCAACATCAGAATGTTAAACATAAAGTTCATACCTCATGTATGTATGTTCGAAATTATTTTGTTTTTCATAAAGTTGCACGAGGTCGTCCAAATTTGATTTGTATATAAAATGGTAGAAATATTATTATTTGTCTTGTGTAAGGTACAAACAAGTCCAGATAGTGTATACGGATTACCTACTTATTTGACAAATCTTTTTAGGCGATATACCTTTTTTTCATTATTTTTAGTTGGCACCTTTAGACCAGAGGTACCATAGGTATACCAACAAAATTTTATTTGTAGGTATATAGCTTTAACATTAATCGACCTGAGAAGAGATACTCGTCGTAGTTCAATTTGAAATCCAATTAATTTCCTTATTAAAGCCGAGATCATAATGCGAGATAAAAATATTTTTATGGCATTTTGGAGATGGTAAGTTTTACCTCTGATGGGTACCTACCTGTATGATATAGATTCTTCTTCTTTTCGTGTCGGTCAACATATAGAGACTAAAGTCCCATCCGCTCCCAGAAAGCCACAATCTCCCTGGCGTCATCGTCAAGGTGGGTGCGATCTGCGAACTTCTCCCAAGCACACCGTCCAGGAGCCATTGGGCATGCTAGGAGATGGTCGGTGTCCTGTATTTGTCCGCAGTCGCACGCCGCGTCCTCTGCCATTCCCCATCTCTGGAGATTCTTCCTTGTGCGACCGACCCCCGCCCTGATCCTATTGAGGGTTTTCCACATTGGCCATGGTAGGTCATGCCCTGGGGGCAGGACTTCCACTGGCACGCCAAATATGGTCCCCGGTGCACCCCTTGTCGTGTCCCTCCACAGGTGGGCTCTTGCGTTCTCTGGTGTGTCTACTAGGGGTGCGGTCGCATTTAGGAAGCTTCTCCTGGACTTAAGGCGGCCAGGTGGTGGTAGGTGTCCATACAGCATATGTCTTTGATCCGTGGCTTGTTTGCTCCTCTCCACCTGTGCTGCCACCTCTCGCCTGATGTTCGGCGGGGCGATTCCACTGAGAGCATACAGCCTGTCAGTTGGTGTTGGTTTGAGACATCCCGTGACCAGTCTATTTGCCTCGTGTAAGGAGGCATCCACCTTCTGTGCGTGTGCAGAATTCCACCAGACGGGGCAAGCGTACTCTCCTGCAGAGTATGATAGGGCGAGCACTGACGCTCGGAGAACATTAGGGCTTGCTCCCCATTTAGATCCAATCAGGTTCCGCACTATGTTATTCCTGGCAGCCACCTTCCTCTGTGTATCCACACAATGGTTTCTAAATGACAGCGTGCGATCCAGCTTGACTCCCAAGTACTTAGGGTTCTCGCAATTCTCCAGTTCAACACCCTGCCACGATATTCTTAGTTTCTTTTTTGCTCTGTTGTTCTTTAGGTGGAAGGAGCACACTTGGGTTTTTGCTGGGTTGGGCTTTAGGTGGTTGTCCCCATAATAGTCCGTCATTCTCTCCAGCATTCCCGATAGCCTCTCCTCCACATCCTCAAAAGTATCGCCCTGTGCGGTTATTGCCTGGTCGTCAGCGTAGATGTAATGCTGAGTATTTGGTCCTATGGGTTGGTCGTTCGTGTATATATTAAAGAGGATGGGTGCCAGTACGCTTCCCTGTGGGAGTCCATTCCTCTGTACTCTCCATCGGCTATTGTTTCCCTGCAGAGACACGTAGAATCTGCGGTTCTTCAGGACTGATTCACAGATTTTGGTTAGTTTGAAGTCTTTTGTCAGGTTGTAGGTCTTTGCCAGGAGCATCCTATGATTTACCGTATCGTATGCAGCGCTCAAGTCGATGAAAACGGCTCCAGTTATCATCCCCTTCTCAAACCCATCCTCTATATGTTGCGTGAGGTTCAGTATTTGGCCAGTGCAGGACTTACCAGATCGGAAGCCTGCCTGTTCATCAATGAGTTTGTTTTCTATGATTGGCTTGATTCTGTTAAGTATTACTCGCTCATAGACTTTATATAGGTGACATAGAAGTGATACGGGGCGGAAATTTTTTGGATCATTTGGTTCCTTGCCGGGTTTCAGTAGAGCTATCACTTGAGCCTGCAGCCACATGCTTGGTACTCGACCGGTATTTGCACACTCATTGAAGAGTCTTGTAAGCCATTCAATAGTCCTCGGGCCAAGGTGCTTAATTTGTTCAGTCATTATACCATCAATGCCCGCAGCCTTCTTACCCTTCATGTTTTGTAGTGCATCTCGAACCTCCAGGATGCTAAATGGGGGTGCAAAATAGTCATTTTCCTCCTGGGGAACTCTTGCAAGTCTGGTGTTTGTTTTTCTACCATTTTTCCCCATCTTTCCATTCATCAGGAGCTGATGCGCAATCTGATTAGCGGTTATGTTTATATGTTGCTTCGGTTGGTGATCTTCATTGTTAAGTTTCTTCAGAAGTTTCCAGGCTTTATTGCTATTCTTAGACATGTCCAGGCCATTTATGGTGTCGACCCATTCCCTCCTTCTTTCCTCAGATATTGCGTTCATTATTCTTTCTCCAGTGCCGATTGTATCCTCACTGAAAGGATCCAGCTCGAACTTCTCCGCATACACTTCCAGGTCTCTGGTCATATCCTTAGGCAGTCCCGCTATATAGTTTGTTCTGCATCCTCTGGGTATATATCTTCTGGACACTTCCTTCACGGTATTCACAAACTGTTTATAGTTTTTAGGGTGTGGGTCTATGTGTTTGATTTTGTCTTCCATAGAGGACGTGAACTCTCGCCATTTAGCCTTTTTGAAATTAAATCTCCGTCTAAAAGGGACGGTTCTCGGTCTAATTGCGGCATATATTTGACATGAGAGGGGTCGGTGTTGGGTCTTTGGTATTGGTGCCAGTACAATCTTCTTGCATTGGTTTGCTATGCTATTGCTGACAAACAAATTATCCGGGTTGTATCCCCTCCGCCACCTTCCACTGTTGAAAGAGTAAGGTAGCTTGGGGTCATGTATCAGTGCCATCTGGTTACTTTCTGCCCATTGTTCCACCGCCTCTCCATCTCTGTTCGTATCCTGGTATCCCCAGTTTATGCTATGGCTGTTGAAGTCTCCCATAACTAGCCTTGTAGGGTGGTTTCCAAAATTAGGTGTTTCATTAAAGTCAAAGTCTATGTTTGGTGGCTTATATATTGAAGTCACCGTGCATACACCGTTGTCAATTGTTAAAATTTCTATATCTAGTTGTTCTGTCTTGCCGCTTGAGATAATCTTAGCATCCGGGCGCACAAAGATAGCGCTACCATATTTGTTGTGGGGTCTTTCGACCGCTAATCGCATACCTTTAATGTCAGGTCGTTTATGTTCAGTTCCTCTATGTGTCTCTTGGACGCAAAGTATATCGCAAGCTGTTGTCATGCATAGATCTGATAAAATTGATTCTTTTTCTTGTGTCAATCCTTCAATATTGATTGACACCATCGTCATTTGCGGCTCTGAGAAGTGCCGCTGTTGACCGTGTTTGGTAGGATCTGTTCGCGAGAGCTTTTTCATTTCTGGTATATTTTTTTGTTTTCTTTCTCAATGATCTTTGTAATCGCTTAAAATTTCTTATCTTGTGCTCGCTTATCCAGGGACGCCAACTTGGAGGCTCCTACCTTGTCCCCGATGATATAGATATGATGATATAGATATGTATATTATATAATAATACATCCATGCACACATACATAATATAATTTGGAATTATTGATAAGTAGACGATTTAACATGAAAGTTTTCCACTCAAACGATGTGATGTGGAAAATGGAAAACTCGATATAAAAACATAATACTAGTGAACTTTTAGATACCGACCGACGTAACGTAATATTATTCTAAACGAAAGCAGTCCAAGTCCAATATATTGGGATCTCTTTACTACCGCAATATAGAAACTTTGTATCTAGGGATACAGCTCTAAAGAGGGGTCACGTTGGTGGAATTGAAGACAGTATATTTCGTTAAATATATCTAGCACTGTAATGATAGCGTTCTTGGGCACAACGTTTTTTTTTTAAATAAAAATGAATCTGCAAAATACACCCTTGTACACTTCACAGTAAGCTTGAAAAGCTTGTGTCATGAAGTGGAGTAGGTCGGCGTCGAGGATCGAACCCGCGCTCACTGGATTGACAGTCATGCGCGTTACCAACCAAGCTTCCGACCACGTCAGACTAATAATTGATACCAATAATACCCATACCCTATAGAAAAATATGAATTCATTAGTATTTACAGATTTTTACAAAAACGGTGAATTTTCCTTTTAATTTTATAGTAGGTAATATCATCATACTGATAACGAATTTCTTTCTATTTTCAATTTTCATGTATAACGTAATTCAGTTATCATCCGTCTGTGTAAGAGCGAGTGCTGGAGATTGAAATAGAATCTCAACACTACTCAACAGTTTAAAATATTAGACACCGAATAGGTAGAGTAGAGATTCATATCTATGATTCTCATATAATAAGTATTTTAATGCTGACGATAGTTCTAAATTTCTTCGCCTGTAATATGATTTTCGTACATTATTTTCCTTACGGAATATCGAGGGTATGTTGTATGTTGGGTCCTGAGTTGAGGAAAGTTTGCTGAATACGCAGTATGAGAAAACACTTTACGATAATACACTCGTGTATTTATGTTCCTTTACGCTTCATCTGAGTCACATTCACTTCACATACTACCACATGTCTTCATCTTGATTCGATCCATTAAATTCAGTTTCAGAGACTTCAGCAAAATATAAAATTAGATACCAAATTTTCTTTTATAAGTTTCCTTCCAATTCACATTGTTATATCGAGTTTTCGTATCCATATAAAATATCTTCCCGATACGTGAGACTTGGGAGGTTTTAACTAATGTTTTTCATAATAGATACATTGTTCTTTGTAGATAATACTGGAATGTGTATATGAGGAATTGCATGAATGTGACGGAAGCCCTAAGTGTGTGTAAGGATAGGAAAGTCTGGCGATCCGTTCTCTTTGCCTACCCCGCAAGGGAAGTGGCTTGAGGGTAGTGTATAGTATAGTGTTCTTTGTGTAGAATATATTAAGAAACTATTGCATAATTAATTGTAGCTAGACGTGCGAAGGTCTTCCGAAAAAAACAGAAATGACTTCGTGTGCACTGCAAGGTGCACTCTGCCTTGGTTGTTATTTCGCCTTCAGGATCAGCCCTAGTGTCAAAATAATGAAGTGACCCCTTAATAAAATTGTTAGGTACCTAGTAGGCATACTGCTGATGTAATTTCGGATTCTGATTAAACTTCAACCTTTGCTTGGCAGTCGTGGTGACGTATTTTGCACTTGTTCACGACAAGCAATTTGTTTACCAAACAATGGTGTGGGAAAGGGTTTGGCTAGTTTAAACATTTGAGAAGAAATTTCTTTAGAAAAACAATTAGAAAGATGACCACTATTAGATATGAAAAAAACTCTGATAATCTGAATATTTCCAAGTATATCACACCTATAGTATTTAATATCAGTTATTGAAGTTGTTATTTAATTGTGACGCGTTTGTAGCGACAATATAATTATAATAATAAAATGTAGTTAGAATATAGTTGGTATAATATTGTAAGTTAATTAATAATAACTGTGATTTATCTAACGTGTCGATTAGTGTTAAATTAGGTACAACACTAGTTCTCAAACTTTTAGAAATCGTAATCAATCAACTCTGTATAAATTAATTATTATATTCGCGATTTTAAACGAAACTCCGTTCAAAGTGAACACTTTTTACTATAATTTTTCATTTATTAATATCTAAGACTGTAGGTATAATGTGAATTTTCTCTGTCACAGGCAATTTTTTTTTTGTTTTATTAATCTTTCGAGAACAAACAGTTTTTCAATAAGTATAAGCAATATAACATCATCAACAAATACACCAGCGAAGACTCAAAGGATTACCGAATTATCCGGGTTACAAGAACAGTTCATTATTAAAAAGAAAATTAAAAATCGCATTACAGACAAACACAAAAAAAATATGGTCATGTAGTCGTAGAAAGAGTGTAAAATTAGTGCGGGTCTTTCAGGCCATCGAAACAAAAACTTTTCTGGTAGGAAAACTACTTCTTTTGAACAAACATAATTTGAAACTCGAAAATTTTGGAAGGAAAATTTCTTGACGAAATGACAAACGTATGAAACTGTAGTCAATCAATGTAGCCTTAACCTAAATTTTGGAGTATATCACAATGTATTTCAGATGGCATTTAGTACGTATTTGATGTTAGTCATGGCAATTATCGGGAAGTTTAGGATTATACATATTCCGGACGAGAAAAACTTTTTTTTTAAATTGGTGTGCAAACTTCTTACATAATCATAATGGATAATATAACTTTGTTGAATGTTGGGAAGCTTAGTAGTGAAACAACACTGTTCAACAGAAGTAAACAATATATTATATTGTATTTACTATGTAGGTAGGTACTATATAATAATAATTCATCATGATATAATTATTTTGATTGACATGTATGTAATACAACTATTATAAACTCATTTACTCTCCCCAGTACTGAGAACAACGTACATTGTCTATACCCGTAGTACTATACTAGAGTAACGTTTAAATATAAAGTTAAAACTATGTACGACGATGTTATAGGCTGCATATTATACACTTATTATTATAATTATTTGTCCATATAACCAGGTAGGTATTAATGTTGATATACCTACATATAAAAAGCACTTGTAAATATAAAATAAATAATATAATTAATAATAATTATAATCAACTATAAAATAATTATAGTTACCTAACTAGAAACACGAGTGAGACGGAGTTATCAGTATAAGCAAGATAACATCGGTTAGAAGTTAAATATTATTAAAAGTTGAGAAAATGTATAAAGGGTGCGAATTCTATATCCTATATCCATCGTATCACCATTGAGATGATAATTATTTTTTTTTACGAGGAGGCATGACTTTTCCAACACACTTCTCAGTATTATCAGCCAGAAGAGTCTATATATTATCATTCATGATTCACATATAAACTCATCAGCCTAATACTGGGAAAAATTCACCTATCCAGATATCACGGATATCACAGGATTATAAGCTCAACGCGGGGTCTAAAATACAAGCATTGTGCCTGAAATATCAGTATTTAGAAATCGTCTTACAATATTACAAGTAATAATTATTATTTTTATATAATTAATTTTAATAATGGTCATATGATCTATAGATTTATTTTCATTAGTAAAAGTAGTTTTTATTTGTTCTTAGGTAGGTATCAAAATATGTTACAAGGTACAAGAATGTCTAGTTTTAGCGAACCTACAATATACGGACACAACAGCGTAAAAATACTTTGTGCAACTTTGTTAAAATACATAAAATATAACAAATTCTTTACATTAAATGTAAAAATAAAAAGACTTATTTATTACAAGGTGCCGCACGATTCCCAAGAAAATGACGTATCTACAAAAATGATGTTCCATCAGACAATCCTCATCTTTATTGATGAAATTTGCAGAATTAAAATCATTATAAAGATATCAGAAACCGATAAAACATTAATATGTTGTCCGCTTAATAAGAAAAAAATATAATTTTGCCTTTTAATATTAAAAGCTCATTTTCCTATCGTTTTTTTATCAACCACGACTTGCGAAAATATTATGTTCCCTATGAAGAAAATAATTAAAGATAATTAGGGTCATTATCAACGTACCTAAATCCTTACTCTTATCCTGATTGTTTTGTACATTGTACAGTTTTTTATGAATTAATGTAAAAAAATACAGGATCTAAATTATGAACAGGATTCATTACTTTATTAACACTAGATAGATGCGAATAATTTATTAAATTAAAAGAAAAACAAACCTAATTAAATTCTCTGCAACACAAATGTTAGTATGTACGACGACTTTATAGACAAAAACATTTCAGGAAAGAAAAATGGTCATGAGTATATTATACTTTCACCAGAAATGCGTCTTTACTGCTTAGTAGTAAAAATATAAATAAGCATAATTAATCCAATGGATAAGCATTGTCTATAAAATATACATAGTTAGTAACAGTTAATATTTAATAGTTATAATAAATAGAAAGATAGTTATACTTATCATATTAATGCTGATCACGAATTCGATTAGTGTTTAGGTAGTACGAGTATACAGTAGATAATAATAATTTTGCTCCCTACCAAATATTTTCTTATATAATTTCATTACTCTATGAACATACCGTTATGAATAATTTTCATACAAAACTACTTCATGTATGAAAAAATCATGGATTAACACAATCCGACGCGGCGCAGTGAATTCACCGAACATTTTACACCGAAGGGGTACCGGGGGAGGGGGGTCCAGCCAGGTCAAAATTAAGTTCGCGTTCGTTCATATTTTTTTCATATTTTATCTAGTGTAATTAATTAGCGCTATTTCTTGAAAGGGGGGGGGGGGGGGGGAGGGGCGGCCTTGGTACATACTTACACGGTTCAGTCGAGAAAACTCATAAGGATATAAGCAAATTTTATACCTTTTGGCCTCCCTTCTATAGTACCTGTAGTGAGGTGCATTATAGGCAAGTTGTAATTCGGTGATTTAGTTTTAGGAGACAGTGTTTGCGTCAGTGTAGGTACAATTTATATTTTAATAGTGTATATCAATAGACATCACACATAATGTGGGCATGTCTAATTATTTCAACGCGTCTATGACGAGATGAATATTTTGGAACCAATTATTTATTATCTTATCAAACATAGTCATTCCGTAACGGAGAGACAGTTAAGCTGTTTTTAAACTACAGTAAATTTCAAGTAATTTTTGTGTAAAATTAATTTAGAAGTTTTGAAGTAAAAGTGCCAAGTAGTGGTAATTAAAATCAAAATAAAATCAATAGGCAGTATTAGCCATCAACATGCATTACCGATTCGGATCAATTACATCTTTTTTAAGTTCCTACAAGGAGGAATAGTTTGGTTAATTCGTTTGATATATCATATATTATCATATCATATATTATCATATATTTTTGCTGTTTTAAATGCATACCCTTATCATATATTTTTGCTGTTTTAAAATAATTTACAAGACCCGCTTCATGTAATTTCTGAAATTATTTATTTTTAAACCTATATTTGTGGAAAATTAGGTAGTTTTATATGGATGAATCCAGAGTTTTGGTATTGATTTTTTTAGATTGTGTAGAATATGTTATTAGTGATTGTTGTTTTGTATTTTCTGTTAAAGGCTTCGGCCGTATATGAATGAATAAATAAATAAATCAGTTTCAAGTATATACCTAATACTTTCTTCTTCTTCTTCCGGTGTCGTGTTAGGTCCTCCCAACGTTCACTATCACTCGAGAGAAAGTGCCCCTGTCCTGGGCAGCTCGAAACAGCTCTTCAGCACTCCTTATTCCAATCCAGTCTCGTATACTGCAGAGCCAAGAAATCTGCTTTCTTGCAACCCCTCTATGACCCTCTATTAATGATCAGGTGGAGTAATTTATATTTTTCTCCCCTGAGCACATGAACTAAATATAATACCTTCCGGACTTTGATATTTGACAGTAACTCTCTATTGGCTCTAGCTCTTTGGAGAACTCTTATGTTGCTGACCATATCCGTCCAATTCACGTAATTTATGAATTTCCATTATTATTGACGGTTTTCTTAAAAGCAGTGTATTGTATATGTTATAGCGTATATCTATTGATGCCTTGACTATTATTTTTAATAGCACTTAATTGGTTTGTCGGCTGGACTCAAACGTAACTTGCATAGATACATATTCATATTTATACTTAATATTCATACCAACTCCATCTATTGATGTGATATGATTAATACTAACCAAACTAAAACAAATTAATTCGGTGAAAATATTATTAAGTATAGGAAATTATAATAATGAAATTTCTATATGTTAATACGTGTCGATTGCTTCGTTACTTACTTTTTTTTTAAACTAAAGATCAATTTTAATGCTAATGCTTGACCGGAAGACCGACGCATAAATTAATATTACTTAAAATTACGAAATGTGTTTTTTTGTACCCATGTAACCATCATTTTTCCCATTATCGACGATTATCGTGTTTCGTGGTAGGTAGGTACCTAAATGTTAAATTAAAAATTATGTTGGAATTTAGTTTTAAAATACGGTAACATATTCTGCTGATGAAGAAAAAGTAATTGGTATCTAAATTAAAGTACTCACCAACCCACTTTAGTCAAGGTATTGGGTATGTGTGTTGTAGAAAATAGAATGGGATAAGTAGTGTAATATGTAAACGAGAGTACCTCACCATAGAAAAACAACATTTAAAAAACTTATTGTGTTATCAGAATACATTGTGTTTCAATCTGAAGAAACATTTTTTTAAATAAATTTCAGCATATCAGTACGCTATGGAAAAATAGGGAAGATAATATAGATCGAGTGCCTGGTCTCCATAGATTTTCGTAATACAGATTTCTGCATTACGAATACTGCAATTCCTAGTCTCATTTGCTAATGCTGAATTTCTAAACCCTGCTGAATATACTGAATTCAAACTGAGGAAATATGTACATGTTTTTTCTTTCGTATATGAGCGACTATATTGCATGCATAGGATATTTCAGAGTCTATGCAGCATGGTATTCTAAAGCTAAGAATATTTTACTCTATGAATGGAGGTTCATTATCGGCGCTGAATATTGAAGAAAAACGGCAAATTAGTAATAAGTAGGTGAAGGTACTAAATTACTCGTATTTCTATTGCTCTATAAATTAATGAGTTGAAATAATTACGTAACAGGTTATAAAGTAAAGTAAGTTGTATTATAATAACATTATAATACGTAAAGACAATTTAAGCCACTTTATAAAATAACGTTATGCAGTCACTAATGCGAGTGTAATTTCTCAAAGCTTTGCCTCCAGACATAAGGGAACTTATAAAGCCATTATAATACTTACATGTACTGTAATGTTTATATTATTTAGCAAGTAATATGAAGATTATTTATATTATAATTCAAAGTTTTTACATGCTTCCTAACAATCCTAATGTCTGAAAATCGTAGAATCTACTTATTCGAATACACGTCCTACTTTCTGATTAAGAGTACCTATAGATTTCATTCAAGATTTAAATAACCCTTTCGTTCTTCATTGATGCTTTTAGAGAAACATTGCTTTAAAAGACATTCAGCCTTCATACAATCTTCAGCATTGGTTAGTACAAATGTCATTTTTACAATGTTGGCTCAGTTTTAAAGTACCTACTTTTGTTTAAATAACTATAAATATTACATGTAACTACTCGTACATAATATAATTATTAATGGAAACGAACATGCCTTATCTCGTCCTCTGGTTGTATTTATCTACATTTTTCATGAATAATAAGAACTATTTCATAATTTCGGCATCTCTTTGTTGTTACATTGTTTAATATTGCCCATCCGAACATTTTTATGGAATATGTTAGGTAGTTCTATCAGGATTATGTAGAAAAGCTCTAAAATGTTAATCGTTCAACTTTGATAACGTTAATAGATACCTATACTATGTAGGTATTAGTGCCTACAATATAGGTAGGTACTATATCTATTGTGGATGAATATAATGTGTAGGTAGGTATGTATGATAATTTGTACGCGATGGATTGAGGGGCCTCGTTAAGTTGTGCTGAATCATATTTTTAAATAATACTGCAGAGGAGAGCGCCATACATTCTCAATGATTATTATGATACAGTCTTGGAATGATAACAATAATATTAGAAAATACGAGTAATTGGATAATTATTTAGTATCTAACAGAATCACCACACTACGCAGCTACTGTATAATGGGAGTTGTATTGTACCACCAGGTACCTCGATACAATGAACCCCAGATTAACGAGATTTGAGTCGTCTAAGTGACAAGTAAATTACTATGATGTGTTGGTCCAATTATATAGGAGATAAGTAACTATGTACCTACCTTAGTATTTATACGTTCTGTTTTGTTTTCTTATTTCACTTTCAGGGCTTCTTTTGGGAACACAAGGATCGTATGATGCATACCTATTTATCTTGTAACTATAGTGCTTTTATAAATTAATTTCAATTATTATTTACATTTACATACGTAGACCTTCTAAAATTCTAACGTTTTGTAGTCCAGATTTCTGCAGAATAAATTGTAGGTTGATTGTACAGAATTAAATAAGAAGCTAATATTAGAATATAATATCTGACGTGAAAAATTTATTCAATTAATTTTAAATCGATTTATTGAATATTGAACAAAAATGCACCTTCTGTGTTCCTTTATTTATATCCCTCCCCACCCAATTGGCTACATTTGTGCCACAGGAAAATTCTCTGTTTCTATATACTTACCTACATCTTCCATATTATATTGATTTATAAAAATCCTAATTGAATCAGCTCGTCTTATTAGTATAGCGTGGTGGTACCTACCTGTACCCACCTGAGTGCAATTATCATGTCACATTTGAATAAATGTAACATTTTCGGGTGTTTATGTTGGGAGATGTATGGTGAGATCAAGGCAAGCTGATTCAATATGTAGTAGGCTATACTGCTATACATAATATGGTGGTCCATAAATTAAACATTTTAGACGTTTCAATGGTGCAGGGTCATACTAAGTGTGTGAGGAGTAGGGAAGGAAAATACCCATAGTTTTATGTTTTGTATATAGGAAGGTGAATCAACCGACATTCTTTATTAATAAAGGGTAATTAGTTGGTGGAATCTCGTCTCTGCGTATACAATGGCCAATTATTATAAACTACGGTCAAAAAGGTCGATAAACAGGTGACAATATTGGCGTAAAATGCTCGGAAAATCCCAAATGAACGTAAATAAATAAATAAATAAATCTTTATTGGCCAGAGAAAATATACATAGTTACAAAAACAAGACAATTATAGTGTGCCAAAAGGCGGACTTATTGCAAAACCAATATCTTACAGTCAACCCGACGTACCTGCACTAGGAAATTTATGTATTACTATTATGTTTTGTACTTCGATCATAAGAACAGGTGAAATCATTATTCATAAGCTGCATTCTTTCCGCGTGCTTTCGTCGCTGGTGGTTTAATTATTATCCCTGTGATCGCGAGTTTAATGAAAATAGACAGTCGATTTATAATTCCTGAAATATAATTTTCACTATGGAAGGTGGTTTATTTCGGGCCTGTATATATTGTAGTTGTTGCACTATACCTACCAGTGGCGAAGAGTGGATTTCTGCAGAAGGGAATCCGGGGCTAACATTTCTTATTGGAATACGTCAGATTATACATTATTGTACCTATCATTTTATCCAAAAGGTAACTCGGTGGGAATCGTGTTCTTAGGTAGTTTCGCGCCTGATACCTACCCATGTACGGTAAGATCATTGGCGATGATTTATTCAGCGATAAGAGCATGGGTGAGCCAGGGGCGGATGGTCACCAACCTCCGGCCACAATGTATATTATTAAAATACAAAATTACAGGGAAATTATTATTTAATAATATCGCATATTTGTATAAACGTTTTCAGGCTGTATTTAAAATAAATCAAAATATTGGGGTGTATTCCGACGTATCAAAACTACGTTTTAATGGTGGTTACACTTTAGGCGCTATATGCTGTCATTGGGCTTCGGCGCCCTGAATTGTACTCAGCCAATACTGGGGAAATCATCTTGAAACTGAAGACAGTGATAGATGAAAGTATGGACTACAGATCGGCTGTTTTAGGATTACAGGATTTGCAAATTCCTTGAATAAAAAAATATCCCTTAACAACCCCTAAAATTTACGGGTTCTGAAGATTTTACGTTCAGTTTTTCAGATATAAAAGTATAATTTAGCCAAAATACTGGTAATTATAATTTCAACAAATCGGCTGTTTTAGATTTTTAAATATCTTCCCATGTTTCTTTTAAAAAGTTATAATTCATTTTGTCGCTTACGTTATTCTTATTTCGCGCTAACATTCTCATACAAAATTTGAAAAAGTTGAAGCAAAAATAGAACAATTTTTGCTCAGTGCATATTCCTGCTTAAATAAAAAATTGACGGGAAGTGTATGGATCCAAATAGGCATAGGTCATATCATTCGAAATGCGATTCGTAATCTAGCCGTACGTGAAACCTTTTTGTAACTATTACATAGAATGATTTTTCAGTAACAGGAAAGTACCTATATCTGAAATTTAAATATACCCGGGCATATGGTTTGAACTATAGCTACGTACGAAAGATGCTTCAATAAGACATGATGATCATTAATCACTATTAGTAGATTTAACAGGTCACCGTTTATTTTAACATTAGGCCAGAATGTCATAATACACCCCTTAGTGTCTATTCCTATAAGATCGGATAACTTTAAATATTATAAATATAAAATGTTTATATGTAGGTAGGTAGGTAGGTATATATACAGCCGAGGGGTATAAGATTTTAATAATTTTATATGTAGTTTATACTAGGAATAATAATATGAATTAATTGGGAATCTTGTGTTTTGATTATAGTTATTATTTGAAGATTACTATGTTTAATTCAGTATTATAGCAATATTAACGTATGAAAGTTGTTAATAATGTAACTCAGGAAGCTGATGTCTTATATTGATGGATTTCATTCAATCAGAACTTTATTTATTACAGCGGACCAGACATTGTACAGATTATTAGCAATTTAATTTAACTTACCTGCGAATATAATGTAAGTAATACTTTATTATCTAATTGTATTTATGGTAACATTGAGACATATAATTAATGAGTAGGTACTTGCTATTGATTAGGACCTAAGCATTATTAATTGACTGTTAATTCATTTTTTTTTTTTTTTTTTTATTTATTTATTTGGGACACACACAGAAAGTTAACAAACATACATAATGACATACACAAAAATATATAATTCACGTTAACCTCCCAATTAAGAGTGTCCACAGCATGCACGCATGGTAGGTAATAGGTATATTACAAATCAATCAAGTGAATATAAAACAATTAAATATACTAACACTTCGGCAAACTTATATATAAATGTGTGCAGGTAAGTATTCTATTAGCAACAAGTAGGTACCAACACACCAATAAAATAATAATTCAATGCACTCAAGAAAATAATAAATTGATGGTACCCACAAAATAATATCAAGAACAAAATAATATTAAAACATGAAAAGTGACAATAACAAAATCTTCTGTGCACCGAGGCACATCATAGCGATATTGTAAGTTAGGTTACTGATAGTATCCGAGGTGTGAGACATTTCGAAATGACTAGTGCGGCAAAATATCTATGTTTTTATGAACATTTTTCTTGTCTAATTCATGTCTAATTAACATCACCCCAATGGTTTCATTCGAAATATTGACTATAGTTCTTTCTTCTTCTGAAATATAGTAATCTATTGCCATAGATTCATCGAATTTTGTTTAGAGAGCTGTAGGTACCCATATAAAAAACAACAAGTATTGCATATCTACTAGTTTCCTAGGTAGGTACTTAATGTTTCGCAATTTTATGTTTTCAATTTTAGGACTCAAGAGTGGAATTATGACCACACTCCAAAAGTATCTCATACGACCATCCGGATCTCACATACTTATCTACGAGTATAATCTTAGGTATAGACATTAATTTTTTGAAATTAATCATTTTGTAGCAGGAAGCACATTGCACATTGCACATTGCTCTTGTATCTATTAGTGTTCAGATTCGTATTTTTTAGTTCATGCATACCTGCAGGTTTTCTTCATTGTTTTTATTTTTTTTATTTTTTGTGTTTGTTATATTGTAGGTAAAATATGGAATCTTTGTTGGTCTGTTTATAAGTGATATGTTAATTTATGTTATTTGTTGTTGTGACTGTTTGATTCCGTTAAGAAAATAAAATAAAAATAAATAAAAAATAAAATGATACGCGCCTAAGGCAAAATATAGCAACAATAGATAGTAGGTAGGTAGGTACCTCACCTCTATAGGTAGGCAGGTACAATGTGCAATTTTTTTCTGTATTACGTAATTTAATTATGATAATTATAGTAACAATAAAAAAGGATAGGTGGTTGGGTATTATAAATTATACGGAAAAGTGTAAATAGTAATAAATTTGATGAAACTAATAAAATAATGGAATTGAATTAAATTTTTCTCACGCTAAGATTCGAAGCATTCAAGATGACTGTAGTAATTAAAGCGTTGGGCGGATCCTTTTGTTTTAAGGTTCTTGAAATTTGTTAAGGTTTTAAAGGGAGTTAATTACACCGCCTTGTCTCAGCGAGACCTGCTGTCTTATACTCGAACCTTCTATATTCTCTCATGATATGAGAAAGTTAAAATGATGTATCATTTTGTGTAGGTACCTAAGGATTATGATTCAAAATAATGAAAGACGTAAAAAAATATTTATATTCTTTCAGCGACCCATTAAAACGTGTTAATCAGATTTCCATATGTAGTTCACCATTTATAATGAGAAGGGCCAGTGAAATATGTACTTACAAAAACTTGCTGCTAGACGATAAGTCACAAATAACGATTTCAATTTTCATCTGTCTTGACTTTCCATTAGGTTTCTATAGTTTCTGTGTACAGCTGTAAATATACAAGAAACTGACTAGGTTATATCGTTATATTTTCGACTATTGGAGAAGAGAAGAATGCAGGTATATGAATATGATTGAATCGCTATCTTGTCGCTAATACCTACCTGCATGGTAGATCAGTAAAGTATGGTAATGAAAAATATACCCACAAGTTGTTCTGAGAAATCATCAGATTACGTGGTTACACCTCACACAATTTATCAAATATAAAATACCATTGCGTATTGAATATACTGAAGTCATATTTATTTTCAATTCGATAAATTTGTCGTCACGATGTGTTGTGGTCGCGTGGGTGGTTCGTGGTTCAGTACCTTACCTCGGTACTACAGTTCGAAGTCCGCGCGCGGGCGTACTGCCTCGGGCACATCAGCAATGGTCGTATTTGTGACTTATGGACATTGTGATAAAACTTACTATATGTTTTTATATAAACATTAATTTAGTTTATAGGTCTCTATAGTTTTACTCTTACATAGGTACTTGCCATACATACAAATTAAACTTTGATTTAAACTATCTGGAAACGAAGGAGACGCATCAATGCAATAGACTATTGAACAGAATATATGTGGGTAAGAATTTTGTAATGCTATTTTTAGATAGTCAACTTTTTCTTGAAATCATAGATAGAAATTATTATTTTGTTACCTCGTATAATGTCATCAGTCTCTTTTATAATGTTTCATCATCATCAGCCCTCGTCAGCCCAGTGTTGGATACAGCTAGGTCTCTCTTCCCTACTTCAATAACTCCCTGTCTGTTGCCACTTTATGTCACGGGTGTCCGGCCATGCTTTATAACATCGGACCATCTTGTCTGTGGTTTCCCTCGGTTTCTGTTTTAAAAAATGTTCGCATTTTGTTATATAAGTAAATTCTTACATGGTCTACAGTGCATTTCGCTTTAGAAGTCCCCTGGTGCAAACTTGGTTTAGTGTTGCTTGATGTGATAGTGCGATATGGTTAAATTTTTTCGCTACTTTCAAATTATATTTCAGAACTGTTGTTTAAAACATTTTGCCAATTTTTGAATTGTTAGAATAAACTGGCAACATTGTTTTTCTAACTTGTGGTAGCGGCTTGAAGGGATAATTGGAGTATTTTTTCTTTTTCCAATCTTTTCTTTAAAATGATTTCTCTAGCGCTACTCTGTAATATTTTCGGCATTGTAGGTTACTTGTAAAAGGGGATCCGGACAAACGGCCGACAAGACATACGGCCGACAGGACAAATGGCCGACACGGACAAATAGCCGACAAGACCAATGGCCGACTGGTACAAATGGCCGAAAGACGAAAGGCCGAAATCCAAACGGCCGACATGGACATATGGCCGACAAGTACAATTGGCCGACATCCAATAGACCGACACGGACAACTGGCCGACAAGGACGAATGGCCGACAGGACGAATGGCCGACACAAAAAAAAGATTGAAATAATGATCACATCACAAGTTTGAAAAACAAAGTTGCCAGTTTATTCTAACAATCCAAAATTTGGCTAGTTTTTTAAACAACAGTTCCGAAATATAATTTGAAAGTAGCGAAAAAATTTTACCATATCTTATTATCACATCAAGCAACACTAAACCAAGTTTGCTCCGTGAGACCGAGGCCGTCGCCATATTGTTCATGAAGGCCGGGCCCAACCAAGCCCAACTGACATTTGACGATGGTTACGCCATCTAAATTGTATGGGAAAAAATATTCCGTAATTCAAGTATTTGTCACCGAGACAAGGTGATTGTCACCGATACAAGGTGACGTCACCACTCATGGCGGTGATGGAATTCGAGGATGTAGGCTTGTACTCTACTATCGCAGGCTTCGGTGAGACTTCTGAAAAAAAAAGACAATGGCAAAACAACACTGTTTTTGCCAATAGCACCCAAGGTTAAATAGCTCTGCTCCTGAATTTATGCAATCACTGTATACTTAATAAGTATGAGACATACTTGAAAGAATTACCTACTACTAGCGCCGCGAGTAGCCGCTACACGAATTAGATTTTTCCAGCGAACATGCAGGTTCACAATTTTTAGGCGTTAAAAACGGTTTTTCATTTGTTTCGGCTGCAAGTGCCTTTCAGCGCTTAATTAAACCTTACTAGTATAAATAAAAAACAACCTAACCGGTCAACATTATTTTTTTACAGTAATGTCCCATGTCTGCTGGGCGATGCTTGTTAACCATTATCTTGATTGAAAACGTCATTGTCGGCCATTTGTCCTGTCGGCCATTTGTCCTGTCGGCCATTTGTCCTGTCGGCCATTCGTCCTTGTCGGCCAGTTGTCCGTGTCGGCCTATTGGATGTCGGCCTATTGTACTTGTCGGCCATATGTCCATGTCGGCCGTTTGGATTTCGGCCTTTCGTCTTTCGGCCATTTGTACCAGTCGGCCAGTTGGTCGTGTCGGCCATTTGTCTCTGTCGGCCGTTTGTCCATGTCGGCCGTTTGGCATTCGGCCATTTGTAGTAGATTCTTGTAAAAGGTACAAT
Organism: Ceraclea dissimilis; assembly: GCA_963576895.1. NCBI lineage: Eukaryota > Metazoa > Arthropoda > Insecta > Trichoptera > Leptoceridae > Ceraclea > Ceraclea dissimilis. The sequence goes on from OY756365.1 coordinate 8,993,116, forward strand.
GTGAGAATATTGGGAACCTTTGACAGCTCTTACGACAAGATTCGACAATCAGGGCTACCAACAATACAATATAAACTCCACTTGCAGGTAACGTCAGAACGGTGGTCAAGACGGATGGTACAGATAATAATTATTATATCTACTGATGTTTTCTATGGTCGTAGGTACAGCAGGTATAGGTGCTTAGTTGGGGGGTATAATGTATAACGAATTGTTGCCAGTACTAAAACACTATGTAGATAAGTACTTAGATATTTAGTACTAGGTATGTATTGGTAGATACCTATTGTTATGTATAAATTTTTAGTATGTGAGGGATGGAAGATTTATGTCCTTGCCACGCCCCCGCGGGGGATATCCTTCCTAACCTACCACCGTGTCCCTCTCTCTTCCCTCCCTCTGAAAACAACCTTCCCCTTGATACAGTAATGCCCGATCCCACCAACTACCACCTAGGAAGCAGACCCCTAAGGAATTTCCATACAAAACCACAGATAATTTGAGTGATTATTATAACTGTCAAAACCTTTAAGATATAAATCCATACAAAATACAGCATGCAGCTACTTAAGTGAGGGAGATTCTGGGCCGAGATATTTGGCCACCTAACTAAGTAGAGCTGCATGCTGTATTTTGTATGTATTTATATCTTAAAGGTTATGACAGTTATAATAATCACTCAAATTATCTGTGGTTTTGTATGGAAATTCCTTAGGGGTCTGCTTCCTAGGTGGTAGTTGGTGGGATCGGGCATAAGTACCTCTACCAACATATTACAGATACCTACGGTAGGTCTATTTTAAAACTTTGTAGGCGATTTCAAACATTGTATAATAAAAGATTTTTACTCAACATACACTCGCAAAAAACCTTCTAGTATAGATAGTAGACATTTAGGTAATCCTATGCACGATTTTACCCACTAAGCAGGTATGCCTGAAGACTCTGAAGTAATGGATTTGTCATAACAGACAATATGTGAAATTCGTCCTGGAGAAGAGAACACCAATGACAGGACAATGAGTAATCGTCATAAAGAAATTCTTAAGACATGACATCGAATTATTATGAAACTGAAAATTTGTTGTATTGTATATGTATAAGAAGAAACTATGGTCCAAATATTGAAGGCTTCTATACATCAATCCATAGCCCTGCACGATGTTTTGAAAGATATTACGCAGTTTTGGAGACATTTATAAAAAAAATTGTTCAAAATAATATATTTTACGTTCTATAATATCTACTAAATTTATTATTAGTTGCATATTGTAAAAAATCAAAACGATGAAATTATACGAAATTGTATAAATTCATAATTTTACATAATCAAGTGTACGATTACACGTAATAAAATTGTGACTAAAATTTATTTTCCCTTACGACATATTGTCATAAAATTTGAGGAAATTAGAGATCTTCCAGTCTATACCCACAGAAATATCATGTCACTGCCGAGTTACACTTGTTTCCATACAATATACCTAGTACTCTATAGTACAATAGTACAGGTAGGGACAACATAGGTAATATGTTTTATTTCAGGCTGTTTTAATGCCGCGAATCATGCGATGTCTATGCCAGAAAAAACATTATACTCTTTGTCCTCTTTTGAAAAAGGAATAATTTAATTACACTGGGATGGTCCCGCCATAGATAAATTCACAAAAGAAGTATAACATAAGGTATGTTTTGAATTAGATTTATATAAATGACAGTTCGGAATAATTAGAAGATAGTTATTTTGTTATGTCTACCTGAAACACGTACTTTTGATGATTAATATACGAGTACCTACATAATATATCTCTGTTGCTGTGTATAGGGGTTTACAAACTTTCGTATATTCATTGAATAGGTAAATGAAATTATAAGTTAGAGAAAATCATAATAATCATTAAAAGCTTGTCGCTGTACATTGACTTTTTGCAACTAACCCAAGTATGATATCAATACACTTTCGCCCATTTTTCGTTTTATCATCGAATTTCCAAATTCATGAGATACTCGTAAGCCACTACTAGTGGTTTTGTACAGTGTAGCTTCAAGGCCTATTTTTGGATTTGAGCTCCATTTCGTTTCGAAAATATCATTTTAGTTCTACATATTTCATACAAACGTAGGTATGTTCTTGACGCATACCTATTCTTAAATTATTTTCATGTTTAACATTACCGGTCTGATTACCTCTCACGATATTATTATCAAGTGATTTACTTTATCTCTGCTCTAAGTGCATCATGGTGGTAACCTCATTAGTGAGGTCAAATGCTCCTTCAGTGTTGCCAGTTCTCCCCTAAGAGTTTTCCCCAAATTGTAATTTTCCCTACAGCAATACCGTCGCTATAAATATATACACCTCTCTAAATTAACTCTCCCTTACTTCCCTAGTAGGTATACTTCCTCCAGGTCTAGTAGTTAAGTGTCAGTCTATTTGGTTATTCATAAGCATTTGTTCATTCTGATTTTTTCATACATATTACATACTGGTGTATTGTTCGATATGTTAGAAACCCTTGCAGAAGAAATATAAAAAATACTAATTATTATTGTACCAAACTAAACTTCTGAAGTATTTTGAGTGTTCGATAGATGTGAAATACTAAGATCTATTGGTAGACCGTTGAAGATTGGAATTTAAATCAAAATAATCTTTATTGTACAGAAACATACAAAGGGCGGGCTTATTGCCAAATTTACTATTTTGGTACGTTTATTCTATTTGCAAAAACGTCAGTACACGAGGTACGTTGTAGGTATTTATAATGGGATATTTTTTATATTACCTGCCTAGGTGAATAATATAATTTGTATACATGTTTACTATTTTTGCTATAAAGTGGTGTCATGCCCGATCCCACCAACTACCACCTAGGAAGCAGACCCCTAAGGAATTTCCATACAAAACCACAGATGATTTGAGTGATTATTATAACTGTCATAACCTTTAAGATATAAATCCATACAAAATACAGCATGCAGCTACTTAAGTGAGGGAGATTCTGGGCCGAGATATTTGGCCACCTAACTAAGTAGAGCTGCATGCTGTATTTTGTATGGATTTATATCTTAAAGGTTATGACAGTTATAATAATCACTCAAATTATCTGTGGTTTTGTATGGAAATTCCTTAGGGGTCTGCTTCCTAGGTGGTAGTTGGTGGGATCGGGCATCAGACTTTTAAGCACACGATAAGATAATCAATAAATTTTATTCACCTAAACAAAGAATAACAATTCCTTGAATTAATTTCATTATAATCAAATCTTATTTATTCAATACATAAACTTAACATAGGCACACATATAATTATACGTTACGAGTATGTGTGATTTATTTGGCTGTGTGATCGTTTGTTTGATAAATCATTTATTATTAAGATGGAGTTGGATCTTGGAAAAATTGTGTTTATTTATTTATTTATTATTATTGCCTAGAAGAATATTAGAATAAATTAATGCGGCAATTATTATACACAACTAATAAATTGTTTTTATTTTGTGTACATGCCTCCATATATTTTGAAATGTTATTGTAATATTTTACAAATTAAGTACTGTGTTGCCAACAATATGCCTAAATATAATCCAATAGACACCACACCTAGTTTAATACATAGTGCGATAAGTTTTGTTTCTACTCAGCTTTACTAAGATTTATTATTTAAGCTTTTTTGCTTAAATGTAGAATTAAGTACGTGTTCGAAGCATTCCAGTAAAATTTAATAATTTTAATGTCAAATCGTCATTTTTTTTTTATCAAACATTAAAAAAGTACGAGTGAAGAAGGTCATGATGCAGTTTGGAATGAAAATTGTTTCCATATGTATGTACCAAAATGTACCAAAAAATAGCGCCAAAACGATTTATTTTTTATGGGACAATGTAATGTAATGATAATTTTAGAATATTTATGACATGATGATAAAACAATGTGGTAGGAACTAATGCGGTTTTTTGTTTGGTTTTGTCATTTAGGGGTTAAATGTAGGTATATATACCTACGTATTCATTTTTGTATGGGAGGGCACCTGCTCCCTGCCCCCCTGTCCCCTCTTGACGCCCAATGATCCAATGCAAGTTTTCATTAGAATGTCCCATCGGCATAGTTTGCCTAGCATTCATACGTAATATTGTAGATATGGTAACATCATAATATAGACTTGTAAAGAATACATGTAGGTATTTGTGGAATAAACAGAATATCTGTATAATAAGTTCATATAGTTATTTGTATGACCGTCTAGGTATGTTCATTCATCATTGCGCCACGCCCACCGTGTGTTATTTTTGTCTTTCAGCCGACAATTGAATGTGGTCGTTGTTTTATAAAACTTTTTATTATGTCGGTTGATGATATTCGTCTTTATGCTGTCTCTTGTATTGTTGGTACTTTACTTACATATCTACATAATACATATAAAACGTCTGACAAACAAATACCATGTAAACTTATTTGAGCACAAAGTCCTAAATTATTATTGAAGAAAATTGCTTATTTTATAAATTAATAGAATACTATTTCTTTCCTATGTTTTTATATTCGTAACAAATATCTATAAAGCTTACTAATTAGTTATTACTAGTCTAAAAATTTATAAATGAGAACGTATTTTACAATAGCAACGGCGTTTAGTTTGCTGTTCGAAGATCACATGTCATAATTTCTATTCTATATATTTGAGTAACATCATATTAGAATGACTTTTCAGTACTTTTGGAAACTTTTCCTCTGAGGCATCTGACAAAGAAGTAGTACCTATAAAATTATGCAATAACTCTGTGACAATTTTGCCGGCTTCAGCATGTAATATGTAGAAAATTCTGATAAGAGACCTCTCTACTTTGATCGTATTATTTGATGTGTGAAAACTAAATGGGTAGGTGCCTGTTACCAATCATATCCTCCAAAAGATAAAAAGATCAAAAGATAATCGTTTTTCTTTTTGTTATTTATACAGGTTGTTCCATTGTTATAGAGTTGATATGTATACTGTACACATGTATAGGGTCCTACAATGAACTGATATGTAGGAACAGCCGGCTTTTAGATATTATTATTTTAGATATTCTAATTGTGGATGTCATTTTTTATGAAATCACCATTGAGAAAGTCCAGCAAAATTTCATTACTACAAATGAATCACTCGACAGCGGATACATTCCCGTAAAAAGCAGAACAATGCTGAACGCTTTATGACGCGAAATTATTGTATGTGATTGAGTACCTACCTTGCTATCCACTAATAAAATTACTATACAGTATCTATCTATGGGGACCTGATTCTAGGGAATAACAATGGTGATGTGCATAATATGTCGCCGCATATTGGAGTGGCAGGGACCCACCCGGACACATTTAAAGTAAGTAATTCTATACAATATTAGCAAAGAATCTTACATAATATTTTAGAATTAGGTACATACATCTCTCTTGAAACTGAGGTAGATAAGGTAGGTATGTCTAGGTACAAGTGTACTTGTATTATGTACCTACCTTTGTGATGTACGGTGCCCATTTTATAATGGAGGAGATAATTACCATAGAGTTATGCCAATGTTTTATTACAGGAAAAATAAATTAATAAAAAAATACTTCATAGCCGTTTTAATGTTTGTCTGCCCACATACAATAAATCTTTTCACAAAGAACACAATATTCACTATGTTTATTTAAAAAATTCTCGTGTCCTCTCTCTCGCACTCGCGTTATTATGTATAAATTCATTCTTTTCTTATTTGGGTTTTTTAGTCCAAAGGTTGTATATTTTATTGTACGGGGTCGCCTGAGAGATAAGACATTGTGATATTATAATATTATGAGCTTTGGATTGGTGCGACACGCCCATTGGCAGATGGCCCACCAACCGGAGGTCGCTGTGGAGGATATGTTCCAAATTTGAAAAATCGAATATAATTTTTTATAGACGTTCTTTTTTTATGACAAAAATCGAATGCTGTGTGACGAATTTAATGCTTTAATACCGGAAAATACTCCCACAACACAACCTGTAACTTCAATATTAGTCAATATAGATACATATGTAGGTAGGATGTGTGTTATGTGTCCACATCTGACGGATACTATATTATAGGAAATGAAAAAAAGGTTTTGAGAAAATTGAGGTACATTTTTATAGGCACCTCTAACGTGGTTGATTGCAAATCTCTCTCTTTTTAAGCAAAGCACTCGGTTCCGAGTGATACATAAATAGTTGGGAAAGTTGCAAAAAAAACGTGAGGTACGTTTTACATTCAACAGATAGGTATCTCATATGTAGCCAAATTTTTTCGTCCGTCGTTTTGCGAAGTCCTAGGATAGTATCTAATAAATTGTCATGCATCACTAGTATTCCTCTTTAGATCCGTTTGCTCCGGTAATCATCATCACTAAAAGTTAAATAAACGCTTCCTAAATTGCTTTCGAAACAGGAACTCACTAAAAAGTCTAGGTCCAGAATAGGATTTTAATGTTTTATGTGAAAATTTAAACCTAATAATCTACTTCCTCTCATTAAGTGTCGTAATTTTAAATTGGACATCACACCTTGAAGGTATCTATTACATATTAAAATATTATCTATCTATAGTAACTACCATAATGTTACTTCCATCCGTCATACACACGCTTACCTACGTAATTATCAAATTATGGTAATGTGTAGGTGTATATAAAATACACTGTTAATTTATTGTTTTATCAATTTTTGAAATGGATTAGGAGTATACAAGTAATACTTAGATATCCACAGTATATTTAGAGAAGGAACCATAAGCACAACCTAACTTATTGTATGCCCATTATCTAAAAAATAGTACGTATACTTATTTTGTGCAAATGTATAGGTCGAAGACGAGTATATATTTGTACAGATAATCGCATCTTTCAGTCAATTTAAAACAACATGCTTACTTTATAGGTGAAACTTTAATACGTATTACCTACTACAATACGAGGTGGTCGGTAGCGTGGTTGGTAACGCGCTCGACTGTTCCGGTGGGCGCGGGTTCAATCCCCGACTTACTCCACTTCACAACACAAGCTTTTAAGCTTTCTGTGAAGTGTACAAAGATGTATTTGGGTTTATTTCGATAAACCAAGATTCATTAAAAAAAACTGAAAAGTAAAGAAGTAACATACATAAGTGCCCTAACATGAATGGATGTATTCAATTAGCTTTAGAATAAAATAGGTACATCACGCTGATAGCTTGCATCATACAAGTATCTAGGTATTTCATTAACTAAGTATGTAGTATTATAATGTAGGTATGAACTTACCTGTCTGTGTATTATTTAATCATAGTAGAATAGCGTATAAATATTAAGCAGGTGAAGAAGGCATCATATATTTGGGTAATGGGTACACAGTACACTCTGTTGTATGGTGAACATCAAATGACTGATGATGATTTTATTATTATCGTTGGGAGTAATTATCCTCATCATCAACATCATTAGACCAATATAACTCACCATATAATATCTATAATAATAAGTAAGTACTTTTACCACCTGTATTTTATAAACTGTATTACTAAATTGACTTTATTACTCTAACTCAACAACTATTAGGTAAATCTTCCCTTCTGCGTTAAGAATTTTTAGAATGAAAAGGGTACGAGTATAGTTTTTGTGCCGGCTTCACTCGCTAGGCACTTGTTGCAAACACGCACAAACGTGTAGACATTTCGCAAGCCGCAAACTCTTTGATTTATGAACAAACCGACACTCGATCGGATCGACCACAAGTGCTTGCAAGCCTACAGCAGCCAAGCCAAACGCCTTATCTACACATTTGAATTTGTGATGGCTTGTCGAGGTTTGGCAACCGTGAGCATGATGCATGACTAAAGCCCAGGATAACACCACTATATCCACAACGCTAATCCATTCCGCACTAACTAATGCACCTACTGACAAAATATTGAATGTCTTGAAAAGTATTCCCAAATCATTGACACCCTGCAGGCAATAGGTTCCTGTAGAGATATTTCACTATTGTTATCATTCACTGGTGTTATTTGTAATACGTATGTATTTATTAATTGAACTACTCTAACTAATAAAATAAAATTGATTTCAAACATAGTTCAAGCACCTAACTACATGAAATTTAATTGAATAAAAAAACTAGGTAGAATTGTTAAATTCAATTACGCGTACATGTGGTTGGACATTTTATTGTGTGGTTGTTGGTGTCTACCTCCATTAACAATTGACCTGTCGGTATAGTGAAATATTACTACCAACAACCCTATAAAAATAATCATTCCCTCGTTCCATTTCAGTAATTAACTTACCCCAAAAAATAAATAGCGTTCTGCTCAACTGAGGGTTTACCTAATATGAGGTCGCATTAATTATTCGGTAATTAAGTGGATTAATATTGTAAAACCTAAACTAACTAATCTACTTTGTATTTACCTTACTCAATAAGACTGATTATAACAATTCGTGACACAATATCTTATGTAGTGGTACTAACAAAGTTAGGTATTCAGTTTATTGTAAACTAAACAGTAATTTTAACTTTTGTGACATGACTTGCAGATTATATTTGAAGAACTCCAGAAGATAGAGTTGAGTGGAAGACAAAATGGAGAACTTTTTTGCTAATTAATCCACATGATTGAAAATACGCCGACGCCTTAGTAGGTATCATATATACAAACTGTGATCTTTGAACGGAATTAATAAGAGTGACGTCAAGTTTAGTAATGTGTACTAAAATGTAGGATATTTTGTTGGTGTATAAAAATACCATATGTATATGTATGACGTTAGTGTTTGGTTTCCAAGGCTCCGTTACACCCTCATTTTTATTAGAAGATGGATTGTATTTAGTATTCGGGCACGCCTCTCCATCAATATCCCTTAATGGGGAGAACATATGAGTAAATAAAATAATGTTTTGTAAGGTGAATTTACTTTTGAACCTAGTTTTCTATATTTTGCTCGTAAATATTTACCAGCAAGTCTGGTAAAAATAACAGTGTCCTCACTAGACCACCTCGTTACACAGTGTAAAAGAATCAAGGGCGTATATACGGGGGGAACGGGGTCCCCCACGAAATGTCAAAAAATGTTTTGCCATCTACTATAGAAAGATTCCAGGCTCATCAATTTACCCATCTTTAAAAAAAATTTTCGTGTTCGGCGCTTCTTTTCTATAACATTTTTAGGAGTGTGTGTAAAGATAGGGCTGTCTGGCGCCCTGGCTACCCTGCAAGGGACGTGGCGTGAGAGGATTAAAAGATAGACATTTTTAACACTTATAATGTCAACGTTTTCACGACTTTTTTCAGTCACCTTCACGAAAAAAAATCGATAAAATAATTTCTACAAGTTGTCTATTTTATTCTTCAAAGTCCATATTTTTCGTTTTCCTGGAGACTTTTCCATCCACACTTCACCTACACCGTGTTTATTTTAGGAAACGAAGTTGTGAAGCACATGTCACAATATTTCTATAAAATATGGCATAAAATTAGTCCACTGTCATTGTACTGATATAGTTGTGTACAAATATTGAAGTATAAGAGTACTATGTTTATAGAAAACTTAAAATAGCCATGATCTACGTAGGAACTGTTATTATGTACCTACGATCTTGTCTCAGCTTCTTGTGAATGGAGGGTCGGAAAATTCTACACGGTCGCAATATGTCACGGCTGGACACGCCCACAAAGGCGCGGAATTTTGAAACATCGAATGTAGCGGGATAAAAATAATAAAACATTAAGAGTATGAAGGTAAGAGTGTATATATCAACTCTATACTAACGTGGATGTCGTCTATCAAAGTGTTTAGAATTTGGAACATGTTCGCTGAAAGAATTTGAAATATTGAACGTCTGCAAAGTGAAAATGAAATATATGCATTGGTGAATTTTGTCTGCGTTGAATATTTTCCTCTAGATACATTATGTATAGGTACATCTGCATACACTGGTATATGTATACCGGTTATTCATGATAATATTATTACTTACTTTTCGTTTGGCTCCGGCTTGATGTTCTGCATCCGCGAGGATTGCGTCCAGAGAATAAGCTGTAGAGTCACAATCTGGGCTCCAGTCTCGCCAACCAGTCCACCGCCTCCGGGGTCGCCTCATGGATGTCCCGGAGGTCTCCGTCAAATTTATTCAGCTGGCATTCCTGCACTAGGTGTCTTATGGTCTGCTCAGCTATATTATTGTTATGTAATGATAATAATGGTAAAAAGTAATGATAATAATATTATTGTTATGTAATGATAAATCTGAATTAAGTTTTTCACAATACGTTCGCCTGAATATGCGATAGATCACTCATTTGAATGAACGTCGCAGTCAAACTGTTTATTTTTTTTAATTTTGTTTAATTTAATTTATATGGTCAACAGTCTCTAGATTACTTACGGAACATTGACGCGGAGCTATGACTCCAAGATAACTTGTACAATGGTCGCAGGCATACGAAAGAAGAAGAATTCATTTATGTTACTACCCGACTAGGTACTTTGTTTTCTATAATATCAGGTACTTATAGGTGTTTTAACTTTTATTGATTACATATCTATCTACAACAAGATGTGTATTTATACCATAATGATACACAGTATACATATGGCTTTTCAAAATCACGAATTTAAATATTTACCTATTGATTGTTTCATGAAAAAATAATGGTTTCTATTTGATGAATTCGATCCTGTCGTGTGTCCGCTGTCTGTTTGACAGGTGAACCGTCAGTGTCAACACATCCCCGCCCACCTCGCCTGTGATTGACATGATTACTCTAACTTTATCATCATCATCATACACGATCACCGCAGCCAACGTTGGCGCTCCGCCCGTTCTCGTACACCGCACACCGCACACACCGAAACACCAAGTCATCCTATCATCATCGACTGATTGTCTATTAGTTTAGTCATCTTATCTATTAAATCGTGAGCTGAAAGATAAGCGTGACAAAATAATGAATTGAATTCTACTTTCAATACATGAAGACAAAATGAAAAAATCATATACAGTCTATGGAAAACATGCACACATACCTAATTTATATTTTAAGGGCAAACCGCGAATGCTTTTCACTAAATTCCTTTGAGATCTATGTAACATTCCATTCACATGACACTGACTGGGCTATACAAAGAATTGTCACGTAGGTAAGCAATTCGGCGGATTTTCTTGCATATATCAAACGGAAAATTTCCATAGTGGAGACCAAATGGTTAGTAATATTTTTTCAACATTCAAGCGCCTGTAACAGTTTTGGATTAATTGTTTATATATCAAGTTATCACTAGTTAGGGAATACACATAGGTGTCTATCAAAGTTAGTACCGATATGATTTAATTTGTTTCATCTCTTTGTGGTCCTATATAGTTGTTAGGTTGTGATTCATTACAGCAAGTACCATATAGGATAATACTTAATATGAGTATTTAGTAGATAATAATATTACATAATATTATTTTCTTACGGTCAGGTATAATATTCTGAAACGGTTCTATCTCGAAGTGGCTTGAGGGGATATCTGATCATGTTACTTACGCTGTCATGTCTGTATCTACCGGGTGCACTGACTCTGTAGAGCCGGTGATTCATTTCAAAAAGGAATCCTACTTCTTGAATGTAATAGTAATAATCTACGGATTACACCATCCACGTAAATAAGGGTGATTTACTTAAGTGATGTAATAGTTTAGATAAATACATATATTTACACAATAAAGTGCATCGATTATAGTAACTATTTAAATGTACAAACCCATGTTTGTTTAAGATATTATACTATTGATGGAATAATTAACGTAGGTATTTTCGTTACTATTTTGGTTGATTCAAATTGCTTAATTTTGAATTTAAGCCGGTAATTTTTCGTGAAAAGATCAATATTTTTATAATAATTATCTATGTTCACTTTGCCAATGATTTTTATATACAATCAAGGTATATCCCAATAATGAGGAAACAAGTAATACGCTTGTGCATAAAAACACAAGACTCTCTTTGCGCAAAATTACCTGTGACATGATATTTTAAGAATGGGTGGAGAACTTTATTAGTAATCAAGTTTTGCTGCTGATTCCTACAGGACACTCGAGAAATTACTTACGACATTCCAGGACTAAGAATGCGTCCTTGTGGAAGTACCAAACTTTTCATATGTAAAATATGTGTTGTACAACGCTATTTGTATTCAGTAGCATGTTTTCAAGTTGACCTCAAAAAAGTGATAATCTGTGTTAATAAAATTACATGACTATAGGTATAAACATTTTAATCACGTTTTATTGTATGGGTATTGGGTATAGGTAGGTACTAACATCTCAGTATTTCTCAAAACAAGATCGTGAATAAAATGGCCGTATAAGAAGTAATAATAATATTCTTCGCATTATCGCAGACATCGATAGTAGTACTATCGGATTAGAGGGCAAGGCATCAAGCAATGGTAGCTGAGAAGCATGTCTGTTGATCACAAATAACTGTAATTATCAGGAGAACATCGGATATATGTTGGTCGGTGTTTATACAATCTACTTCGCTGCTATTATTATACGATGGACCACGAGAATCATTGTAGTACCTGCCTATCAAGTAATACCTGTATCAACCTTGAAATGGGAGCAATCTTGTATCAGGAAAACAGAAGTGAAAAGATGTTGTAATATGTCAGTGGTCGATTACGATCATATTGTTTTTTTTTTTGCAACTTGTGCATAAAGTCGCAACTGACTTTTCAAGCCATCCATAAATACATCTACACAATTAAAAAACAGTCACTTCTTGAATTAGAGTGGTAGCAATATCCGCATCCCTTTTATGCATTTTTACATACACCACAAACGGCAAATGGGATTCTCTTGCATGTGGCTGTGGAGAGTCGGTCCAATCCATCCAGTATATAGTAATTGAAGAACCTCATCTGAGAGTGTTTCCTGAATCGTATACATCAGATATCCACAGTGGCACCCCTAATGCTCTTGACGCATGCTTTGATAACCTAAATGTTGCTTTTTAGGGTATGGTCTACTGTATAATGTACGTAGCAGATTTGTCTTATCTTTTGACGTTGCCACCCAGAGGTGGTGGCTGGTGCCACACGAAATATTAATAACTATTAATTTCTCTCGTTTTGGTCAAAAATTGTCTATTCAACATATGTGATAGGTATATAGAGAGATAGTACTCGTGATGTTTTGTAATCAATATCAGAACACTTGTAATCAGGACTTTTTAAATTAATCGATTTCAAGTTAAACCCTATACTTTATTGATTAACTTCCGTTTGATTGTGAAATTACTCTAATCTGCTCGTATTTACTAACAAAGTATTTGTTGCTTTAAATTAACTTTAGTTTAACTTGCATTACTTTAACCTCCTGAGTGCCCTGGAAGTTGTACGACGTTATAAAAAAATATCCACAGCAGACTATTAAAAATGTTCATTTGTTATACATTATTTGTTTCAACACGATAAATTTTAATACAGTTTTTAAGTGCATTCGAAAGAAATCATATTTGCCTTATAGACAGAAAATAATTGAAATTAACTATTAATAAAATCTATTCAGCCATCTCTTCGAAAAAAAACCGAATTATGATAATGATATAAAGAATTTGGAAATTATGAGTCATATTTGTCATATAATACTGTCGATAAACTGTTTTTCAGGACAGTAAATTATTATTGTTTGTTTAATCTTGACTATATAATAAGTTATTATTCCGAGGCATCCAGAAGGTTAAATGTAGTATAATATCTATCTATCATTATTGTCTGTATTCTGCAGTAGCTGCTCACCTGGGAGCTTTTTGCTTCGCTTTTAGATGGACAAATAAATTACTGTGATCAACTGTGATAGGTTAAGAACCCAAGTAAATGTTGCTTGTAGCTGATAGCTGATAGCGGACGATGCAATGAACGGTGAATGCAATGAAATGTCTGAATTATCTACTCTACTTTACGTTACTTATTTCTATATACCAAACATTATTTATTGTACGATATATAAATACACTTGTAAATATTTCAAGCTTCCAGTGAACTGTGCGCTAAAAATAAATGTACAAAATGTTAATAGTTTTGTAACTCTTTAGCGAACATATGTAACATCTACCATATATGTTACGGATAATGCTAGAAAAACAAAGTTCCAAGGTTTAAATCCCGGCGCTGACAATGTATTCTGCATATTACGACACAAGCTCTTAGCTTATTGCGACATGTGCAGGAATGTATTTAGGTTTTTGTATGCAAGCCCAGATCTTTTCAAAAAAATACACTTAGATACTATAAAATTGCGTTTGCCACAGAAAAGTTTTCAATAAATAATTCCACTTTTAGGTCATCTGTACTCCAAACTCCAAGATTAGATATAGGCATATAGATATATGCTCTAATATGAAAACCAAATGTCTAGTGCAAGAATGATGACACCAATGTCCTATATGGACCGCCATACATTACGAGATCTAACTATAACCAAATTATTTGGCTATTCTTCTATCACATTCAGCATTTGCCATTAATTTCATGTAATAATAACACATCATAAGCTAAATAATGACATGTGCCTAACAACATTTATAGATCAATTTTATATGATTTGTATAATATGCTGTGTTATAATGGATCTCACCTATGAAACAATATAAATACCGATACTTAGTTTTTTTATAGTGGATCATTGATATATTGTTAAAACATTGTTTTGGCGGTTAATCGATGAGATCAAAGCAGTTTGTTCGATATTATTCGAGATTATATTTTGATCACCAAATATGGATATAAAGTATTTATTGTAATTCACGCTTGTTAGTTATAACATGTGATATAAGTGCATGCTTTCTGTCGATTTATATTCTGTCGATTATATTAGAGACATATTTATCTTCCATATTTTGTTTTACTTTTTTGGCATCTCTATAGTAATTGTATGAGAAGATAATATATATACAAGTGAATTATAGGCATATACTTGCATTACTTTCGTTGCTATGTATGAGACTATAAAATGGAGCTTGTAAAAACCCACGCAGAGATATACTCGTAAACTAACTTTGATTAATTTGTAAATAATTTACCATAGGAATTCGATATTTTAAAACCGATAGAAAAAATATTTGTAGCATTACCTACATGTAAGTTTAGACTACATCATTAAACAACAACATTTGAACCCAAACTCTCCTTTCATAAAAAAACGTTATGAAAGTTTAGTTAGTAAAAGTAGTCGTTGCAACAAGTTGTGGTTGGTAGATAAATTTAAGTTAAGATTTCTACTGGTTATTTTCTAATTAGTTAGTTAAGAATTCCTCTTGGTAGAGTGAGTTCTGAGTAACGATTTAATATTATTGTACCTACGTGTGATGGTTCGTTATCTCGAGAAAGGAGGCTTTCCGAGAACCACTTGTCAAGGAAATTATGATTAGAAGAAGCAAATAACAACATTGTAGAACATAGCAACAGTGGCATGCGATGCGATATCATTATAGAAAATAATATTTTCTGCGAATCAATAAGAAAAATTAGCAATTATTACTATGATTATCATCAGGTAGCTGTTACATGTAAAACAACATACAGACACTTCTGTACATCGGCCTGAGACAGACAATTCTCTATCTTAGAAATTCGCTTTATCTATAGGATTTGTATTAATGATTCTTAAAACTGGGAAGGCGCAAGTAGCATAATATTTTTCAGTGAAATTACATTATTTATTGTGTTTATATATACTTATTATGCGCACGTACGTACCTCTCATGAACTGTAAGGACTTATACCTTGAGGCAACATTATTACTAAACCGCACCAAAAGTGGTCTATAATATTATACAGCGAGTATTGATTCCTTGTTTTTATATAGGCTATACAAAATGTAACAAAATAAAATACTTATATATTTCTTCTCTGTGACATTTTATTTAATTGCCTTAATTTCATTTAATACCTGGGTTACGCTGGGCATATAAAAGTTAGTATAGGATATGCGACTATGTCATTATTACACTTAGTTCTAATTGAATTGGTACTATTGTGTAAGTATAAGGTATCTTATATCGCTATTCTGCCTACATCATTAATGAGCTATACAAGTTAGTACTTATTAAATAAATCGTAATATTGCACAATAAATGCACGCCAATAGTTTCAAATTAGTGCAGGTATTTGACAATAATTTATATGGAAATCTCCTTCTGCCATCGGATGATTCAAAAGAATTGGATATTTGAATTTATGTGCAGCAAGATTCAGATTTTTTTCTTACTAATAGCAAGCTGATTTACATATATCCGCATCCCTTATGAGAAAACTTAACTTAGAAAAATGCTTGGTATAAGTAAAAGAATAGGTAATATTTGTCATCTACGTTTGAACATGCGTTCCTATAGGCTTGCGAATTGCTTATATAGCGATCAATAAATTCAGTTCGCTAGTATTAGATTGCTTGATTGGAATTTCACAGAAATTATTTACCCTAATTAATTACCAACCAGTCGCACCCCCTATGATGTGACATTGTGACATCATAGATGTAATATAATGGATAAACATGAATTATTAGAGATACGAGTCAAATGATACTCGTATCGATTTGCGGGCAGTACTGATCAATAAATCTATGTAATTATCATGTTCCCTAAATAAACCGTACAAATTATACTTACATATACTAAAATAGAATAGACTACATTATAGATATACACTATACTAGGTACGTATATCATGTAAATATTGATTGATGAGTCCAATGCCTTCATTCATTACTGTGAGGACTTTACAAGGTGCTATATAATTCGTGGCTCAATCATTAATATGTAAGGAAAACTGACACTCTGAGGATGGCAATCGTTCCACAACAGGGGTGGTACTTTTTCAGCTTTCTCACCCAAAACACGCAGATAAAATGTTTATGGAAAATGACCCTTACAGCGACATACATAAGGGCGTTTTGTTAGTTTGCATTTTATTTGCGTGTTTAGAGTGAGAAAAGCTTAGAAAGTTCTGCCCCAGATCATTGATCTAGGACACCAGTAAGAATAAGAAGATCAATCATTAATATATAAAAGATTTTGATCGCCGTTTGAAAATAGTTTTGAATTCTCACTTTGTATTGGCCTGAAGAAGTACACGGAAATGTCTATAAACTAGTCGCCTATTTAATTTATATAAAGTCTGTGGAAGATACTGAATATTGTGTTTGGTTTTAATAATATTTTTCTATGTTTTTTTTCATTATATCTACGTCAACCAACTTTTACGTTCACGATGTGGCACAAGAGAGACGATTACTTATTCCATATATCTATGCATTGAAATCATTTAGGTAATGATTATTTTGGAATTTGAATTGACATTCATAATTGACGTGGAAATAATAGATTTAGCTAATTATATTAGGTAATATAACTATTGAAAAAAATACTCTTCTAGAACTAGGAGCTAAATTGTTTCTTGGGAGGGTTAAGAAAAAATGTGTGACGTTTGTGTGACGATTGATTTCAACGAGTAGTCATTCTTTTTCTCCAACGTATTTTGGAGATACACAGTAAGATAATTCAGTTCAGTTTTGTAAACCTTTATTCTTGTTAAAATTTCGATCTGAAATTTTGTTATAGATATTTCATATTGAATAGTGTTGTCAGTTTGGTAACACACGTGATATAGGTAGGTGCCTAGGTAATGTATGGGTAAAACATAATACGAAGCCTACATAGCACTTAATGAAGGATGAATGGGTTTCATATAAATTATGATATCAATTTATATGTCAATCATATCGCACATGATCGATATGGCATGGCTGGCGTGTGTAATGTGACAGACGATTATTGTAATTTATGTTACTAATGTTCACTAATCTGAATATCTTATTTTTTATTGTACCTACACGTATACATGAACACATACCTGATGAACCTATAATATTTTTTTCAAATATCAATTTATGTAAAGTCAATATAGACCTATATTATCGATAATTTGTTATAAAACACACAAATTTTAAAACACATACTCATAATTTTATCGTTGTGTGAATTTTGTGTAGGTATTTTATTTAGTATGAAAATAGTAGGTAGACATGATGACGTATGTACATCTATTTTTATAGGCATTTTTTCCCATAACACTTCTCTCTTTTGGGTTACGAAACAGAGGGATTTATCTTCATGCATGTGAGCTTTACGAGTATATAGTCAACTGAAAGATTGTATGGAGATCCGTTCCTACCAAATGCATTTTCTTTTCACCAATTAATTCTTCAGCATTTTTTTACTTGTGTCGTGCATTCCTTGAAAATTGGTTGTGCATGGAAGCTCGAACAGTGAACACTTCCCACTGCCCATTTGTTACGACACGCTATGGAAATGTTGTGGATTTCTTTCATAAACTCACGATAAATATGGATGACATATGTAAACTAATGTGCAATTTTAAATTAGATCAAGTACAATAAAGTTTTTCTGGAAGTGGAATAATCATCAATATTCGAACAAATGCATTGTAAAGCCCTTTTGTATGAAAAAAGTTAAACTCACATGAGTTTCCGGTGAGATCGTTTGAGGAGAAAGGTTTAAGAGTGTACAAATTATTTTAATAAATTAAGAAATTACTATCGTTTATAAAGCGTAGGTATATTGAGTGACTTGTGTTACGAAGAACCATTCCTGTTCAATGTATTCCTAATAGGTGTAACAAAAATATCAATAAAACCAATACTTAATTAAACACTGGCGTAAATATGTTTTGTATAGTTTCCAATCATATTTTGGGTGTATGTTTATCAAACAATTTATCATCTTTTTTATATAATTTAATTCATTTTATATAGCGTGGCGTTACGGATAATACAATACCACGGCTGAAGGAAAATAATAATGTAATTCAGGGGCGCCACGCCACCTTCCTTGGAAGGCGTGACGCCCTGTATGAAATATTACCCGGGCTTGGGTTTGGGATGTTTATCAGTAGGTGTATTAGGGAGTAACTATTACTAAATACTACACAGTAGATCTGAGGGTATATTATAATAACTGCTGTTTTTAATAGCCTAATACAAATCATCATACATTGATACTGCAATCAGCGTAAAACGGCAAAGATTCATAGTTTTTGTCCAGTGTTTTTTTATAATAAAAAGAGCAATAATATTTTTTTTATGGTGGATAAGAATGGTAACGATATTGGGTCCGATTCTTAAACCAAAATAAGTGTATTTTTAAGCTATTATCTAACCATGAAATAATACAAAAAAGAACGTCTTGATTTAGTTTATACGCATTTACTCGTACTTAGTTATATAATAGACCCCAGTGTCAATTATTTTCACTGTGAAATGAACGAAATATTATAGAAGGCGTTTTTTCCCCAAATAGGAACTGTTATTTGTATGGGCCGAATCTATCCAGAACTCGTAGTAAAAAGTGGAGGATATAATATCGAGTTCAACTAGAAAATAGTAATAGGTATGTAATGTTTTATACTGCAGTGAATGTACTATAGAGATAGGTTAGGCCAAGCTAGAAAATAGGAAACAATATGTCAAAATACGGACAGTTTGGGACAGCTGGGCCCTAATGAGAAATTAACATCGTTTTATAATATTCTATGGTAAAATATTAATAGGTAAATACAACGTTTATTAAATAATTAATTATTCAGAGAATAGTGAAACCTCTTTAGAAAATTATTAACACATTTTAATACCTAATGTAAGGAGGGTAGCCTGGCCATAGTATAAACATATGCTTTATTATCCAATATTCTAAGACATGTGTTAATTTTATTTCTATCTATACCGATGTATTTAAATTTTTGCACAAAATTATTACATTTCCACTGTGAACGTCCTGAGATGATTTTTTTTAAGGAAATTTTTACAGCAACACTTCAAAAACGATTGTTGTAGAAGATATCGACTCATACCGTGTTTCTTATGTATTTGGATATGTTCATTAAAAAAAACTAAGAAAAATGTTGTAAATGCAATTAATAAATTAGGTACTTAAATGAAGTAACAAAAAATAAATTTATACCTTCTCATCTCATACTATATTTAACATTAATTTTCCAGTTATATACACAACCTACCTGCATTAAAACTTATAAATAATAAAAAAATAGGTTTGTTTTTTATTACATTTGTGAAAATACAGTGTATTTATTTCAAGAAACACCTGTTTGTGTTGGTAGGATTTACGTAATGTATTTTGTTTACGACTAGAATATTAGTTAAATATAATTTAATTTACTATGATTTATTAATAATTAAATAATATATCATTACGTCTTATAAAACGCCCACATTTAATTATTGTTTTATTGTTGTTACAATGAAACATTTCTTTATTAAAATTTAATAATAATAAAATATTAACATTGCTTTATAGAAAATAATCAAATAAGAATATATCGACAAATATACCGGGATAAATATTCTTTAAGATTCAATTTATTTGATCCACGTAGGTGTAATAGATAATTATAATAATCAACAAGTATTTCATTCTTAGTAAAAAGTTTAATTCTTTATGTACTCGTATGTCTCAAGATATTCGATGAAACGAGTGAAAGATTTTGTGCTTCCTATTGAAGACTAACATACTTATAACTTTTTACAAAGTTTTGAAATTCAGAACAATGATCATCAGCTTTTCCGGTTGGTTCGATCGACGATCTTTATTTCACTTCGAGTCTGAAGCTCACTCTTCTCATTTCATTATTTAGTACTTTGGGCTGAAATCAGTCGATTCAAATATTATGTTTCTTTGGTCTATATTATTGTTTGAGATTCTAGTGCCAACTATAATATAATCCCAAATCGTAGTAAGCAATTTAATGTAAAGTTTATATTATGTAACTCGCTTCAACAGTTACTAAAGGAGGGACTTCTGAATATATAACTCAATTCATATTATTTTCATGTAACCCATAAAACGTTAGGTAGATGTAGAACTAGATAGGTATAAGTTATGTAGGTATACATATAAAGTAATTAAAGAGACCTCCATTAATATTGTACATACACTATTTTAATTACAATTACATAACTTATACAACAGCAAAAAGTTTTCATTAATTCATTAATATGTTTAGTACTTGTACCTATCTAACAGTAGATAGCATAATAGTTTTTTTTTTAATTTCCAGTACATTTGGTAGATAAGATATTTTTTTCAATTGTCCTATCACCCTCATCACCAGAGTAAGTCTATAGATGTCCTCTGCCGTCTGGAAAAGCAGAATACCTATGACTTTTATGGAACATAAAATTCACCGATTGGTAGACTATATATACCGAAAAATGCCAATAAATATGACTATCTTAAAATCTACTTGGATATAATTGCATGTCCACGTTCCAAATATTATGCCATCAATATTAATTAATAATTGTCATACACAACAATTTTTTTCCCAGTATTAGGCTGATGGGTTTATATGTAAATCATGAATGATAATATGTAGACTTTTCTGGCTGATAATACTGAGAAGTGTGTTGACAAAGTCATGCCTCCGCGTAAAAAAAATATACATACCTACTTAGCATATTGTGTATAAACCTAGGAGTTCATTAAATAGCCACTAGATGTAGGTATACTTGTATATAAACTAAAATGCTTTTTTAAATTAAGTACTTTTTAATATCTTTGGATCGATTGGTAAAGAAATGAAACACATCCGGTGTAATGCGTGAAATGTAAAATTGCCTCAGGTGGCATAGAACCTGGTCCCAGTACGTCACTCGCTTCATTAGTCACAACATTCTGTACTAATTGTTACCTATTATTGTTTGGTTTGAAGACATAATTACTCGGTGTCATAAACTAATTTTTGACGTATTGAAGTAGTAGATAAATGTTTAATGTTGTAATGTAGGCAAACATAAGATACACTTGTCTTTTTATGTAATGTAGTAAGTAGGTTATGTATAGGAATGTTCACGTAAAGAGAATATCTAAAATAAATAATTAAATAGGTGCTGACAATATATGAACAAGTTCAGGTTGCGATAATATCCCTTTCTTCTCTTTATATCCCTTCAGTCATTAGGCGGGCAGATCACTTGTGCTTGTAAGTAAACTATTTATAAGGGCCAGTGGAAAAAGAGAAAACATCGTTTCAAAGTTTTCCAATAATGGAATTTTCCCGTCGGCGCTTGAGGGTCGTAGGGTCCTGTTACCATAGCGACGCCGCCTCCCCTGTAAGGGGCGTGGTTGTTCCTCCCTTCGTGACTCTTCTTCCACCCTGTCTCTTAGTGTTTCTTCGTCTTCTATTATTTTCTACTTCCCTGCTCTTACACGTGTCAATAATCGCAACGAGCTTTTGTATTCCGTAACCGAGTTTTGATTTGGGTTAATCGCGAAATTATTCCATTGGCTAAACAGGCGTTGACGACGATCGATAAAATTTGCATATTTTTATAATGAAAATTAAAAATTAACTCTTTCAATATTTATTAAACTATACACCAGGTGCGGTGATGTAAAACATATTGATCCTTGAAAAAATATTAGAACACCTTTATAATATACAATCACGGTAATATCAATACTGGGGTAACCAGTAAAGGCTGCTATTTTGAATAAAGCGCACAAAAACTTCGGTTTGGGCAAAAATTTACACGACATTCAGAAAAATAAAAATTAAGTAAAACTACGTAGGCAGGTAAGTACGAGTATGTCATATTTATGTAATGTAAATTTGAAATATTCCCACAGAGCCGTCACCAGGATACTGTGACTAATTACTATTGCCACCGAGTTGTTTAAATGTTTACTTATTCAATATAGTAATATAATAGAATATGTATATTATAAGGAACTGTTACTGTTTATAAATATCATGTAATATTAATAATAATGTCCAAGAGAACGCCTCTTCCCGCGGGCTGTATTTACCTACATAACTAACATCTTAATGGAAACTCCAAAGAGCGTAACTTGAATGAGTACTGAGTTGTTATGAACTGTTTTAAATATTGTCGAATCCCTACACTTATTAAAAATCTTTTGAAACACATTGTTCTCGTGGGTGACTCACACTCTTTGGGTAATAAAAGACTTTGGGAGTATTAGTAAAGGACCTCTCGTTACTATCCTCGAGGGAATGACGGAAGTCAAAAACCGTAGAGGTCACCTCAAAGATTGCTACCTAGATCATGTGATCGGCGATGTACAAAGAAATGAAAAGGCTAGCGGGTAACAGATATCAGTGGAGGGATAGAGTGCTTGGTGATTTATAATGTTGTACCTAATAAGATACTTGGTATTTGCAAGAATTATAGTTTTTTCCTTAAAAGAGACGAGAGGCATCTTCTTTCACATAATGTAGCGTTATGTGAACTCCCTTGGGGAGGAAGCAGGATGGGTCTTTGGCTGGCTTAAGTGATCACTTTATGCCCAGGGCAACGTGCGCAACGCAGATGAATTCCGGTTCCATACCTAAAATAATTTAGGTATATCCGAAATCATTTGCAAGAATGTTGGAAGAGATTATTACACGTCGAATACATGCATCATCCTCGGTTGAAAAGAGTTGTATTTCGCGATGCTTTCCATCCAATTCCACCAGTTAAGTTTGTGGTGGGTAAAAGTCATTTACGCACTTCGTTTCTAAAGTCAAAGTGCATATATATTCTTAATGAATTACTACTGTATAGTATGGTGTATTATTTTTCATCGGTTGTGACGTGTTGTAGGCGGTGACGTGTCACACTATGACAGGTCTCCTCTTTGGAAGTGTCAAAACAATTCAAAACAGACGAATTCTACGCACGTGTTGCGGTCAATGTATCAAAATAAAAACACACAGTAACAAATATAGAGCAGACTAGGACAGGGTCGAACTAGTAATCTATAGTAATAGTTATCATTAGGTACATATACTCGTATGACGGCAAAGTTGAGCGAAACAATGAATTGGTCCAAGACAGGATGACTCTATAAACTCGTTGGGCAAACTAGAGTGACAATAATTAGTGGATCGAACAGGGATTTGGATTTTTAAAACACAGGAATTACTGTGAGAAACAATGTATAACTTTTCCTTCAAATGCCTCCCACGAACGTCTGAAAGTCACAAAGCTTCCTGCTGAATGTGGTTTCCAATGAGTATTCTACTGATTTCGTTAACTTCGTAACTATGGGCAGTGCAAAAGTTTTATGGGTCATCCAAAAAGACCTAATACCTAGCTACTGACAGCAAAAGAATATTCTTGTACTACTTTCACCCCGCAATACAACAATATAAGTATTACTAGCCTTACCATACTCAGTAGGTATTGGTACAGATGCACAAATCTTAAAGTAAATTACAATAATTACAGCAGCAATTATTCCTCCAATTTAAGTAGATATTTAATTCATAATAACGTTATCTTTGCACGTGTTGACTAATTAAAGTCAACGTGGATTCTGTTGGCAAACCTAGATGTAAGGGTGCCTTCCCACGAGAAGTGAATCCGTGATTTTGGATTCGTACGCGAATTTGGATTAATCCCTTCCGGATGGATGATTTCGTGCACGGGGTATGGGGAAATAGTTCCCTATTTTTATAATAATATAATAATTCATTGTATTAATATTTTTAACTTTTTAACTTTAGCGTTGTAAATTTTGAAAATATCTTGAGTCCGTTGAAGCAATAAATAAATAAATATAATATTATCTCTGTCATACTGTTGAATATATACTAATTCTGTTTTTGTGTTTAAAAATTAGATCGATCAGGTAAGAGAATTATTGTCTTTACACCAATATTAATTGTAATTTAGTAAAAAAAATAAAAGAAAGCATTGCCTGCGGCATTAATTTAACTTGTTTGTGGGTGATATTTTTTAAAGATTGTCACACGGAGTTTTTGTAAAAAGTAAAAAAGGGTGCGGATGGAACGTTTGTCTTGACATGTACGTAACCGACCGTTGACGCCTTTTTACTCATGAACACCAAAAGGTCGTGGTGACTCGCGAGCGTGTAGCGGGCGCATTATGTGTCAGGGTGTATATTATATTTATTTTGTACGGAAAAAAATGTCTGCAATAACTGGAAATTAGAGAACACATTAAATAATTTATTTATTTATTTTTAATATTATTTTAATATTATTTATGTCGATATTATCAGAATAAAAGAAAACCGGCCCAGTAAAAGTGCAAAAATGTGCTGTTTCAGGTCCGTGGTATAAGAAAAATATAATGATTGGTACCTTAAACTTTTTTCATTTTAAATAAAATTATAATTTCTTTATCATTCGTGTGTTATTTAGACTAATAGATTAGGTACATAATTTTTCAAGGGAGACATTTGAAAGATTGGCATCATACTGATAAAATGCACCACATCGACTTATAATTCGCTGTAACAAAATTCCAGAAAAATTAATTCAATAAACAATAAGAAAATATAATGTTCCCCACTCTATGGCAACTGGGGAATCTAAATTTATACATTATTTATTTTCATTTTAATTTTTCGAATCATGCGGGTGTGTGCATCTCTTTCACTCTCGTTGTATATTGTAACAGTACAAAACCCATAAGCATATTGCTCAAAATAAATAAACCCCACAAAAGCCGTACAAAAGCCACACAGGATTTTTTTTAGGGATAAAAGCACAAATCTAATTGAATTTTGTAAATAAAATTAATTGTATCGAATAGTATTCGAGTAAATTATACTAGGAACTAGAATAGATTAAAAAATACGAATAAATAAGCGGATCTAAAATGGGATAGACAATGATTTCAACATTTTATAAATAATTCATCTAAAGAAATCCAACTAAAAAGTTTAAGCTTTTATTATTTGAGGATTTTTTATTGGTTTTTAATCATCTGTAGACCATATTTAAGGCACTTGGAATCGTCAGGTTTACAAACACAAAATCAAATGCAATAAATCAATAAACACAACAAAAAAGAATGAAAGCAATAAACACATAGACAATACAAAACTATAACACATTTGTGGTACAATTTAATGCAGGTCTGGATGTAAATTGTCCAGAACTACATTAAGTACGTCATATTTCTGAAGGGTTTTTGTGTTTTTTGGGGTTCATACTACATCATCGTAAATACTCCTATGGGTTTTTCTTCGGAAACCGTTGTGTATACACGCGCTGAAACATGTAAGTAGGGTTGTCAACATTTTTTCAGCTGATTATTCCATCTGCATCAATAAGTAATTTTAAAAAGTTATCGGAAGCCTGGTTGCTAACGCGCTCGATCCTCGATGCCGACATACCCCACTTCACGACACAAGCTTTTAAGCTTGTTATGAAGTGTACAAATATGTATCAGGGTGTAATTCGATAATTTTATGAAAATAAAAGAAAACATACACATTATCTTATTGTTCTTGATATCAGTTCTTAACTCTTTTTTTGTTGCTTCCTTCATTATCCCCTCCTTTCTTCCTCTTCTTCTTCCTATTCCCATGCTTCATCCTTCCCTACCATAAATGTTTTATAGATATATGATATATATTTTTAACTATGTAATGTAATCTATTTGTTTTGCGTGTGTGCTAATTGTGAACGGATGTAATTGGTCTTGTGTATTGATATTTTTGTATTAATGTACCTGCCAATGTTTGTTTTTGTGACTGTATCTGTTCCATGTGCAATAAATAAATAAATATCTACTTAACTATTTAAATAAAAACTGTCATTTTATGAACTGCTTGAATATTATAATATTTTTATTTGCTAGAAAAGTGTGGTTTTCTCAATTTTAAAATTAATGTAAATTACACACTCATTCGTCAGTCGAAAACTGCAGGCAATGATATAATTCTTAAACTGCGTTTAAATTTTACAAGTGAAGCGGATTTGGTTGATATTTTCTTAGTTTTAATGTTGCCAAAAAAAAATATATAGTATTTTGCGATCCATATATTTCTTGCAACTCACTTTCAATATTATTATTATACTCTAGTACGGTTGACAACCCTCGTTGTTAGTGAATATATATCCGAAAATATATCGAATAATAATTATTTTTATTGTAAAATTGTTACAAAAATATACAAATTACCCGACTAGCAAAAATTACAACACGTTATTTTCAGTTAATGTAGGTAGCTACATGTTATCAATTTAGTATCATATTCTTGTATTATGTATTTTTGTACCTATGAATAACTTTTGAATCAGTATTAATTTACAGTAAGTAATGTTAAGAGTATGCATACCGACATTTCAAAAATTTCTAAAAACGGGAGACCTTCTATCTCGACTACCGTTATTAATTATGCTTTGGAACAAAATAGGGTAGATGCATTGAACCTTTATATAACCGTAAAAGATTTTTTATATCTTGTATAGATTTCTCAAAAAAAATGGAAAACACCTCTGATCTTTTTTCCGAAAGACGGAAACTCGTTTCCTGAAAGTCGTTGAGTAAAATTTTTTTTTGTACTGATAATATGCATTAAAACCTAGGGAATAACCGTAAAAGTTTTTTGATAGACGCAAAATTAACCTCAAAAAATTAAAAAAACGCTATTTTTACCATTTTATCATGCGATTGTCACGCGATTTTGAACCTTAATGCCGTGGGAAAAGACTGTGACGTCATTCCTGGTGCCAATTATATAGGTAATACCTACCGATTCGGTATAATACTTTAAGTAAAAGTTAATGTCGCCGCCACACGCTTGCGAGCGTCTACGAGTTTTTTGCGTTCATGAGTAAAAAGGCGTCAACGGTCTGTTACGTAAACGAGCCAAGACAAACGTTCCATCCACACGCCTTTTTACTCATATACACAAAAAACTTGTGGGCGGCGACAAATGGAATATATATGTATTACGTTTAATAGTTATAAATACTATAGAAAATGAAGTAACGTAATAAGCTAATAGGTACATAAATATATACATAATTATATTTTTTAATAAAACGTTTTTTATTTTGTGAGAATCAACACACACACACACACACCCTCACACACACACACACACACACATAATTATATTACACATTTTGTAATTATCAAACTATAAATTAACATTGAAATAATTGAAAAAAAAGTTTAATTTTAATTAAAATACATTTTAAAATAGAAAAGAAGAAATAAAATGATAAAAAAACTGTCTGTTTGGGATGTTTCCTAAAGAAATATCTACGTAGTACGTATATGTATATTGGATTCAACACTTGTATTGCAAGTTATCCAAACGCTATGGATTAGACGGATTCATCTGGATTCATCAAGGCGTGTCCGCGGATTCACAGGCAACCTATTTCCCACGATCCGTGCACGTCTTCGATATCACGTACCGCCATACAAATCGCTATGAAAAAGTCTGTAGATTCACGGACTCACTCCTTCCCACGGCATGCGAATCTACGGACGAAGCAGGATTCACGGACCGTGGGATATAGCCATAAGGCATACTTGCAAAGCTTCATGGTGCTAGGGCTAGTCTTACTTATTATTTGCGTATAAATAGGCAGATTTTTATTCAATCTCTCATGAAACTATTGTATAGTAGCATACGTGTATTATGTGTAGGTATGTAATACGGTATATCTATGCAAAGAGTCCAATTTAACGACAATATGTTAATTAGATTTAGTGAAAGTGAATATTGGACATGGACTTATGCATGGATAACAATTACATGAAGCTGAATTGAGATTGAAAATTATTTGCAATTATTTTGTTACGTCTCCACTCTCCAGTTATAAAACATTTCTTCATTGGTCGTCTCGGACCTGCCAATTTGGCAAAAACGTCTAACAATTCCTACGTATTTTCTTGTAAATGGTATTAATTTTTATTGAAAATATAAACAGGTTCTTATGGTGCTTAAATTTTTCATTAATTGAATTAGGTGTACAAGTCATAATATTAAATACTTATCATAATCGTTTCAATTTATACCATAATTTGTTTCTACTATTTATATGTAGGTTACGTTTGGGAAATATATTAATAATATTAATGAGTACTCATGTTTATAGAAATAATTAATAATATAATATTAACTACCTACTTAATATTGGAAAATTATATAAATTCACTAAGTGAATATTGTTAGTATTACCTACACACATACACCCACTCAAATTTACAGAATTATCTACCAATTTTCAATTATGTCGACATATATCTCATTACTGGACATATAATATCAGTAATTATGGAGACTCTGTTTCTACAAACCTTTTTAAAGTAGGTAATTATTACTATACCTACTACTTCTATATGTAGATAGTAAATCATTTATGTGAAATTAACTGATATGGTATCAATTTTTTCGACGAGTTTTATAAAAGTCAAAAGATTAATCGCTAAATGTGTTTCCAAACATTATGAATTTAGAGCTTTTAAATTTTCTATTTAATTATAGGCCACAATTTAAGATATAGGTACCTAATTGTTAAAAATAAATGATAAACTTATCAGATCAAAATAATTTGGAGCTACGATAAACGTGCCACATTTATCTATGTAAGTACTACAAATTCCGAAGGTTATTTCTAACCGAAGTAGTTTAAATTTGTAATTATTTTCAAGGCTCAAAAATATCAATTATGGTAATATATAATTTAAAAGTTTTTTTTTATTTGTTTCAGCCGGTAAGTTGAACAACTTACCAAGGGATGCATCCAAAAGATGAACTTTCTGTCTACGTGAGTAACATATCAATATAATAATTTATTTTTATTCATCCATAATTAGGCAAAAACACGTTATTTTTACACCTAGAATGTATTTATTCTCACCTTAATTTCCTTAAGCAGGGACTTATTTTTAAAACGGGTTTCATTTAATTTTTGGACACCGGAAACTTGTTTTATAATAATGTTTCTAGGAAATGAAGACATTCTTAAAACGGTTAATTCGTTTCTTTCTCATTAATGGTGCTTATACTCAGTTATAGAAAACCATGAACCTATACATAATGTTAATTAATATAACTGAAAATATAAATACCTTCATGCAAATAATAATATAGTTGATATGTGATGCTTATTCCAGGGCATTTAATGTTATGTAATTTCAATAGAAATCATTCATTTAGGGAATTGTAAACATGGTGTCATTTTTGATAACTTTCGCTGACACCTTTCACGTGGACTTACAAAATGGTCCGTAATAAAAAAAAACAAGATGTAGGTATCTATCTATATATTTAATCCAATCATATTATAACTAAATTAAACACTTACATCACTTTTATTTAATACAAGTCTTTCGTAATATGTAATAAATATTGTTAATACCGTCCTATACGTAATATTCTCAAAATATCGATTAGATCGGCCAATTGGTGATTGGATGTTCAATATTCAGGGTCCCATTCTAATATGCTGTACCGTGTTACCTGTCGTGGGAACATCATTTATGTGTCCGTGTCTTAGATTAGAAGTAAACTCGTATAGTAGTAGTAATATAGTTGATACCTACCTCGTGGATTTGTTGTTCAGTTAGTTGGACTCCATTAAATTAACGACCAAAACAAAACGATTATTATCAAAATTCTCCTCCCAGGGATCAAACACCATTGAAGTTTTAGGACACTTTGAAATACTGTTTATTGCCGCCTTATTTAAATGACTTAGGAAGGTTCTTTATAATTCCTTTTTTTAAATCTAAAATTGAAAAAAATACCTATAAGTACCTGGACTGGTGTGAATTAGATGATCATCAGTCTAATGATATGCGCGTGAGTAATGAATTTATAATAATTCATATAATTTTTGTACTGAAACTTCATGTACTTAAGCACCAAGAGAAAATTAATCTGTATCAACATTTTATTCCAAAAAATGCAAATTTTTTTAAAACAAATGTTTTTAGAGCTAAATCTGATTTTGGTACCTATCTCTTTAGTGCATTAGGAAAATAAATGCGAAGAAATAATCAGTGCGAAAAGTTAGAATATCGAATGACTTTTTAATGAATCAATACTCAGACAAGACAATTTAGTATTTTAAATTCATATTTTTGTGTCATTTTTAATTTTATTACTATTTTGCCTATACCTATACTCCAGAACTCAAGGTTCATATCCAATTTATACAAAGATTATAATTATAGGTAAATACCTTAATACATAATAAGATAAATGCAAGTACTGAATTGAATAGTAAATGTTTTATTGATAAAATGGTTGCGTACCCCCGACTTGATTCACATTCAGAGTTCATTTTGTGTAATCGATTTTGATGTTTTTTTATACGAAATATTGATTAGAACAAGAAACTTTATCACAAGACTATGTATTTTCTGTTAATAGATGGTCGATTAGGTTTCAATATACGTAACTATATGATATTACATAGATATAGTATTGGCTGTGGTAACCCGCTTTATTGATAGTTAGATCGATAACCCTGGTTATATTCTATTAATTAACTACACGAATGTATAATTTTTATAAAGCTAGACATTTACTAATACTTACTATTAACAATTTGAAGATTAGTTATCGAGAAAGTATATAGGTAAGTTAATCTTGTTGCAATTTTTCATGTAAATGTAGGCTAGGCACCTACATATAAAATGAAATTACGTACAATTACCTACTTTTAACAAGGTGCTTAATTTAGATATTATTTTGATATAGAATTATCTGGTGGTTTCAATTATATCCACATACCTACTCGTATAGTGAGGGTTTATTACTGATTCAGTTGATTTAAAATTGAGAAAGCTTTTGCAAGATTTTTACGTATTTTATTACCAGAATTTCCTAGTAACTTATGGTTATGTAAGATTTCTCTTTCTACCGATAATTATACATAGTTTGAAATAAAAAAAATATTATTCACCTTCACAAAAGACGAAATATATTCTCTTATACGAGTAGATAATATAATTATTCAAAATATAAGAAGTCTTTCAAGTTTTTTTAGTTATCTACTTACTTTATTTTAATACTTAGATTATTGGTAGGCGTGGCCACATTGTATTCCCAGAGAATCGATATTATATACATTATAAAATAATTGATTCATGTTATACAGTTTAATTAATGTAATTACTTTTATATTTTTAATATCGACAACATGAAACATAATCATATTTTAATAATGAATATTACAAACTTAGTTAGACTTCTATATTAAAGAAATCTTGACTAAATTATCCGACACTGCACGGCATATAATAATATGATCCTCATTTTTTAATAAATCAACTTTCTTTGACACCCAAAAATTTCTCCAGATACCTGCACTGAAATATACTAGTGTATATTTTATCAGGTCAGTCATCTATTATTTTTGTTAGACAGGCATAGTCGAGTACATATAAACTTTGATTAATAAATAATAATAATAATATAACTTTATTGGCACCAAATACAACATTTAACATTAAAAAAGACACAATACATTGCCAAACGGCGGGCTTATTGCCAAGGCAATATCTTCCAGCCAACCGTGAATGTTTTAGGTGCCTTTATTTCTACAATATTCACGCAGTTTGTCGAACACCTACATATATATTTAGAATTTTTGAAGTGTGTAACATTTCCCTCATCCCCACATTTCATTTCATGCCATGCCACAATTTTACAGAAGTGCCAACGTATCTACTACACATGCAGTATATGCATCAGTACATATGAACGTACACTCTTGATGCATTGGTACAATTTAAAATGTTGTCGACGATCACCAGTAGGTAGGTACCTAACCAAGTTGATTCCTATACAGTCATATTTTTAATCATGTTTTATTTCTTCATAATAGATTTGCAGAAACTTTTTTTTTAAAAAGGATCCGTGCTTGTTCCCACAAACCCAAATACTTACCTGCACACATTGCACTAGGTAGAAAGCCTGTATCGCAAAGTGTGGAACACATCGTCAGCGCCGGGGTTTGAGCTCGGCATCTCCCGCTTGGGAGACCGCCGCTCTAACCACCTGGGTGATTAATCGGGTGATATGATCATGCCGGTTTCTTCGTGGTTTTTGCTTGCCTAAATATGTTTCTCTAGTTAAGGCAGCGTATGGTTTCCTGCAAAAAGATACGGTGATATTATGTTAGAAAAGTAAACGACAGGTTGGAGATCATGCACGACCATCAAGAGAGGTAAAGTTAACATCAAAAACATAATTTAATGCCCAATAAATAAAATTCCCATGTCCTATCATACAAGTTATGGGCTATCCAGCATAATCTATATTTAATATCTGCATACAACATAATGTAAATGTTTCTATAATATGATTTTTAATGCTTAAATTATCGATGCATATTGCTTGCCGCTGCATAATATTGATGGAGTGTAGGTAATAATATTTATGTTAAAATATGAAAATTGCGTTATAATTTACAAGTTAACAAAATATAACAATAATGTTTTCAACGATCATGTTCATGAGAACATAATGTCTTGTCCTCACTTACTATAGGACGATTAAATGGGTTTTAAATTGATCCAATGTGAAAAGTTTTATAAAAAATCGATTTATCGAAAATTCTCTTCCTTGCTAACAATTGATTCTAATTTCTTTCGCACATGGTATGTTTTGGAAAAAATCTAGAAATATACTTTATCTGCTGTGGTAGTAGTACTTTAAAAATCATAGGTACCTACTGGTGTATTAAACCGTAAACCTACATTACATACTATAGTACCGCGTTCCGGTTTCAATGGTTTGCATAGGTATGTGAGATCAACGCAAGGCACCAATTGAATTTTTTGTAGATTCTCCTTACGTGTTTCCAAAACATACAAAGAATATAAGAAAACGGAAATGTTTCATTAAAGAGAATTGCAATTGTTCAAATGAACCTTCTGGCGTTTTTCAAGCAATAAAAATGTCTAAATTATTGCAAGTTTTAATTCTTCACCCATATATTTTCATTACGTAACTTGCGTACATAATAATTAATTGTCTACCATCATGAAGATATTAATTGGTTGCAGGTTGATATATACGTCATAATTGTATGCAAATTGTGATATTGTATATATCTGTATCTCTATGTATCCTAGAAAGCATGATATAATAAATTATAAAGTGGAATTATATCGTCATATTTCATCACAATACTATAACGAGACTATGGTAATATAAAAGGCAGGTGGACATGTTTAAAACGCGTGCCGTTTTCTGATTAATCACTATGTATTACAGAACATTGTCATAAAACATGTAATATTGACATTGCTTACCTTTCTAAGCATGCTTTGCCCGGGAAACTGCTAAAATATTTGTCATTTCAACTTTATCCAAATAGGTACGACTCACGTTCTCATATGATAATCAATGATCATACTTGTGTCTCGATATTTTACCGGTACAAACGAATCTTGGTTTTAGGCCGTACAACAAGTGAGAAGTATATGGAAGTACCTATAACAATAAGGATATGAACAAACTATGTAGATATTGACTGTAAGATATTGGTTTTGCAATAAGTTCGCCTTTTGGCACACTATAATTGTCTTGTTTTTGTAACTATGCATATTTTCTCTGGCCAATAACGATTTATTTATTTATGTAGGTATAAACATGGACCATGTTTTGAAAAATATCATGGTTCGATTGAAATCGAGGAATTTAATAATTATTATTTATATACGATGATTATTATTTGAGGATATTCCATAACATCTGATCGTTTAGGCATATTTTTCTTTCATAACATGAAATACCAGCGTACACATTATTTTGTTGTACAATGTACACCTAACATAACCGGGATTCTTGAGTTTAGTTAGAGTTTAGTTAATTAGAGATGTTTGACAGTCAACAGTTTGTCTGCTTGTTTGATAATATGCTTCAGTAAAACTGGAATATGACAATATTAGGTAGGTACTTGTAATACAATAATATAATTAACTTTGTAACAAGTGGTTCTACAACATTGCAAAAAAATCCTCTCTCTACAAGTAGGTATACTAGAGTCTTATTTCTTATACAACTATAGAATAAGCTCGAAACCTGCGTGGACGGAGATGAGAATTTTTTTCATCGGTACAATATAGAGCTCATATTATGCAATTCGGTTTTTTTGGAGGAATTCCTCACAGTCGACTAAAAACTCCAAAAAATGTAGGCGAACATGGCACCTTTGTGATGTGAGTGATTGATTTTAAAAGTTGTATAAAAATCCCAAAGGCAACCAAATGTCTGAGGTTACTGGATAAGACTCGATGCCCAGTTGAACCCTACGGCACAATTATTTTAGCATGGTTGACATTTTAATATAGTTTAGCATGGTTGACATTTTAATATTGCAATAGGACGTATAACTCTTGTATAGAAAAGTGTGTTAGAAAAATTATATCCTGAAAAGGAGCGGACCTATATGTGTACCTACCAGGCGCGAAGATACCTAAGAACACGATTCCCATCGAGTTACCTTTTGGAAAAAAATATAGGTATAATAGTGTCTAATCTGACGTAATCCCATAAGAAATGTTAGCCCCGGCTTCCCTCCTGCAGAAATCCACCCTTCGTCACTGGCTACCTACCTACATCTACCAGGTGCGAAGCTACCTAAGAACACGATTCCCATCGAGTTACCTTTTGGAAAATAATATAGGTATAATAGCGTCTAATCTGACGTAATCTCATAAGAAATTAGCCCCGGCTACCCTTCTGCAGAAATCCACCCTTCGCCCGTGGTACCTACCTATTTGAAGTTTTATTTCATGTTTTAAAATAATGAAAAATTTATGAATATTTTAGGAAACTCAGATTAAAAATTTAGTGATTACTGTGACTGTGACTGTTACATATGTAGTGTAGTGTGTATGATTGTAAACTGTAGCCATTACTTGTATGTTTTTCCAAGTATTTGTTATTTTTCTGATATGAAATGTACACGAGAGTAAATTCCGTATAACGAATATACATAACAAACACAATAATATAATAAATGAAACTATATACAGGTAAGTTATTTTTGTAGTAATGTTATTCGCGGGGCTAATTGCAGAGTTGCATGCGATGCAATGTGTACTAGGTATTGCATTTTTTTAATATTTAAGAGGGACATTTGTTTACCTACTTTTATTCATATCCATATTTAGTACATATAATTAATTTTATCCCAATATTGACACAAGATTTGCCAAAATATTATTTAATCAGCTTTCGGAATTTTCTCTTCTTCTGGCGTTTGATGCATTCTCAATGAGAGAATAGATAGATAGTTTATTATAATATAGTAGACACTTAACATTGTTTGTAATTTAAATAAAATAGTTACACATTACCTCAAATACGCATAGCTACATAGGTATCAACATTATAATTTGGCATCATTAAATTTTATTATTAACGATTTTTTTTCTCTAATTTTTCAATGAAATTTTAGCATACTACCAATGATGTATCTATTTCTAAACTTATGCCGTCATCAATCATCGTAAAACAATATAATTAGTGCCCAATCTATAAGAGTGATTAAATATACTAACGTAATGTTACTCATACAATTTCAGTGATCCGCTAATTGATTTTCAACTGAGTATTCTTCAACACTATGAACTCGAGTATCATACAATGATGTATTATATTTACATTGAATATAACACAATAAAATGTATGATTATTAATATATTTATGATGTGAACTTATCCCTGGGCTAATTAATCGACAGTGTATAATGTTGTGTAGATATTTTTATTACAGATATTATGAAAACGGTTTGATCGTTTTCAACACGATATAAATTTTATCATGAATTATTATTGTTGGCTATCAATTATGCAAATATAATATTAATAACAACATACCCACTTCATGTACATTGTTAATATTTTTCTTATTTATAATAAAGCAGGTACTTATTTATTCGGGTATGAATTCTTTAAATGTGGTTCTCGCTCTCTCCATATTATCCTTCATCATCACTGGTGAGCCCTGGCCTTTTCAAGAATTCTTCGCCATCGCCCGAACTTTTCTATTTGTTACGCCCTTAGGTCTCTTTCTCTTACGCCATCAATACACCTAAGCTTGGGTCTCCCCCTGCATCGTCTTGCTTCTGGTCATATGCTGAGAGTTTTCTTTAGTGTTTGGTTGTCTTCCATTCTCTGGACATGCTCCAATCACCCTAATATCTCCATATTATAGGATTAAAATTATTATTATGTCTATTGAACTACATCACGCATCGAATACTTTCGCCTAGAATAAGTAATTTTAGTTCCATAAACAAATTGCAAAGATATCTTTGAAAGACGTACCTACAATCCTGCAGAAACTCAGGTGGTAGAAAAATATGTTCATTTTGCGTTATTGATCTCTTTGTTTCTTATTTATTAGATAAAAGTATCAATATCGAAATCTATTTCGTCGTGCTTTGCGTGATTATTTAGCAATTAAAGAACACGTTTACTTGTAGATACGGTAAAGTCCTTTTAAACTGGAATATATGACATTGAATACTGATTGATGTATGTCAGTAATTTTCATCTCAAGTTTGTACCATAACGAAAAGGCGATGCAACGTTTATTACGTCAATCAAAATACAAGAAAGAATAATATTTTTTAACGGGAAAAAATATATTGAGCACTTCAGACCGACGGTTTAATTGTTTTTACACAAAAATAAAAAGAGTATTCATAAAGGTAAAAGAAATTTCCTTGTCATACAAAAATATCGAGAGAAACGTTTAAGAGAAGATAACTATCCGAGAAATTATATTTATAAGATTATTATAAAACAATTTAAAAACAACAATTACCGCAAACTGGTCTTCATTATTGAACTCCAACAGGGGCAGGTTTTTGCAACGAGACAATTATTTTTAGACTCGTCGTTCGTAAATACGGGATTTGGGATGGTATTCGTGTTCGATTTAAATCACAGAACATACAGAACATACAGAGCACACAAAATACAGAATACCTACGTTTAAATTTAACTAATTAATACATGGATACGTACTATATGTAAATAAATAAAAACATCGTGTTGCTCTATTTTGTTTTTTTAATTTTGTTATAGGTATTGCAAACGAACTACCATTTTGCTAAATCGTATGGTTTTGAATCTCAGCGTTTGACGAATTTGTTTTATTTTTAATTAATATCTCAGTATTTCACACAAATCGAGTGCTCTCTAAAAAAACCTCTTCATTCTATATGAAAACACCGCAAATAGGAATAACGTGAATTTTAATCCCGTATGTTCCCGTATTTCCCATATTGTTTGATGACTGCGTGAATGCAGATACCTCGTTATATAAAAGAATTAAAAAAAAAAACAGATCATTAGTGAAAAAATAATATCACCAGTTTTCGTTGTATTTTCTCTACAGTGATGATTCGCTTCTAAGAAACAATGTCAACATACGTGAATGTACCGAAGTATATTTCCCGTATGAAGAACAATTTAAGTCACTAATTGCAAAAACATGCAATGCTCATTATAGTCATTATACATAAAATACTCCTAATTTGAAGACTCTAATATCGTAAACGAGAATATTAAATTATTTTTTGTTTTATGAGAAAAAACGTTAAAAAACATTATCTACACGTTATAGTGACAAATATTTAAAATTCTGTAATTTCTCTCTAATATTTTTCATATCTGGAATCAATAATTTACTGATTCAATCATTGAGGTTGGTATGAAATGAGGAGTGCAGTCATATCTAAATGATGATGTCATGAGCTTTTCCAGTTTCTTTAAATACTTAATAGGTACCTAAGGACCCTAACGTTTGTAATGTTCACCGATACAGTTCATTTATTGGCGATGGGTAAGTATACGCTGTCATCATAATTCATATACTTACCTAAAATCCAGAAATGCGTTAAAAACATATGTATTATTTCAAATATGTTAAAAACGGTCGCATTTTCATCAGCGAATCAATTCAAGCACGATAACGTGAAATATAGTGAATTAATTTATTAGGTAAATTAAATCAATTTCACGTAGCTACATACGTACATCTTGTTTTAGAATACGCTTGCTCTGATGTTGATATGGAGATAATAGCCAACGTTGCTTATTAAAATACCTTCATAGCAAAATGTATGCAACATTTCAACACTAATTAAAATGAAATAAATTATCATAATGTATTGTATTGTAAGGTTGGTTCCTAATCCAACAATACACCTTCGAGAAATTATACGCCGATGTGTTTATCATCAATGCTCAATGGATCATTTACCAAGACATTGTAATTTTTACGCACCGCTAATATTTATTTATTTATGCAAATTATACAAACAATACATTAATTATGATTACCAGGTATTGTGTAATTAAGCATCACGATAATTATAGAGTCACGTGGGGTAACTGTACGCAGTTTTGAATTACGATGCAATTAGAACAAAACTAGATGATATTAATATTCAGCTATAATTTATTATTATAGAATAAGCATTTATAAGTCACAAAACAAATAATAAAACTAACCTCTTTACATATAAAAAAAGATAATGCAGAAGTTCTCCAACATGTCAAATACGTACACTTACCCCACTCGAGAAGCAAGTGTACGCACCTTGACGGTAAGTGTACGCGTTGCGTAAACTTACCCTGAAATGCACAAATCACAAATAAACCGACCCTAATCATAGGTTCTACATTTTTCATGCCACCATGACTGACACTCCTGTATAGGTGGATCTTTATATCCAATCCTGTATACGTGGATCTATATATTTTTCCTTGCATAATGGACAGAAAAAATTTTGACTTCTTTTTTGTAGGCGAAAATTTCCTGGAGTGTCAATTGCAGTTATCTCTTTACTGGTCTTTACCGCTTTACCGTTCTTAAGTCCACTCTTCAAGGCTTTCATTTTAGGTTTTTTGACGGTTTTGTCAATTTTGCTTTGTTTCTCCTCAAGTGTACGCTGCGTACACTTGCCCCCGTACACTTACCCCATGACGTCTCAATACAAGAATTTTTAAAATAACGGCAAACAGTTGTCAGTATGCAATACTTCGTAATTGCCCAACAATAACAACATTATGCCGAGAAATATTAGCATATAATACTAGGATCTTAGATAAGAGATTATGAGAGACTACATGAATGAATTATTTGAATAAAAAATAAGAAAACACGAGAAAAAATTCTTTTTCCTGACAATTTTTGCTTTCAATGCGCAGAACACAGAATACACGTCCAACTTCGAGCAACTGCGAAGCGCGACAATTTTCATGTGAAAACACTCCGACAACAGTCACTGCTTTCACACAAACTTCACTGCGTACACTTACACTCTGCGTACGGTTACCCCACGTGACTCTAATATGATAAAATTACTATTAGGATACTTACGAGTAATATTGTGCGTGTGTAAAGAACATTAGTGGAAAAGATGATGTACGAGTGTATGCGATTATTTAAAATCTTTAAGTGCACCTTTAATTTATTAATTATATTTGTATTGAATGATGGTGGGAAGTTTAATGAAGCTTTTTAAGTTCATTTTTATGTACCTAATATGTAGGTTGATACAACTGCCATTTTCTGTAAAATACACCTAGCTGATTGAAAGTCTAACATACCTATACTATACGGTTAGCTCAGTTGGTTAAAGTGCCACCATTCCCTGAACATCCCTCGTCTTGGGTTTTTCAGACATTTCTCATATTCTTCGGCAATAAGATTCACCACTTATTCTGAATTATGTTTTTATTACATTAATGTTAGAGAATGTTGTGTGAGTTCTTATGGTTTTACTGCATTTACTGGTTATCTCATTCATTGTTGAGGCATACGGTGATGAAGACACATATAACTTTCTTCTATAATTTTCACACCCTTTAAATAAATTCGCTCGAAACATTTATTCTAATAATCTAAGCGAAATAATTGATTTGTGCCTGCGGCTAGAATCAAAACTTTTCATCGCTGGTCACCCCTTCGATTTCATCCCTCTATTGTGTTTATCCACCCGGTGGCCACCTACCCACCCCCGTATTTTGTATTATAATTCACTAGCCATCTAATGTCGTGATACATATTACCAAATTTGAATCGATGCTTTTGTTAACAGACCAAGTCGATTAATCCAAATTTTATGTTCTAAATGTTTTCTACTTAAAAAAGTGAATCGTCGTATTTAAAGTCATAAA
Source organism: Ceraclea dissimilis (assembly GCA_963576895.1). Taxonomy (NCBI): domain Eukaryota; kingdom Metazoa; phylum Arthropoda; class Insecta; order Trichoptera; family Leptoceridae; genus Ceraclea; species Ceraclea dissimilis. The sequence goes on from OY756365.1 coordinate 9,034,156, forward strand.
TTTAATATAGAAGCATGATTGACATAATGAGATTTTTGTACATTTTGACTTCGAAAAGTACAGTTGACTGATAAATTATAGTACGTATTTACGCAAGTATTATATTTCTCGAGTAAAGGGAATCGGTAGCCCTTTAGTGAAATGGTGATCAAGTAAACACACGTATAAAATTAGAGTTTTCGGATTTTATCGTCTTACAAAAGATGATTTTTTCGTCTTGTAGAAGATGATTTGGATAATGATATGATGATTTTGAAGATAATTTCTTCGTGTCGTAAAATATCATTTACATCTCTACATATATCGTGGACTATCGTGAAAATCTTCGACAACTATTGTTGTATAAAATTATACATTGGTTAAATTAAAGTTAAAATATAAATACAAAAGTTAGACTAGGGCATGTTTCTGGCATGGCATTTGATTTTATTTTCGCACCATAATATCAATAGACAGGCTGCATGAAGTGTGCATATTGCACATTGCACAACGCACATTTATACAATATCATCCGCCTCCGGCCCGTGAACAAACTCAAGAAAATCAAATGATGATTTGATTAATCGCCAGCGAACGTCCATCGCTCCCTCACACTATAAATTATTATGAAATTCATTATTATCTGCAATGCCTTAATACTAACTACCTATACTTACTATAAATTATTACATAAAATAGGGATGTGATCACTGATCAAGTTAACCACAACAGTATCGCATGACATACGAGTAAATTACGTTTATTTCATTTGGCAGTCGAGAATTTTTATTTTTCTTCGTCGAAAACCTTATTTCCATTTGCCCGGTATTTCCGGTTAAGTGATTGATTGGAAAATTTTGTAGGTAAATTATTTAGAATAATTAGATGGATCGAGTGTTTATTTTTTTGAAAATTTGTATTATTATGAATAATATTGTATGCAATAAAAACATTTTCATGTGAACATGTTAAATCCAGTAACGATTTTCTTTACCTATAGGTACGCGAAAAAATGACTTAATTGGACGTAGGTCCAATTTATGATAGAAAAAATTATGATTGTAAATTTATGATTTCTAATGTAGTTTGATTTTTATAGACTATTAAATAAATGGTGTATCCAGCGCCCTTTAATGTATATTATACATTTGCGTTGGTGGTATATTATGTAGAATGTGTGTATGGGTAGTTAGTATAAGCACCCTAAGCACCCTCAAGAGTTGAAATGTTTTGGTTAATGTTGTCACCTTGTAGTGACTGGTAATATTACTAGTGGGGAGATGATATCAAGGGGAAATAAAGCACTTCAATGATTTTGATATCATTAAGTATCTCCAATGGTTTATTTATTGGTATTTGATCAATAAGTTATGGACAACACCGATGGTCTTTTACTTCGGTTTTGTTTGTTCAACTTTTGATAGAACAAGTTCATATTATGTGTGAAATTCTAATACACTCGTTGACTGAAATGAGCATAGCTCTTCCAGATGTTTTTAGAAGAGGCTTCTTTATAGAATGTGTGTGCACTGCCTCTGCGTTTTTTCTCAAGTATTTAAGAAACTGGAGAATCCTCGGAGATAATTTTCTAAAATTGAAATAGTATTCCTTTTCGAAATCAGAATTATTGATTTACAAATGATATTGGTTTCTGAGTTGCATCTTTCGTTTAATAAGAAATTCCTTTGATTCAGAACAGCGCTATATTATTATAACAACATAACACTAACTGTACCTAAGTATTATGATTATCATTTCAATTGTTGTTGCCGGGACAAAGCGACATTAAGTATTGAAATAATTTATTCAAAGTATTTAGGGAGAAATTGTTTTATAATTTGACCTATGGATGCGGAGGTATTGTTTCATACAATAGATGAATAATATTATAAACTTATCAGATAATTCGATTAGAAACACACACCTCCATATTCTATTCATTCAATCATATTACATACATGTCCATAGGTCATAGTAACAATGCATTGTTTTAGACAATAAAAAAATAATGTCATTTAGATATAAAGAAATACTTGCATATGATAGAATATTACCAACAATGACATGATCAGTAGATATCTATGTCGATTGGTAGGTGTACGCGTAAAGATTTATCAAAACCAAATATGTACCTACCCATGCCAGAGTTGTCCTTTCTTTTGCTGGGAAGGACGTTCAAATCTCAAAGCTATATGTACATAGATAATTCTATACTCAGTCCCAGACAAGGAGGTTTTATGGTCCCAGAAGACTTTTTCGACTTCGAAAATTACCTTTAAGAATAATTAATTTCGCCATGTATTATTATTTCTTTGGAAGCACATTCTCTAAGTATTTTTTCAAATAATAAATTGTACGTGAAATGGATGTGTCGTATGCCGAAGTGGAATCTTTGTCAACACTGAAATGTCTTGTACTGACGTGCTGCTATCAGCGCCGGATCAACCACTTTTTGCGCTCGGTGCAGTAATAATTCTGCGCCCCCCCCCCCCCCCCCTATTATTTTTCTATAAAAATATAGTGTTTTATAAGTACTAGGTAATTGTAATAATAATAAAGCGAAAAAAGGCTGAAATTTCGACGGTTTTGGTTCGCCCTAGTGAACGCACAAGGGTGAGGAGTCGAAAATTTGGATTCCGAATTACGGGACCAACCTATATAACTTGTCAAAAAAAACAGAATTACCATTCATTTGGAAAAGTAAAAGTCTCCATTCCCTGGAGGGGTTTCTATTCTATTCCAACCCCTCACGCCGCATCCCTTGCGGTGTAAGTAGAGAGAACATCCGCCAAACTTTCCTACACTTCTTGTTTCCGTCACATTCATGCAATTCGTCATACACACTACACAGTCTACTATTCCTTTTACTCAGAACACGTCTGTCCTTGAGAATCTGGTCTATGTGATTAAGCCATGTGGTTCTTGGATGGCCGCGTTTCAAAAATAAAGTAAGTAAGTAAATTAATTTTTCTGTAATTTATGCTATCCCTGGAGCAGTGCATAGGTATAATTTGTCAGTTCAATTGTTAGGTATTTGATATTTTAAAAAACATTAGATATAAAATCAATTAGAAGAAACAGAAATTTTAGCGCCAAACTTTAAGAACTTACTTACTTCCTTCTTGTAAAAACGCAATCTATACATAGTACATACATATCGATATCTATTGAAATAAAACAATATAACAGTAAAAAAAATAACGAAGAAACACTAAGGTACCTTCACAGAAAATGATAAAACAAATCTAAATTATTAATGTACCAGTATTTATAAAAAGTTATTAAAAATATGTACCTATAGTATCATAAATTCAATCGAGTAGTAAACAAACTCTGAACACTGAAGATGAATAGAATCTTAACAGTGGGATAGTATGGTTGTAAAGATAACGGCAAAATACAAAAACATCCCACGGGTCGTATATTGCATATTCTAGCCTAGGTAGTATTGACATTGTCAACCAAACCTAAATGGAATCTTTGTTCCAAAAAGCGCCCATACTATTCTATAGGCCGCCTATCTTTCGATGAGTTTGTGTTAATATGTATAGGGAATCTTTGACCCACCTTTGTATGTATTTTCTATACTCAAGAGAGCGGTTAAGGGCGCGTTTGGAACACACATACATATAAAGAAACCATAGCTAATACTATCTCATTAGTTTATATCATACACAAGCCTTGTTTTGTTGGCATGTGATGTTTACAAGTAGGTAGTACCTGATGTGGAATGAATGCGCGGGTTTTTTAAATTGCGTTTACCAACAATATTCTAGGGATGGCGTTGGTGAAATACCTTCATTATAACCGTTCATTACAGTCAAGTGGTGACTGGGACTAAGTGCGCGTATTATTTTAATAGAATTTATACGCATTGTGTTTTTATGTGTTTTCTCTCAGGCATTATTGTAATCCAATGTGGCGCCCTTGTACTTTCGGCGCCCTGGTGGGCCAAACCATTTGAACCTATGGAAGATCCGGCCCTGGCTGCTATCTGATTACGGTTTCAAAACATTTAATGGATTCAACAATACATACTAAGACACCTAACAATATTCTTCGAGATGTGGTTGAGAAAATAGCATTGCTCAATATTAGATTCCAACAGCGTCAAAGACATGAAAAAGACCGCCTCTCATTGTAAACATGATGAAAATCTAAATACAATGACAATCATTTACCACACGTCGTATAGGTATACCTAATGGAAATATATATTATTCTAAGCCATTTCTAAGCTCACGCGTTTGTCCTATTAGTTAATGATGTTGGGCCATCTTTAACAGCCAGTTACATGACTTGCTATGACTGTTATTCCGCATTGTTGCATATCAAAAAACATCTCATTATTATTATCGTCATTGCCAGGTATGCCCACACCTATGTACGAATTACTTTTACTCCTTTATGATATTGTCGGCGGCCGTCCTTTGTCTCAATCTAGGTGTAGGTGTCTATGCGTTTGCTAATATTCATTCATAGATCAGTATACTCGTATCTATAGCGAAATAACTTTACATAACTTAGTACACAAGGAAATGCATACATTTGTGAGTGAATGTGAGGAAATTCTGAAACTTGTTTCATTTTTAATTAAACGATCTACTTACATGTATTCCGTTATTTATACCTGTTTCATTTCATTAAACAAATTTTCTACATGTAGTCGATGAAAGATTAGCGATAACTCTGTAAGTTCTTCTTTCCCTAATTGTGTATTGTCGTTACGTGTAACAACTTATAAGTTATAGTATTTCAATGTTCAGAATTCTGAATCCAAGCTGTAATTTTATACCCTCGTAGATTGATGGATAATTAAGGTAGAATTATAAAGAAATAAAATGACGAATAATCTATTTCTATGAACTACGAAACCGTAATTTGTTTAACCAAATAACCATTGGTACAATTATTCAAACTTCACATATCTATCTAATACGTACCTGCTATATTCACCTCGCTATCTTCTAATAAAATTACCTTTACTAATGTTATATATTGAGGACTATTGCATTGGCATATTATTAATATTAAAGTTTTATCCAAAGATCACGTAGAATTGTAGGCGTACATTGGGCACGCCCCTTCAGAATGATATTATTATAAATATTTCCAATAGCTAATACTATTAGATATCTTGCTAAGAGTGTATGATTAAATGTACAATAAATACAAGTAAGTTTCTATAGTAAAATGTTTTAAGCCAATGCGGCGTATGGAATAGCATTTCAGTATGATATTCACCGCTGTTTGATTACCTAATCTTTGAAGAATGCCATGAAGTCATATTATGAAGTAAATCCAATGGAATTTGTCATATTATTAAGTACCAACATGCAGAAAGAATGAACAATAAATAGAAAGAAAATAAGTAAGTAGGCAATAGTGAAAAACTTTTTAACCACGTTTGTTATCTATATAAAAATTAACTTAATTAATTATAATGCCAATTTAATTACGTTCCATATTCAAATGTAAAGTAACCAATCGAACGTTAGTGGACGCCGTATACCTAATTGTATTATAGGTCTACTCTATTACAAGAAAAGGACTTCATTAATTCGGACAAATCGAGCATTAGCAGCTTTGACGACTGGGTCTCCGCTGTTTTTGAGAATTGGCTTTGTGAAAAAGTGCATTGTGTCGTGGATATACCCATAGGTTCTATGTATACAGGTTTTCCATATGTTATTATGGTATTTGCTGTTTAGGATTAGGTACTCTCTATATACCTACCGTACTAACTTGATTACCACGTAATATTTTACCCTCCATAGTGCGAGTATTACATAATGAAACTATTTTCCAAGAGATAATTATTTCCACACAATACTTTGATGAGCTTGACATTATTATCACCAGCTCTAATAGGCCATCCTACACTTCTTCAACGCAAAGTAAGGGACGAGTTACCCTACCATCTTTGCAGCCTGAAAAATCATCGAATATACGTTCTAAAATCATTTTTTTTAATACCTATCTAATTTAATTATAATATAACACATTTATACAACTTTTTCGATTTTATTTGTTTACGTCTTTGGACAAAATCAAAATATTATTTTTTAGATAACCACCTTTTTCGGAATCTGCATAACTATTTCGATGTACATGCCTATAGGAAAATGTAATTTTTCAGTTATAGATATCTTATGTTATGGGCTTAAAATTTCGTTGATGGTGATAGTAATAAATTACCAATACTACTATAGAACCTATATGAATAGGTTACGGAACTACCATTCATTCATTTGTATCTTATTAATTACTAATACCATCAACAAAAGTTTAATTTGTATGCCTAACAACATATTCTTGAGTTGTAGGAATGCGTAGATGATTTGTGAAATTGTAGACGGTGTAATATTTTATTCGGTAAAGTCGTGTATAGTCATCTTCGTGATACTTTTCTTTCACCCTCTACCCCTCTCATTGTCTTCTGTTTCTCTCATTAGCGGCAGTTCCAGCCACCATCAAGCCACCAACCAGTAAGTTCACCCTCATCCCGGCAACAATAATATGTTGGCAACTAGGGGTTAATAATGTTAAACCCCAAATATTATCACCCTTCTTATATTGTGATATCTCGACAGATTAGTCAACTTTAAATTATCGTAGTACATTAAATAAAACCAATGTGTCTTATAGAAATGCATCATGTTCCCTAAATATTATTAGCGAATTACATTATTATATGCATTGGTATAAGTATTCTTTTCATAATTATCCTGAGAAATTCATTATTGCGAGGGACGCTCACGTTTACTGAAAATAAAAAGTAGACCTCAAGAAGCCTGGGCGAGTTAGAGAGACTAGTGAGAAAAACATGGCACCAAAATAGGATTTTTCGTCGTTAAGGTTTTTCCTATTTATTTGTCGATATTCGTAATGTCGTAATTTCGAGATTGTAATTTAATCCGCCGGGATTGTGTGGTGGTGCGTTCATTATGATTAACCCTTGAGTCTGCATTTAATGGTGTCAAATTATTTTGACGATATTAAATAAAATAATAATAAGATTAGGGAGATTATTGCATGAAAGGGATTTTAATCAGAAGTCTTCTTCTCCAATAAGAATAATATAAAATGTGATGTATTTTGAAGAAGTCAAATCGCGATAAAATCTTTTTGTAATATAAAATTAATACATAAACAAACAAGAAGATAGCTTGCTTGAATTATATTTCCATTCTTGTATTTATTTTAAGTTTCATATTAATTATGTAAGTAAAATATTTTTTATCTTAGTGCAAGTTATAGTGGAATTATCTTCATTATACAATCTCTTCCAACCGACCGTAATATAATAGGTTTATTTTAATAATTTTATAATAAAATGATAGTAATTATAACTCATTCCGTGTACATTTACAGTTATTTGTGTTTAATTATAATCTCGACGCTGCAAATTTAATTTGATCCAAACAAAACGCCAATTAAGATACGCGCAGGAGGCGTTACTCAGTGCATAAACTGATATAAACCTATCTAAAGTACCTACCTACTGAACCCAACTATAGACACTGAGGAAGATGCAAGCTGTACAGTGTACCCATCATGTACAGAATAAATGCATCGATTCATACCAGTGAGTAAATTCTACATCGATTAAAACTGCATCCAGTCGAGGAACTTTTTGCAGGGGTTCAAAAATGACAATATTTGCGACACTTTTTTGATTGACACAAAGTAAGTATACGTACGATATTGATGTCTGTACACGCGGTTGCCTAGTTATACCATGTAATATAACATGTAATTAAAAACTGCCCTTCTAATTTGTGGTATTTTGTGCTTCACAACGCAATCTTATAGCTTACTGCGTGTTGTTGTGTGCCGGATAGTACGAGTATTTGGGTTTGTGTACATAGAAGCTCTGATTCTTTTTTTCAGTGCTTTTAATTCACACTTTTAAAAAGATAAATTTAGAAATCACTCGTTTTTTTATGGGTGGAATCCCGATATATTAAAAAGAGGGAGAAATAATTAAAGTGTCCAATCCAATGTCTAAATAGCTTATAAAAACCTGTACCTACCTAAAGAGGTAATATCATCGATGATGTTTCAAGCATCGAATTTATAAAGTCTAAAAGTGAATTGGTGTGTTTGAATCTCTACTCACAATTATTACGAATACACATCAGATTTAACATTAGTAGATTTTACACATAATATGAGTTAGGTAGGCATAATTCTTTAATATAATAGTCCCATATAAGGTAATAAGTACCCGTAATATCACACATTAGATCTAAATATTATTAGATACTTAGACCTACTATATAAATACTAAAAGTGTTTCATTTTATTATATTGCTCATTGTTCTAGTTCTAGTAGGTACTCCTCAAAGCAGGCACTCGTATCATCCATACTCTAATCTCAAATTCATCAATTTATGCCTAATAATACGTATAAAGATACTCGTATATATATTTGCTAAGTCAATAAATCTGGTATAAATTTCTTCCTACAAAGCGTCTTTTTGTCGAATCTTGACTTGTAGCCCAGGAAATTTAGCTTTGTAGCGTAGATAATTGTCGGAAAGCTGGAAACTGTTTTAATCTCTTCATTAACAAGCAAAGAAGGTTTCCTGAAGTTTGCACCAATTTTACGCTTGTGCTAAGTACAGGGTGTCCCAAAAACAAAAAAAAAATTGAACTTTTTTCAGTTTTAGATTAATAACTCCTAAAGGAAGCATTCTAGACAAATTATGTTCTCCTGTGAATTAAAGTAGATAAAATTCTTCGTCTACTGAGCATTAATACTACTCTCTACTTTGAAAAATCACTGAGAAACAGCGATTTAAAATTGTAATGTTTTTCTCAACATATGACAATTTTCTTATTTTTCTTGAATCGTTGTTGAATATCTTCTAATCCAAGCTACTTACAGCAAATTTTAGTACATATGATTCAATGGCCGGTTAATTCTCTATAAACTGGCATTAAAATTTTACCTCTATATTAAATTGTTTAGGATGTAGAGGTATTTAAAGACAGACGAGTGAAATAGAGAAATTTTTTAAATGATAGATTTCGGTATGTGAAAGGTAAGATAGACTTAATTTTGCGGCTCTCTCTTAATAACGTACATTTTTTTTAGTTAAAAACCTAAATTTCGCTATTGATACGCCACTGCGTAACAACTTACATCGTGAAGACAATTTTTTTTACCTTCATCAGTTTTATTAATATAACTCCTGAACGGTTGATGTTAGGGAAAAAATATTTTACTCATAATTTATCTAAAATCAATTTGCTACTACTTGATTTCAAAATTGACTCTGTAACTTAAATAATAACTGAGTTACAGTGTTTTAAAAACAGCATTACTAAAAAAATTAAATTGCTTCGGCTATTTTTGTTGAATAACTCCTGAACCGTGATATAGAGAAAAGGTTCAAGAGATTTAAATATAAGGTGAATAAATTTCCTATAACACAAGCGTAATAAAATAACTTTAAAAGTTATAGTAAGAAAGTTATGGATGATCAAAGTCAATACTTTGTGTAACCATTCGACGTTTGCTTATTATGAATTATATTTGCCTAGTAAGCACATGGTAAGCACCTCCGAGCCGGTGTAGTATGAAAATAAAGTACCTGCTCGCCATATAGTATGAAATATATCTAAACAAGCGTCGGATGGCTACACAAAATATTGACTTTGATCATCCATAACTTTCTTACTATAACTTTTAAAGTTATTTTATTACGCTTGTGTTATAGAAAATTTATTCACCTTATATTTAAATCTCTTGAACCTTTTCTCTATATCACGGTTCAGGAGTTATTCAACAAAAATAGCCGAGGCAATTTAATTTTTTTAGTAATGCTTTTTTTCAAACATTGTAACTCAGTTATTATTTAAGTTACAGAGTTAATTTTGAAATCAAGTTATAGTAAATTAATTTTAGTTATATTTTGAGTAAAATATCTTTTCCCTAACATCAAGCGTTCAGGAGTTATATTAGTAAAACTGATGAAGGTAAAAAAAATAGTCTTTTCGATATAAGTTGTTACACAGTGGCGTATCAATAGCGAAATTTGGGTTTTTAACTAAAAAAATTGTACGTTATTAAGAGAGAGCCGCAAAATTAAGTCTATCTTACCTTTCACGTACCGAAATCTATCATTTAAAAAAATTCTCTATTTCACTCGTCTGTCTTTAAATACCTCTACATCCTAAACAATTTAATATAGAGGTAAAATTTTAATGCCAGTTTATAGAGAATTAACCGGCCATTGAATCATATGTACTAAAATTTGCTGTAAGTAGCTTGGATTAGAAGATATTCAACAACGATTCAAGAAAAATAAGAAAATTGTCATATGTTGAGAAAAACATTACAATTTTAAATCGCTGTTTCTTAGTGATTTTTCAAAGTAGAGAGTAGTATTAATGCTCAGTAGACGAAGAATTTTATCTACTTTAATTCACAGAAGAACACGATTTGTCTAGAATGCTTCCTTTAGGAGTTATTAATGAAAAACTGAAAAAAGTTCAACTTTTTTTTTGTTTTTGGGACACCCTGTACTTAGCACAAGCGGAAAATTGGTGCAAACTTCAAGAAACCTTCTTTGCATGTTAATGAAGGGATTAAAATAGTTTCCAGCTTTCCGACAATTATCTACGCTATACCCCCTTTTTTAACGTTAAAACACCGGTCTATTGGTAAAAAAGTCAAGTCCATAGTTTTCTGTATTAATAAGTTGAATAGTAACCCTACCGACATCCTGAGGAATAAAGGAAGGGGCCGGGGGGGCACAAACCTACTTTTATTGGTCCTCAAAAAAAAAAGTATAACATCTCTCTGCCATATACTGTCAATACTGAGATTTTAACTCGATATTAATGCTAGATTTTTACTTGTGGACGCACATGTATCATTTCTACCAAACTACAAGATTATTTTGAAATTCACAATTTTATATTTTTCTGAGACCATAGAAATTTTGTGCATGTCGTAGTTGAATATAACAAGTAGTTATATCTCAACAGATCTGTTGAGAGAATCTGTTGAGATATAACTACTGGTAATACGTTTAATGTATTAGGTACATGTAATAATATAGGCATTTGGCATTTCCATTAGATACATACATGAAGCTAGGAAAAGTTACGATATTCGAAACTAAAGAAATGCATGGCCTGCTTCTCATAAAAGCTCGATAGTTAGACTTGCACATAAATATGAGTACCTCTTTACAATACCTAACTACCTATTAACAAAACATTAAAAATATGATTACATTGTATTATGTATGTGATACCATTTAGATAGGGTATCTAGATATTTAGTGCACTCTAACGAGATATTTGTCGAGGAATTATATTTTTAAACGTTGTGTTACACCCTTGTAATTAATCATAGTTTTATTCAAGTCTTGTAATAAAAGACTTTTTAATAGTTTCGATTAATTAAACATGCCATTTATAGTCGATGATAAAACACTCTATCTAATTATTATTAAGAGAGATAACATCATAAAAGATTAACGAAAATAAGTGTTAATAAAAGTAGTGAATACCCACATATAATATGAGTATGTGGACTAATATATACATAGGACCTACTAGTATTTTATACAATAAAAACTTAGATGATGATAATGTATCTCGTTAAGTTACATCACACAGGCAGTAGGCCAGATAGTCCCTACTAAATGAAAATAAAAGCTTTTGAAGCTGTTACCTTAACTTATAAATAACGTAGACGTAGAGAACCTCAATAAGTACATCAATTTCATATCTTGTCACATGAAGATCTTGTAAAATCAAATGCTGTGTAGCCAGTGTAGCTTGTGTCAATGATATAGCTGCTTGTTTAGTTTACTCGTGTGATATATTTATTTAAGTCTTTAAAAGTTAATCAAATTTCTCTTGGCAGGCGTATCAAAATGTCTACATTCAGATGACCCATTGGTAAAGATGCATATGCTAAGCATGCTTATTATTTACTAACGAATACTGGAATCTTTCAGAACCCTACTACAAAAATCGTCTCTTCGCCATTAGAAGGCACCCACTCCAGGAATGCGAATGCGGTTAAGGGAATACGTTATTTTATTTAGAAAGAGGATGCATTTTCTTCAGAAACAAGAATAGCTGCAACTCCGGAAGCTATTGCATTAATACACTTATCTCGTATACCTGCAGTACTTTTAAACCACAAGACACGAGTATTTAACCGCTAATGTAATTTATTTAACATCGCAACAATGGTTGTTGACCTGCCGAACCAATTATTATAATTACCTGGGTAAAGTACCTATCTACCTTCCTGCTGTACTGCGCTGAACCAAACACTTTTAAATCTCCAAGGTAAGCTAGTTCATGTGGATTTGTCAAGGGAAAACACTCTTTACTCAGAAGAAAAGAACAATCTTTAGAAATACATAAAACAATCATAAATGAACTTTTCATTTTAACATCTCCAATGTTAAGTTATTTCATCTAAGATATACTTTTAAGATAAAGACATATCTTAGTTAGAGCCAAATAAGTGGAGTGAGATAGCATGGTCTCCAAGAGTGACTCGCAGTGACTTCGCATCCAGGTTCTGTCTGCTTGTTGGACTATGTTGTCAGACCATATTTTAGGAGGTCTTCCAACATGCTTAAGGTGCATATGGTAAAGAAAATAGACGTCGTGACGTTGCGATGTTGCGGGCACAAAAGTGCTCATGAAATTCAGACATTCCTCCTAGTAAAAAATGGAAAGTTAATGTTTCTTGGTAACGTGTCCTCGAAAGCAAATGACGGTGGTTCTATAGCTGCATTTGAATTCAGGAGGGTAAAACTTAATGAACTCTTGTAGTATAGTAGGTTGTATTAGAAAGGGTTGTTTGTGGTATTGAAATAATGAATTCCATAGACAATAATGTAATAATATTTAGTTGTATGTGATATCATTAATCATAGGACACTTAGCGTCAGGAACACTTGAAAATAATGCAAGTATGAAAGGTGTATCCGCAGTACTACATCGTGACGTGACTTGGTGTGGTGAATTGGAGAGGAGGATGTATGTAGGGAAATAGTAAAAAAAAATGTTCAATACTATGTGCGCTGTGTGGACTGTGGAGGTACATTATACTATAAATATAAATGTCCTCTATGCATTACCTAAACCATTCCGGCTGATGAGAACTTTGGTAACTTACTGTGCGCACGCCTGGGAAGGTTTTTGACTTAGTGCAAAAATTGAGTTTTCGGTGTAGATTTGTAGAATAGTGACACTGTTGGAGGGGTTTACTTACATGTATAAATATACAGAGGACGTAAAATTAGATGCTTGTCTGACTCATTTATAGATAGGTATGCATAATATTTTCATATATACCTATTTTTTCACGGATTTTTGAGGCGTAAAAAAGCACGCAAGTTACAGCTAGTAAAATACAAATATGAAAAAGAAAACAACACTAGATATATTTTCAGTTAAAAAAAATTAATGAAAATTCAGGTATTGTGTAAAAGAATAATGGGTGTTACTTGTGTAATGTTCCAGGCAATAACATTTCTACCCTGATTCGACTCTGGTCTCTAATAATACCTATAAGATAGTAGATATGGTGTACTATTATGGTGATTAGTTGGATGAACTGTACACCTACCTGTAATGTTTATTATTATGCAGTGAGTAGGTATCTAAGTAAGCACCTACCTATTTTGACGTGTGGACAGGTGTGTGTATGATATCCTAGTATTGCAGGAACGTCAAAATAACAAATTCTTATCTATTACCAAAATATGTGTACATAATATATCTATGACTTTTTCACAGGCATCGGTATTTTAATTAGTCCTCTCCTTATGCCCAATCCCACCAACTACCACCTAGGAAGGAGAGCCCTAAGAAATTTCCATACAAAAACAGAGATAATATTATATTTACTTAGTTATGCAGCGTGAGTCCTGCAATAATTCCATATGAAATGCAACATGCAACTCACCTACTCTGGGCGGAGATATTTGGGCACCTAACGTAGGTGAGTTGCATGTTGCATTTCATATGGAATTATTGCAGAACTCACGCTGCATAACCAAGTAAATAGAATATTATCTCTGTTTTTGTATGCAAATTTCTTAGGGCTTTCCTTCCAAGGTGGTAGTTGGTGGGATTGGGCATTAGTGTTTTCTCATAAACGATTTCTCATAAATTTACTGAAACTATTCCTAGACACACACACACAACTTAAGGAGTCGGCTGCTTTCTATATACCTAAACTAAAAAGCAAGTTAATCTCCCAATGAATATGATGAACATATTGTCTTGTAATTTTAAAATTATGTTGATGGTGTTAGTAATTACCAACACTACAAACAAAACCGTATATAAACAAAAATAAAGTCACAAGACATGTGAAATGTGTGTATATCTATATATCGAATAGTAGTTTTTATATAAGTTGATAAGTACTATGGATAATAACATCTATTATAGAATATTTTATTCATTTCACCTGTAGGTACTACGAGCGTATAGTACCTGACGATCTGATCTCCGAGTTATCGTCTATTTGATCATGGAATTATTAGTTATGGATTTACACTTTGTATATCAACTGGCTACGTGTAAATGGATTCCACATTGGATAATAATGTATCATGGTATATCTATCTATTTAGGTATCTCGTATAATGCTTATACACATCATCGTGTTTTCAATTTGCAGTTTTACACATTGAGGCAGTAGTATCTTGTATAAAAGCTTCCATATTATTCTATTCAACTATTGTCTACTTATTATCTTCACAGAATGGATTGAATGTTTTTTCAATATTTTTAGCCATGTTTTTTTTTCGAACATACATTATTTTGGTTTTATTTTCTAACAAGTTCCTGGCTTCAAATCATGGATCAATTCCTTGTTTATTGTCTCAATTGTAGGTTCAAGATTGAAACTAACTTTACCGTTGTGAAAATACATAATTGCGCTTATGCATGATAAGCATTACGATCTGCACATTTGCATGAATAAAAAAATATTTCTTTATATCATTATTTATAAGTGATTCTCAAATCAGACGACCCTTATTGAAGTTACTTCATTTTTTAATACAGGGTTGACATGTATATAAATACTGCAATGGCACTCAAGATGACACAGATATCACAAAGCTTCTTTGTCATTTCAACTTCATTAAGTCACGGTATGCGCACTAGACCAACAAATTATTTTTCATAGATGTTTCCTCCAACTCTAATATTTGTAGCGAAGCACGTTCCAGGGATCACTCTCGCATCTGAAGATTATAATAATATATGAATATTACATACCTACACGAATTAAGTTCCTACGTATTGTAGTGTACTTGGTAGATATTTCACGCAGGTATGTTGAGTTGAGTAGCTTTAATACGTTAGGGTCACTTCTTTACAATACTATGTATGAAGTATGATTACACGTTTGTGTATATTGGTTGTTACTACATACAAGTTTACGTCTTTTGCACGTTCATTGAACAACAAGTTATGCAATCTGAAATACAATCAGATCGCGTGTGCATTTTTCACTATTTTAATTTTAGTGCTATAGAGTCACGTGGGGTAACCGTACGCAGAGGGTAAGTGTACGCAGTGAAGTTTGTGTGAAAGCAGTGACTGTTGTTGGAGTGTTTTCACATGAAAATTGTCGCGCTTCGCGGTTGCTCGAAGTTGGGCGTGTATTCTGTGTTCTGCGCATTGAAAGCAAAAATTGACAGAAAAAATATTTTTTTCTCGTGTTTTCTTATTTTTTATTCAAATAATTCATTCATGTAGTCTCTCATAGTCTCTTATCTAAGAGCCTAGTATTATATGCTAATATTTCTCGGCATAATGTTGTTATTGTTGGGCAATTACGCAGTATTGCATACTGACAACTGTTTGCCGTTATTTTAAAATTTCTTGTATTGAGACGTCATGGGGTAAGTGTACGGGGGCAAGTGTACGCAGCGTACACTTGAGGAGAAACAAAGAAAAATTTACAAAACCGTCAAAAAACCTAAAATGAAAGCCTTGAAGAGTGGATTTAAGAACGGTAAAGCGGTAAAGACCAGTAAAGAGATAACTGCAATTGACACTCCAGGAAATTTTCGCCTACAAAAAAGAAAGAAGAAAAGCACTTACCCGTCAAGGTGCGTACACTTGCCCCTCGAGTGGGGTAAGTGTACGTATTTGACATGTTGGAGAACTTCTGCATTATCTTTTTTTATATGTAAAGAGGTTAGTTTTATTATTTGTTTTGTGACTTATAAATGCTTATTCTATAATAATAAATTATAGCTGAATATTAATATCATCTAGTTTTGTTCTAATTGCATCGTAATTCAAAACTGCGTACAGTTGCCCCACGTGACTCTATCATTTATAAGACCGATCTGGTGCATACATAAATATACAATGTCAATGAAAATACAAATGTCTCTTTACAAACTCTATGAAAATTTCTCGCTCTTGGTCACCCTTGGATATCTTTTGGAACAGCTCACATGTTCTGAGCAAATCCGATCATATTCGCTGTATCTGGAACCAATCCTTGGTCTGAGATGTTTTTGAGCCACTATGCTGTTTTTATATGCACTGGATACCGCGTGATTCAAGATTTCCAAAATGAATATCATCTAACTAGGATTACTATTGCAAAGAAACTGTTTTCTTTTTCGGATGGGAAAATGCCTGGTTGAGCCACATACATTCAGGTAAACGTTTTGTACCTATAAAAGTTTTTACTTCTATTATGAAATAACTTATAATATAAGACACATAACATACACCTAACTTTTGTATGGTAGAAGTGACTGGATTCCTCCTCATAATCCGCAACATGTCTCTACCTTTTATATTATCTTTCCTTATACGTATTATATCCTACATCAGGTATGTTTGTGTACTACTTTCATGCAACATTACGCTTAACTTTTACATGCTTTATGACGTGCAAATTTCAGGGTTCATCAAAATCTGTATAGGTGCCATAACTGCACGAAAGGTTGATGTTACTGTCATGTACCTACCTCACCCACTGGCGGATCTAGGGTCTGCACGAGGGCATGTGCCCCTCTACCCTAATTCTCGATGAACCTACTTTAAAAAAACGATGTGACACATATTTAAAATAAATAACCATCTCTACTCTCACCGTGTTAGCTCGCGGAATGACACTATACTTTTTTTGCTATAAATTAAATGTGTAATGGAATTAAATTGTCCGCTGTCTTCATGAGAGATTTCATAATACTACGTAGGTATTATTAATACGCATATACATACATAAATAAATATTTTCAAAACAACAATAGATGAAAATATTCTCCGCTATAGAGTCCTATATAGAGTGTAATATACCTATTGTGTTGCGGGTAGTTCATTATAATATACGACGTTCTCGGTTCGTGAGAGTATATTGGGACCGGGTCGTGAAATTTACTGGCCCTAATTACAGGGTTGGACCCATTTAATTACACGGGCCCCTGGGCGGACTTCCCCGACCCCTGCCTTCCTTTGCCACTCTTCCGTTCCCTTTACCCTTATTCTATTCCATAATACATCCAGCATAATCCTAAATATCTACACTACAGGATTGTTTGGAAAGATTCAAAACAACGATAAAATATATTTAAAATATCTTATTAGGTTACAGTGTAGCGGTATACAGAAAACCATTAATATTGGTAGTACAGACACACGATCATGTAACACTTCACAGATATTGAAATAGAAAATAAAATTTGCTAATTTATTTCCTCGGGTTTTTATGTCTTGTATCATTTCTCGCACTCTTCGTTCTCTCTAACACATTCACCATATACATATTTTATATGACTTTGACATTCAAAATATCTGGACGATAACTGTGTAAAATATTTTTGAACTTCCCTGTGTGAGTAGTGCTGTATTACCACGTCCATGAATGTATGTATTTAATATTCCTCGTCACAAAGGATCATGTTCATCATTATGGAAAGCAATAAGGATAAACACTCCATTGATCGTTAAAAGCTTACATGGTATATTGTTGTGAAGATAATAAAGCTACATGATATTATGTTCACACTGCACTGTATCTACCATAGAGTACTTGTAAAGGTAATGAAGATCGTATGTAACTGTAGGCTGTAGGTATAGATAGATACTTACATAGGTTTAACTTTAGCATGATGAAGAAGAGTGAAGGTCATAGATAAAAATTTGAAATTGTCGTACTTACTGAAATTTCTTGCACTATTAATTATCCAACAACCCTTTCATGCGTTTTTCCAACCCAATTACGTAAATGTTAGGTTCATCCTTTATTTTGTAAAATAATTTTCATTTGGTAAAACCTTATTCAATTTTTGTGATTTTATTTCAATATTTTTTATATAGGAGCTTTAGTCGTAATGGTAACAGAATATTTAGCTTGCACACAGTAAGTCCTAGACTAGATCATCAAAACATGGAAACTGAATAAGTATTGTTCTTCCGGTTCTCTTTGTCTATTCTGTAAGAGTTTTGAG
Source organism: Ceraclea dissimilis (assembly GCA_963576895.1). Taxonomy (NCBI): domain Eukaryota; kingdom Metazoa; phylum Arthropoda; class Insecta; order Trichoptera; family Leptoceridae; genus Ceraclea; species Ceraclea dissimilis. Next base: position 9,052,620 of record OY756365.1, read on the forward strand.
GAGAATTCAGAGATAAGAAACATTGCGTTCTTTTCCATAATACCTATACAATCACTAGGTATGATTCATCAGCTATTTCTTCACCTGTGTATAATTTAAATTCCATCAATATTCTCGTACAATGATAATAATTAGCTAGGTACGTGAAAAAATATTTAATTACAAACTAATTTGATACATAAAACACCTAAATTTATTCTGCTTATAATTACTTGGGGGATGATCCATCTATTTTAAAAGAGCTTTAATTTCTTTAAACATTGGGTAAGAAAACTAAAACTTCAGGGCAGCTGCCTTAACAATTAAAAAGTTAAATATTTCCCAGTAAGTATTCCGTAACGCAATAAAAACTAAAACAACCGTAATATTAAATCATCTATAATACCTACTTTGTCTTAATAATTTTAATTGCAATTAATCAGTCATTCCTCAAAATATTATCAAGATTACTAAATTTGGAAATATTTGAAATTCTAAACATTTCTTATTTTTTGTTTAGACCTAATTATACAACAATTATATGTAACAAATCATCCATTTTGTATGTCCATGAAACAACAATAAATATTGCAATTGACCCAAAGCTATGTGATAGGCAGTAATTATCAACAATTATATGGAAGATGCATTTAGTAACTTCTGATATATCCTCAGGGCTTATTGAGATAGATCTATGTTAGGGATCCATGGATCATCATACAAAAATGAGAGTGATCCTCATCATCACCAGTCATATTTCTTGGTTTCCTTTGGCAGTTTTAATTGTTGGTTGTGTTTCCTAACCGCCAATTATTAACCGAATATTGTTATTATAATTTTTTTTATGTATTTCGCCGAAATCCGTTTAATTTCATATTTAATTGGATTACAACCCTTCTGAAAGGTGAAACAAAAAGAAATATTGATATATTTGTGGTTTATAAAATATAATAAATAAACGAATACATAGTTAAATAACCATTCAATAGACAGTATTTCGTGATTGATTAACATTCACTGGGGTGAGTTTACAACTAATATTTCTGAACACTAGCGGATCCAGGGGGGGGGGGCTAGGGGGCTGAAGCCCCCTCAAAACCATAAGTAATAGTACTTTATATACAACAAATCTAGGGGTTTCAGCCCCTTAGCCCCCCCCCCAAAACGTTAAGTGACAGTACTTTTTACCATGTGACGACATTCAGCCCCTCCCCAAAATTGAATCCTGGATCCGCCGCTGTTTCTGGAAGCATATCATCTATCTAATCCAATAAGTATAATTACCTCCGGCACATACAAAAATGTAATACTTACCAATTTTTAAAATTTATGGGTCGTTAAAAAGACGTTCCTTGTATCAAATAGTTATAAAATGTAGCAAACATTTTCACGCAATATTCATGAAACTTTACTACGAAATGTATCTACTAAAATATATTAAACAAGGCGTAGTAATTAACTGTTTCCAAACTTTTCGTTAATTAGGTAAGATAAACCAAGTATTTCTATAATTTATCCAGTGGAAGTCTACGTTCATATTTCTCACTGGATCCTTATGGATTGTATAATAAATCATACTATTTAATTATATACAAGACGATGATCGCTCAAATGAGTTGAAAAAAAAATACGGAAAAGTATTTACTTGATGATTATTATACTTATGATACTAATAATATATCCAAAAATAAATGCGCGAAAGCATCGCTTTTAACAAGTGGCCGCAATTTTCACACACAGCTGAGGTTCTGTAAAAATAACAAGCAATTAATCATAAGGGAAGAAAGATCTGAGAAGATAAATACTACCCTGATACAAATAAATATCAATCAATATATAACCCCTTTTTAATTGATCCACAATCTACCGCACACAATAAATTTAGAACATGTGAGGTTCTGTCTAATTTTTTATCGACTAGTATACTTCATAAAAAATACTTCATTGGCATTGAGAAGCTTACCGTCTATAAGTCGAAGACTAATAATGCTAACATTATTGGAGATTAGTTTAGAACCTATATGTCTATAGAAGAATTATTCGGCATGCATGAATGATAAATTTATGGCAAGGCGAATTGGAATTAGATTTAGTTTGAATGTCATCCTATGATTCGGTCGAAATTATATAAAACTTTAGTGATGATTTTATAGTTTGCACGAATGTCAATGTTTTTTTAATAGATTTGAACAAGTACGAGACATAATCCAGACAATGTTGCGTTAAAGTTATAAGACTACAATACACAGAATAATGTTCCCGGTAATCGAAACAAAAGCTTCATATATCAAGTCGAGGCAAGCTCTCAGAGTCTCGTATAATGTATTGCTCTATAGACATTTTAATCGCGATAATAATTATGATTTATATAATGTTATTAGTTCTTTATGTTACATACACACAACTACCAATATCCACTAGGTAGGTAGGTACAATATCCCTTTCATGATATTGAATAATGCCACATAATATCTATATGAAACATAGTATTTTTTATACCTAATCACATTGATCACAATATTGTGAATCAAATCGAGAGGATATACAATTGTACGTACATACTATTATTGTAATCGTAAATATAGGAGACAAAATTACTTCTCTATTTCCCTAAAAGTTCACCAACATTAAGTTCCGAATGTCTATTGAGCGTGTGAGAAAATTGTGCATAGACAAACCTCCGAAACTCCGTCGCAAATTTTTGCACATTTGGTAAAATACGAGTATAGTTTAGGTAGGTAAGTAAAAACCGCGAACATTTTACTTGCTATGAATAATGTTCATCTTCTTCCCCTTCTATCATTAGTTGGGTCGGGGGCTCAAAGCTTCTGTATATCTTCGTCCAGAGGCTCCTCTCACTTGCCTCCAGGACCTCTAGGACCTCTGGCCACTCCAAACACAGTCTCTCACTTTCAACAACATTTATTGTCCTTGAAATTAGATGGAAATTGCGAGTTCCACTCGATCTATAAACAACTATTTATAACACGTTTTCCAACGCCACAAGTACGTAAAATCAAGATAAAATCGTATTATTTATAGCTGTTATTAATTATCAAAACATAAAAATCTTTTACTATAAAATTTAATTGAATATTTTTATTATAATTTGTGTGGTTATTTTTATAATTTTTCTATGAAAAATCATTAAATTGGCATCTCAAAGTGAATTCATGGAAATTTAGTGATGTCCACGATTTAGACTTGTTTAATTATTGCATCGAATAAAATATCCTTCTTCTCAGAATCACTGGATACATCACTTCTTTCAACGATTCCCTATCTATGACTGCATTGCATTTATTTTATGTTTTCAAGCGGTTAGTAACCTGACTGGATTTTATTTAACTTTTAATCGGAATATAATTTTTGAGTTTTCGACCTACTTCCCTTTGAAGCGATATATGAGTACAATATGTCGTCGGTTGAAGTTTCGATGTCAAAATGTATCCTGCACTTCACAACAAACATTTAGTACTTTGAATATACCTTTTTGTAATAAAAATGAAATATTAAAAATAATTTTAATTAAAATTTTCTATTATTTTGCATAAAATGATACGGCATATATGTATGTATTCGTATGTTCGAAAGTTTTCAAAATATCATATTATTATCACCTCGATTATTCTATGAAAGATGCATCATCTCTACATGAAACAGCAAATATCTGATAAGACTTTAGTTGAATAAATAAGTAAATATCATAATGATTTATATGTTTCTGTACACACAACACTAGTCAACAATAAATCATCGGAACATGTAATTTCATATTTAATTAATTAACTTCTAACATTTCTTTTAAATTTGAAATTGGGAGTTGTCAGAAATGTACGAGTAATATTTATAGACCTGAAAAAGGAATACATATTAGTTCAATTTATTTCTAAGACTACATAAAAAAAATATCTCTATGTAAGTTAGTTAGTAGAAATGTGAAATTATTCCGACTAAATCCCAGACTTGAACAACAGAATCTGATGTATTTTCAAAACTCACTAAAAAATTTCCTTCAGAATGTGAATAATTTTTAGCTATGGATTCAAATCTTGGGAATGATATACAGCATTGAAAAGTGAGAGTTGAGCATCATAATATTATGTATATGAAATATAATTTTTCCATGTGAAAACTCCCTACTATCTGTAATACAGCTTAGTATGTACTTATTGGTTTATTCCACCAATTACGTCAGTATTGGCTGACCTTTGACTTCTATTAAATCCTACATTATTACCATCACTACAAATATATCTTAAACATGGAGTAACCAGCGAGAAATTAAGTAATAAGCAAATAATAAGCATACTTACCGCTTCCTTCGTCTATTTTATGTTAGTAAAAATTAGCTGCGTACCAATTTACACAGATATGGGAGCTTTCTAAGAACTCCATAAGTTCATGAAAACTGTGAATGTTGAGATTGAACTTCGATATTTCAGACGTCTCAACAATAGAGTTGCGAACCTGAAAATATGTAGTGAAATCAATAGACAACGTATTTTCAAAGTAGACATTTTATTCTCATTATCAATGCATTTGGAATGCATATCATGTTCTAAGACGAATGGAAGGAATAAACTAAATATAAGTTAGTAGGTACCTAATATAAGTAAGAATGTTTTTATTATGGCGATGTTAAGATAGATTTGTTGTTAATTTTTGTGTGTATTTATTTGAAACAAGCCATAAACTAAAATGTACGTCGGCTCCTCCTACAAACATTAATCAAAATAATATTATTTAACGCAATTATAAAACACAAACTATAAATATTACAATATCTTGTAATATCTACTGCTTCACTGTGTAAGTTAATATCACAACTCCCTTCTCACTAATAGCTTATCTTTTAAATAGTCATTTGATCAAAATTTTAATTACCTATCTATTCGTACGTGCACAACGTTAGAATCAAAATATCAATATCGACGTTTATTAGGTTTTTTTCTGAACGATACATACCTACCTACAAACTTCTTTTCCATCTACCTTGTTTCTATGACATCTCTGTTCCAATTCGTTAGGTATAACTGCCTACACAGCTTCTACAGTCTAACAATTTCTTATTATTTTCTGTTCTTCTTATCATCCTATCCTCCACTGCTGGATGTTCGTTTCATCCATATCCTTTCCTTGCAGTGGCGTAACTATCATTAGTGCCGCCCGGGGCGGACTCTGAAAATGCCGCCCCACCCGACTCCTTAAGTACCTATACAAATACATATCTACGATACCTACCCATTGATTGGTGTCTACAGTTTTTAAGGTAGGCGAGAGCAACTAAAATTTAAATATAGATGTGGCACAACAAAGCACGTAAATAGCGCCGCAGGCGAATTTTTTTTCATAAAACTAAATGAAAATGAAGGTCATGTTGTTATAGGTTTGTTTACTTTCTTTAAATAAAGATATAATAAAATAAATAAATAAAAACTGTATTGCACATAACTTTACACACAAAGGGCGGATTTATCGCCTGGTGGCGATTTCTGCCAATCAACCCAATAAGTACATATCACAAAAAAGATACAGAAAATATCAAAAAAGAGCGCCGCAGGCGGAATTTTTTGGACAAATGGTGAAATGATGAACCTGGTTATATTTCTATAGTGGTTACAGGTATTGTATAGGGGAAGGGACCATGCAAGAAGTAATGAAATTTTAGCCTTATAAGATATCAAAAATCTATCTTATTTGAGCACCTATAAATAATATGTACCTAAGACGCGAACAGGATTAATTAGCGCCGCAGGCAAAATTTTTTATGAAAATTATCGTAATTTAATAGATTTTCATAGCAATTTTAGAAAACTTGAGAGATTTTTTTTAATTTGTGTGTTTTATCAAGATGTTTTTTATATGTTGTGCGATTTTGCCGCCCCCTGAATGCGCCGCCCGGGGCGGACCGCCCCCCCCGCCCCACCCTAGTTACGCCACTGTTTCCTTGTTTTCCTTTTTGTAATAGTTTTTTCTCACTCTTCTTTTACCCGCGTGTCTGTCATGTAGGCAACTTTTCACAATATCGACAAATTCGTTATACTAATGAATAACAGCATACTTCGTAGGCCCCACCCTATCCATTAGGTACCAAACTACCAATTACAATCATTTTTCAAATGTCACGTGGCTACTGTTCCAATTTCGAATAAATAAAATATATTTATCTGATTGGCGCGAGCTGAAGTCTTTGAAATCTCTCGCATAACCTATAATTTTCCATCCCATTCCATTGTATAGGTTGGCACTACTTCCCTTAACATACCCCAGGCCCTTTCTATACACTTTGATAATAGTAATTATATATTTGATTCTGCATATAATTCAATTTGATTGTAACTTTCCCATTGATCGACCCGATGGAATAAAATAATAATTCGATATTCGTTATAAATGAAAAAATCCCTTTTTAAAAATTTCAGCATTGACAATCGCAGTGGAGATAAAACAAAATACACACTGAAATATGTCATGTGATTGGGATTCCTGAAACTAGATAATTAGATATTAAAAATGCTTTGCAGGTTCCTATGAAAGAATACGTTGAAAATAGAGGAATCCGGGATATATTAAAGAATTGGTAACTGCGTGTAGGTACATTACGAAATTAGAACCTGTTTACCTGGTTTTCAAAAACAGACAATATTTAAATTCAAATCCACCAACGGGAGTCAATCCTATTTACATTTGGTGAAGAAATATGGAGGGTATGAAAATATTCTACCGAATTCAATATATATTGTCCTGCTTTTAATTTATCAGAGGGTTTATTTATTTATACAAACAACATGAGATTATTGTAACTGTTTTATGTATATTATTAAATTATCTCACCCTTTGTAAGGGATTAGAGATTTAAGAACTGAGTAAGTATGTCGATAATGTAGGTAGCTGTTGTACCACCCTTATAAGTACCGTGAGAAGAGGGTAGGCAGTGAAGTAATGAAATTAAAGGGAAATGATCATATGGGGAGTGATGCTTCCATTTTGGATTTTCTTTTAATATCATATCGTATACATCTATCTACCCAATACAAATATGTAGTATATTTCCCTGAGGCATGGAGTATGTTGGTGTAGGATTTTTCTGAAAAATTCACACTCTTAATGCACTGTAAATACTAGTAGGCATGTTTTTCTTTGTTGAATAATTGTCATTCTCTTGCGGAGTCTTTCGGATGGTTTTCCTGGGAGACGATATCCATTCTGCCCCGTCGTACGATGCCCTTCACATATACAGGTCTCTCTGATCTGTGAGTTTCTTACCCTGTCCCTGATGAGAGTCCTCCCTGCATCAGCATTCTCATCCTGATGTGCGATGAAAGTTCATCGTCTTAGCTGTTACATAAGTTTTATACATCTGGAATACCAAAATGTATATACTCTTGCAAACTAATGTCTTTATTAATTGACTTTAAATAAGAAACACAGTACATTAAATTTACGGACGCTGTGATGGAGACATTGAAAGAAGGAAGCTGGCCGGTACTAGGACGAATGGTGCGCTCGGTCCGATTGTTAGTAGAAGCAATGTGTCTATGAAAGCAAAAGTGCTAGTGCACAATGCTGTCTTGGTGCCGACCCTGCTGTATGCTAGTGAGACGTGGACGTGGATGAAGAAGGATGAATCAGGGTTGAATGCAGTGGAAATGAGGTCATTGAGAAGAATGTGCGGGAAAACGCTGAGAGATAAGATAAGGAATGAGGTTATTAGGGAAATGAGTGACTGCAAGACTGGTGTTGTGACAAGAATGAAAGTAAACAAACTAAGATGGTTTGGGCATGTTGAGAGAATGAATGATGACAGGATGACAAAAAAGATATATCTGAATGAGCGAAGAGGGGTGAGAAAGCGCGGCCGCCCGAGACTGACGGACGCGTTTTGAGTAAAAGGAATCGGAGAGCGTGTATGACTGATTGCATGAATGTGACGGAAGCTAGGAGTGTGTGTAAGGATAGGGCTGTCTGGCGCTCTGTCCTCCATGCCTACCCTGCAAGGGATGTGGCGTGAAGGTATAGATAGATAGATAGAATTTTATTTCGCCAAACGTTTTAGGTAAGTTTTATTACCATTTTCAAGGCTCATACGAAACTAAATTCTACATGAAAATGTTGACCAAATACAATGTTGCAAAATCATATGAGAGGCCAACAGTACTTTACATAGTCAAATACAATAACAATATATGTCAATCTTTCATTAGAAAGGGAAAAGTAATCCAAAATAGTCATAGGCAGGTGTACATTTTTAGGTATTGCTAGATTGAACCTATACAGGAAAGGCTGAAGGAGCAGTGAAGGAGTCGGAATCTGAACGTTGACCAAATTTATTACCTAGTAGGTATGTTAGTTTTTTACAAACTTTCATTGTCTTGTCCGTACACATGTATGTATTAGGTCCCCTACTGAATTTATAGATATTTTATATTTTGGTCTACATAAGGTAGGTAGGTACTTAGAGCTAAAAATTATAATTTCATAAATGAATATTTTTGTCCCCTTATGCATAAATCTAACAAGGGAAAATTACCTATATTATTTATTATTTTATAATAAACAAAATACTTGTATTGAAAAATTGGCATTGTTATAAACGCATTATGTTGATAAAGTTCACACCTCAGAATATAATAAGAAAATAATATAAAAACGTAGGGAAACAATGATACAAAACAATATAATAAGAATTGAATAGGTATCGCTTAATTCTTTTGAGGGTTTATTCAATGAAGAAAACATGCAGATAGTTAAATTTATTATTAGGTGGATAAATATTGTTTGAATAAATTGTACCTACCTTGAAAATTTATTAGTTTTGGGGATTACAGACCACACCAAAGGTTATAGGTGCACAATGCACATACATAGTTCAATTGTAAATATTACTATGTAGTTTAGATCGATGGATCTATATTTTAAGATTTGTTAGATAGAGAAAAATAAAGTCACCAAGAGAAAACATTTCAAGATGAGGATATTTTGTTTTACTTATAGTATGTATGTAATACGATTCCCTTGATCCAACGAATTGCTAGAGGTCCTGAAAACTAGTAGGAAAAATTATTACTCCGTTCCAATCAAAGAACAATATAGGGTCTGAAAATCCATTTCAGTTATACTAATTCTTACGCACGCTACCCTATTGTAACCACTGAGACTTTTCTAGTTTGAAATTAATGAAAGCTTAATTATTTATATTGAATTACTGTACTTAACTCATTTTAACTAACTAACGTGGTTTGTTGTAAGTGATGTAAAATCGTTAGGTACATTTCCAATTAATTATACACAGTACCTAGCAGTATAATACTAATTACGAATTATATTCTCCTGTAGGTATTGTGTCACTGCTCTACCTAATATTAAACATTCATTGTCGCTAAAATAATGGTTGAAATTCGTTGTAAATCTAAAAATTATGATAAGGCGCGATGTAATGTGCGCAAAATACAATGTGACTTAATAGAAACATAATAATAATATAAGGAAAGTATTACCCGTGTAGTAAATGTTACTTTTCATTTTATTGCTTGCATAATGCTTATTTTATTCTCTTGAAATAATTTGTTCTTGAATAATGTAATGTACCTTAGTGACGCGATACAGTGACGAAATAAGAAATGTGAATAAACTCGAGAGGAAATTCGAAAAAACACACGCAGTGAAAACTCCTGAAAAAATATACAACAGATAGATTCTTCACACTGTGATTGTTTACAACATTCAAGAGCTGTGTGTAGAGATTTTAGAGAGTTATCTTTTTTACGTAGAGGTGTTCTCACTCAAGCTCACTCAACGTTCGCAAATCAACAATCTATCGGAGTTCTAAACAGTATAGTTACATTGTTACATACATATTCAGCTTATTTTAATTTTCCAAACCTTCATGAGCTAGTATTTTATTTCATAATATAATACGTTTATCCTGCTTGTACTGCAGGACCAGGACTAAATGAAAATCTGTTTACCAGGTGCGATAACTTTTCCGTAGTACAGTGCACTCCTACTGATAATACTAAACCGACCCTTGTTCCTTTGGTTCATTAAACGATTATAATTTTTGTCGTGTGATTCGAACATAATATTATTATGCTTTTGGTGTTTTTTTTTTTGAAATATTAAACCCCATAATTAGTGTAATGGTGTTGATTAATTACATTTAGAATTCCTACGGTGACCTTTCGTGTTACGGGGATATTTCCAAAGAGCGACGCCATAAAATATAAAATAAAGGTTTGGCTGTGTGTGCTTCATGGGAAAATGTTTTAATTTTTTAATAATAATGAGTAATAAAAATAAATTAAAGCATAATCTAATGACCTTAATGGTGGTCTAGAGACCAGTACACAAGACCTTACACGTTCAGTTTTCAGAATCTGTTGATGGCAAATTTCCTTTCTAATTTCAGAGTTATGGAAATAACAACAATCATTTTGATAAAAATGTTATTTGTTTATATACCTACGAACACAGTCTACTAATTCATTTTCCAATCGGTTTTAGGAAATCTGATGCCTTCTGCAATTCCGTACACGCATTATGAGAAGAAACATTTGTGGCTCAGTAGAAAGGTATTAGTATTGAAAATTTAATAAGACAAAGTTCGAACCCCAGTGTTGAGTGAGTTTTATTTTTTATATTCACGAATGAATCTGGGTATATCGAATAAAAACCCAAATACATCTTTGTATACTCCACAGAAAACTGAAACTATTTGACTTCTTCTATTCTTGAAAGTATTTTATAAAACAGCAAACTATTTTAAGTGTTTGTAAATTTAATTGGCTATATTACAAAAATTTCAAAGTAAAAACACCAATAAATAATTCAATGAAGGTAATAGGACTTATTAATGTCCGTGTATATGTAATACATCCTAATAATTAATTCTTAAGTAGTTAGGTACTACAGAGTATGCTACGCCGCGTCGAATAAAAAAAGCCTTTGTCCCTGTAAACACAATACACCTTATAAAACATTTTTTCGTTGTATTATTGAGATTGCAGTATTAGCTGCTATTATGTTTTGTTGTATTAAGTTCAGTCTCCATTGTCTGATCTCACTGTCCAAAAAATACGTTTCAAATAATGGGAATGGTGGAGCATTTGAATTCTACTGCCGCGAGTAAAAATATTTATTTATTTTATTTATTTATTCAACAATTATTCATTTTTATAATAATTATTACATTCAATATGTTTTCATCGTTATTCTCCCACCAAAGCTGTGATGCTTGTTTGTATGGAGAAGAGTACAGTATTTTTTTACTTATTATTTTTATCAAATAATAAATTATAGGATGATATTACATCATACTCACTGCAATTGACTACTCCAAAAGTGTTTTTATTACGAGTAGGAATGTTATCAAAATTCTTTGTTGATTGGTTTACTTAGGCGTATGTATTATTAGGTACTGCATTTCAATGCGATTTGTCAATATATAAAATAGAGTTTTATTTTACTAAATTATTTTGTCCTTACCCTAAGACCTCCTGAGAGTATAGATAATAATATAATGACAGTTGGAATAACGAACCACACAACTTAATTTTTTGATATCATACATTTCAGACCAAGTAGGTATACAGAAGAATCAACAGCATCTTAATACATAGTTTAAGAAGGTCCAATACATATAAATAACAGATTGAACTCAAACTTGGTTTTATTCGGTATATCACTTTCGGTAAAATACGAATAATGTTCGGTATAATTCTATTTTGAAATCTAAACAGCAATCCTTTGGTATTGTGAAGCTCATCACGTCTCTTGATGTATAGTTGTATCACACCACTGAAGCACCCATAATGTACTTCCAATCTTCATGGGAACATCCATGAGATCACCTGTATGATAGTACCTGATGAAACAGAACACCCTTCCGGTGCCAACATCAATTGATTGTACTCGATTCTACACATAACATCGACGAATTCTGTCTCCATAATACACGGAGATATAAAAACTTTGCCCTTTGTTCAGGCGAATACGATCAATTTACTGCGTTTTTTAAAAGCTAATTTGAGACGATTTTTTGTAAGCATTACTATCTTTTTATCATCTTTCATTTTTTTTATATAATTCTGGCGTTTTTTTTCTCAAATTGTTAGATTTGAATGATTTATTTTTATTACCTACTTTTAATTGAGCTTTATCGTATACACATATCGTATACACTAAAGACACTTCGAGAGTGTTGTTTGATTTGTTTCTTTTCATTAGGAGTGTTTTATTTTATTGTACTTACAATTAGAAAGAAACATTCATGTACTTACAATGTTTAACAGACACGAATCCTATTCCAGGGCTTAGTATCAAAACTGAACTGAAAATAAGCAGAGGAATTAGATAGAGATGAATTACATGCCAGTCTATCAATGCACATAGGAATGGATGATGACTGGACTCCGATATGAAGGCGAAAGACAGCCTGATGATATAGCAATTACGTGTCATAATAGACTGCTGAAAAGATTTACTCAAAATAACTCCTTCAATAATTTCCAACATGATTCTTTTTCAGTACTTATGTTTTAAGACGAAATAAAACACATTGATGTTTTTTTCGATAATTGTATCGAAATATCCTCTGAGGTGATCCAATTACTTCCTTTTTTTTATTTCGAAGATACAATTTATAAAAAAATGCAGGTAAAATATCTACACTTCTTTTAAGATGTGCAAGACGGTATAATATCGTTATTAGCTAAATTATTCTAACTTGGTTCTTCATTTTTTTATCTGAATAAAGTATTCGTCATTGTAACATGATATTTCCTTTGGATTTAATAATGCAGATTGATAAGTTCTTTACAAATCACTCATATTTGTGTAAAAGGTATAAATAAACCCGTTTATAAAACGGAATTGTGAACTTAGTGAATATAAGTATAGTAAGTGCCTACTATGAATATAAGCTGAATGCATATTATCTAACCTAACATATCTATACCGAAAACACAAAAGACATATTTACAGTTTCTAAATTGTTGTGAATCGTTTATTTCAAAACCCACGTCACGGCTACGGATAGCAATTTAGAATGGATAGGTATGGATGCTAATTAAATTTCATATATAAGATTTCTTAGGATGTCCAAAAACAAGTCACTATGACACAACATATGCACATCAAAGTAAATCTGAATAGTAAAACAAAAGCAAATTAGCAGGAGTTTGATTTTTCTATATAGGTAACGCTAAAGGCGCTTTCTCTACAGACGATTTTGTACAATTTTAGAAATTACTAGACGGTTTGTAGTTTTTTTTATATCCAGCTGATTGTATCACCCGTTGCATGAATGATTATAATGTATTATACTTTGACAATAGTATCGCATACTAGTTTCTCCATTGTCAGGGGCGCGAGTCCCATTCAGCCCCTGCACTCCTTCCGGTGGCGTAACACGAGAAGACCAGCGGAAGAGGCGGACCTGGGCGGAGTTGGGCTCCATACAGTCTCAAAAGAGGGCGTCCCAAAACTCTGTATGCTTCTATTAATGAACACACATATAATTGTCATTGTCAAAGATTGAAGGCAACGAACAAAAATCTACAAATTTATAAACGAAATTAACTCAAAATATTCCATTCCTTCTACACCGTGGACTGTTATTCTTTAAATTTTGGCAGAAGAATGGATTCGAGTAAAAAGCTCAAAAGTATATCCAAATCATATAAACATTGTCAATATTATTTGAGTAACATTTATTGATGAGGGGTTTGTTAATATTATTATTTTTTCATATTTTTGAAAATGTCCAGGTGTTTCGACAGCTGTGTGGGTGTGTCGCCTCATTATTTTAAATGCAGAACTCATTTCATTTCTCAATCATAAAATAATATAATAGTTACTGTTCTATGGATGTAGTTTTGTGCAATATGAACTGTGAAGGGATGTAGGTTAACGCCCCTACCCCCTACATAAACTAGGTATAGAAAAGTAATTAATATTTAGATTTTAATTTCCCAATAATTAGTGCCACGAGCCACAGTCCATATGGCATAGAAGATACATGTCATATATCCGCTAGAGAATTTTGCAAGATCTAAACATACCTGCCTAAAAAACTTTCTTCATACTAACAGAGACCGTACATTGCAGACAAGCATGTGAATCTAGATAATATCCTCTCACTGTTTGAGTAGAACGTTAAGTTATAGAAATACCATGGATCCTGCTTCAATCTTTCACAAAAAATAAGTCCTCAGGCCTCAGCTTGCCTAGTGTTATATTATATTCACACATTGAAACCTCTCTACTTTCAAAAAAAAAAATTTTATATAAAAAAGGATCCGGGTTTGCATACACAAACCCAAATACTTTTCTGCACACCTTGCACTAGGCTTAAAGCCTGTATCGCAAAGTGTGGAATACATCGCCAGCACCAGGGTTTGAACCTGGCACCTCCCGCTTGAGAGACTGCCACCACGACCAACCGGGCCAATTCTTTACTTTAATATTACTTTACACAAATTATTTATTAGGTAATGTGCCTTCATTATGTTCATTCCATAAGTAGTATTATAAGTAACACTTAATTTTAACATGCGTAAGAAAATCGTTCATCTCGACTCGACATAGAAAATCGCTTTCAGAATGTATCTTTTGAAAATTAATCTACCTAATGTGGAATTACTTTATGAACACTTCTTCATATTAATTTCACGCAGTAAAATTAAGTAGATACTTAATTCTTATGATGCTTCATTGGGATTAAGCGTGAGCTTAAATATTATTATGAGAGAACGTGTTCTAATAGGCGTTGATTGGTTATTATAAGTTCACGTAATCAACCAATCATATGCAAGGGAGTAACCGAACTAAATGATCAGAATATTATCTCATATCCTATAATAGTAGGTAATGTTATTCAAAAAATAATATTCATTACTCTATGGCACATACAGGGTGTGAATATCTACTCCCTTCGTAATTACTCACCTACCTTTAATACAATTTTTGAATAGAAAAGTTGTGTACATTCTTTAGAAATGAATTAATAGTTGAAAACTTTTCTAAACAGACTCGCTGAGTCTAGACGCAGTTTAGGAAGACGAAGACGAAGAAGAAGACTTTTCTAAATGAATTATAGCAAGAAAACTCAGTAGATTTCTCCTGAAACGTACAGTCTGTCATAAAAGATAAAGTCTTAAGTTTGTTTGCTGGTAACAATGACATTTCTATTGAAATTCTACACTACATGTATGTTTGCCAAAAAACTACACTTAGCACCCTCAACCATCTCTTTCTTGACAGACTGTACCCTTATTTGTTAATAGAATGAAGGAAAGCTAAGAATTATTCCTCCCAGCTTGCAGCTATCTATTTTTTTTATTTAACACAAAAAAACTTACAGAAATTTGGTAATACATATTTCAACGACTTTTTTATTATCATTGATTAAATATAAAATGTTCGTAAATTTACTTTAAAACATTATTAAATGAAATAATTGAGTTTATATACCACCTACTTTTAATTTTTAATGCATGGAGTGTTTTTTTTCTGCTGATCAGTTAATTTTTCTGGAGAGTGGAGCTAACTTTAACGTTTTTCTCGGTATTCCCATCTCGTTAATATGTCACCCTGTGTATTGTTAAGATATATGACCGAAGTTTTCACCGTATAGGAAGTAGATAGGTGTATTCCACGGCTGTAAAAGGTTAATGAAATATTTAATGAGAAATTAAGAAGAGGTTGTCTTGATATCTAACAACATCTATCAGCTCCATTCACTTCCCAACCATTCATTATAATATAACACACGTCTTGTAATGGGGTTGGCAATGTAACTTACATTCTAATATCTTGTACGTACGTAGAAAGTTACTTATATTATCAGAGGTTAGAAAATTGCCTGAAAATTTACAACTGAAGATCCTGAAAACTTATTTGTCACTCGTTTAATTGCCTTCATCGCATTAGCAAATTATTGTTAAAATTTGAAAAAAATCAATTCAAATGATATCTAAGGATAAACTCAGAAACTATAGATCAAAATTGAAAAAAAAAAGAAATTTTCTAATGCTGGATATTTTCATCACTTCTCATCTATTGAGATGAATGTGGCAATTTTCCAACTTTAGTTTAAATTTCAGCCATCCTAATCCTTTTACTTTTGCCCTTATTCATGAACATATGGAAATCAGTCACTTTACTGATGATATTATAAGTAAAATAAAGCTTTACCTAACTCCTTACATTTCCAACATCAATAAAAACAAAACTTGAAAAATAAAAGTTGTGTAATAATTTTCCATTAAAATATTCGTAGTTCGATATACTGTAAGTATGTAGAGCTTTTATCATTTAAGGGCATGGCACCAGGAATGACGTCACAGTCTTTTCCCACGGCATTAAGGTTCAAAATTGTGTGCATGACAATCGCATGATAAAATGGTAAAAATAGCATTTTTTCCATTTTTTGGGCTTAATTTTGCGTCTATCAAAAAACTTTTACGGTTATTCCCTAGATTTTAATGCATATTATCAGCACAAGAAAAAAAATTTACTCCGCGACTTTCGGAAAACGAGTTTCCGTCTTTCGGAAAAAAGGTCAGAGGTGTTTTTAAAAATATTTTTTGAGAAATCCATACAAGATATCAAAAATCTTTTACGGTTATTCCCTAGATAAAGGTTCAATGCATCTACCCTATTTTTTTCCAAAGCATATTTAGTATCGGTTGTCGAGATAGAAGGTCTCCCGTTTTTCGAAATTTCTGAAATGTCAGTATGCATACTCTTAAAGGGCTGGGCTTAGTTTATCACTCTTAAACGTTAATTTATTATATTATATCACATTGTTTTAATTATTATTAATGCCGTAGGTAGGTACATTCCAATTATAATTTAAATTTTCCCTCTCTTTCCCTCCTGGGACGAGCTCTTCTATAATGTCCCGCCCGCATATTACATATTGTTGTTCTCTGCCATACAATATTCTGTACCATACTTACTACTAAATTGTAATCAGTCTGGTCGCGTATCGGAGACTCTAATGTAACAACGTGATAATCAACGGTTGTATAGTTCGTGGATAAAAAATGTTACAAATGTATATAGTGTGAAGGTTTATTCATTATTATATTTACGTAATTGAAAAGTGTGTCTGTGTCGTATTTATTCAATTTACTTGTTTATTTATTCACACTTTTGGTGAACAAAATACAGAATTATGTAAACATTACAAAAAGATATTATAACACTTTTGTTCACTACGGTGAGCTTATCATAATGCTGCTCTCTCTCTCTCTGCCAAATAAAAAATATAATATTTAGAAATTGAAAAGTGATTATATTCTAATTAATGGTTTTCATTTTGATATTTTATACCTACAAAGTTTATTTGATTTTATTTTTGGTTTTGGATGTTTTTAGTTTTCAACTTACAAGTTATTTTGTAGTTTTTATTCAGTGCTAAGTAGGTAAATGTTCAGTGCCCACAATGAATTGTGCTTATTATCAGGGTGCAGTCCAATCCACGCACCCAACAATGAATCCGCCGTATTCCAACGAGGTAAGATAAACTATAGGAATTATTAATAAATATCCTAATCCGACACTTGTGAGATTTCAGTGGTGACATCTGCTGACAATGTTGTCAAAAATACTTCAACTCAAAATACTTGTTGCTATTTTCAAATTGAAAAATTAGTAATTCATTATGGAAGGGGTGAAATATGCTAAATCCCGTGATGGTTCGATAGATTTGATCGAATTTAATACGTATGGATGTGATGGATAATTTTGGAATAACCTTTCATATATTTCAGTACAACTTATGAAATTTCAGCAGGGAATAGTGTCATGAAAATAAGGAATCCCTAAGTTGGAACTTTGAACCTACATACTACACAAATGAACCAATAAACTTTTCAGAAAATACGATACATTTTGATATGCAGTATTTTAAATTAGGTTCCATCGACATAGGTCATGCCTATATTATACACGGTACCACACATTGAGGGAAATTCTGCATGAATATACGTGGAAAAGGGATGCTCATTTAGATGCACATTTACACATCTGTCTCTGGTTACCCACACTGAGAAAAGCTTGATTATACGCATTGATATAGATAGTAAATAAATCATTTCAAAAACTGTAATCGTAATAGAAGCTTTACTACATTTAAGCACCGTAAGTACATATTATATTTCCTCGGAGGCAGGACCTGCCAACGCTCTTCTCAGTAATATTACACAGATAAATCTATATATTATATCAAATGTCACTATAATCGAGAAATCTTTTTACAATATTCCATGTATTAATAATTACCAATTTTTTAATTTTTATCTACATTTTCCGTAAATCCAACTTGTTTAAATTATTAATTAGCGATTTTTCTCTGTAGGTGATAATACTAAAGAGATTATATAATATACCTATGTACTCGTATATACCGATCTAGGATGAATAATAATGATAAGAATAATGCCTGTTTATTATGTAATAGTTTTACGGATATTGTAAACATCAAACCAGACGGAATAGATTTATCAAACCAGCCTCATGCCATGACGGACTTAACCTTGATAATGGAATCTTTAGACATTTGTATCTATCTAGCTGTATACATACACCTACTCTACATCCATCTATCTATACCAAGTGCCTTTGTGAGTGACCATTAGTGAATAAGATCAGACAGTGCCATCTACATCTGTCGAGGGATGAACAAAATATTTGCAATTATGATAACTTTTATATTCAGCTACATAACCGACATGTGAGTATCAGACATTACGTCGGCACTCGGCATATCTATTCTTCGGTCTCTGATCTTCACAATTTCAGAGCAACTATGTTTTTTTTGTTCCTGGAAGACTATTCACTTATTCATTTGCTTCTCTATGCGGAATGAAAGTAATATACATATATGATGAAATATGTGATGACTTGAAAATATTTGCGAAATATTGGTACACACTACCAGTCCATGCACATTTATTTTATATTTTTTTAATTATTTAATTAGATATTGAATATATAAAAATATGCTCGTGTTTCTAGAGGGCTTGTTTTGATAACTGAAATGATAGATTATAGAAGTACCTAACTAATCAAAATTAATTTGACTGACTATGTAGGTACATTAAGGGGTTTGGTTATGTACTAAAAACCGTATCTGTACTTTTCTATTACAAAGAATATTTAAGTAGATAAGCCTATAGATATTTAGTTATACCTATCTCAATAGAAATATAGGATTTAAATATCTAATTTACTTATAAAATATCTTGAAAAAGTAAATTATAGGTATACAATTGAATTGATTTAATTTATTTGTGACATCCCTATTGTTCCCCTGCGCCATATTGGTCCAGTCGCCGTTTGGCGCCAGATTCTAATTAGCGGGTCCCGGGATAATTATAGGGCACAGGATCCCGTACTAGCGGACTACGGTACGATAAGGGTTCGGTGAGGGATGCTCTGGTGAAAAAAACTATGCCAACTCTCCGTCCAAATCATATTTCACTTTGGAAAATGTGAAAGGTCTTCTCATAATGTAATAAAACCACAATATTTGAAAATTTGTTGTTCCCATGGTCTGAATTATTAAGTGGGAGTTCTCAAACTCTTCTAGAAGAAATCCTCGCTGTCTAACCCTATTAATTATTAAGAAGCTTACACTTTATACTTTAGTTTGATAAAGGTATATCATAGATTTGTTTTGTACTATTTATATAAAGTAATTCCCATTCTCATATTGTATATCTCTTTCATTTCAGGTGAGTACAGAGGGGGAGAAATTGATCAAAATGGAGTCTTCCAAGGAAGCGAGTCAACGTAAACTAATCGACCCATCATCGGACTTATTAAATTGGGTAAAGCATTGATCTCATGTATCTTGTATCTATATAACATAATCATAATGTTATACTGCACCAATACGTCCACATTACGTACCTAGGTAAAAATAAACACGATTTAGGGGTATACCTACATCATTTTTTCAGAATTTCTTATCCATTGTTATTTTTGATATTGATAAAATGATAAGCTACCAATGATACCACCATCAATGTCTATAACAATGCAATCTATAACTACCCTATATTGAGCCAATAATGATACTCGTACAATTATAGGATACCTACTTTACCACTTATTTTGCCTATATTTTTTTAATATTATACCTATTAGACATAGGTATAAGTACCTACATTCTGCAAAACTACCAGAAAATAGTAAAAAGCATTCAGAGAGTCGAAAATATAATGAGTTTAATTAAATACACACAGTTAGCAAAATAAAATGCACAGTAATAATATGAACTTCATGATATTAATTTATAGTCTGTCAATTTAGTAAATATTAAGATGTTGGTATTATAGGTAAATGGTAAATCTACCAGTATATTTTATCATAATGACTGGCCATCCATCAAACTTCTGCTATTTTTAATGGCGTCCATATGTCGTTACACATTCTGTAATACCTTATAGTCCAAGAGCCCGCTGCTTAATTTATGACGTATCTGTTTTTTGATCGAAATGTGGTATAAACGATAGCTTACCAATAGGGTATTACATCGCACTAGGGTTGCCTATCAAAATCCTGCCGCAACCCCCCCTGCCCCCCCCGAAAAGGTCCCTCTTCGCGGTTTTTCGCATTTTATAGGAATATGGTAAGAGATAGGAGAAAGTAGTCAATAACAAAAATAGTCCTTGCTAAATTCTCTACAAAAAATGTTAAATCAATTTTTTCGTAGAACTAGCAGTTTACCCGCAATGGCCGGTCCAAAACCGAAATTCATTTAAAATACTAAAAAAATGTATTTAAACTAAATTGGTTGAAAATTGATAAGAGCTACAGGAAAATAGTCAGAGAACAAATTAATTACCATAGTCTTAGCTACAAAACGAGGTATAACTTATGTTCATACATTTAATAATTTCGGAGTTATTACAATAAAACTCAGTGACGAAAATTCTTAAAATTTAGTTTTTCATTAAATAACCAGTGGTATAGCGCCGCAGGCCAAAATTTTTTTTCCATAAAATGTTAGTGAAAATGGGTGGAAGAATGTAAAAGAAAAAAAATGGAAAAAAAATTTTTTTTTTCATAAAATATCCTGTTTTTTGACCGGCTATTACGGGTAAACTACTAGTCCTATGAAAAAATTGACTGAACGTTTTTTGTAGAGAATTTAGCAAAGGTTATTTTTGTCATTGACTACTTTCTCCTATCTCTTACCATATTCCTATAAAATTCGAAAAACCGCGAAGAGGGACCTTTTCGGGGGGGGCAGGGGGGGTTGCGGCAAGATTTTGATAGGCAACCCTAGTGCGATGTAATACCCTATTGGTAAGCTATCGTTTATACCACATTTCGATCAAAAAACAGATACGTCATAAATTAAGCAGCGGGCTCTCGGACTATTAGATGTTTCTCATATTGAAAGCCAAAAGATTTTACAGAAATTAAGAAATATGTACATTGGGTAGATATCGATATAGAAGGATCGAGAAAATCATGACGTAATATTGGTGTATTTAGCAATTTAGCCATCCATCATCAGTCATAGAATCTGATTGCTTTGTAGCTGATATCCATATTGGTACGAGTAAATGTATCAAATGAAAATAGGTTTTGTTGATAAAAATCTAATTGGATTTTAGGTTGGAAATATATGTATAACTTACGTAGGACCATCTTTCTATCCTTCACCTCACGCTGCGACCTTTGCGTGGTAGGCAGAGAGGATAGAATGCCAGACAAACTCCTTTCTTCATGAAACTCCTTGCCAGACAAACTCCTTGCTTCATGAAATGTGTCATGCGCTCCTCCGATTTCTTTTACTTGATCGGTTTAGGTCAGTCTCGGATAGCCTCACTTCCTCGCACCTCTTTTTTTACTCATGTATATCTTTTTGGTCATCCTGTCCTCATTCATTTGCTCCATGTGCTCAAACCATCTAAGCTTGTTTACTTTCATTCTATTCACTATTCCCGTCTTACAGTCACTCATCTCTCAGGTAACTTCATTCGATTATCATTAATGTTTACACTCATATAATGTTTTATACTCGATTGACTGTAAGATAATGTGATATTATCTTAGATTGACAAAATGACTTTTGTGCGCTGACGTAAATATTCATCGTCATCCTAAAAATGAGGTTGGTATGACATTATGAGTATGAGCAATGCGAAATATGTGAAAGTCAAATGTTCAATTGTTCATATGCATTGTGCAATGACTTTTGCGCAGGAACATTGAACATGATTTCAGTACCTAATATGCCTTTTAATGTTTGGTAGATATTATTATTTTAAAAAGCAGAACAACATTGCAAATCTCATCGTAGGAGTTTTTTTTTTATCTGAATGAAAACAATGTATCGATTGTTCTCCTCTGTCCTCGGGGCTTGTGATGGGCGGGTCGCGGACAATGGGCCGTTCTGGACCGCCGCCTCTCGCTTGAGGCAACCTGCTGTACTAATACTCGTATCTTATAATAATATTTTGAACTTGTATAAAGACAATACGGCGATATATTATCGATAAGATTTTATTTATTGAATTGAAATAACTTAAATAATTTTATTCAGCATAAGTATAGATAGATATAATTTCAATTTTGATAGGTAGGTAGGCATCCACATAAATACTTTAAGTATTTACCATAGTATAATTTCTAATGCTGCTTGTATGCCCGTTCCACACGCTTGCCGAGCCTCGAAGAATCTTCACAAGTTCACTAGCGTGTGGACTCGTCTTGACTTGACTCGTGTAGATTTGTGAACACGAGTGAGCGGTCGGTTTCTATACAAATCAATTGAAGTTTGCGGCAGGCGCTAGCAAAGCATCCATACATTCCATACGTTTGTCATTTGTTTGCCGAGCGTGTGGTGCCGCCATTACAATATTTTAATCCGAATTTTTCCAATACACGAGAAAACATAATACATATTATTTATCCTATCTAGCTGGATTCTTATTAGAACATACTGAATAACCAGTAAATGAATGTAGATTTGTTTTTCGGGTTGATCGTGTGATGATCCAACGTTTTGCCGAAACGTCGGATCATCTGATCATCACACGATCAACCCGAAAAACAAAACTACATATGGACCATCGTGAAAACCTGCAACTTTTTGAGGTGGTCGGTAGCCTGGTTGGTAACGCGCTCGACTGTCAATCCAGTGGGCGCGGGTTCAATCCCCGACTTACTCCACTTCACAACACAAGCTTTTAAGCTTTCTGTGGAGTGTACAAAGATGTATTTGGGCTTATTTCGACAAACCCAGATTCATTTAAAAAAAAAAAACCTGCAACTACTATTGACAGTAAATGAATGGTTTGTGTGTAAACCTCACTCCCGAATAAGTTGAAAAGTGTCTTGTTGTAGATGTGGCTACTTAGATTATTTATTTTATAAAAAGACTTTTTTGCTTTCTTACCTAAAAATACTTAATGAATGATAGAAATAATATGCACATATAATTATTGGCAGAGATGTTAAATTGTTGTAGATTATTGGGTAGTGATTATCGAATAATAACCAAATATATGATTTGCGAGTTATTTTAGTAACACCAACACATAATCACAGTAATCATGCTAGTGTTATTTATCGTACGTGATAGTTATTTGCGGTTACTTTGGCAATTCAATTACCTAACACAATATGAAATATCATAATCATGATGACAAACACGAAGAGATTACATTGCAAAATATTAGGACTGTAATTCTTTAATCATTTATTTAGATCTTAGATTCTGAAAATTATTCCCGGTAGAATTCAGCATCCTTAGGTATATATCTTTTTGGTGGTCTTTCAGTTGGCCGTTGATCCTTTGGTGTTTATTTAACCACAGCTCACACAACATTTTGGTAGAGCATGGTAATGGTCTCTCTATGTTCCCATCGATGTAGGTACGGGGTTATGTCACTTTGGGTTTCGTAGTCTGCGTTTCACACAACAGTACTCTTAGGTATAGGAAAGAAACCAACAACTCTAAGTAGTTCTATGTAGATAAGAATGGGAGTACCAAACTTATAATCGCTGAAATTCGTTTTTTTTTTGCTGTATTATCCTGAAGCAATTAATTTTAATTACAGGTGAATATGTCTTCCTGTCATGATACCATCTTATAACCCAGCATTATACCAGCCCATATCCACATATTATTATACCTACGAGTATTACAAGTACAATGCCTTCGTACTATCATCTACACAAGTTACCTACGTTTCTGTTATCAGCAGGTTATAGTATTACCACATGTGAAAATTCGATTACGCTTTTACTGAATTAGTTACGCCCCCTCGTGAGTGATGGCCACACTTCATGTGGAACCTACCCAGTGCGGTATTATACTAGTACAATATAATATTATACGTATCAACTTACTTACATAGACATTTCATTTACCTAGATATCTTAACATTATATCTGCATTTACCTACACTTATAAAGTCTTAATGTAATTCGCACATTACCCATCGAGGAGACGAGACTAATCTATTTACTTAAAAATAATATAGATAGGTATAAGTACCTATAAGATTTTTTCTGTAATAATAAATACACTTTTGTAAAATATTGAGGCGATAAGTTAAACGCATGTGTCATAAAATGTAGAATCCATCGTCAGCAACGCAATATATTCAGTATATCAAAACATTGAAAGATGAAATCAGAATTATGCGTGATTTTATTATACATACATACTTAAATCAATAATTGAATTGCATAAGATTTTTGTTTGAATCGTAGACCTATGTTTCCCCCCTCTGATGACATTATTGACTTGGTATTCTCACAATTTCAGAGCCACGGAGCTACAGTGATTCGTCGCGTGATATAATCATGCAAGTCATCACATTGCCTTTCTGTTGTAAACTGTCAACATTTTGCTGATGATATCTCTTACTTAACTATTAGGACCTGGTACAACACATTATTATATGTTGTAGGAACACATATAATGACATGTATAATGAAATATTATATTCATTCCGTACATGCACGACAGTTCGTACAAGTATGATTTTCTGTATAGATACGTATATTTAGTATATATTTTTGATTAAAAATCTTCGTGCTGATTTTCAGCTCCGTCAATCGTATATAGTTTCAGAGATACAAACAACTTCTCTTGATGATTTGTTCACCTCATTTGAATGTAATAATACCTTCTATTGTTCATATATAGCCATAACAATATAATAGTACCGCAACTATACATTATATCAAAAATGATTTTTACCCTTTCGTTTGGATCAGTCTGTAAGGTGTAGACCTATCTACATATCCCCAATGATGTAGATACTATTAACATTTTTTAGCTGAAACAGAAACGTTCAAATTCCACACTTGTGGGTACAGTACTCCAGGTACTTATGCATTTTTGGATAGAAGTCAATTTGTATAGTAAGCCTACGAATCCTGGTCTGAGTATGAGTGATCGCTCGTATCTCTATATGTATATTTATCTACAAATTGCAGATCTACGACTGAAGGCGTGACATGCGTAGAACGTCTCTATCATTTAGATTGTATACTATACTAATTTAAAACGAGGTGTATCTTTTGTGTACCAGCGAACCAACAATAACATCAACAATTTTGTCAATTTACTTTAATAGGTGTGAACGCATTATGTAATTGAAATAATCATTCATACATTATGTAACGTATAGGTTTCCATCTACCTGTAAAGATCATATCTATTTTTGTTTATAACCACTTAGATTTTGATGTCATCGTTTAGATATTTTGTCATATGAATTATTGATTCGGTACATGAATAAAATTAACAGCAATTTTGACAGTGAGTCATATTATTTTTAAGGAAATTAATCATACTATTTTGAAGAAATGACATCACATAATAAAATTTTATTGTTAATTTTCATTGGATTATTAGATACCTGTATGTTTTATAATATTTAGGCAGGAGTATTGATATTACGGATAAAAAAAGATTGGACTTTTCGTAAGCAAGTTTTCATAAATTAAGACACCGATACGAAACTACTATAAACAATGTATTTTCCTTAGTAGATAAAATAGGGTTACATATAGTAAAATGAACAAATTGTGCTGAAAATAGACACGATTTTCGCAAGTAGGTACCTACTATATAATAATCACTTTTTTAAGTTTCATGTAAAATAAAACCTCTATAATAAAATGGCCTAATGCTGGATTAAATCCCTTATCGCTGTGATCATCTATACTTTACGCCCAAGTCGAGTGGAACTCGCGTGGTTCTTTATCAGACATACCTACATTACATACTTTATACCCACCTAATAATAATAATAGGTCGATGGTTTACCAGGAACAGTCACGAGAGCAGAATGTAATAAAAATAACAGTGATTTTTATCCGGTATGCCACCGGAAATTGTGTAAGAAGATTAGATGGAACGTTAAATTTAAAAATTCTGATTGAGATATCCACATTCCCATCAAGTGAATAAAATTATTGAATAACATAGACATGAGAAGTTTGTTGTTTCTAAAAATCTGTATACTTTGCTTCATGTGTTTTATGCCGGGCTTAAAAGCACAAAATTCATTTATATTCCTGCGCATTTCATACGAATTAAAATTTGCAGAACACACATCGTTAACCTCGAGATCTGAACTCGCAAAGGATCTGGGCTTGCATATACAAACCCAAATACTTTCCTGCGCGCTTTGATCTGAGAATGTACGGTGGCTCTGATATTCGACAAGTGATTTGAAGACGTTTAAATAATAACTGTGATCTGTGATTATAATTTCAATTCAGATGTATACTATTAAAGTTACAGGAGATGGGCGGTTAGGGGCGGCTATGGGCGGCTCAAGGGAGGATTGAAGAAGGCCCATAACTGCTTTATGATAACAGAAACATTGTGATACTCCGAGTACTATAACCTACTTACATTATATTAAATGGTTCAGCTAGAAAAAAATGCAAGTTAGTTTAAACCGAAGTATTATTAAGTATTAAGGTTTTGGTATAATGACAAACTCATATGAGGGATTAATTAATACTGAATTGATTATCCATATCAATATTAATCACTGATCATCACCTTCATCATATTCTTTCTCCTACACCTAGGTAAGTTCTTCAGTTTGAGTTAATCTTGCCTCTAAGATCAGTGAGAATACTAGGTCCGCCCTTATAAGGACATAATATCATTGGGCTTTTTCTTTCTACAGACTTATCTATAACAATCTTACCATTAATAAGCAGTTATATCTCAACAGATATACAGCAGAGGATGGACATTCCATCAGGCTTTCCACCATCCAGGAAAGTGCTTTTGAAAAGACTTTCCTGGATGATGGAAAGCCTGATGGAAAGTCCATTCTCTGCTGTACTTATATCTGTTGAGATATAACTACTTGTTAAAATTCAACTACAAACATGTAGAAAAATTCCGATGATCTCACAAAAAATTGTGATTTCAAGAATTCTCTTACCATTCGTCATCCTTCATTTATTTTATCTAACACGAATATCGTATGTACACAATAATCTACGATTTTAATTAAAAGACATAGTTTTCCCATACACTTCACCATAAATAGGCACGAATAAGTAATATTTTTCATCCAACAAAACCTCAGTATGGCATCTTTATGATCAAACACGAGGAACGTGTGAATTTTTTTGTATAAACTAATAACTATATAATTTGTTTTATTACCTACTCTGTGTATTTGTTCTATTAAACACATTATATATTTTTCTTTTATTCGATATCAAACATATTATTTTCCTCTTCTATAAAGTTTTGGTAGAGGTTGGTACCCTCTGACAAAGGCGATTGAATAACCCCGGATCAAAAGGGAAAAAGGCTGTCCGATTTACTACACACTTGCATTATTTTAGTTTCTACGATTTTTTTGTTATTTTATTTTCAATTGATTTCAACAATAGAGTTTCGTGGCAACCCCTTCTGTTTTCCACAATAGCTTTATGGGGGTAGCTTTCACGGTGTTTTATGGGGTTTACCCTCGTTTAATATATTATTGTGTTGTACCGTTGCACTTCGATTCTCATAATACGAAGGCTTTTCCGACCTTTCTCCACACAGTAAATGAAAGTATGAACCTCACTAAGGGTGCCTACTTCGATAACGATATCTTACTGAGGTATATTGTGTAATATGTTTATAAACTTTATAGTTTTCCTGTTTTATAAACTAAACATAGCTACATATATCATCATTTCTCGTAGGCCTCTATGAAACTGGTAAAAACATACCTGAAATTTTGAACACTTCGATTTTATCCTTTCATGAAATAATACCTACTTATTAAACGATAGTTTATCTTTCAATTTTTCAGCTTTCTTGATTTGTGACTTCAAAATCCATTCACACTGATGTTCTATATTCAGTATACTAGTGAGTAGTGACTATACTCATAGGCGGCCGTAGTTCGCTTGGGGTCCTTGAGGTATAGATTTTTTTAGGGAAACATAAAGGTGCCAAAATACTCATATTAGAAAATATTTCATTTAGGATCATTTCACTCGGAAAATGTTCTACGACAAAAAACGTTATTGTATAATTATTGTTGGAAAATATAAAGAAGAGTCATCTGTTAGAAGTTCAAAAGCGATTTTTAAGCTTGTACTCAATGGTTATACGTAATAATATTTTATCCGGGTTACCTTTCTTTTGAATTTGGAGCCCCGACGAGCAACCGTCTGACTTGCCTGATGCAATTGCCGCCCCTGCCTGTACTTGAGTACAAATATAGTTATACTTACCAGCGATATAATGCATAGAGCCATATCTTGGAATGGTATGTATGTGGTAAGGTAATACCTACCTAGTTATATAGGAAGGTAGGTACACATATATATTGCTGCAAGAGGTTAGGGCCATTAAATGACTAGATAGATTCTGAATAAGCCCCAATTGATCTAACAAGTGGATTTTGGAGGGTCATTATCTATAGAAGTAAAGTAGGTACCTCTTACCAAACCTTTAGAGAAGTGCGGTTAGTCAAGTTGTAGTACTTACCTAGACTAATGTTATAAAAGCCAAAAGGACCTTCTTATACATACATACGTAGGTCCATAGAAGCTTCTTATATTAAAATGCACAGTCATCTGAGCCAAGACGGAGTCGACCGAAAGCCGCCACTGTTTTTTTTATTAAGTTTTTGTTTACTATTTAATTTTTCCAGTAGTTGTTAGGTTAAGGTACCTATAGGTACCAGGCGCGAAGATACCTAAGAACACGATTCCCATCGAGTTACTTTTAGGAAGAAATGATTGGTAAAATATAGTGTCTAATCGGACGTAATCTTATAAGAAATGTTAGGCCCAGGTTCCCTTCTTCAGAAATCCAGCCTTTTTTCACTGGTAGGTACCTATAGATAGCTATACAAATAGAGATAACAGCTATATAGAATTGGCCGAGATAAATAATGCAGTAACTAGGTAAGGTACCTACCTATAGTACCTATAGTAATTATGTACACCTATTTATAAATATTTTCATCATTCCCTAATAATTGTGTTAAGTAGCCAATGGTGCCTTTTTCATATAAGTCTGACTGGTGCATAGTGAATTATCAATGTCCATAGGTAGGCAGTAAGAACATATCTAGTAGGCATGCACGTTTATTCAAAGAATTACTTTTATACAGGAAAAGTTTGCATGAAACTCACTTCTGTTATTAGTAGGTTTAAGTAGTCCTGTTTTTGCGAGGTACCTGGACTGGACACCTTTAATTATTACAATATTCAGATTGACATCTCAAACTAAATAAGTATCTAGGTACACCAAATACCTACTGGGAATCTGAAACTGAATTGTAAAAATGTCACTTTTTGTACCCACATAACGATTGCATCATTAACCCATTCAAACCCGGCGATCAAAAACCGGCATGCAGAATTATTGAAACCCTTCTTCTGATATAAAAGTAACAATACAGATATTATTATCAATAATAATAATACTAATATGAACCGGTATTCCCCTTCTTCAGGGTGGGGCACGGGCACGCCATTGGGCGATACATCTCAACCACGCCTACCGCAACGCCCCTCCCCACCCCGCACCGCCCCCACCGCCCCGCGCTGCTCTTGTGAAACAACTGACAAACAGTACAAAACGCGGAGGCGTTCGGAGTGTGTTGTTTTCGTGATTGTTATCAATAAAATATTATCTGAATGAACAATACGATACAATAAAATCTAATAAAAAACCTGTCTTTTCAAAACCAATTTGACTAAATCTAAACATTGTAAATAATATTTTTGATTAATCATACGTGCTATAAGCGTAGATAAATTTAAAAATCAGCCACCATTTTTTTAAAACAATCATTCCCAACATTTTGACATAACCTAACCTAAAAATATGACATTGATGACTTTTTAAGTTTAATGTGATTTTTCCTTATTGGCGGGCATAGTTTAATAATAATAATTGATATTTTGTGCCAAATTTATCCATATACCTACGTGCTTACATTTATAAAGTGTATATTAAACTAAAAAACATCTTCCTGATTTTATACCGATCATAATAACTAATTTATCGAGTGTTTTCCAAAAAAGATCAGTCGGCAAGCTTCCATTGCTACTATCAAGTTTGGGAACATTTGTTAGGAACTGTCAAATTTCAATTTGATTCGAATAAACACAGCTTTGAATATAGAACGTACTTTTGTTTAATCGACTCTAGTTTGTTTTGATTGAATATTATGTAACAATTGAATAGTGTTTGGACCTTATTGTTAAACATTTCCATAAAGACGGTGACACCATGATAACAGACATGAGCCCGGCGGGCCTCTATGCCCAAGTGCCAGCGATGACAAACATCACAAAATCAATTGTAAGTACCTAACCATAACCAACTTTATACCTATCTAATTATGAATTAAATTTATATGCACATTCATACCCTTGGGACATTATAGGTTTCTACAATCTTATACTAATTTGTGGATAATATGTAGATAGCAAAAAACGATGTGTTATGAATGTTATGATGTTATTTTTCATGAAAATGTACGCTTCCTGGGTTAAAAGATCCACTATCTACCACCTGAGTATAAATGGCTCACTCAATGACTTGGACTCGATACTGTGTAAATCTGTTTACATACCTATAGGTACTGTGCATTTAATAATGAAAATAACTTTTTATGCATGTTTGTAAGAACAGACTATTTGCTTCAGGGAAACAGTTTTCCCAAAGCATATTATGAAAAAAAAACACCAATCGTTTACTGGATCAAATCATCCATATTCCAACGCCGTCTTTTGCCTTGCCTAATTAGGCTGGATTGTTCGCTGTAACTAGGTATTTGATTGTGTTCGTGAGAGAAAAAAACCGTTCATTGTAGGAACGATGTAAGATGAAAGAGGACTCTACATGAGGTCGTCTGAAAACTTAATTGAAACTCTATAGCCACTAGGTAGCGGTACGTAGCCAGGTTCATTTTATCGGTACCTAGGATTCCTATTTCTGATATATCTAACCTAATTTTATTAAAATGTTGCTATTAAATGAAGAATATGTGACAAAAAGGACAACACCGTCGGCAAAATCTTTTACAAAAACCTCAAACAATTAGTGGATTTACACATATCCTTATGAACACAATAACTTGTTGACAGGATTTGTTCAGAAAAATGCACATAAATCTCACCAGAAAAAAATAGGATCAATCTTCCAAAATTCTGTTATAAAAATATACATAAAAGTACAACATTAGCTTTGATACTTACCTACTACAAAAAGAGCAACATTGTTAATAAAAAGTAAGTGAAAAGCAACAATGGTTCTTTGTATGCAAGTAGGTAGAATTGTCGATGCCTGATGGTTCAGTACCTACAACGTTTATTGAAGCGACGGGTTTTTTGTTTGACTCTCAGCGGGTATTCAGTCCCACAGCAGAACCCCAAATTTGGCGGTACAAAATGTACTGTTAAAAAAGGTGTCATTCATTTTCAACATAAACCTATATCAAATTCATTGTCATACCGATTTTAATTTTTTTCTATCACGCCACGACTCGTGCGAGATAGGTAGAGAGGACTGAGCGCCGCACATCGCTCACTAAGGTATTGTTTCATACAAAATGTATTTTTTACGAGTATTTTTATCTATTTTCCGCCAACTGCATGCGTACTCTGAAAGAGATAATTGTTGGTGTGGACTTGAATGGAGTGAAGATATGTGCATTAATACGAGACGTGGCTGGAACAAGGACGAATCAAGGAGAAGAATATGTGGG
This sequence comes from Ceraclea dissimilis, assembly GCA_963576895.1. NCBI lineage: Eukaryota > Metazoa > Arthropoda > Insecta > Trichoptera > Leptoceridae > Ceraclea > Ceraclea dissimilis. Next base: position 9,084,845 of record OY756365.1, read on the forward strand.
ATGGAAAAACAGTGAGAGATCTGTGATAAGAAATAATGTCATTACAAAAATGAGTGACTGGAAGACGGATGTAAAGAGTAGAATGAAAGTGAATAAGCTTAAGTAGATGCTTTGGTTATGTTGAGCGAATGAATGATGACAGAATGACTCAAAAATATAGGTAAGTTCCTACTATATGAGTATACCTAAGAAGAGAAGTAAGAAGGTGCGGCTTTCCGAGACTGACCTAAACCGATCATTTCGACCAGTTCTTCAAGGTGAGCGTGTATGACAAATTGCATGGGACGGAAGCAAGGAGTGTGTGTGCCATGAGAATACGGCAGTTCTGTCCTGTCTGACAACCCCACCAGGGCGTACTGGGATAGATATTCACTTGCCAAAGATTGCCGTTGACTGATGATGATGAGTGATGCTTATTTTCAGTGATATGAATACGGTAGGTACCTTTATGGGGCTACATATTTTTATTGATGTACCTACCTAAGCTTTATCAACGCCTATTTGGCTAATTCAAGTTGCGAAAGGTATACAAATATTATTATTGTGAATCTAACTGGGACTCCGCAGGGTGCTTTTTTTTTGTATTATCAGCAGATAATTTTAACCCCTTAAATTAATTTGATTGATTGATTGGTTAACAGTATACCCTTTCAACACCAACGGAATTAGTGGAAAGACTCTTCCGGTCTCGTACCTATTATAGTTAAGGTGTGTATGATAACTCTACTGATAACCCTTTTTAAAAATATTATACTTAGTTGTGCAAATATTGAATCAAACGATAAACTATTATTAGTTAGGTATTTATAGAAAAGTTATAAGTGGAAGTTCAGGGTTCGAATCTCGATGTTATGAAGTTACTATGTAATGGATTGTGTATTGGTTGAAAAATGGTTTCGTAAATATGAATAATGCAGGTATATTTTCATTCAAAACTACTATGAACATGAAGCATTATAGGATGACCGGTTTGTTCTGGCTGGTTATTAGATTGATAGGGAGGTACCTACCTAGTACCTAACCTCTGTAACAACACACTGTAGGTATTTGAGGATCAAACTCTGCCACTTGCCGACGGCAAGGAATTTTTTTGTAGATCTACCTAACCGAGATCAAGCGAAGGCAGATCATTTCATGGATAAGTACGGTACCTCCGCGTTAAGTACTTTATAAGATTAATATTGGTAGGTATAGTTGAACGGAATTTTTCATTGTATTCCTAAATGTAGGTATCGACGCAAATTGATCATTGACTAGGTGTGCCAATTTGTTTAGTAAAAATACTCAGGTATCTAAAGTATGTAGGTATAGGTACTGTTATAACAGTATTTTTGTACGAACTTACCTAAAGGCTACAGGTACCTACAAATGATATTCAGAAGCGTGAATAGTTTTCAGCATACCTATTCATAAATTAACATAAGGTACTTAAATCAAATACATACCTACTTACATTCTATTCTATTGTATTGGTACTTTTACGCAATCTACTCAAAATGAGTGATCTAGAACCTCTACATATTTTATTTCAAGCAGATTTTCATGCTATAACCCTAAACTCTTAGATATAGCCTGATACAAATTCCGTAGGCGTGCACGCATTGTTTTACATTTCCAATTTGTTGATCAATGACAGATTTTTCATAACAGACTTTCAGCATGCCGAATAGTCCTCATTTTCAATTTCCTCTATTTACTTCAACGACGATTCAAATCGATGATCACTAAACTTTATAAACCTAAATAATGTAGAATGTGGATATTTACACAATGTGTATGTGAGTGTTGCCTATACTGAATCTCCCTATGGATAGGGATGTTTGGATTAACGGGCGTCATTCAAGAGGGATTATGGCATGGTGTTATTGTCATAGTATAAAAACTCTTTAGTAGAGAAAACATTGTGTGCACTAGCCAAGTGTTAATATTATTTGTGTATTTAGTAAATGTTAACTTAAGTACCCACTCTATGCCATTCATGTTACAAAATGTTTTGATTATAAATAATACTTACCTACAATAAAAAAGAGGATTAACATAGTTGTGCATTTTGTACAAAACTACATCATTCATGTAATCCTTATAAACCAGTAGTCATCTCTACTATATGTTCAGTAAAATATTCCTCTTAGGAATCGATTTTGGACAGTAGGTAAATAAAATACTCCTCCTTTCAAAAAGGAAAAACAAATTATGCTGGTGGTATAGTATTCCTACCAATAACGTAAGGATTTTATTCGAGGCTTGCATTGGATTAAAAAACTCTAAGGTAGGTTCTAGATATTTCCAGATTAAAAAATTACGTAGGTATTTAGGTTTTTTGTTAGGTACATTATTTGTTGCGCAGGTACCTACACTTATTAAAGTAACTACATACATATTACAGAACAGAACAAAGATATCAAAGTTCGACAACAGAGCTATCAAGATGAAGAAAAAAATATTATTTGTAAACTTTTCCGGTCTCAGTTCAAGGAACTATTGTTCTTTTTGCATTGACACCATTTTCTGTACAGAGAGAACAATGTTGCCTACAAAATTCGACACCTTTTTCCTCTGCAAAGTAACAAAAACTCATTCATCAACAAAACCTATAAAAACCCATTGACCGCATTTTGTAAATAAAATACTTTATCAAATATCAATAAATGAACCGAAAAGTACCTAAATAATTATAATCGTTACTCATGGCAACTCTGATTCAACATGAATATTGTAACAGATCAAATCAATTCAAAAGTTTGAATAATATACAATGTATCCGTTCGGTATTTAAATATTCGAATAAGATGAATGCATGTAAACAATCCATTGTTCCGTTTACAAATATCTATTGATTTCATTGCGGAAGTGGGCAATCTATTTTCAAATATGTTCGAATCACAATGTACAAGTGTCAAAGTACAAAGGAGTGTTGCCAGTTTTGTAGCAAAAGGACATCAATTGACACAAGTATCGCGATGAAATGTAACAATTGAGATAAATCTAGTAATCTCTCTTATCTCAAATGGATGTGGTATTGATAAGGATTGTACTATTGTGGGAAATAGTAAAAAAAAATTGTAACGTAGGTATAGCGTGCAACATGACATTTCGTAGTTTTACTTTTATCAGCTGTTTTCGTGCAAAATCGTTCTTCTTTTGTTCAGTTTTTTTTGTGTTGTTTGGTTTAGATAACAGGTAGACACGTGAACCTTTGCTTTTATACGAAGACATATATGTACCTATACCTATTCGTCTTTAAAATGTTACATTTAATGACCTATTTAACATTTTTTAGAAATATGGAATTAATCGGTTCCAGTAACTGTTGTTTTGTAAAAGGAAGATTCTGCCAGTCCACGCAAGTCGAACTAAAACAAAAATAAAAATTCTCAATTTTTAATAAGAATGGAAATTTTAAGGAGGAAATCGTTAAAAGTTATTTTAGTTTGATAATACGTATGTATATTGTATACCTTCTCTTAATATAAGGAAGGTATTTGACCATTAAAAGTTATAACCAGGGTGAATTGCCAAACAATCTTCTTTTAATTCTTATGATTTGCAAGGAGGACATAGACAAAGTCTCAGGGACACTCGTATTACATCTGATTAAAGACGAATAAAAATATATTGTACCGAACCATATAGGTAGGTACTTACATCATTGTATAGTGGGGTATGTATACTGTATACCTTATACCTACCTATGTAGATAGACATAGCACAAGATCTCGTGATGAAAACCAACGCATCGCTTGTGTTTCATTGATTCGTAGAATTTGTAAATTATATTAGTTCAAAGAATTATTAATTTGCGAAGATCTTTATACCTATATCTACCTACCTATTACTCTATTATACTACATATACACCAGTGTTATAAAAAGACGAATGATTCGACTCTAAGATCTTCATCAAACTATAAGCATTGTGACTGTAAACTGTGCATACAGAGTTAATTAGACTGTGAATGTCCCCTGAAACAAGGCAATTCCTAATCCTCATGCACTTGTCCACTTCATGAATCTTGAAACAATGTAAAATACATAGATATTTATTATTTTCTTCGATTCAGAAAGACGCTCAATTGATAGATTTTGTTTAAATGCAGTCCTATCGTTGTTTCAAATCATCACTATAACAAAGTTTTTCTAAGCATCCCTTCGTCCTCTTTGCCTGTAAAATAGTAGACACAAATATAAATTAGCAGTCTTATTCAATATCTACTGCAAAGTCATATTTCTAATAATCATAGAAGTATCGGGCTTTGTAGCTCACCACAAATAAATACATAACACTTCAGAGAAATGTGACGTCGTGCTATCAGGTGGAATCAAGTAAAACTTTTTTGCTCCTAAATAAACAAATTGGAATCACCAGAGCAGTAAGTTAAACATTGGACAAAATATTAGGTGTAAAAGATATGAAAAAACTAGCCATTGTTATTAGCTCAATATTAAGATAACACAATGCACTTGTTCAAAAAAATATTTTGTAGAAAACGATGCAGATACTGATCTTAATCCACTATTTATGTAAGATTCTATGATCGATAAGTTGAATAAGATTAGTATTATAGTCTATTAAGAAATAATCTTCTGATAAAAATCTGTTCCAAAATATGCATGATTTTATCAATCAATATCATCATATGATTTAAAAGAGACAATTTATTTGTAGTGAACAATAAAACGATTACGTATAATTATTGGTACTTAGGTACGAGTAGATTTGAGGAAATTTGTCCTGGAGATGTAAGTCCCATGTATAATAGACACAAACATACAAGAACACGATACTGATGATGATCATTGTATGGAGATTTTGTTAGTACCTTAATAGTTGTATGTGCCTTGTCATATTGTGAATATAATAATAATAATATATCTTGTCAGCTGTCAAATTTGTGATGAGCCGGTGTGTAGATGGAGTAACCGGATAACGAATAATTTTCAATTCATAATTTCGAGAATTCATTCATCAATACCAATACCATTCCTACATTACTCTTATACATATTATGCACCATGATATCTATTCAACTGGAGAGCTCTGTTTTTATCAGGTATGTTTAGCACCTCTTTATTTTAAAAATCTGAGTAAATACCTTTATGAATGAACCATGCTTTATACCCACGTACTTGGTGCCTGGCCTAAACCAGAATTTCCCTTGTAATAAATACGTTTTTTTTATCATTTTATCTTTAGCTTCATTTCGGGTTTTGTGTCTGAACTCAGTTTTCTAATACCTAAATATTCATTAACTTCATTTATACGGAGGCCGAAATTCTGAATTTCTGGTTATGCCATATCTATCCACTGTTTCAGATTTTCATCGGGAGTATAGGAAGACCATGCACAAGACTGTCGTTCAGTGTGATTTCTTACCTACTCACTTATAACTTCTTTTCGAAACACATAATATATCTATCCTGTATAATAAACACATAGAGCATCATACCTAAATAAAATAGCGGATCTTCCATAATTTTGGTACACTGTAATTGTACCTTATTTAAGAAATGTTATAAATCTTGTCACATACCTACATAGAAAAAACAAATCGTGAGTCAGTGAATGAAAATTTGTCAATGGTTCATACTTAGCATTTATTTACAGCCGCTTGTGACTTATTCAAATACGATTACAACGATTATTTTTTCAGGAAAACATCTAGAGGTATCTGTCGTAGCTCTTTCTAGACCTATAAATCATGGAGTCTCTTGAAAAAAGTACGAAAAGAACGTGGCTGACGATTTCTCGGTTGAGTAAATGAGTAATTGTTTCAATCGTCTGCCAAAATTAAGATCATTAAAATGACTAAAAACCTAATGTACTTATCACTTAATAATATGGTAATGTGTTAGAAATTTCTATTCATATATTGCATGGTGTGAAAATATATACATACAAGGAAAATGCATAGACATAGAATATTCTTGTTTCTCTTTTATTTTAATCGTTTGTTTTGGGATTGCAAGCGTAATTTTTTATTAGACGTCGAATTAGTATAAGACTATAGGTAGTCATAATTTCCATTGAAGACTATAATAATATAAATTCTATTAATTGTTTAAGTCATTCAGATACGCATATGTCTTTATAATTAATAAAGTCAGGAACAAGCTGTCGGGAGGTGGTTTACATCGATGGACCAAATTACCATGATTACTTGTCAATTTTACTTTTTATTCCCTTTTATATCGCTGGTTACCTACATAGTAGTGTGAACTACTAAATGCAGGTAAATACATTGTTAGTGTATACTGGGTATGTAATAATATGTATCTACTTATAGGTTAGAAGTCGAGAAATAAGCAAAGTCTACAGACGAGTACATTTTTTTGTCTCTTTTTCACGGACCATTTGTTGAGTAAGTAATATATCTTCGAGAAGTAGTTTCCTCTGACACTCGGCACTGTTCTGATTTTACAAATCCAAAGGGTTAAAATGCATTTCCACATAGACATACAACAATGTGTATTGAATAAGAATTAGGCATTTATCACTGCTTGCTTACAATGGATGCAATGCACACGTCAATTATTTATTAGTGTTGCTTACAAGTAAAATGTAAAAGTTTATTGGAAGACAGAGAGACTGGAAATACGGTTTATTACTTTATTTTATTTCCTTGAGGAAGAGGTCACGAGGCGTACTACTCTATGCATATTACTCTTCCCATGTCATTCCTAACACTCTCGCTCTGATGTCATTGTCATAGGAACGATATACAGTGAAAGAACGTCTTCCCAAACGTGGAAGATTTTATCGGTTGAAAAACAGCGCTATTTTGACATTGCGCATATATGGCCCAGACCATAACCTGCAGCCATGCAACAACGATAAACAAAATAACTAGAAAAATATATGTCTTCGATGTTTTTGCGACATAATGCTAAGTAAAAAGTCGATAAAGTTAGAATAAAAAAAGGAAAACATTCCGACAATTCCATACCATTAACCCACATCACTACTAACTAAAATAATATTTCCGAAACGTGTGCATCAATCTCAACACTAAAAGCATCATTCCGTACCAATTTACATGACCTCCCCTAGTTTTTGTGCTTTTTGAGGGAAATCAACGTTTTTTTTACTAATGTACATAGGATTTCTATCAATTCGGAAATAGAAGCTCATTAATCAATTGAAATGTTTTCCGGTTATCTTTTGCATATACGAGTAACATTTACACTATAGCATCTATAAAAAGAGTAAGTAGCGGCCCGTTGGGTTGGTTCTTTCATTTCAAATTGTCAATTTTTGGCAATAATGTTGTCGACTGTCGAACACTAAAATCTACGAATTATTGTCGATTCGTATATTTTTCGACAACAATTGGTGTATCATTAGTGCTCGGCTAATTTAAACATTTTATAATAGGAAGTTCCTAAACTAGCTCCAGGTGTAAATTACAGAACACGTATATAGATTCTATAAAAATCAATGATAACCTTGTGATTTGATGATAAGCGATAAATGTTGTTAAATAATAATAATAGATCCATATTGGGTATAGATATATAACCACATGAAAATAGACAATTGAATTTGTAGACAATAAAGGTCACGCAAGTTGAGAAATGTCCATTGTATTCGAAGTGGTAACAAATTAGTGATATACAAATTAGTCGTGACTTTTGACTCGTGTCATGTTTCATATCAATGAAATTTAAATATCTTTGTATCATTGTGTCTAAATTGTGTCGAATAATAAAATAATTGATAATAATCTTCTATTTTTGTTTTATAGCTGAATCATTGTTACAATGTTACACAATATTACCTGTTAGCAATGTCACGGTGGATACATTAATATGATCACCTATTGTACTTGTATTTAGCCATACTTAGACAACCTATCGACGTGTTCATATTATATTACCTACTGGACATAAGATACTAAAAATAATTTTACTGAGTAATAAAACTAAACATGTACCATATAATTGGGTTTTTAACTGTTAAATATAATTATGCATACAAAATTGCACAGGGAATTTGCTTTCATTTGTAACTTTCGTAGTAAAAAGATTCGAAAAGAATAACGAATCCCATTAAAATAGCTATGTACCTACTTTTTAATAAACGTAGTCCCTGAAATAATAAACTTATAGGACCCGAAGTAGTCATCAACTGGAGTATAACAATTTAAAACAAAAGGTACAGATTTCATAATATTATAGAAGGAATTTGACTCGTTTAAAAACAGCAGGCTTTTGATCTCTAGCTATACTAAAGAAATGTTTCAATACAGGTTTTAATTTTACCTATATCCACACTTGGGGAAAAAGGTAGAGGTGTAAGATAGAAAACCTTTCTTCTTTCCTAACCCGTTTAATGAAAATTCGTAGACAAAGTTAGAAAAATACTATTCATTCATCTTACGATTGTTGACGTCGTCTGTTTCATGACAATGTTAATAAGAGCAGAGTGACGGTGTGATCTATGCAGCAGAGATAACATTACCTCTTGTTATTACTTCCCATCAGCCATCCCCAACATACCCACACCACGTGGTCTTCCCCACGGGACGTCCTAATATTCAACTATCGAATCTATCACCTTTATTATTATTATTATTCCTATAGCCACACTTCGATTTTGATAAGACCCAATCACATCTTAGCATCGAAACATTGTAGTAGAACTTAACTTTCAATGAAGGGAATCGCACTAACGGACTTGATTACGGTTTTTACTCATTATTTCAAACCCTGGGACACATTAAAATATCAATCAAATTATGTATATACGCGTTATGTATATAATTATAATACATGCATAAAAAAATCATTAATTGGTACACCCATTTTCTTATGATATACCCAAATAATGCATTTCAAATTGTTTTTATTCATTGTTTTGACCATTCCTAACTCTTTTCTTCTGGTAGTGGACATTAAGTCCAATTTTGTAACTTCTCGAACTAAAATAAGTGTGGCATAATTTTTTGAGAACAGAATTGACCCCATTGTTTATTTAAATTCAGTCACATGTACTTAGTTTGTCTGAAAAAAAAAAAGAAGATTTAGTTTTTTCAACAACCATACTTTACTTTTAACAACTAGATAATACGAGAATTCATTGACATTTTTGCTTTTAAGAAAATCGGTCCTCCATTAAAGTATGGTGTCAAGGGGTCGTAGTACTTGAATGTGTACTTTACGGGGAGTCGTAGACCTCCCGCGGTGACGTTAGCGGGGGTCCTTAGATCAAATCATTCACACCGCGTCAGTACCAGCGGAGGAGAGTCATCATCACACCATACCGCGTGTCCTTATTAGACAGTAATTTATTCAATGAGTATTGTTAAGCTATTAGTAGTATTTATGATTTGTTGTTAATGTGATTTGAAATCAATCTATCATTTCTATATTGATAATATGTTACATACCTATTCTATATTTATTTATTGCAATGTCATCGTGGTTCAGGTGTATATAAGAAATTTACATTCAATATTTTATGATCGTTATGATATCCTGATACAACTTTTTTAATATCAAACATGATTGTTTCGTTTATAGTAGGTATTGTTTTTCGTTTTTGACTGGGAATTTGAATACAATAGAGTTTACAATGGTAAACAATATAATGTTGGTATTTTGTTTTTAAAACGGTACCCACCACTATTACATATTTGTGTTGGGCCCTACATCCTTATTTAATAAGGAAATAAACACCGGTACCGATTGCAAGATTTGCGTACAAACAATTTAAAAAAAAAAAAAACAACGGAGTGAAGTTGAGTAAAATCTTGTAACTACACCGATTATTTAAAAAGTATCTATGTTCAGCATTCGACAAAAAATTGGTCTCGTAACCTAATGCGTACTACACCGGGAGTGCATATAATCAGAACAATCACCTTAATTACATACATACCTAATTCTCGTTGTAACTGGGTATGAATGTAACGCAGGACTGAGATCACGTCGACCAGATTCTCAAGGTCGGACGCATTTTAAGCAAAAGAAATCCGGGGGTGTGCATGACAAATTTTACGAATGTTTCGGAAGCAACGAGTGATGTCAGTGATGTGTAAGGGATATAGAGGTCTGGCGCTCTGTCCTTTCTTCGCACTCCGTAAAAGACGCAGTGTGAAGGGATGGATATAAAATTTTAATTGTATAAGTTGACCTAAGTTCATCAAATTATAAAATTTTATCCATGCCATTTGTGCAATTGTCTAATAAACAACATAATTTTGCGGTTTTATAAATTAAATAGATCCACTACAAATTAGATAAAGTACTTAATAGCTCCGCTATCCATACTATGTCTATGTATATAGGTAGTGTAGTAAACTAGGTATATCCATTTCTTTTGGTTAGGTTTTGTAATTTGAGACCCACTCCAACACTTCGACACGCTTCGGTACATTTTATTCTTCATGTTCCCTTCTTATGATATTGTGTAGTCGGCAACACTAATATCAACTTACTTTGTTAAGAGTGTCATGTTTTTTTAACTTCTTAACACACGTGGTTGGTATTTTTTCGAATCTGTTTCAGATTGTTCAATAATACCAAGTGTTCTGTGATTAATTGTGCAACTGTGGTATTTTTTCAAAAAGAATCTGTAAAATGATCTTTTTCACTTTCATAATAATTTTTGGATAGTAAATAGAAACAAGTAATAAATTAAATTAAGTGATGATCTATAATAATATACTTAAAGGAGTTTTTTCACTACGCGAATTAGAACAACGACCTATGGCACAAGTTGAATAGATATTGGCGAATGGATGCTATCATTAACAATGATGATGCGTCATGAAAAATGCCACAAACCTGGTAGACATATACATTTTTTTTCCAAGTTTACATGCGATGTAAAACGTAAATCAAGGATATTTGGAGGGAACTTTGTTCGGGGTTTGTGGCAAATTGCGGCAATGTCCTTCATTATTTTTTTCGTTTTGATTTACTTCTAAAGTTGCCACACTTGACATATGATGAGCGAAACAAATTTTGCTATTTTATCATGAATTATGTGATCGGCAACTATTATTACTATTGTAACTATTCGCTTTCAAGCGGTACGTCATACACACACATAGAAAAAAATGGTTGATTGACCATAGAAAATTCGTAGAGTAGTCGTATTTTTGGCACGTCAAATTTTATTTTATTTTATCACAAGCATGAAGAGGTTATCGCGACTTGTTGTTAATGATACATTTAAGGCATCTTTTTATAAAAAGAGGGCTCTCTTGTCTTTTTTTTAAATCACCAAGATAGAGTTTGTTTTTCAAAATCACCAAAAAAATGTTTAGTTTGTATCTACGCTAGTATATAGGCTCGGTATCATTTACAGCCCAGCATATTTCTATAAATATAGGCACTTATTTTTAATTCCTTTAATATTTCATTCATCTGTCAATCCATCGCCATCTATTGAAATCATTTTTCTATGGTTTCATTATTTTATCATGCCAATATTATTTCTACACAATCCATCCAACCGAGTATTTTTAAGAGTCAATATATTTCTTCGCTTTGCATAGCTTAATGATTGATACGACTTGGTCATTCATTGCATAATATCTATGAATCGTTTCTTTTGATAGTCAGTATTATCTTGACATGGATAGTAATATTATTTTAAATTTGAAAAGAGAACGCTACTGTTCCATAGAAAACAATTGAAACATCAAAGAATTTAATGCTACTCGGTTTCATTATTATGAACTCATCTGACAACTACGACTGCTTTGTTTTTTTCTGATTGGCTTAATTTTAAAAGATGACTATTTGAAAATGTTTTGTTATATCGATTAAATTAAAAATTATTATGAATTTCCTCACCAATATACACATTTCTTATTTATTTCCGAAATGTTTGATCTTATGATCTCGTAATCAATAAAGCAAAATTGTTTCCTCGAAATTTAAAAAATAAACATGATTTCTATTACCTAGGTAGGTACTACATAATTAGTAGCTTCGAATTTAAGACCTCATGTCGCTCGTAAATTTGAATTCATATGGAATTCGAAATATTTTTTAAATTACCTATGAATCCATTTAAAATTAGAATACACACCATTTAAAACGAAACAAAAGAATTCCCGCCAGAATCAACACAAAAGTGACATTTAACCTCTTTTAAATTATGTCTCTGCTACTCTAAACTAAATTTTCTTATCTTGTAGATGGAAATAAATTATTTTTTAAACGCATAAGTGTCCCGTAAATGGAATGAGGAGTCAACAATTAGATGTAGAAATGGGAGTGTCAATGGGACTGTTTATAATAATTTATTTCAGTTGAGGAATTTCTCGAGAAATCTTTAAATTATTTGACATAATTTAAGATATTTAACTTGACACGTTATTCAACACCACCCAATGAGGATTTTATTGTCATTTGTTTGACTAATTTATTTGTTTAAATGTTTTTCTACAGGTGTTTGTTTATAACTTTTTTTATTCTTCTCTGCCACGAGTCATGCATGGGGTATATCACCTACACCTTTGAAGTTTTCTCATACATACATATATCTGAGAAGACTCCTTGTTTTTTCGACATTCCTCTTTTATGGGTACAACTTGGCAATCTTCAAATCTCTTCTGCAGTTTTCCATCCATCTACCATCCATTCATTCACTCCTCTTGCCTACCTCTTCGCATTTCTTGTTTTCCTTTTATTTACATTGTGCTGCTGGTAAGATGTTCTTCTAGGCAATAAATCTCCCATAAGTTAATCACTCTTAGAGCGACCACACACGCACTCATGTTCAGTTAACTGAATTGACCGTTTGCAAAAAAGCTCCGATCAAAACCTCTCTTTGAATTCAGTGTTACCCTGATTCAGAAAGAGGTTTTTGATTGGAGCTTTTTTGCAAACGGTCGATTCAGTTAAGTGAACATCAGTGCGTGTATGGGGAGCCTTATTATTTGTTTCTGTATTAGATATCTGATAATAAGTCGATCAATAATTCTCTTATTTCTTAAATTCGCTGGTACCACTATTGGTAAGTCAATTTCTAATGAAGTAGGTAGACAGATTGTAGCATCAGTCATTCTCTTACACATTGTATAGTTGCCTATATGTAGTATTCCTATACGAGGCTCACAGGACTGGACTATTATGCGGTTTAATGCAGTGGATAATTCGTTAACGACAACCTTCCACGGATATTTAGCCTCGGGTGCCAATATTAAAACTTGGACACCTACATATAACTTAACTATACTAAATATTATACAGCCGTATCGAGATCTAATTTTTATTACGTCGGTTCATATGAAAAGTAGCAATTTTTTGTTTCGAATAAATTTGATGACATTGGATGATTATTCTTGATTCATATGGTATGTATACCTACTGAATTTATTGAAATTAGAATGTGAAATATAATTCTCATTACAATTTACAGCAAAATATAGCAGTCTCTAAATTAAAAGGGATGTAATGCTTACTTAAATATTTAAACAATATTCTGTTAGAGAAAAGGTTACGCAGAAAACAAATAATAATAATAATAATAAAAATTGCTTTATTTCAGTTTAAGAAACATTACAATTCAATATAAAAAATACAGGTCAAATCACAATTTAATACGATATACCTTCCTTCTAAAGCTATTGCTTGTGCGAAGGAAGGGCGATCGTCTCAACTTCACAAAAACAACATAAAATATATAACACAATATACTTCGTATCTATGCAGACTATAAATCAATAATATATTCAGTCATACACCAAGCTAAACAAATATATCTATAAATATACAACATGTATATCATAACTCATAAAACAACCAAGTATTGTTACAAATTATTGCGAACACAAAATCTTACAAAGTTACATAAATCTATAATAGGCACACAATATGTATGCTCTATGTACACCATAGCTACTCATACAAGTCGTTGTTGCTGCACAAAAGCAAAACCACGCAAAAACCCATCCGAAAAGTTCAAAATAGAATGAAGCGAGAAAAATAAAATAAGAAACGTATCTTTTTTTTTCCTCTCTCTCTTTCCCTTTATATTACCATTTTATCATCTTTATATCATCAATTTCTTTCACATGTTAGCGAAAATGCACAATAACTTTTACAATTTCCTTTTTAAAGGCTTCATAATCCTTTATTGCGCGAATATCGTTTGGCAAATTGTTAAAGTACTTAATCCCTAAATATGAATAATGATGCTGCGAGACGTCTCTACTACATAAGGGGATCGGGATACAGTTAATTGTTCTTAAGATTCTACTAGAGCATTCGCCAACCCCTTCCCCCACAATCCGATGCTCTTTGAATGTTTGTAATAATGCTACCTTCCTAAACAATTGTTCCAAATTCAGTACTTTTATTTCTGAGAAAAGAAGATTGGTAGAGTAATCTCTTGGCTTATGTAAAATTATTTTTAGTAAGAGTCTCTGAGTAACTTCAAGCGGGTAAAGGTTGGTCTTGTAGGCACCCCCCCAACCAACAATTCCATACTGGAGCACCGACTGCACGAGAGCATAATATACTGTTTTTAATCTAGTTAAATCCATAAAGTTTCTTAGCCCAATGAATACATAAATCAATTTCCTTAATCTCTTTACAGTTAAAGCAATATGTTCCTTCCATTTAACATTGTGATCAATATGAATACCCAGGTACTTCAGATCCCTCACAACGCTCAAATTGACGCAATTATGGTTACACTCACTGGTGCAGCACGAATGTATCGCTATGTTCAGTTCTTCAGGGATACCTACACGGTTTATTGAAAAGGGCATACATGCCGTCTTTTCTGAGTTTAAGGAAAGGATGCTCTCATCAAACCAGTCCTTCAAGATACGCATATTTCGGCTGGCCTTGACAGATGTCTCGCCCCACGTTTGACCCTTGGTCAACAACACCGTATCATCTGCATAAGATATTACTGTACAGTCCACAGGCAATGAGAACATATCATTAATATATATTACAAAGAGGGCGGGGCCCAGCACTGTTCCTTGCGGAATTCCGTATTCCGATGTCCCCGGGCTACTATTCATTCCGCGAATTCTGGTAAGTTGCTTTCTGTCAGATAGATAATTTTTTAGAAGTGATAAAGCTTTGTCAGTTATTCCAATATTATGCAGTTTCTGAACGAGCCTATGGTGCGAGACACTGTCAAAAGCCTTTCGTAGGTCTACGAAGGTACCGGCACACTTAACTCCCCTATCCAGAGCTTCATATATCGTCGAAGTTAATTTCGCTATGGCATCACTTGTCCCCAGCTTCGGCATAAAACCAAATTGATTTTTATTTATTATGTCGTTTTTCACCAGAAAATCCATTAACTGCGCCTTCATGACCTTTTCAAAAATCTTCGATACGTTTGATAATAACGATATTGGTCTGTAGTTCCCAACCTCGCTTTTCTCTCCGGCCTTAAAAATAGGCGTTATTATGGCGGTCTTGTAATTTTCCGGGAATATTCCGCTGCGGAAGCAACTATTAATAACATATGCGAGTGGTTTGCTAATGTACGACTTCACAAACTTCAAAACCTGGACAGTAATCCCATCAAAACCCGGGGCCGAACCACCTCGCAAGCTCATAATTACTTTATCTACGTCATCTGCCGACACCTCTTTGAAATTATTGAAAAGTCCGTAGGCGGGGGGACCATCCGGTGACAGTGGTGACCGTGTACTGCGAGAAGAAACATTAGATGCTTCTATACTCTGTGCCAGTTGTTTACCTACAAATTAGAGGATAACTTTCTGTATTTACGCCGGAGGTCGCGACCAACAGTTAGAGAATCCCACCACCATACCACAGAGACATTGAGTATTGTTAAACTCGAGTTACTCAGAAACAATCATCCACGGACAATTATACGATTCTTGGATTTCAAAGATCATGGCTTGAATGATGATCACTCTCACTGAAACAAAACACGCAAGCCAACCAAATAGACACAGCAAATGAACACACACATCACTTTTTGTTTTATTATAATTCATTGGGTTAGCTTATTTATATTTCATCCGTTATATTTTTTTTGTGATATTCTTACGGTTACACGGCAAATAAGAAAGTGAATTATGTCGGTCAGAATTTATTTAACAGGGGGACTTTGACGAGGAAATTATCAAAATATCCTAAAAATATTCTCAACCGAAAAACAGTTAATTGCGATCAGTTGTCTCATGTGTGCCCATGGTTTTTCAATCCAAACTACCTAATACGTAGCCAGTCATTTTATGGATCTTTCAAGGATCGTTTCATGATCACCAGCCTTAGACGTGTAATGCAATAGACTCGTAATATGCGCATTTTATGTTTGGTATGACAAGGCCTTTATGTTACGGTTTGTGTACATACTTAATATTATTCTTGACAAATTTCAGTTGCATAAAATTGTTAAGTAATATAGATATAAATTTGATTTAATTTTACATAAAATTTAATGAACGCTTTTAAAAACTCGATCTAATTAATTTGGCTACATAAAATATCAAGTGTAAAAAATATTATACTTAATAGTAATATCGTATGTATTAAAATATTATATTTTATATACATATATAAGTAATACAATCTTCAGACACTAGTATAATATACCTAGTATTTGCTATAATTAGTAGTATGACTTGGAAATGAAAATTAACTATGTATGTTCAAAATCGTACCGACGTGATTGATCAATTTCTACCCAACATGCTTCATGATCTTTGCTCTGTTTTTTTTTCATTTGGACTTCGTAATCAACGTATACCTATACCTAATATAATAAATATTGTAGATGTAGGTGCGTTGAACTGAAAAAAAAATCTACATTTGTTGTCTTGCACACAAGTTGATTTATTGTTTTTATTGTTTTTATTGTTCTTTTTCATCCCTAGGCCCTGATTCGGGCACTTGGACACGTCAGATGGTTACAATTCATATTAATTACATATCATGCAGTATTAAATAATGAAATAAAATCCATGCCATTAGAATGTAAAGTGTTCTATTGGCATTTCGTCATGAATTCATAAAATAAATACTACCCACATAGGTTCACAAAATACCCATCCAGTGAGAAAATAATTTTCCCCCCATGCTCACTAGAGCACAGGGTTCGTCAAGTATATAAATGTACAATTCGCATAAAAATAAAACTGAATGAATATGAGATCTCTAATTTAGGTTATCGCAGCTTCTTATAATAATTTTTAATATTTGACTAACCCTGTCTTACTCTTACGTCAATATTATTAAGATGTATATATAAAAATGCAAAATTTAATTAAAAACCATTACACAACTTTCTAACAATTATAAAGTCAGTACCTATGCTGTATCTATTAATTTTTATAGTGCAATGTCTGAAAATAACAATAATTTTGAATGTGATAAACATTATATTGGACCTGATAACCATGGATTAATATAATTAGAATGGATGTGAAATTAAGATGTTATGTGTTTATGTTTATGACTATATAAACTTGTATGTAATTAGGTCACAAGGCCTTCATATTAATAATTATGTATTCATTTTAACACCAATATCGTGTCAAATTATATTGTAGCACTTTTCTTGCTTGTGCCATTATTCTAATTCAATGAGCTAACCTGCCCAGCAAATAAGCCTTAATTTTCAGACTTGTCGGATAGTTTTCATTTTTGGTATGTCATAATGGATGAAACAGATAATAGGTACCATCTATCTATCAACGAGAGTCATCATGTCGTTATTTACTCTCTCAACAAGCCCAAGCCATCTTAGTTTATTCGCTTTCATTCCGCCTAAATTCCAATCACTAATTTCTTATAAATTTTATATTGTACTTACTATAATGCATCTAGTATTAAAATAATACTTACAAAGTAAAAATTATTTTACTTCGACTAGTTGATTCCTTTTATTTTTGAATCATATTTTATCTCGTATTTTATATATCCCATATTTTAGTCCCGTATGCCCCAGGCTAAGATAATTATCGTGTCAAGACTGTTTTGTTAATTATAATAAATTTCATACATATTATGGAAATACAGATTACAAGACGTTGGACTTTATTCCTAGAGAAACTAGAAACTACAATTTCTCGAAAGTTAAATAAGGTTTTTGTAAGCTTAGCAAATTGGTTTATAATGGAAAATATTTTATGAATGAAACGTGTTATGCTCCCGCCACATGATCGTGTAGGGTCGCGAAGGCTCGTTGTTCATGAGTAGAAAGGCGTCAACGGTCGGTTACGTACCCGTCAAGACAAACATTTTCATCCACACGCCCTTTTACTCATTCACGGCGAGGGTCGGCGAGCGTCTGGCCCCAGCATTAGAAAATATACATTTTGTGCTATCGTTTCACAAAATCTCACAAAAAGTCGTATTTTTACCGCATCGTTTTTTCAACGCTTTATTATGGAGTTTCAATAATAAATTATGTGTAAATCCATGAAATCACAATTGTCCCACATAGAAAATTACCTGCGGCGCTACTTATTTATACATTCTTTACATCGAAGTGTTTCTGCACCGTTTTCGCCGATTTTAGGTGAAGAATATCACACGATGTAGGAGCTTCTTATTGCAAATTTTAAAGGAGAAAGGCTTAATCGTTTGTTATTTTTTTACTTACAGCAAAAATGACGATTTTTTAGATAACAGAAATTTGTTAGGTTTCTAAATCTGTATAAGGCAAATTGTTTTTTTATAATATCCGTTATATACCTAATATTCGTAGATTAAGAGTATGCATACCGACATTTTAAAAATTTATAAATACGGCAACCTTATATCTCGACAACCGTTACTAAATATGCTTTGGAACACAATAGGGTAGATGCATTGAACATTTATCTAGGGAATAACCGTAAAAGATTTTTTATATCTTGTATAGATTTCTCAAAAGAAATGTGAAAAATACCACTGATACCTATAATATGCATTAAAATCTAGGGAATAGCCGTAAAAGTTTTTTGATGCGCTGACGCAAAGTTAACCCCAAAAAATGGAAAAAAAAACGCTATTTTTACCATTTTATCATGCGATTGTTCACGCGATTTTGAACTTTAATGCCGTGGGAAATGACTGTGACGTCATAGTCGGTACCAAGCCCTTAAGACAGCATTCTTTGGGTATAACTTGAAGTATTATTATAAATATTGCACACAACAATTCGTAAACAATTCCTCTTTCATTCGCATACACTCAGTTTACTCTACAATACCTAGTATAGGCAATAAATATAATAATTATAAAACGTGTGTATGTAACCACAAAAGCAGAAGCATATTATAATGTGTAGTATGGAGTGTGGAGTGTGGAGGTAGAGGTGTCTGCCCGGTGTTCACTGGTGTTACTTTCTACCACAAACAAAACAACACCAACTAACATGTCAATAAATTTAACGAAAGAGCATAACGAATTATGTATGTATTGATTTACTTACATCAACTTGGAGAGATGTAAACACATGATTCACAAAACATCGATTAGAATTTTTCGATTGGAACATTGGATGCTCAACACTTGACAGTCAATATGGCTTTTCGCCTCGATGGAATTTGAAGCCGCATTGGTTTGTCTTTTTGTAGGCATTTAGGTACTTATAAAGTAAAATCTCACAGAAAATTTTCAAGCAATTAGTCCCATTCTGAGATACAGTAGGTATATACTAGAAATGGATAGAAATTAAAGTAATTGCGTTTATACAAGCCCAGATTCTTTTATGAAAAATATTGGTTTTATACATTTAAAACGATAAAGAAATAAGTATTTCATCGAAACATCGCGTATTTTGACTTTATATTAATTGATTGTATTCCCTACGTGCATGCCTAATATAATAATGTTTTTACATTATGTTATAACGCCTTTCGCGACGACTCTCCCCCATTCCATGTTCGAGTTTTGGGTAAATGAAAAAAACATAAAATAAAACTAAATTTACGGTTACCCTTAATAACATTTTTCCGGGAGTCTTACCTATAGATACATGCCTACTATGTATTGCACGTTGTGTATTTTTCGTCTACTATAATTTCGCGATTAACGCCGTCTCGATAAACGAAATTATAATAATGAATGGATTATTCAGAATCAGTAGATAATGTTAGAGTTTGCATCTGCATGGCTTCAGAGATTCTGTAGTAACCTGCGATATTGCTACAGCAAAAAAGGTATATCGCCAAACTTATTCTGTGTCTTATTGCTAATAGACACCGTTTGAGTAATAACCAAAATCAGACATTTGAAGTGATCGAAATTATTGGTGATACAATCCCAGAGTTACTGTCTTTTTGGATTGTTAAATAGGTTATTATACTTTGAGTTAATTTTCAGTCAGGTTTTTTGTACATATTTCTGCATTATATTGTAATTCTGATGGTGTTAGTAGAAAGGTGATGACCATAACGCCATGTGCAAGGGTCGATAAATAATTTGTTGGAGGCGATTATATGTAATTCATCATCATCGATTATTGGTTATTGGTCTGGAACGGAGGGATGGTTTGTTGATTTTTATATCCTAATGGATATTTCCCGTAGCAATACGTATTCAAAATTGGATTTTATCTGTTTTACCTATACACACGTAAGTGCTATTTATTTTTAAAGAAACCTGTACTTTACTTACTATTTCTCTGTAACCAATGATTCTAGATATAAGCAAATGGGAACTTTGTTTGTTGGAAGCAATCATAGAATTTCATGAGTCAACTAGCTAGGTAATATATGGAACATTTGACAATTATGTACTACCATCACAATACATCCCAATAATGGGGTAATTAATAATATGTGCATAAAAATTAACATTATTTTCTTTATGAAAACATTATTATAAAATTCAGTCAGGACAATAATGTACAGACCTACATACCTGAACATCAATGTTTTCTATAATTACAACTTACAACTCTTGTCTTTTCTCTAAAATATGTTCTCAGAGTTTATTTTGAATGTTCACTCTACAGATTCTAAACTATGAATTATCTGTAATAAGGTTTAACATTTTTAACAACCTATTTAAACGAAGTTTGTACCCAGACGCTTACCACATCAAATTCACGATCTTTTGGGAAACTCTTTCCACAACGTGGTTGTACTTCAGGGACTTACTATTAGGTACTTATTCTGAGTCATTGGTATTCTTATACGACTACTAACTACCACTACTTACTAATTAATAGTTTTCATATATTTGTCGAGTCTCTAAAGTTAGTCAATTTGGGAATAGCCATCTAGGTATATAGCGAATCTTATTTATTCTAGGCGACACTTCAGATTATAAATCTAACCTGAACGCAGTGGTGCAGACAGAATTCTAATTACTAATTCTCATTAATTCTACACCTAATTAGGTACGAGTAGATGTTTCACCTCCTTCCAATATATGACGTCACGCCCGTATTTCTCTAATTAAGTATTATGGTCCTGGCACACATTAAAAAATGTACACCATATCCTTGTGTTTTATCAAGTTATTTGGATTGATGTGAAAATATTCACGAAATTCACATAAGTTGAGGTTGGGTACAGCACTTGTGAAAATTAATAAAGTCAACCATTGGATTTCGTTATATCGGATTTCTCTTATGTATAAAACAATATTATTCCAGGAACCCTGATGACCCAATGTCATGTTTCGTATACACTCCATAAACACCTCTTTAAAAGGCCAGGTCTCGCGATATTAGTCCGGCATTAGTCAACTCGTCTCGTGAGAACCCAGGATCATAATGATGTTACCTTCCTATAACAGGATGCTTAAATTGTTTATTAGATTTTTCACAATATGGGTTATATCGAAAAGCCAATAAAATTTTATACTAGTATGTGTACCCTCGAGCTGTAGCCGAGTACCATCTGAATGTGTAATTTCCAAAATTTATTTTAAATCATTTTCGTTCAATTTCATCTTATTTTGTACATTTTTTTAATAACACTAATATGTATTATTATTTCGTATGGCTTCTGCCACCGTTGGGTGGCAACGTCAGAAGATAAGAGAATTATGCTATCCGTTACATACAGGAGACACATACCCTACAGAACAACATCCAGTCTTCCAAGCCATTCCAGGGCATTGGGTGTGGCATTGTGGATATCTGCATATGGTCCGGGAAATGCTCTCAGAGGACAGTCTTCGACAATGTGCTTGATGGATTGCACTGGTAAAAAAAACGATTAAAAAATATGGCAGTGAATTTGTGAATAATTAATATTCAATGAAATTAGGAACTTTTAAAATCGAAGGCAAGACTGCCAATTAAATATTTGTATAGCTCCATAATATTACAAGACAACTAAGTTGTCAAATATTCTCTATGTTTATGACTCGCGATGCGCGGACATACCTTCATGGTACTCGTAAGTTTGTTTTATAAAATAAAACAAAAAATGTTTTATTTTTTTATTCTTGGAGGAAGCGTGCTCCCACGGAATATGGTACGACCAGAGTTTTAATTTTGTAGAGATCGTCATTAAAAAATATGACGCTTTTGTTGTTATTACATTGTTATTATTTTTTATAGATCGTCTGTCCTAAACAGACAAAGTTGGTCACGATTTTCTAAAATAATATTAAATCCTGTATTAATTTTGATAAAAGTATAATATTTTTTATCCACCTATTAAGATTTGTTTTAAAGTTATGTTTTTATATATGTTCTAATAGCTATCGAAGATTTTATATAGGTTGGCCGTTAATGTAAAAAATTGCCCAAATTATTTCAAATTGTTGCGAATTAGATTCTTCAGTCAAAAAAGTAATTGATGCACCAACACGTAAATTGCTTAATTTAAGTATCTACGTGATATCTTAACAAACGTCAATTACTCGTGGTAAAGGTAATATGAAATGTTTTGCATTAGGTATGGATTATGCAGGTAGCATTTATTATTCTAATCAATCAAATCACCCATCCGTTGTGTCGCCCTTCTAGCAGAACATTAACCATTTGCACAACAACTTATAAGTTTGTATAACTAAACTACTGCCGTCAAGGATGGGCATGTACTCAGTAAAAGACATGTGAGGATACACTAAATAGATATTGATATTATTTTATAGGCAAGACGACCATAATGTTGTAGAGGTTGCGTATGACCACTAATCAGGTGTAAATAAAGTGAAATGTTAATTATTCGCAGGTAATTGTAATATAGACTAATGATTTCTTATATTTACTCTAAATGTTACATTTCCTTATAGCCCAGGAAATTTAGCTTTGTAGCGTAGATAATTGTCGGAAAGCTGGAAACTGTTTTAATCTCTTCATTAACAAGCAAAGAAGGTTTCCTGAAGTTTGCACCAATTTTACGCTTGTGCTAAGTACAGGGTGTCCCAAAAACAAAAAAAAAATTGAACTTTTTTCAGTTTTTCATTAATAACTCCTAAAGGAAGCATTCTAGACAAATTGTGTTCTCCTCTGAATTAAAGTAGATAAAATTCTTCGTCTACTGAGCATAAATACTACTCTCTACTTTGAAAAATAACTGAGAAACAGCGATTTAAAATTGTAATGTTTTTGTCAACAAATGACAAATCTCTTAATTTTCTTGAATCGTTGTTGAATATCTTTTAATCTATGCTACTAACAGCAAATTTTAGTACATATGATTCAATTTACGGTTAATTTTCTATAAACTGGCATTAAAATTTTACCTCTATATTAAATGGTTTAGGATGTAGAGGTATTTAAAGACAGACGAGTGAAATAGAGAAATTTTTTAAACGATAGATTTCGGTATGTGAAAGGTAAGATAGACTTAATTTTGCGGCTCTTTCTTAATAACGTACAATTTTTTTAGTTAAAAACCGAAATTTCGCTATTAATACGCCACTGTGTAACAACTTATATCGAAAAGACTATTTTTTTACCTTCATCAGTTTTACTAATATAACTCCTGAACGGTTGATGTTAGGGAATAGATATTTTACTCAAAATTTAACTAAAACTTATTTACTATAACTTGATTTCAAAATTAACTCTGTAACTTAAATAATAACTGAGTTACAGTGTTTGAAAAAAAGCATTACTAAAAAAATTAAATTGCCTCGGCTATTTTTGTTGAATAACTCCTGAACCGTGATATAGAGAAAAAGTTCAAGAGATTGAAATATAAGGTGAATAAATTTTCTATAACACAAGCGTAATAAAATAACTTTAAAAGTTACAGTAAGAAAGTTATGGATGATCAAAGTCAATATTTTGTGTAACCATTCGACGTTTGCTTATGAATGATATTTGCCTAGTGGTGTAGTATGAAATATGTCTGCCTAATAAAGTACCTGCTTGCCATATAATATGAAATATATCTAAACAAGCGTCGAATGGCTACACAAAATATTGACTTTGATCATCCATAACTTTCTTACTATAACTTTTAAAGTTATTTTATTACGCTTGTGTTATAGAAAATTTATTTACCTTATATTTAAATCTCTTGAACTTTTTCTCTGTATCACGGTTCAGGAGTTATTCAACAAAAATAGCCGAGGCAATTTAATTTTTTTAGTAATGCTTTTTTTCAAACACTGTAACTCAGTTATTATTTAAGTTACAGAGTTAATTTTTAAATCAAGTTATAGTAAATTAATTTTAGTTATATTTTGAGTAAAATATCTTTTCCCTAACATCAACCGTTCAGGAGTTATATTAGTAAAACTGATGAAGGTAAAAAAAATAGTCTTTTCGATATAAGTTGTTACACAGTGGCGTATCAATAGCGAAATTTCGGTTTTTAACTAAAAAAAATGTACGTTAATAAGAAAGAGCCGCAAAATTAAGTGTTCCTTACCTTTCACATATTGTAATCTATCATTTAATAAATTTCTCTATTTCACTCGTCTCTCTGTAAATACCTCTATATCCTAAACAATTTAATATAGAGGTAAAATTTTAATGCCAGTTTATAGAAAATTAACCGTAAATTGAATCATATGTACTAAAATTTGCTGTAAGTAGCATAGATTAAAAGATATTCAACAACGATTCAAGAAAATTAAGAGATTTGTCATTTGTTGACAAAAACATTACAATTTTAAATCGCTGTTTCTCAGTTATTTTTCAAAGTAGAGAGTAGTATTTATGCTCAGTAGACGAAGAATTTTATCTACTTTAATTCAGAGGAGAACACAATTTGTCTAGAATGCTTCCTTTAGGAGTTATTAATGAAAAACTGAAAAAAGTTCAATTTTTTTTTTGTTTTTGGGACACCCTGTACTTAGCACAAGCGTAAAATTGGTGCAAACTTCAGGAAACCTTCTTTGCTTGTTAATGAAGAGATTAAAACAGTTTCCAGCTTTCCGACAATTATCTACGCTATACCCCCTTTTTTAACGTTAAAACACCGGTCTATTAGGGACGTGTATCATTGTCGCGTCAACAAAGATAGATAGGTAGATTTAAAAATGGAGCTATGTAAGTAGATACGTTGATTATTCCTTTGTATTGTTTGATGGTGTCTTGTGTCAATTAGCCAGCTCGTTGTGTTTTCGCCGATTTAATCATGATGATGACAATAATGATCCCCGGCTGAGCTGAGTTGGTGGGTAATTACTGTCTTTGTCGGCAGATCTGAACTGAACAAACCAAGGGTGAATTGCCAACGACAGTGGCGAGTCTTGTATGTAAATAATAAGTAAAATCATCATATGCCTGCTGTAAATTTAGGGTGCATCAATTGTTAGCATTATTACAATGTTTTTTATACTATTTATTTATCGCTAGAAGTAAGTCGTTTTGGTTGTTTATCTTTGTGACGATGCCGATGTTCTGAAGATTGCCAAATAATAAATTACTGAATTATTCCAGTTTGGCATCTAGATGTTGTAGTAAAAATTTCACCTTTCATAAGTTATTAGTTATTTGTATCAGGAATACAGAAGTCGAAAAAGCTGTTTACAGCGAGTTCAATAATGTTTTATTAACCTCGTCTTGAATTGTAAAACTAATGGTACGTAATAATACCAAATACGGTGATATCAGGATAACATAGTAGGTAGCACATACCTAATATATTCCTACTACAACAACGCAGTGTTTTATGAATACATAATACAGATATGTATGTATAATATTACATAGTAATAATTTTATTATGTTTCGGGGTGGTCTGGATTGATTGTCCTCACTAAGTTACCAGTTACCGCAGGTGTAATTAATAAAAAGGACGTCGCTTCTTATACAATTATTAATTGGATGTAACTCGAACTCGAATCAAATCACTTGTATGTTATCCTGTTACTTCATGACGACGATTTCATCTTACAATCTATAATTGATATGCCTAATATCTACATAGAAACTTTCCTCTAAAAGTGTCTTTATTAGTCTTATTATATAAAGTCACTACAGTCAAAATTAGGTTTCAGAACAATAAATTTTCTTATAGATACAAGATACTACAAATTCGGTGTCAGTTTGTCATTCAACATTTGTCAGGGTTATTATTAGATGTATGATCGTATTACGATTTAGGTTCAGGGTTGACCATCGTATCTTTAGGTCCTGTATGTTCACAGCTCCCTGGGGTATGTCGGACTGTCGGATCAGGGTAATTTAAAGTAATTCAAATTATTTACGACCTTCCAATTAGGTCATTATTCATGCGCAGTCATTTTATGGACGGGATTTATCGTACGTCCGACACATGTAAGGGGAATAGGAGATGCGTTACTTCGATCATGTATCTACTATGTACTATTGTATCTACTCAGTGCTTGTTTTGTTTTTGTTCATCATTATGTTTTTTATAATGTTCTTTTCATTGTATTTTGTTACGCATTTATAAGGCCGTTCAAGCCTATTAGATTTTACTTAAAAAGTACATTTTGATTTAGACATCTATAAAAGTTTATATATACTTACGTAGATCACCGACTATTCTCATTTTGCTTGCTTGTTTTTCTCGATTGTTATTTTTCACTTCAAAGTACAAAGGTTCGTAATCATTGTCATAATCTCGTTACAATATCAAGTTGTAAAAACGTCAATTTCCAGTTCTTGTTCATGCGATTCTCCTACGTAATTGCATATATTATCTTAATTTTTTCGTACTCCTAACCTATATAGTAGGTACTGATTACACTTTAGAGCTGCATAGTAACTAGGGAATGCAATCCCGATCCCGCGGGATCTCGATCTCGCGAGATCTCGAGTCATTTTTCGAGATCAATCCCGAAGCATAATTTGACGAGATCTCGCTCGAGATCGACGGGATATTGGGCTCACGCTGGTGCCAACCAGTGTTGAATCAGAGAGCGCATTTTCGGCTCCTGGGTACATAGCGACTGACATATAGATGCCGTTTATCAGACAGCACCCTCAATACTCTTTGTTTTTTAAGAAGTTATTTCTAAAATCACCCCTAGAACTAAATTTTTCCCAGTGTTCTTTTATTGTTTTTGTTGATATGAATAAAGTTTTTTTTCTTTCAATTAATATTAACCTCATAATTACCAATTAACAACCAATCAGCTTTTATCGCATTATGGTCATCCGATTTAAACAATATTTTTTGTAAACTATACGGGATCTCGAAAATGCCGGGATCTCGCGAGATTCTAATATCTAACCTCACGAGATCTCGAATTTGTAATCTCGGGTCGAGATTGCATTCCCTAATAGTAACTCTTTAATAATTCAATTTTTGTGTAAAGTATCCTAGATGTATTCGTTTTTCTGTTGATAAAGTCTCTCCAGAATCTTGTATTATTTTATTATTTATTAAATTTAATATCGAAATATCGTGATGTTATAATACGATCATGGTAATGACCCCGTTCATAGGAACCTAATACATGCGAGACGCAATACAATCGATTATCTAAGAATGAACATCTTTTGGTTTCGGTTCAATTTTGTTTATCGTAAATTTGATCAATGTCGGGTAATTTTCGAGGGTACCTATAACCTATCCGAACATTAGGTATCCATTGTCGATATTATTGATTAACGAAAAATTCTATTACATTATTGTAATATGTATATAATACGTTCGTACATTATATAATATGACATTACAATAGTATTTCAAAGAGAATGATAAAGTAATCATGCGACAACTTAGAGAAAAAAGTTTGAGTAATAGGAGGTCAAAATTCGTCAAAAGTTCTCTTGCCATCAAAATGAATCGCACTAAGTCCCATAGGTAGCTAGTACTTTACGGGTAAATAAATAAAACAGTAAATGTATGTGAGTATAAAATTGTTGACTGAGTTTGCCGGAGTACGGCCCTTCGAGATAGGAGTCAGAATTTCTATCTGATACAATGAATTTTTTTATGACAAAATGTCATGGGTTGTTGCGAAGAACTTTTTTAAAACCTCTTTATATAATTTACAAGTACTCCAAAGTAAAAAACTTTGCCAAAGAAGATTAAATATCATGCTTACGTCTGTCTCCCAACCCAATCCACCTTTTAAAAATAATGATACTTCACTAATCATAACAAGTTTCTGTTGATTTTTTCTTTTAATAATGTGTGGCTAATCGAATACACATCCACTGATGTTTTAGTTTTTATAAATACACTGAGGTAATTTAATTTGTCTTGGTTATTCGTTATGTTAGATGTCTTCGTCAAGTAGTTTCTTCCATATGACAGATGAGCTTAAAACAATAGTAGGCACCGCGAAATATACATAAATATTCTTTTGATTGAGTCAGCTACTTAGACAGATATTGAGACTGAGCATCGCTTTATGACCCCAATGGATATCATCCACCAAACTAGTCCATTTATTTCAATACTCCCTCCACTAAATTAACAGTTTCCCAGATATTATTCACATTGCAATTTTTTTATTTAAAGAAGCTGAGTATTACTTTCAGACTAGTATAGCTAGGTATTGATCTTACTAAAGCGTGACTCTTTTGATCCACTACATGTACTAGATCTAAAGCAAAAGTCTTCGATAGTTTACTGGTTACCCCATTTATGAGTTCTTTTAATGATGTATGTCTCCCTGGCCCTAAATGCTTCAATAAGTGGTTTGAGATGTAAATCCCGAATACATTTATTGTATTCGGCGTCATTGCTTCAATATGGATGGATGGATGGACGTTATTTAAACTGACGAGTTAATATTATGTACGAACATCAATATTTGACTACTTAAATACTTTTAAAAGCAAAATTACCCTCGGGACGTACAAAAAGTCAATGTGGTTCAATACTTCATTAGGGATTGAAACGATATAACTAAAGAAATAAACATCGTCGATTTGGCCGTTCCATCGACCTTCGAGAGACCCAAATTTGCTTTACTTATTGCAAATTAATGATTTTAGTTTTAAAAATACCAATATGTTTGTTGAAATTTTCCTTTGCGTCAATGTTTCCTGGTACTAACCTGGTAGGTAATGTAACCATGAAAATTTTATTCTTAATTCTATGATTGGGATAGGATAGCAATATTTTTAATCGGGAAAAGCGTTCTGTATCCATTACAGGAGTTACCGGGGATTTGTAACGTTTGGTGAATTTTATAAATTACCATATACAAAATACGCATAATATGCATTATACATCGATTTATATTAGGTACTTATATTGTATGAACGTTTTTACATCCCTACTCATATCAACTCAGTCAGAAGCTGCGGTATTAACTTCTACACACGTTGCATAATAAATGTAGACTAATGAACAAAAATATACAAATCATTCATTCACACATTATAACCACGTAATATTAAGCCCACTGACCCTTTTACAAAAAGGCCGAATCACTCAATCAAAAATATGACATATTCTCGATGAATCATCAACATTTTTGAAAAGCGAAAATTATTACTAGGTAGGTACTACCTACCTACTACACAATCTAATAAACCGAGTAGCTTTAATTCATAATATATGTTTTTTGTTTCATTTTCACCCGTTCAATGTCCGTATGTGTGAGAGTGACAGGTTAATGTAATCGTGACGGTTCGTGTTTTTTATTAGATGGATACGTACATTTTTTTTACATTTACATTTTGTAATGGTGGTTTTTCTGAGGCTTTGCCGCGGCTGCGTTGTGGTGCTATTAGTAATGAGGGTCGGACAGACATGGCTTGCCACAAGGAGCAAGAGGACTTGATTAGACCAGTAGGTACTTATGTTGATCAGCGGGTACCTACTCTCGGTGGTAACTTTACTTTTAGATAGGAAATTAGGTCCTTGACTTATTTGTTAGGATTCATAGGCAGTTCATATTATAGACTCGAATGAGGATAATTCAAAAAATATTTTTACTATTACTATAACTTGTGTTAGATACGTAAATATTGAAACAGCTGAGAAAAGAGTCAACACTTGATCGAACATTTTTAAAATTCACAAAAAAAACATTGCATTTAACCGTCTTCTGCTTCGTGATTTCCTGAGATTTACCTAAGAATATTATTATTCAACAGCGATGTATTTTTATTATAGTTGAGGAGTATGCTCATTGCTCAGTTGAAGTAGCATTTTATTTCTTAACTACAAATAACTTAATTGCAAAATCATAACCATTAAACAATCATAAAACCATAATAATAAAAAAAGGGACCTACTCGCACGGTCTAAAACCACATTCAATTTCATCTTAATGATAACAAAAGCTAGCTGCAGCATCTTCGTGTTTTGTTTCAATTTTTTTTTGTATTCCTTCGAATTATTGTTTCACTTTTTTTTCATCAACCGCTACTCTTAGAAAAAAGCCATCAACGTGATTATGTTTGGTGGCGCCGCGCCGGCATGACGGATCTCGTCTCCACGATCATTCCATGTCTTGTTTGATGACGATCATCGCGAATTAAGACACCAGATTTAACTAAACCACAAACTAAGTGGTTTATGAATCATGAAAGAGACTTACACGTTATTCAATGTAACCCATTAATACTCGTGTTTGGTACTAATTGATTGGACTCTAGTATCCATATACAAATAATTCGTATGCAGTGTATACGTAGACTACAAATTAAACATATTCTGTGATTCTGATACCTTGATTTTTGGTAATTTATAAGAATTATGCAAAAGGACTTAGGTGTAGGGATTTTCAATGACTTTTTCACAAAAACCCACTCCTCTCTAACATTCTATAGTTTTTCCCGTACGTATTGCATGTATATTTGATGTTTGAATTATTAGTATGTCAATAAATAGTATAGTAATTAGCAGTGAAAAAGTTAAATTTATATATGAATGGAGATTTTTTACAATCAAATAATCTTCACTATCTTAGATTAAAAAAAAACTCTAGAAAATTTCATTTCACGTTTTATGACCCGCCTATAATGACTTTAAATTTTAAACCGTAAAAGCGACGAGTGCAACAATTAGATGACTGGACGAACCATTAGACAAAGGTCTGGGGTTCGAATCATTTCATCCCCTATTACTTAACATTACGTCGGTATTATCTTCTCTAATGACCATTCATTAGGGGTAACCTGTCTTGAATTAATATCAAACTATATACTACCTAACAATAACCTATACTTATTGTATGTATGTGTGTGGAAAATAATGAATGGCAAAAGTATAGAAACACTAGAAGAGGTATGTAGCGCGATCTTGGCATTACTCGACCACAGGATTCGAACCTGGAAAAAATGCGAAAACTATTTTGGATTTGTAGAGTTTTCAAATTGTGATTCGGTTGCATCTAGACAGTTGTGTGGGCAAGGGGCTTACATAGTTGTACATCCTTTATAAAAATGCTTATCTGCACACTTGTTACAGGTTACTACACACTATGAGATATGCCATCATAGCGTGAATGAGTGCATGCAATTTAGCGAGATACTTGCACAAATACGTTGTGAGGATTAGACTTTTTTTCAATTTTCTTATCTACCTGACGAACTTCCTCTTGAAGAATCGACTCATCCTCGAACTCTAAAGACTGTCCCATAATAGTTACATAGAACTACTTCATTCTTACATTCGGTAATAATAGTATTATCTACCACTTACCAGTAGATACACACGGAGTAGGTACATATGTCTACTATGACGTAGGCTATGTAGATATACATTATGTACTCGTATGCTATTCCTCTTTGTTTCAGTCAGGGATGTCACTGCCACAATTAAAATACTCCGGGTGGGGTAGACAGGGAGAAGGATGGGGCGCTCGAGGTCAGAATAAAGTAGGTAGTACCTATCTGTACCTACTTAAACCAAGACAATCGATATAACGTCACTAGCAATGTAGTAACAATGTCTATACTACTTACTCATAGACGGTAGAGTAGATGGCACTCTCGATCTCGACAACTGTTAACTTGAGATTGAGATTGCAATATTATTCTTATATATTTATAAAAATTCTAAAGCTACCTGATACAAATTATGTTGTGTAAGGCAATATAAATATTTATCTACCCACTTAGCTACTTTTTTTTTTATAAAAAGGATCTGGGCTTGCATACACAAACCCAAATACTTTTCTGCACACCTTGCACTAGGCTAAAAGCCTGTATCGCAAAGTGTCGAATACATCGCCACCGCCGGGGTTCGAACCTAGCACTTCCCACTTGAGAGACTGCCGCTTCAACCAACTGCGCCAACCATGTACTCACTCAACCATGTACTTATAAATTTAAACTTGAAACAACCTAATTTTTAAATATATTTATGAGATCTTTGACAGCAGGATGTGGTGGAATGGGTGAACGTCGCCCTGGACATGAATTGATCATTTAAGCCAGCCAAAGCCGACTCGTAAGCGTAGGAACACCCATCCTGCTCCCTCCCCAATCTACAATTTGCGGAAGTAGATGCCTCTCGCTTCTGTTGAGGAAAAACTGCAATGTCATTTCGAAAGCTCTTGGGAAGAAAATGTCATATTTAGTCGGAGAGTTATGTTGGGTTGACTGTAAGATATTGGTTTTGCAATAAGTCCGCTTTTTGGCACACTATAATTGCCTTGTTTTTGTAACTATGCATATTTTCTCTGGCCAATAAAGATTTATTTATTTATTTATGTAGATAAGTTCAGAATATGTTCAATTTAATATTGTTAGACTAAAAAAGTCTTGTCAAATTCGTGTCACTTTCACGTTTATAAAACAGAATAATTTTAATATGAGTATATTGTATCAAGTTGGGATGGGTGTTTCCGCCAATCAGAGAGCTATGGGCGTGTCCCAACCCCCTGAGCACAACTCACCCTATCTCACCCTATCTGGAGTACAATACAGACAGATGCTGATGTTAGGATATAACACACTGCCATGTATTGTCTACAGAGGGTCGCGAGTTGATCCCACATGTACCTACATTATTATTCTATTCTATTTTACTAATAATATAACAAAACTCCTAGGGGTGCAATGCTGTTAAAATGTACATCGATAATAAACATGACCTTCGATTAAATGTCAACCAAAAAACTGAACCATTTGATATCAAAAGTAGGTAAGGTATAGTAATTTTTAGGTAACCCAGCGTTGAAAGTTCTATTTTTGAATCGGTAAAATGTTTAGATTGTCACTCATGTTTCGACTGTTTGGGGTAGGTAGTGAATTTCCTTCAAGATTTGCTTTAAATCTATACGTGGATTCTGATTATCATCATTCCTACAATTCATCCGTTTTCAAAAATTTTAAGGGAAGGTACCCACAATGTATATAAAAAACGTTGAACAATTTGACAAATTTCCAACCTGTTTTTATTAATTTATGTTTCTATGCGTAATAAAATACTTATTTTATTATTTTCTAACATAGAAAAATAATGTGATACCGTTATTCGCATAACAAATAAATATGATGTTGAATTTGTCAACGGATTTGACATCCCTATCGGTTCATCCCTTAGTTCTGATACAATAACAGTGATAATAATATACCACACTACCCCCAAATAATTATTCAGAATACCAGAAAGTACACCTAGGCAGATACTACATATATCTACATTGATTCATTGAACTTTGGTTGCAATGGCTGCAATATAATATGTATGGTATACCTTCCTTCCTATTCCTACTATTGAACTAAATTTGCTATATAATGTAAATGAAACTAAACATGAATATGCAAATATAATACACTAACCAGATAAAACGATTTCTATGCAGTGAACAGCTTTTGTTATTACTTAAATCTGTAATGCAATGTTCATTTTAATGTTTTCCATACAAACTATCTGGCTATAATGTGGTTTCATTTTCGATCCTAT
Source organism: Ceraclea dissimilis (assembly GCA_963576895.1). Taxonomy (NCBI): domain Eukaryota; kingdom Metazoa; phylum Arthropoda; class Insecta; order Trichoptera; family Leptoceridae; genus Ceraclea; species Ceraclea dissimilis. The sequence goes on from OY756365.1 coordinate 9,118,941, forward strand.
AGGTCCCAATAATAATAAGTGTGATGTTTTTTTTATGTCATATGTAAAAAAGAGAGACTTGTTCATAATAAGTTGGTCATAATTACGAAAGCTTACGCAAAGTAATATTTTGTGTGAATTTTCACAGTCATCTATAGGTTGCTATGTTGCAAACTTGTATAAAATCAATAGTAGATCAGATACCTGGGTACAAATTCACTTCGTTTGCCATTTTTCGGAAGTTATTATGGATAACAATTATTATTGTACGTGTTATTTCGTTATTTATTTTATGAAAATAAAATATTGTTATAATATAAATGTATCTATTGCATATACCTCTATCTTATATCAAATGCACACCTCTACATTTTAGGTACAAACTATTAATTGAACTTAAATATTATATCTCAACGTTTATACAATTTAAAGTTGTAGTAATTAATTAAAAATCATGCATGTTAAGTATGTAGAATGTAGATAATCGAATAAATTACAATGTATCTTATCGTTACAAACAGTAGCACCGTTGAAACTAGTTCTTAATTGATTGTCATATAAATCAACGGTGTAGTTTAAAAAATTAAACGATGTTATTGTAGGACAATGTTGCCAGGCCATAATATCATGATTTTGTAGGAGAATTTTAATACGAACATACAATTTTTTTTAAATAATCATTTAGTAATTGAAATCATCACACGCTATGGAGATGAAACTCTGTTTTGATTAACCACTTGGTGATATTGAAATTTAGTGAGATAGGTGTCATACAATTAGAGATCGTGTCGAAAAAATGCAATAGGTAGGTACTTTTTTATTCTATCATATTGAAATTTCAGTTCTACGTAATAAAAATCTAGTTTCGAGTTAAGTAATAACGACGTATATGTATAAATAACATTAATATTCTAAAACCCCTTAGGGTCAAAACGGTGGCCAACTTTGGGTCCACAGCCATTATAATAAATAATGAAAAAAGCGTTAGTTTTGGACTACCTACTTCATACTAATTACTAATCAAATCTTAATAAAATATTAATCATATAATATGTAGATATTTTTTGTATAATCAACTCATTCATTCAATTTCTAAGGTTTGAACCTCTGTTCTTTATTATTGCCTGCGGTAGAATTATGGGCATCTTCCAGAAGCTGTTCAACATGTTGGTGATTGAGATTTTTAAAAATAAATAAGTTGTATTTAGAAATATATATAAAATGCTACAAATAATGTTTTGTGGTCAATTCTATTGGTTATGCTAAAATTCTGAGAAAACATTTTTATGCGTAGAAAATTAACATTGAAACGAAAATATACATTTAACTTCAAATTTAAATTAAACTCGGTATTTTTGAAAAGGGTGGGTGATAAAAAAAAAGAATATATAGGTATACGATTTTTAATTGCTAAAAGTATCTATAGATGTCAGATGACGTAATAAAGACAAACATTTTGTTTTTTATGTTTACCTAGAAAATCACATGGATTTTAATAACTGAAACGTAATTAACACATCGGTAGGTAATATTGATTTCAATAGGTAACTGGTAGCATGTAGGTATGAACTAGTTCATTAAATCGGGTAATAAATAAATTATACAGAAGGTCTTTAAAGTATCATCATTATTAAAATTTAACTCATTCCCTAAATCAAAATCACCATCATGTGGATTAACAAAATAAAAAAATAATAATAAACTCGTAGATCAGAAGCATAACTTCAATTACCGGGAGGACAGTTATTAGAAGTTAATACAATTTCAAAATGATACCGAAACATTATATTAATAATCCCATTCGGGAGAAGGAATACGGTAGCTCTGAATATAAAACAGGCCCTCGGGGTTTGACACAGCTTCTGTACTTGGACCCTGGCGTGAGAAACTTTATTCATATTTTAGGGTTGACAAAATATTTACCAACTATCAAATTTTCTACAGTAATAATCCACATCGTCTTCCAGATATTATAAGATTCATACGAATAAAATATCACCTAGTGGTTATGCATAGTTGTATCCATTGTACACCAATTACTTAATTATTGATTCGGGCCTTCTCCTTATCTATGAACATGATATTGTTCAGTAGTGAATTTACAGTTTATGGGAATGGGAAAATTCGAGGTAACCAGTAACACATATGCGGAGTGGTAGATACTTACATGACAGAAGAGAGGAAGGAAGAATTATAAACAAATAACTTTTTGTTCATTTTTCACACATACCTACGTAGTCAGATTCTGTACTTTAAATCTCAGGATCGAATATTGTAACACATACCAATACTACGAGTATATGAGATTGAGATTATATAGTGGGAATGCGATAAATACTTATCCATCAGTATTTTTATATCTTATTTGCGAAATTTTATTATGTATGTTAAATCATATTCTATAATGTCCCTAGTATTTAATTTTCTTCTAGTTGTGTTGAGTAGATAAACAACTATTAAGCAACATCATTTCAATTCCAATACATTATCTTGATTAGGTAACTGTATTATTGATCAAGAAACAGCTGGTGTCTCGTGACCATTAACTGGATTAATCTATGCGCAGACATTGATTCAGATGGGTAATTTGTTACAATTAAAACTCCACATTTAACAATCAGCCCTGATGATTATAACGATGTGACTACACCTTTAAGATTTACGACACTAAAAACCAATCACTGGGCGGTCGTGTGAACTCGCCTTTACATCCATATATTATTATTAGGTAAATGCGTATTATTTTATCAGTCACTGATATTTTTGCATAATTTGCTGTGAACTGTGAAATTAGAAAAATAATTTGACATCTTTTTCAAGTAGATGCCTCGTTTTCTTTGGTTTATATCAAATATACCTAAGGAAACATTTGAGAGCTCCAAGTACTTACTAAGTACTAGTCTGCCATAAAAGAGATGGTCTCGGATTAAATTGGAACTACAGTGTAAGGGAAGTAGTCCTGGCAACCATGGCAGTTCTGTTGAAACTCAAGAAGTGTTGCCATTATGGCTGCCGAAAAGATACAACTGGCCTAAAATTCTTGGCAGACTGTACCGTGATGCTGTTCCCAATACAAAATAGTACCTACCTATACAATCTATAGACCATAAAATACTTGATTCCAAAATTTCCAATTCAAATTCCATACTATTATGGCCGCCAAACTTCATATCATGCAAAAGTCGCTACCTTGTACCTATATTATCGTTGACTCTGCTTTCAAAATTAATTAGTAAAAAATATTTTCTCTTGCTCTTTTTTTTACTGTTCTCAATTGTCAAGTCAGTAGCAATTAAGTTCAAAAGTATATACAGGTAGGTATAATTTATAAGTTGAACATTTGAAATGCAAAATAGACAACACACGATATACCCCAGAGCCTTCTACACTTGCCATCAGATTAATGATGTTATGCCGTACTATGAAATCAATCAAAAATTTAATATATGTACATACAAGCAGCTATTAAAATGTATGTATGATACTGAGCAATGTCTTGTATACTCGAGAGATGTTCATATATAAAAAGTGTTACAAAATAATCAGAGATACGAGTACCTACGTAAGCAGGTGAAGCATTGATTGGAAGATGTGTAAAGCATAGGTCATTATTTATTTTCACAAATCATGCAAGAAACTATCATTGTTTCTGAAAAACGTTCACGTTTTGATTGTACAATGCAGTATCTATAATGCCATGTAAGTAGGGACAATTTTTTAAATCAAATCTCTACTCAAACAGTCTAACATGACATTATTCTGATATGTACGCCTGTCTCTGTTTGTTAATCATGTTTCTTATACCACAGACATCATCCCTTCACAAATTTATTGAAATATCTTATTGCAAATTACGTCATGCATACGACACATGCGTACACAGTTGAATGATCAAAGTGATAGTCAGTTATTTGCGACAATTAAAATAGCGACAATTAGGAATACGTATTTCATTTTTTTCCTCATTCAATCATGAACTTGTATAGAATTAGTTGATGACTACATAATCCCCATATCATCCACTCAGTCGTATTAGTGCTAACTCATAATATCTTTACATCAAATCATCCGCCAGAAGCTCAGTTGATGATGGAGTCAGACAATAGTCTTTTCTACATCGAGACTTCTCATCAGCAGCAGCTACCTGAAGCTACAGACATGAGGATGATGTTTCTACTCAGAACAATTAATGGAACAAGTCGCAAAAGTCCACTCAACTTAATGAAAAATATATAAGAGAGAGCCTTTGTGGCTAGTACGAGACTGTTAAACATATAGTGGAGAGGTGTCTTGACAAGAAGTTTGTCGGAGTTCTTGAGAAAATTCACAAGCCGACGCCAAGGGTAGTAGACTATTTGGAAGAATATTGACGCCGAGCTTTGACTCCTAGATAACTCGTACAATAGTAGTATGCATACGAAAGGTGAAGAATATAAAACATGTTAAGGGTGTATCGAAAGACGTGGTGGTTGGCATCAAATATAATTCTATGTACGTACACTACGGGTTCACTCGGGTTGACTGTAAGATATTGCTTTTGCAATAAGTCCGACTTTTGGCACACTACCATTGTCTTGTTTTTGTAGCTATGCATGTTTGATAATATAAATTATTTAGGTAAGTATATAAAGACATCCATAAAAAAATAACTGCTATTTATGTTAAACTTCGTGGATTTATTGAATGAGATTTATTGATAAAAAAAATAATAGTTCGGTGCCATGCATACGCTGGATGATATTCCGAGAATTTTTTGTGAAACAAATTCATCGACCGATAAAATTAGACTTAACCGTTTATATACCAAGCTAATGTCACTGTATGTCAATATTATCTTAACTAATTGCTTTTTTTATATTGAAGAATTATTGCAAGTCATCTACTATTATCCCATTTTTACCTACGACAACCAGATTCTTTTTGTTATAGCGGCAGGCGTTTTGTTGTACAGACAATATTCAATAGATGTAATCTGCCTTAGAGGTATTTAATAATTGTGTGCTATTTGTTTTGCATTCACTCGTTACAATTTTGGTGAGCAAATAACGGAATACAATCAATAATTAGGTGATAAATAATTTTGATGGAATAGATAATAGTTTCAGTTGCACAAGAAGAACTCTAGCAAATAATAAAACAGGAATTGAATAATTTATGTGTGTAGTGTATCAGAAGTTTTCATATAAATCTCTTAGTAGATTTATTGCTTGCAACTTTTTCGCTTCCGGTCAGCTTCCTGTTCGCCAAGAGAGGGGCGTGTCGGAGGACTTTAAGAAGTCACTTCTCCCTTCACATTACATTACATCTCCCCTACTTTTCATCCCTCATCAATTCTTTCTTTTTATTGCGGATAGTTCAAGTTTTCCCTCAAGTTTCATGAATATAAATGACCACTTGTATGGAATGAAAATAGACATCTTAACATTTTCTTTCTGCGCTTAAACTTTTATAACCTTTTTCCAAACACATAACCACACATAATTCTTTTTCATTTCCCAAATTTTTGCAAGTTTTTTTAGAAGTTATAAAATAAATATTACCGTACAATTGATTAAAATATCCACATTTTTCTAGAAATCATTCAGTGATGTGAAATTAAACTGACTTCCTATCAATAAACGAAATTAAATTAGCGAGCGACACTCCCAGAATTTAGAGGGGGCGCCCGTCGGGTCTCGGGTGTCCCACAAGGGTCCCCATTAAGTCCCGGTCCTCGCGATCAGACGGTAATTTCCTGTACCTTTTGTAGGTATCTCCTGATCATTTGAAATTACTTCTCATTTGGCACATAATCGCGCTACCTGCAACGGAATTATTGCACTTCCAATTTTACTTTCAAAAATGATTTCCAATTAATATGCTCTCGAGATTTTCAGACATTATGTGTTATTATTATACAGCCACAAAATGCATCGATTTTTTGCGATTAATTTGACAAGATTTTTCGAATCATATTTCAATGGACCCAGAGAATCATTATCTTTTTATATTTATTTACTAACACGTAAAATTTCATCTCATAGCCTTTTTGGCAATTATCTTCAAATGTAGAAGATATTCAACGAATCTACATTTAAATACATTTTTCATTATACATGCATTAATATTTCCTCTAAAATTACCCTGGATATAAACCAATGTAACTCAATTTTTATTGACCTGATTGAGATTCAAAACATACCCACAATCATGTCATCGCTTGAATGAGATTACAGATCCCAGATCTTTGAATTTTCAATTCACAATTTTCCAATGTAACTCATATGAATATCGAAGTAAATAAAAAAAATTGCAATGATCGTGTAATAAATATCAGCATAGTAAATAGATGATTTTAAATTAATCAAGTTTGAAGTGAATCCGTGGAGTAATAAGATTTAGATACGTAAATTAAATAGGCATTGACTGGAAGTTTGTACAGTGGGTGAATAAGAAAGAAAAATAGAGGCACTAAGACAAAGGTTCGTTATGAGACAGCGTCAATATTATTGGTCATTAAAATCATACTCCTTTTGCCTCCTTTTATCGCTGTTTTTTAATGATTGTTCTCCAGTTTTTAAAACGAATTAGGTTTCCAATTAATAACAAATCACAAAGGTATTAATATATTTTGTCTACCTGCATTCAATTTAATATTTTGTAATAGGTAATAAAATCAGCTACTATTTTTTTATGTCCTTAAGTCAGTTTCATAATTTTGTCTGCCAATTTGTTAAAATCACATCGAAGTCCTTAAATGCTTTTTAACGATTTCCTGTCTGATTGAGTTTGATCAGTGGTCCTTAAATTGTTGTTTTGCTAAAATAGAAATTCATTTTTATTCTTTTCGTAACATAATACCTCCTTACTGTCAATTTCTATAATATAGGAGACAATCTTCACGATAGTATTATAAATATGATTTACTTGTGTTGAGGAGTTTATGAAGGGAAACTATTCATAGAATTAAAAAATGAAATATCAGAAGACCTTGCAAACATTCTTACATTCCTGCTATTTCAAGGACCACATTTATATTTTCAGAACGTTCAATAGAACAGAAAAAGTTTACTAGATAACTATAAAAATATATGAGCAGTTTGAGAACTTTCTAAAGATTGCCGTGAAATCCATTTTCAGACAATGAACTAAAAAACTTGGACGTTTTTTTAAATAATATTTACTCTATGATGAGTTTTGGTAGTCGTTAACCTTTTCTAAAAAGGAAGCTTGCCGAAACATTTTTTTCAATAACCGCTTAATTTTCATTGATAAATGGATCCGCCTTATTGCTTTTTTGGTATTTTGCGGCGCTCTCGGCCTTTTCTTTAATCTAACAATAGGATTTGTACGGCCCATTAAAACACATCTTAACATTCATCAACAATACATAATAGATGAAGAGTATCAAGACAGAGCTAATAGTATCATAGGAACCTTATTACTAAATAAATATTAGAATAACATAATATGGCGTTTTATAACAATATAAGGCATGTTGATGTTCTGCATCAAATTTCATTTCGTTATATTGTTTATTATTTATTTCATGAGTTGTTATAATATTATATCAATCAATTTATTTATTGATACTCAAGACACTAAACAGAAGTATTACATCGATTAATTGAAAATTTTGCACCAATTCATTCCTTCCATAAACAAAAATAAGTACGTAATAACATTTGCATAATAATGTAATTTGTATTACCTTACAAGTTTTATTAAAACTCGGTATTTTTTTGTTCACAGGAGCACCCCAGCTTACGAGGAACTCCCTTAGCAATGTTGGCGGCGCAGTGCAACAAATTATCTAGTAAATCACCGCCACCACTAGCTGATGCCGCTGTGGGAAAAGGCTTCCACCCGTGGAAGAAGAGTCCTCAAGGTGGATCGCCAGGACCTGTATCCGGAGCACGAACAGGACCACCAACAACATCAGCACCTTGTTACTCAAGACCACCGGCTTCTTGTGCAGCACCCTCAGCTACAACTTACGGAAGTGATTTATATTTTCCCGGGGCCGGGGGAGGTCCCACAGATCATCAAAGTCTATTAGGAAAAGTAGAACCTCATGGGTTAGGATCGATGTATTCAAGGCATCCGTATGAATCATGGCCATTCAATACAGTGACAGGAGGGGCTCATCATGGAGTTCTGAAAGGTGGAGATGTAAATACTGGTGCAGGATGGTGGGATATGCACGGAGCTGCGGGAGGATGGTTGGACGTAGGTGGAGCTGCTAATATGCACGCTCAGATGGCGGCAGCTAACTACGCGGCTGGATCAGATTACTCATCATTAGGACATTCATTAGCAGCTGGCAATACAGCTCACCATCTGTTATCTTCGGGACAACATTTATTACAAGATACATATAAATCAATGCTACCAACTCAAGGTTTTGGACTTCACACTTCAGCTCCACCCCCTACACCTGCATTACCACCGGCTCCTTCTCCACGTTCTCAGAGACGTTATACAGGCAGAGCCACGTGTGACTGTCCAAATTGTCAAGAAGCTGAACGACTCGGTCCAGCTGGAGTACACTTACGAAAGAAAAATATACACAGTTGCCATATTCCAGGTTGCGGAAAAGTTTACGGGAAGACGTCACACTTGAAAGCACATTTAAGATGGCATACTGGAGAACGGCCATTTGTATGTAATTGGCTGTTCTGTGGAAAGAGGTTCACTAGATCTGACGAGCTCCAGAGACATCTTCGGACGCATACTGGAGAAAAAAGGTTCGCATGTCCCGTTTGCAATAAAAGATTCATGAGATCAGATCACTTGGCTAAGCACGTCAAGACGCATAATGGTGGTGGAAGTAAGAAAGGGAGTAGTGAGTCCTGTAGCGACAGTGAAGAAAATAGTCAAGGAGAATTAGGAAGTAGTCCTACTGGGCGCCCAGCGAGGTCTCCTCCGCTGGGATTAGAATTAACAGGGATAGACGTTAAGCCGCCAGGTTTAGCGTGAGCCCGGTGGGGGCCGGCCCTGCTCTATCCGCAGTACCGACCCTAGCCGTTCCTGGACGCCACCCAACTAAATGATTTGTTTACTGAACCGATTCAAGAGATATAATTGACACCCGATCATCGTAAAGTTTTCAGTGTGTGAAATTTAATTGTTAGCAAATCACTTTTTTTATATAATGCACAATACAAATTACTTTTATGATCATAATTGGTTTATGAAACCCAATTTAAATTTTTATAATACAGAAATATTATAAGTTCTTCTTGATAGAAATATAATATATTATGTCAAAACAACCAATTTATCGCAGATTTTTTCACATATTACTAACTTTCAGTCTCTTATCGTTTCAGTAAACAACTTTTGAGGGGGAAGGCAAAGAGTCCATGACCAATACAATTTGAAGAAGCGTGATTTGTGATTGTACTGTATAAGTTTAATAATATTATTAAAAATCGTTTGTAAATATGTTGATTTACATATCAAATATTTCTAATTTAGAAATACCTAGGTACATTAATTCAAATGTTGTAATTCTTGTATTATTTAACCATTGTACATACTTGTAAGTGTATCAATAATATTAGTCAAATTATTGCGCTATTTCGTAATAAGTCACTTGATAGCGCTTCTTAAAAATAACATTACTACAAAGATACGTAATCTACATCATATAGTTTACCTAATAATGTCCTGGAGGATCTCTGAAAAATATGAATACCTCTGCAATTTTCTGTTTTTGTACAAGTACTATGTTAATTGAAATTAGTTAGTACCTGGACTACTTCACGCTTCATCGAATTTGTTCATAGTAGAAAACACACGATCACGACACTTTTAAGAGTAATTTTATGCAATGAGTACCACATTTTCCTAAGTGATCGCCATATAACTGAATGAGTTTCTAGATATCCCTTTTTTAACTTTTGGCTTTGGTATTCTCTAAATTAGTATAATCTATTCCAGCATAGACCATAGATTATCCCAACATTCATCAGTTTTCTATTCGATCCTTCCACTTTACATCAATGAACAAATTATAAAATCTTTACACTGCACTCTTCCTCCCAACCGACCAGTAACTTTACTTACTTAAATACAGCCATTTCTGCCTACTGCTGAACGTAGGCCTCCCCCATATTCCATATTTCTTCATACATCTGTCTCCAGCTTAACTGTAGCTACACACAGAAATGTAAAGCACCAAAACTGAGAGACAGGTCAATAGAGCTTTTTTTATGTTAGCCCTTTTGGATTCGCTGTATCTAAAGAGCCTATTTTGTCCGGAGGAATATAATTACAAAGTAACATTTTAAGAATAAAATCTCATGGAACAAAGTCTTACGGACCACGTCATTGTAGGTATCACACTTGTTTGTTAATTTTTAAATACTTACTCCCTAAAAATTGCTTTGCATTCAATTAAAAGTTATTACACAATAAAAAGTAGGTAACATTTGAAAGAAAGTTGCGTGAAATCAACAAAAATATCCCTTTATGTAAATAATTTATATAAAATTATAAAAATATGAAATAGGAATTTTATAATTTCCATTGTGTAGATTTTTTGTAAATATTTATATACGCAATTAATTCAAAATAATATATAAAATATAATTTGTGAATGTAATTTTATTCAACTTTAGGATTATATAGCATCGTAATATGAAATGTTCTTAGTATAATGTGAAATTATACTATGTTTATTATATAGTAATATTATTATTGTATTAAAATGATAAATAAATAAATATTTAAAATAAAAAAGATTGTATAATTAATCATTATTTTTCGCTTTTGTGAATATTATGAACACATTTATATACCTACTTATAATATTAAAAAATATTTTCCAAAAGGCATATTTGTTTTATTCAATTATTTAGCTAAAATTATTCTACGTGATTAAAATTCTCAGATTCAATTAGATAAGTATGTATAAGAAATATCTAGAGATTCTTTTCTGACAAAAAGCTTGCATGAAATTACTTATAAATTTGAATTATAGAAGTCCTATTAAAAGTAGTTTTGAGACTACCAGGTCATGGGTTTCCTTAACTCTAAAATGCGAATTATCGTACATAAAATAAGTGCGTTCCAAATCTATTATACAACTAAAAGAAAGCGTTCTTATTTTAGTTATATAATGCACTTACAGAATCTGACCTGAAGTTGTCATTTTAGATTTTAGTGTGATTCAATGGAGTATCATCTTGAGCTGAATAGAGAAGTTTCTGAGATCAATAACTACCTAGTAACTATGTTGAGACAAAATTGTTCGAAGGTAAGTAGTTAGTATGAAATGAAGAGAAATAGAGTATCCATTAATTTCAGTAATAGGTTTGTATTCACTTGTAAGAATCAAATGAAGTTAAATTATAAATGTAATGAGTATGACTTTCAATTTCCTCAATGACACACGAGGATGGCAGTCGACGTCCAAAAACCTTTTAGCTCCAACTAATTCGGCAATAAATTTTAAATTTCCGCTACAACCCCTCGCACTGACGCTTCGTAATAAACTATAAACATTTTGAAACGAGGCAAACAAATTATACTAAATTTATAGGGGAAGATGCCTTTAATGTCGTTTAATCACATACGTTTATTTTATACGCACACTTCTGCCAAATTGTTGTTACTTTAAATTTATTTGAAAAACAAGTAAATACACAAAAGGTAGTAGGTACGAGTACATACTCCTATTTTATTACTCATTGTTGGGATATTTTGATGATCTTTGGATAAAAGCTTCCCATTTTAATATAATTAATGATTGATAATTCTTTATAGGTATTAGAACTAAAATTCTAGTTCCAAATTACATCCTGTTTCTGAAAATTGATGTCATTACGCAAATTAAAGAAGAAAGTCCATCTACTTTACATACATTTTTGTATTGTTATTCTACAAGTTATAGGGCATAAATTAAGTAAGATAACCAGGCCAGCAAATCTGATCAGATTGGTCGAGGATCGTGCGAGAGGTTTCAAAAGATAGTCCCCAACCATCGATATTAGCAAAAAAAATACAACATTGATGATGAAAAAAATTGTGTAAGGTCATAGTTGGAAAACGTCGAAGATTGCAAACCTGAAAAGCTAAAATTATATACTTAGACTTTTTATAGGAAAACTGTTGTAAAATCCATTGTTTATCTAATTTTTAACTTTTATAGTGGTAAAGATCCATTATACATAACATTTATACCTAAAGAGACATAAATAAAATTTTCAATTACCATTTTCTGTTAAATATTATCTACGTCATGTCACCACTCTAGCGGTATCATGGTCCACAAATCACTGTCAGATGTGACAATACTAAAATGTAACAAACCCCTAAAGTAATGGATGTTAAGTATCTACATTCTATACATATCCCCATCTATGCTAAAAGAGACTTCGTGATCTATTGTACGTAACGACAACTTTCATCTGAGCTTTCATTAATTTTCTTTTACGAGCTTCTCTTTAATGTTAGTATATTATGATTTGATATTTTATAGATCATTAGGAATACTTTATTTCTCATCATGTTACGTTACATAAAAATAAGGTTATTATTATTCTAAATAATATATGTATACCTATCCCGTTTTCAGACTATCCACTCGTTTACGAGTGATCAAGGATATATACATACCAATTATTATTACCTAAAACACATACCCCCGTTTTCACCAACTTTTACCTAAGAAGGAGACCCCTAAGAAATTTCCATACAAAAACAGAGATAATATTCTATTTTTTGACACGCAGGCCTACCAACCACACCCTAATTCCATACAAAATGCAACACGCAACTCACCCACGTTAGGTGCCCAAATATCTCTGCCCAGGCTAGGTGAGTTGCGTGTTGCATTTTGTATGGAATTAGGGTGTGGTTGGTAGGCCTGCGTGTCAAAAAATAGAATATTATCTCTGTTTTTGTATGGAAATTTCTTAGGGGTTTCCTTCTTAGGTAAAAGTTGGTGAAAACGGGGGTTAGGAACTCTGCTAAGTGTCTTATAGTTATCGTGTTTAAAATTTCCATATCAACTAAAAATAATACTTATCATCGAATAGTTTTTTCTGTAATACAGCTTGAATATCAACGGAAATATAAGAGTTCTGTCCTGAAAGTTTTACAGCACTCTCTACTAAGTAGAAGTTTGCGAAATAATAAAATATGTTTTCGTATAATTTGAATTTGTTCATCTGAAGAATGGAGAAAAGGTCACTCAGAACGAATTACGTATTATACCTATGGATTGGTATAAGGTAGGTATACTTAAAAATCCTCAACTATAGGGGTATTTTGTTTTGATTAATTTTACTGTAGTGTTCTTGTGGAACATGATAGAGTGATACACTGATTAAAGATAAACAACCCTCGGTGTATATTCCTATGCTTAATTAAATCCTATAAAGTCTCTTTATACTCTATTAGTGATACTGGATACTGATCTCATTCCACACACATCTACTCGAGTGCCAACCATGTCTCACGTCAAATATACTCCAACACAATAAAAATATTTTCTTTCACCCTTATACCTATGTAGTAGTGTAGTGACTTAAACCAAAGGTATTTTCAAGTAGGTATTAATACATTATAGTGGGGAGTATTTTTTTTTTTTAAAAGGATCTGGGCTTGCTCACACAAACCCAAATACTTTCCTGCACACCTTACACTAGGCTAAAAGCCTGTATCGCAAAGTGTGGAATACATCGCCAGCGCCGGGGTTTGAACCTGGCACCTCTCACTCGAGAGACTGCCGCCTCAACCAACTGCGCCAACCATGTACTCATATATTTTATATGTTATACAACATTTAACTGGACAAGTAATACAACAAACTGCAGAAAATATTGATATGTTGTATCGATCGACACAACTCAACTAATGTAAGTAATGTTTGCTACTCGTAATAAGTTAGTAAAATGTTAGTAGTTTGCTAATCAGACAAAATTACGCACGACTAATTAGCCGTCAACTGTAAATTCATATAAGTACGTTCACAGCATCATATTTTTGGAAGCCTCTTTAAATCTTCACCAAATACTTACCAGTCGTTATAGAAAATTATCCGTAAATTTAGGTTATTACGATCATCGTTACATAGTTGAGTTAAATGGATTCCAAACAATAAGAATATGTAAAAATGAATTTTATTTTACGTAAGTATTTGAGTTGCATGGTTTGAGATACGAGGTGAGGATTTAGAAATTTAATCTTGCAAATCTGAGAATTCACTTGCATAAGGGTCCACCCACCCCCACATAAAAACCACAGTCACCGCAACAATAGCGACCCTCGCTTCTTCGGGGTTGTATTATAATAATAATATTTATTGTATTATCATCCCTTAACTCAATATTTATTCATTAAACCCCTAACGACCGATACAATACTGCGACAAATTGAATTATATAACACTCACTATATTATACTTTGGTGCTTGAAGGAAATTTGGTTTAAATTGAAGGACGCTAGAAAATTAAACATTTTCAAACAAAAAAATATTTGGACACCAAGACATAATTAAATTAATGTTCCTGTTATCAAAACTAAGCTTGGAATTTTGATTAGTAAACAAGATGATACTATTAAAATACTCGTGGTGCAAGATAAAATGAATCAAGATAATAATTTAGTGATCAGGTAATCGGGTAGCGGAAATGAAAACTCTCAGGCCCACCGGTAGAACCCTCGCAGACAAAATTAGAAACTCTGTCATAATATATATATATATATCATATGGCGTTGGAGAGACCAGAGTCAGAGATTAAGTTCGTGAGAGCTCAGGTATTGAAGTGCTTCAGGAGACAAGTTATGGATGTCTTCCATTGTGCCGCTGAACCTAGTGAACTGACATTCTTCGACGATGTGGTTAACGGACTCCACCCCACCACAAGGGCAGTTGGGGTTGTCCCGCTTGCCCCATCTGTGGAGGAGAAGGCCGCACCTTCCATGTCCGGTTGTGATTCGGTTCAGGTTGCACCAAAGGTGGCGTGGTAAATGGCTACCAGGTGGCATTGTTGTAGGGTCGTTTATAAGTCCGCGAGTGTCGATGTTGGCATCCCTCCAAGAGCGTCTCCATTCCTCTTTGGTGTTAGAGTTGTTGGCCACCAGTTGCCTTCCCAGTTTCCAGGAAGGCTTTCGGGACTCGAGGCGGAGTGAGTCCTCTATGGGGACGTCTTGGTGTATTGGGAGGGCAGTATTTTGAGTACACTTCTGCCATTCTCTCTTCGTAGCTTCGTTCCTTCGAAGCTCTGGAGGTGCTATGCCGCTCAACACTGGAAGCCATTGTATGGGGGTAGGCATAATTGTGCCACTCACCATGCGCATTGTTTTGTGTAGTTGGGCGTCAAGGGATTTTGTATGAGCGCTGCCAGTCCATACCGGAGCACAGTATTCCGCAGTCGAGTAGACCAGAGCAAGTGAGGATGTTCTCAGGGTATTGAGCCCAGCTCCCCAACTTGTCCCCGTTAGTTTCTGGATAATATTGTTCCTGGTTTGTACTTTGCTAGCAGTTTTCTGTAGGTGCTGTTTGTATGTGAGAGATCTATCTAAGGTGATGCCGAGGTATTTTAGGTTTGGATTGTGACGGAGGCTTTGGCCATTTAGTACAACATTAAGTTCTTGTTGGGATAAGCGAATTGCTTAGGTGGAAAGTGGATACCTCGGTTTTTGAAAGATTTAGCTTCAGTCTCCATCTAATGAAATATTGTGTCATCACCGACAGATCATCTCGTAGGGTGTTCTCACAGGAAGTGAATGAGCTGCTCTGAGTTGTGAGGACAATGTCATCTGCGTAGATAAATTTTCTACAGGTGGTGGGGGGGAGGTCACTGGTGTAAAGGTTAAAGACGAGTGGGGCCAACACCGATCCCTGTGGTAGGCCATTGTTAAGGGTTTTGCTCTTGCTCACATTCTCGCCCAAGTGTACCTGGAAGTGGCGGTTGCTAAGCATGTTGTTTAACAGTGATCCGAGTGTCTTGCATGGTATAATATTTAAGAATTTGAACAGCAGGCCGTGGCGCCACACCGTATCGTAAGCAGCCGTGAGGTCTAGGAAGGCTGCTCCAGTTTTTAGTTTCTTTTGAAATCCGTTCTCGATATGGGTGGTGAGTGCCAAGACCTGGTCGCAACAGCTTCTCCCAGCTCTGAACCCAGCTTGTTCAATAGGGATGTGCAGGTTGATAACTGGTTCTATTCTATTTAAGATCAACCGTTCTAGGAGTTTATAGCTAACACTAAGGAGTGCTATTGGGCGGTAGCTGCTGTGTTCTTCGGGTGGTTTTCCAGGCTTAAGCAAGGCCAGAACTTTTGTCTTTTTAAATTCAGGTGGAAGTATCCCAGTCTCGAGAATTTTGGAGTAGAACTTTGTAAGCCAGGTGATTGTGCGGCTGCCGCAGTGTTTCAGGAATTCGGGAAATATCCCATCTAGTCCTGCTGCTTTACCCATTTTAAGGGAGGAGATGGCTAAGTTCACTTCCGTCTCAGTAAAGGGTTGGGCTAGGGTGCAAAGATAGAACGCCTCCTCGCGGTGCACCCAGGACAACGTACATTGTACGGCTAAAGTTCTATCATAAAGGCAGAAGAGAGAAAGAGATAAAAAGCAAGAAATACAGAGTCTAAGAGAGATTACAAGAATGAAGCGAATGCAACGAAGTCACAACCCTTCTCAGGGCTACCAGACGAGGGACCTTGGAGACAAGGTCCGGATACTTCAAATTAATATAGAGGGCATTAGCCAATCAAAGACCGATTATCTTACCAGAATGACACAAGAGCTCAGGATTGACGTTGTATTACTTCAGGAGACGCATACTGCTGACGAAGCGCAGCTGGCGTCCCGGGGCACAGTCACAAATTTCACTTTAGCCGGTGCTGTCTACCATCCCCAGTACGGTGTGGCCACATATGTACGCGAGGGCCTAGCATGGAATTTGGAACACTGCTCCACCACTGAAACAGTATCTGTTGTTTCCATCAAACTGGGACAACTCACAATTGTCAACCTGTATAAGCCACCTACAGCTGCATGGCCAACTCCAATCATACCAACAGCATTCCCCCACCCATCCATCATCATGGGGGATTTCAACAGCCACCACACCGACTGGGGATACAACAGCATAGACGATAATGGTGAGGCACTCTCGGAATGGATCGAAACCGAAAAATTACAACTCATATTTGATGCCAAGGACATTGGTACCTTCCGCTCGGCTCGTTGGAACAAGGATTATAACCCCGACCTGTGTCTGGCAACAACCAACCACAATGACAAACCTCAGCCAGTCACCCGCGAGGTCATTAAGAGCTTTCCTCGCAGCCAGCACAGGCCTGTCGTGGCAACTATAGGATACTCAGTTCCTATTGTAAACTGTGCGCCCATACCACGATGGAACTTCCAGAAGGCTGAGTGGGGGAAGTTTACTGATGCACTGGACGAGACAGTACATAACATCGAGCCAAAAACCGGAAATTACAAACAATTTGTAATGGCAGCAAAGGAAGCTGCAAAGAAATCCATTCCGAGAGGCTGCCGCAAAACATACATACCAGGGTGGAATGAAGAATGCGAAAGACTATATCTGGACTTTATGGAGACCGAAAACAGAGCAGTGGCTGAGGAACTACTAGAAGCACTTGACACTGCACGTAAACAAAAGTGGACCAACCTGGTAGAAAGTCTAGATTTTAAACATTCAAGCCGCAAGGCGTGGTCTCTACTTCGCAAACTGGGCCACAGCGCTCCAACGAAACCCTCCACAAAAATACCAGTGAACCGTGTTGCAAACCACATTATTGAGAACAGTCGAGCACCTGGGGACAAAACATTCCAACAAAATATCAGGAGACAGCTACACACCAGAAAGCAAGAAGCCCAGAACCGATCTGAACTCTGTCATAAGATAAACTGGTAAAACCAAGGATGTAGTGGAGAGTGGAGATGTAAGAGGAGGCGGTATTGGCTTGACCATATGCTTATAAGGTGGAAGAAAATAGATTAGCCCACGATGCCGAATGAAATGAAATCGCTGTGGGTCAGAGTATGTGCTACTTGCTATGAGTAGGTTAATGTGCTAAAGAGTAGCGGCTGACGAAGCTCGTAGAGGTCCAAGAGAGGTATCTGTTGAATCTCAGAAGAGGAGCTGGAGAAGTTGTGGACCTTGAGAATGAGCTAGTGATATGGATATGTGCGTACCTTACTACATATTGTGAAAAAATGTTATAGAAAATTTTATGTCTACTAACTATATCATCCCTCTGTGAAAAGAGGGATGTTTTGTAACAATGGAATCAAGGCAAAGCTCGACGACATGCATATAATATAAGAGGGGTAACTAGTAACAATTCACCGATCATTAAATCTACCCCTCGCAAATTTGATGCTAATTATTTATTATTACTGTGTGTATTTAGTGGATGATCTGACAAAATTATTGATTCTAAAACAGCAAATACTATAGTGAAGTTCTCGACATACCACTGTGGTTATGAATCAACATGAAAATTTTATTGTTTTCCTCGTGCGATAGTTCTCAGGTCCGCAGGGTGCATTGTGTTGTACATATGTCTGTTTTCTACTCTACAATCAAGTCTCAATTACAGTGCTATAGAAATGGAGGACCGAATATCCACTGAGCTAAAATGTCTTTATTATTAAGGAATTTATGCTATTACGTAGAGTATCGAATATTACCTTTAATCGGTGGCACATTTTGATAGTTTGTTAGAAATTTGTATTCAAGTTAAAGATGAACCTAGTTAATTGATGAGAATTACTTCATAGTGTGAATATTAAGGTGATGAACTATAAAATAATACGATACGTGAATATTTAATTTACTGTCATATGTGATTAAGTGACCACTTGTTAATAATGACTAAGCGGCAACTTCTTGCTTCCACCGACACAAAATCGGACATAGGTTTGCCACATGTTGAACACGCCAAAAGCAAATATGGTCTGTTACATACACATTCAAACCAATTAAGTCATATTTTACCTATTTTTTATCACACAGAAAACAGTAGGCCAAAAATAAATAAACAGTATTCTATTGAATAAACATTTTTTATTTTTTCATTGTCTCAAATCCCAGAAGAAAATACAATTTTCACGCATTCACCACTTTTTACAAGTATTTTAAATGAAAAATAACCTCTCGACTCACCCGAGTTCAGTGAAAGTTATTAGAGGGAGTGGATAAGATATTTTTATAAAATAATCATTAATTACTCTTCAATCGATTTGTCTAATTAATGGGAATTATTATATCAACTCATCCATCCACTATAAAGCCAAACTGACTTGACAAACGAAACGTTTTAATATAGAAGAAAAATTATGGACTTGAGTTATTTTTGTTCACAATATTCTTCAAGATCCTTTTGTGTAACCGATAGACTTCATAAAACATTATAATTCCCAGAAAAACACTAACATATCGTCTCGTTATTACAAACACATATACGGCAATAAATATGATGAAACATTGTAGTAAAACCCAAACTTAGTTGGCGGTTCAATATTTGAAATGTACTTTTTGATTTATAGTTTTTCAAACACTGCCGATAAAACATTGTTTCAAAAACGGTCATACATAGTAGGTAAGTAGGTACCCATGTTTTTTTTTATCTTTCATAATGCCTACATAGGTTCAAATTAGTTCTAAACCAATAATGCCCGATCCCACCAACTACCACCTAGGAAGCAGACCCCTAAGGAATTTCCATACAAAACCACAGACAATTTGGATGATTATTATAACTGTCATAACCTTTAAGATATAAATCCATACAAAATACAACATGCAGCTCTACTTAGTTAGGTGCCCAAATATCTCCGCCCAGAATCTCCCTCACTTAAGTAGCTGCATGCTGTATTTTGTATGGATTTATATCTTAAAGGTTATGACAGTTATAATAATCACCCAAATTGTCTGTGGTTTTGTATGGAAATTCCTTAGGGGTCTGCTTACTAGGTGGTAGTTGGTGGGATCGGGCATAAATCATTTTATTAGTACGAGTATACCTAACTAATGTAATACGGGGTAGTGACTAGAATGAAAGTTAACAAGCTTAGATGGTTTGGGCATGCGGAGAGAATAAATGAGGACAGGATGACAGAAATGACGAGTGAAAGAAGAGGTCTGAGAATGCGGGTCGTCCGAGATTGAACCTTGGACCAATCATGTCGATCAGATCCTCAGGGAGGGACGCGTTTTGAGTAAAAAAAATTGGAGAGCATGCATGAGAAATTATATGAATGTGTCGGAAGCAAGGATTGTATGTAAGGATTCTCTATACAATACTTCGTAAGTTTTTAATTTCACACGTCGATCCTGACTCCATTGTAATAAAGCAGCATTATATGTGGCCATATTTTCCAGATCATTGAATAAAAGAAGACTCCTTTTGCCAATAACTGTAAAGTAAGTAATCACTATGAGGTAAATATAGACTTATTATTATACAGAAGCTGTCAAGATTGTATCGTGGATAAACGATGTTAGACAAATTTGCCAAAATGATTAATATCAGAATAATATTATAACTAAAGCATGTTGGTGTATATTATTATAAGGGTTGGGGCAATAAAAGTTTTTTCTCATTAACATATCCAAGTCGTTAGATTTTACATTACTACATTGTGAAAAAAAGCGCAACCCCAAACGTTCCTACTCCCAGCTATATGATGAGTTTTTTTATTGTGTCACCCAATACCAGAAAGCATCTGTAGTCTTTTAAGAGACATTATGCCGCGGTCTCCCCTCTGCAATCATCGCCAGTGTAGGTAGGTAGGTACCTCATATATATAACTGGATTCCAGGGATAGAACACTGAACAGATTTTGTCTGGCCTCATTTGGCAATCCTTGACTCCTAAGAATCCCACGCAATTCAGACGTCTTTTATGGACATTTCTCTTGATATGACTGCTTCTGATTTTCGGGCGAAACGTCTGTAGTTTTTACTTTATCGACGTTTCTGAAAAAATATACCACCAGCAGTCAAAATGTCGATCAAAATAAAATTACACCCATTTCGTGGTAGTAAATATGTTCGTTGTTTTATGCATCAAATATCGAGCTAGTAGCTGTCTAGTTTCAGGTAATCCTATCTGCGGGCCGCAAATAGATGTCAGACCAGCAGCTTTTTTTTTAAAGCTGATGCCAATAAGCTCACATTCTTAATCCTATAAATTTATAGTCCCACAATGGCGAAACGTTGACGTTCCCTGATTGTTTAGAGTACAGCAAGGGTGGCCCTCGTCTCCACATAACCCTGGGTTAAGATCTTCACGGATAGTTAATCACCTCGGAAGCTCTTCATCCACTCACACTTTATTATCAATAATAAACTGCGATGCTTTTTATATGCTTCGCGTATATCCACTTTAATGATACTATTAAATTGACATATTTTTACTTGAATTATTTTTGGTTTACAAATTTATTCTTAAAAAGCGTTGGATATTTTCTACATTCCGTAGTAGCTACACAATGCAATATTCCTTTATGTTCATCCTTAATTCTTCTACACTGTTGTAGGAATACTGCATGACATATTTTTGTTTGAGCACTTTTAGATAAGAAAAGGGGTCATAATAACTTGTATTTTTCAAGAAAGTTTGATTTATTTTTTAATAACAAAATGCAAATTTTACACCAATTCAAATCGTTATTTACATATTTAAAATTAGGACGATGAAACTAGCAAAGTTTAATTAATTTTCTACCCGATCAAATAACAATCTCAAATTATAGCTACACCACAGTCCACACCTGATGACATGGAATGATATGTATTGAAATTAGGTGGAGATCGAATTCGAATGCTGAAAACATTACACTTTAGGTAATAAGGATTTCATCACTTAGGTATCCTCGTGTAAAGGTTTAAATGCAAATATTTAAAAGTATTAATAAAAATAGCTCTTTATTAATTTAACTTCCTGATCTATACTCGTAATGATTTTGAGAAATTATCAGACGTGTCATTGAGATGTGCAGTCAGTAGGTATCTAAAAATAACATTGATGTTAGGTTCAAATTTCTGTCATTTTTTTTTATTAATTTTTCTAGCACTAAATAATCGTTTTCAGAAATTAAGTTATGATATTAGGCGTGAGATATTCTGGTATAAGGGAGTAGCAATAACAATTATAATATCCAAGTAACAGTTACCAACAATAATTCATCATAACAACTAATTAAAAAACACATTCATGACAGTCAGTCGACACAATATGCGCTAAAATTAAACACTTCCTATTGCTCTGAGATTTATAGATGTGTGGACTAAAAATACTTAGGTAATCTATTAAATAGATAAGCAAGTAGGTATATTTGGATATTTACGTACGGGTATCAAGGATCCAGTTTTGTAATACAATAATACAAGTATTCCATTATCATTTTGCCCATTTTTCTGACTTTTCTTTTTCATAAAATGAATTTTCATCACAAAATTTAATGGAATACTTTATCTACTTTACGGTTCCGGACATCAGATGAAACTGCATGCACCTACCTATTTTTGTTAAATGTTTTGGAGCAGAGACGATTTGAGTCGACAAGGATTTGCGACAGATTACCAGGACTAAATAAAATGTAAAAAGAAAACCGAGTCTTGAACAAACGAGAAAAGGTGTTAAAAGGATGTGGATTTCGTTTGGCTTGAGACAAAACAACCACTAAATGTTGAGTGGAAATATTATTATGAATATCTCTAAATACTTACTTAAAAATACAGTAGCTAACAAATCGTAACTCTCGTTGAATATATATATTAAACCACATTCTTTTCTCCCTCAAAGAAACCACAAGAATGCGATGGAAGAAAGAGTAATGGGTATTGTGTCCAGCAAATGTGCAAAACCGGAATAAACGCGAAGAAACCTGATGAAACTTTGGAAAACTCATAATAATATCAAGTAGGTGTGTTTCCAGAGAGCGTGAAACAATCGTAGTTTGTACAATTTCTTAAAGTTCTTTTATACACGGGCAATTTTTCGAGCAATAATTTGCTCGGCAACTCGTATTGCCCCAATATCTATTCTTTCCTATATGGATGATGGAACAAGACAAAGAACAGATTTCATCATAAATTTGTTACTATGGATTGTTTAAAGTTCTCAACATGTGTGACGCTCAGTTGACAACACTTTGAAAACTTGTGATATATTTTAATGAGCATTCAGAGTAAGGAGTAGACATGTGCGCCGGCTGCAAAAAAGTCGGCGGCGGCGCCCATGTCTAAAATTGCCGGCGGCGGCGCCACGCCGGCGGCGTGGATACAAAGTGGGGGGGAGCATTCAATTTTTTTTGCATTATTGTTTTAAATGATTAAATACGCATATGTGAAAAGGATAGTGATAAAATCGATTTTTTTATTTTGAAAAACTATGATTATTTCAATGACAAAGTAAAATAAAAGCCCATATTTGAAAAATAATGGAGAATTTCATTATTACTTTTTCATGGTACTGAGGGGCAGATTAAAATAAAATAAGCCATAAAGTCAAACGCGTCAGAATGAGCCTCACTATGGGCAGTGGTGCAGTCGAATAGGTTTCTCATTTGGCAATATTTGGGCTGTTAGCTAAACGATGAGTGAAATTGAAACTCTGAAATAAAGTCTAGAATTGCGATGACGAGGTCGACCTTCCACAAAATCCAAAACTCCTTGAGCATAAGCTGTAAAAACATATGTGTTGTATGTACTGTTGATTGTAGTTGAAGGATAATTTAATAAAATTATGTAATTTAATTAAACTATCTTATTTGTGATGTTACTTTAGGTGTAAAAATAAGGATAATTAATGAATAAACATAAATTATGGCGTTTTTCGTCGAAAGGTGCACAAATTCATAATAATATCAACCGAAATACGCAATGCTTACGGGTGGAAAGATAAATTACAATTTGAGAGTAGTCTGTAATCACAGTCTGAGAAACCACGTTAGGTGATAGTATTTTTTTATTATTGAAATGCAGCCTTGGGTGAGCGAAATAATTGGATTTTAACGTTAAAATATTTAATTATACTCACATTTTGCCATTTTGAAGGTCGTAAACGTCAAAAATTACCAAATGAATATCGTTTTGTCAAGAGAAAGGAGTCATTATCATTTCCACAGTGTTGTATTGAAACAAATGAAGTATAGCGAATCTAGTTAAGTGGAATAAAAGCTATTTTGATTAGGTACTTCGATAATCAAAGGTTAAACTAATGAAAAGAGAGAACGGTTGACCGAAAAGTCGAAAGGCCGCATATTTTGGTCAGATATTCTGCCAAAATTCACGTGGTTTAAAAATTTCAGCGTGGTAAAATCGACCGGTGTCCTAAAAATCGATCAAAAAAACATAAAGTTACTTACATAAAAAAACCGTTGGTTTTTCATTTAATTTCCACCACGAAGAACCAAATTATTAATGCCCCCATCCCATCCTATTTCTTGTTTTAGAATCGAATAAGTAAGACACAGAAAATTCCCCGATTTTTTTATGTAAAACCAAATGAACTAAATATTCGAGAAAATTTCATTATTGCTTTTTCATGGTACTGGAGGGCAGGTTAAAATAAACTAAGCCATGAAGTCAAACGCGTCAGAATGAGCCTCACTATGGGCAGTAGTGCAGTCGAACAGGTTTCTCATTTGGCAATATTTGGGCTGTTAGCTAAACGGTGAGTGAATTGAAACTCTGAAATAAAGTCTTGAATTGCGATGACGAGGTCGACCTTCCACGAAATCCAAAACTCCAATGTATCCAAGAACTACGGTTGAGCATAAGCTGTAAAAACATTTGTGTTATATGTGCTATTGTTTGTAGTGGATGGATAATTTAATAAAACTATCTTATTTGTGATGTTATTTTAGGTGTAAAAAAAGGATAATTAATAAATAAACATAAATTGTGGTGTTTTTCGTCGAAAAGTGCATAAATTAATAATGATATCAACCAAAATACGTAATGCTTACCGGTGGAAAGATAAATTACAATTTGAGAGTAGTCTGTAATCACATTCTGAGAAACCACGTTAGGGGATAGTATTTATTAAATAATTTTGATTAGGTACTTCGATAATCAAAGGTTAAACTATTGAAAAGAGAGAACGGTTGACCGAAAAGCCGCATATTTTGGCCAAATATTCTGCCAAAATTCACGTGGTTTAAAAATTTCAGCGTGGTAAAATCGACTGTTGTCCTAAAAATCGATCAGAAAAACATTAAATTACTTACATAAAAAAACGTTTGTTTTTCATTTAATTTCCACCACGAAGAACCAAACTATTAATACCTCCATCCCATCCTATTTCTTGTTTTAGTATTGAATAAATAAGACACAGCAAATTCCCCGATTTTTTTTATGCAAAACCAAATGAACGAAATTGAGACGACGGAATGGGTTGACACTGCATTAGTTGTTATTCGATGTCTTATATAATTACTGAATACTAGCGTCGCCACAGCTGAATACTTAAATTTTTTTAACTGGTAAAGTACTTATTTCGATTTTCGTCTAAAGAAACACAGGATAAATACTTTTAGTTACACGGATCCCACGCCGCCGGCGTAAGCGTTTTGCCGGCGGCGGCGCGCCGACCGTGATCAGCGGCGGCGCGCCGGCGTGGCGCTCATGTCTAGTAAGGAGATACGCTTTACTTAGTACCAGTCTTCATCATAATATAATAATGTCATACTCCTTGCTGTGACAAACTCTAGGGACGTAAACGATCGAATCATTCATACGAACATTCATCGAAAGATACGAAACATTCATCGACAGAATCGTGCTTCTTTCTTGAAACACTAATGCCCGATCCCACCAACTACCACCTAGGAAGCAGACCCCTAAGGAATTTCCATACAAAAACACAGATAATTTCAGTAATTTATAATGATGGACAACAGAGGGAGCAATAAATCCATACAAAATACAACTCTACTTAGTTAGGTGCCCAAATATCTCCGCCCAGAATCTCCCTTACTTAAGTAGCTGCATGTTGTATTTTGTATGGATTTATTGCTCCCTCTGTTGTACATCATTATAAACTAGCTGTATTACCCGTGCTTCGCAACGGCAAAATTTGTGTATGGATGGTGAAGTAGGTCGGCAGTGGAACCCAAAATCAGTGGTACCATCATGTTTAGTTAAAGTACTGCAGAGCCACTAAAACTCACAACAGTTTTGGGGGGTCTGCATATTTTATTTTTTTTTTCAATTTGACTTTTTTCATTAAAACCCCCCCCCCCCTAGCCCCCCCTTATTCCTGCGGATGTCGGGAGGGTTACTATTCATCTTATTGAGGCGGAAAACTATGGATTCGACACTAATATCACTTTTTTCATTCCGACCCCCCGTAGCCCCCCCTAACTCCCTCCCCTTATTCCTGCGGATGTCGGGAGGGTGACTATTCATCTTATTGAGGTGGAAAACTATGGATTCGACACTAATATCACTTTTTTATCCCGACCCCCCCAGCCCCCCAATCCCCCCCCTCCTTATTCCTCCGGATGTCGGTAGGGTTACCATTCATCTTTTCAACACTAAAAGTTATATATATTTGAAAAAAAAAGTTTTTTTTCTTGCCCCCCCTCCTTTGTGCCCCCCTCCTTGTATCCCCTACCCCCATTAGAACACTCCTTGGGGCAAGCACAATAATTTCCCAAAGTTTCATCTCAATCGGATGAACGGTTTAGAGTCTATAAAGGATATGGTGAAAATGTTAGAAACATTGGGACGAACTAAAATATTTACAGCAGGTACCTACCTACTTACAATATATTTATTTTTTGTGTTATGGCAATTTTTTGTGGTGTAGCAACTTTGCATAAGATTTTAATAATTGTAGAACATCGATTAACAAATATTCGGAAGCAATATAATCTATGTCAGATAGAGAAAAAATACTGCACCCATCTAGAGAATATGACATCTGTGCAGCAGAGAAAATATATGAAATATTGGTATGACAAAAAGACAATATGAATATTTTGCTCTTGTCGTAAATTTTAATTTGGCAAATGGCAAAATTTCATTTACAAAACGTAAATAAAAGCCTATTTTACCTTTTGCATTGCAAATAATGATAATACCACCTCTCATTAGTTTAAAAACAACTTATCATTTTAAAAAGTGACATTTGGACTAACACAACTAATGGTGGAGATTTTCTTGAAAAACCTTGAATTTTGATGTTTTGTCTAAAGAAATATCTCATTCAAGACTACAAATTATTAAACTTTTTATATCCTAAGTGTATTTTGAGAATGTTTACTAAATGCACTCAATAAATGAATGCACAAAACCATTTCATATAAAAGATTACCCCGGAATGAATTAACTGGAAATTGTGGAAATTGGACACAAAGTACTCTCTGTTTCAAATATGTTGTACGCTGGATTAGTAGTAATTCTATGGAAAAAAATTGTATCCATGGAAACCCATGAGAGAAATGATATTAAATGGGAAGTGGTGATATAAACAAACGAACTAAAATATTTATGTGGGATTACTGAAATTATCTGTGTTTTTGTATGGAAATTCCTTAGGGGTCTGCTTCCTAGGTGGTAGTTGGTAGGATCGGGCATAACTATATTAGCCGACATGAATACGAAGAGAAAGAGAAAAAATGAATGAATTAATGTACCTAGGTAGTTTGCCTCCACAGCTACATATGTACAGTCGCATTAGAAGACTTTTTATGTTGAGACTCTATAGTTTTATACATGTATCACTCGACAATGGATGCTTGGCCAGATAAAAAGAATAACTAGTTTCATAAACCGCCAATATGATTGGTTAAAATTGAATGACTGGTTTGTTTACTCAGATCAAATGAGTGAAATACCTTCATATGTAAGTACATATACCTAAAGATTATCTATAAGCATTGCGTGATATAGATTTAATAATTCATTCACATTCAAAAATATAAACAGAATGTTAAAAAAAATATCGATGTAGGTTTCTATAAAGTAATAATAATGACGTATTCACAAAATCGATGTACAGTTTGAATTCCCTATCACGTATAATGTGGCACTCGCTGCCGACAGAAACATCGACATATTTCAAAAATACAATTTGTCACTCGTAAAAAATCGCTTCTGTCATAACATAACATAACGCAAGACTTTTTTATCACAACACTGTCGCTGCCATGATACTCGCCATTCATTCAGAGTAAATTATTATACATCAGAATATACCCCGAAGACCCGTTGAAATACACCCAACAGAATGTCACAGTATACTTATTATAAATTGTTATCAGATCCATATTAAACATTTATATTCGAAATTATTTCCTTCATTAAAATCAATTTCCTACACGAAAACTGAAATTAATTAGGAAGTAAAAAAATCTGAAAAGCTCATCTACTCGGGATCCTGTTTTTTTCACAATATTTTTTCTCTACATGATATTTTAGTAAAGTTTAGGAATTGAATAGAATAGAAATAGGAATTGGAGTGAGAATTCAATATCAGAAGTAACGTGTAGGTATAACTAGTAGATATGGGAAATTGGGAAGGACATAGTGTATTGTGATTTATTGAACTTATCGACAAATTTGTACAATAAATTAAAAATAAACTAATTGTTGGTTCAAGTAAATAAATTAGGTACCGATGTGTAGAGGTTTTTGGGTTTATCGTAGGTATGTAATGAAGAAACGCGACGATAGAATCCGAAAAACTTTACAAATGTTATGGGCTATAGTGAAAATCTTTAACTACTATTAAATGAACTACCATCCAGTGGGCATACCATTAGACTATCCAATTGTAAACGTGTCACCTTTCAACTCTTTCATTCACCCATTTATAATGTACGGCATATTTTTCATCTTAAATATTGTAATATTAACCACAGAGTATATTTCTATGTGGATATAAAGTGGGTACCTAGGTAAGTAAGTAATAAGCCTGCCATCTCATATTATGACACGCTACAAGACGAAGATGTCAACACCAAGAAGAACGTCATTAATTATATTTTAATAGGTACAAGATTTTATTTTAAGGAGATGAACCAAGAAACAGTTTAAGGATAATTTAGTTAATTTAGACACGTTATAATAATTAATTAATTAATTGGTTTTAATTTATTGTCAGTGTCAAGATAAGAAAACAATCAGACGCCGAAAGTTTTAATGGAAAGTAAGTCCATCACAAACTATTGTTTTTATTCATCTGAAAACAATTTTTAAATCACACCTTTATCAAATGGAAATTAATTAAAAGCTACAGTAGCCACTTTTTATAAGCACCTGATGTAGGTACGTATTTTTAAGTAAATGTTGTTAGGTATTGAAAAAATACAATCAAATGCCTTATAGGTACTATCAATAATCTGCTTACTATATATTTTACCAATTGTTCAGTAGGTCAAACTTAACATTGAATATCATCTATTTAGCGAGCACTTGAGATTGTGGTCAAGCTCCTAATTAGAGGTTAGACAATAGAGTATTGTACAGATGCATCTGAATGTACGTATATCTACACAATACAATCTCAATTCACCGATTGCATTCCTCGGTACTGAATTATTCTTAAAGCTTTGACTGCTTCAACCTACCTATCTGTATAAGCTTTATCTCTAATAAAGTCTGTTGTTACAATAATATTAGACAGTGCGACGCCATCCAAAGCTTATTTGCCGTTTGCCTTATTTACAAAATGACGTCGCTTCAAATGACTATATTAGGTAAGTACCTCGCAGTATTTTGAATTCAATGCTAATTCTAATTGAACCGCTGTCAAAGGAGGCCAATATTAAATCCAACTCGACGCCCCCCAATTTGCAATCATAAATTTATACAACCCCGCGGAAAAAAGTCTAAATTGTCACTCTGTCGGAAGGATTGTGAGGGTTGTAACACGTGTCTCCCTTTCTGTGAGGTTGTCGCTATTTGAATGTGTTTTTGAGCGTAGTAAAGTTTAATCGTTTGGATGTATTTGATGATGAGTAGGAGTTTATTAGGTCGTTTGTTCTGCTACTGCTGTTTGATATAAGTCGATGTTACCTACTTTGCGTCTATACTCTATACCATTCAAGTCTATGTATCTGTATGACAACTACATATTTCCATGTGACAATAGTACACAGTATAGTTACACTGAGAAGTAATGCGTGAATTACATACGTTCTAATAACGTTCTGAGACGCGATAACAACCCTTAGCAACAAAAAACAATACATTAAAAACTGCCTCACCATACGTAGTCAGGAATCAAGCAATGTATGTCGAGTATTCCAGTTCTATTCAAGCATCGAACTGCTATGATCAGGATAATGGATGGATCTAGTTAGCCAGTAGAAATTACGTGATAGACACTTAATTACCAACTCCAAATCTAAACGAATTGAAATATCTATTGAACGCATCATAGATTTATTATATAAAATAAGAGGTCGGTAATCTCAGGCGAGTCGCACCTATAGATGTCTTGTATGATACAGATGGCAAGGAAATCTGCATTCTTGAAACATTCGGGGAGATCCAGTTGTTACATCCTTCAGTGTTATTACGGCTAATAAATAAAAATATAGTTATACCAATATGTGACATTGTTGACGGGTAAACATTTAGATACTCTAGTTTGCTCTGTCACTCCTCCCTGTCTATGTTCAGTGTTGTGTAAAGCCCTTTGAGGTATTTGAATATCTTTGATCGATTATGTTAATTAAATCATTCTGCGTGTTCTACTTCTGTCTCTTACTATCTATCTATAATTCTACCCAATATTCTACAATCTGCTATATTCTCTGTATAATCGTCTCTGTGTCCCATCACCATCCCATTATTACGTAGACAGCTATTAGACATCACTACAATGTTAGCTGGGTGCCTATAATTTTGTGATGCTTCTCTAGTACAGTGTTTAATAATAATAAAATTCCATTTATTATCAATGGTTATATTACATTTTTAGCTACATTTAGTAATAATTACTTATTTTGATTCTAATTATTTAATCTATCACACCTGCATTATTTTTTTTGGATAAGCCAAACATTGAACGTACGTGTTTCCTTTTCGCATTCCGAATGCTCCAATCTCATTATTATACCTAATTCTAAATATCTAGTTAATTAATTGAACAAACTGTGCAGTATGTATAATCAGTGGTGGATTATCCAACGGATAACGGATTCAAAAGTCTCGTAGGTTATTTTTTATTATTCGTATATATTGCTTTTTATATTTTTTATCTATATGTATTATATTAACGGGTACATTAAGTACATTGGTATGTTATTTTTTTTTTAATGTATGGCTCATTTCATATGTCAAAGTTGGGTTGATTGGCAGAAATCGCCAACAGGCGATAAATCCGCCCTTTGTGTATAAATTTATGTGCAATATAGTTTTTATTTATTTATTTATTTATGTTTTTATGTCATTTATATATTATGTCATACGAGTCTCGTCTCAACAGTCTCGCATTATGTATAAGAAACACAAGATTTTGTGTAGAGAAGAAATTTTACAGGAAAGATTTTTTGAAATTATGTAACATTGAAATGAGGCTTTACCTTAAATAATTAATTCATCTAACTGACAATCCCTTCCTTTATCTCATCCATCTATTTATTACATATGTATATTGTTATTATTTTTATATAAGTATATTATTTTTTGAATAAGTAGTTGATTCTTCCTTCTCATACACCCACTTGTATGTATTGTGTATTTCTAATGTAATGTCTCAAGTGGTTGGTTGGCAGACATTGCTTACGGTAATAAACCCGCCATTTGAAATTATTTTTCAATAAAGATTTTTTAACATATATTCCCTTGTTGTGATCTTATTCTGTGGTGTGTGTGTCACTATTTTTCGCTATTAAAATATTACTTCAACAAAATTGACACCTCTCCTAATGAAAGGGCTCAGAATCTGATTTTGCCCAAGGCTTCTGGATATGTTAATCCACCACTGTATGATGCTACTGGAAACACTTAGTATATAATAAATAGACATGTCACCACACTTCAAAGAGTCACATGTGGCGCACAGGATGATGGTGTCGCTGGACGCTGATGCTAAATGAATATCTTTATCATAGGCATGGCGCTAAAATACAATAAATATGTAATATTATCCTCATAACTGAGGTACAGACTACAGATAATAACATTAACAAGAGCAACTGTGAAATATTATATTTAACCAGCTACTAGAGGTATTAGATCATAATTCAAGCTACAGGATGCTTTGAAACAGATTCGCTTATAGGGATTTCTCATATTATATAGAAAAGACATTTTGTTATCATTATGAAATTTAATTTATATTCATTAAACATTACAGATTACAGGGGTCAGCTCAAAGACTTTGTATTTTGTAAAAGTTGATGGTGTGTTGTCATACATATTAAGTCTTCTTCCTCTCCTTAAGATTTTTTAATCCCACATGGTGGTGGGGTCTGCTTTTCTGGTCTTTCACCGCCACTTTGCACCATCTTGCGCATCCTCTGGTACAACGTCACTCTCTCTCATGTCCTGCCTCACCACTTCCCTCCACCATTTATTTAATATTTATTCATACATCATGTTTAAATAGTTTGACGTCATTTTTTTACAGATCTTGGCTTACATGCGCACAAACACAAATGCCTACTTTTCTGTACCCTTCACAGTAAACTAAAAACTTGTTTAGTGAAGTTAAGAATGGATTATCACCACCGAAGTTCGAATCCGTCATTTCGAAATAATATAGATTATGAAAAACACTTTACATTGGTGGAGTACCTTCAAGAGAGTCAAAATCATTAGCAGTGAATATAAGCGATGGAAAAACAATAAAGTCAATTGACGAAATTGGACTAGATTGAAACTTTTTGAAATATCGTATAACGTAACATGCTGTATAATAGGTATTTAGCTTATGACAAGTTGTGTCATAATTTATTGTCATCTATCATGTGTTATGTTATGAGCTTCTTATCCTCACATCTCATTTACACGAACTTCAAAATATCACAGCTTTTCTTACAACCACGTAATCTTTTTGCTACTTAATAAAGCTAGGGAAAATAAAAATACTTTTTTGTGAACATATTTCATATTGTACACAGGAGTAAGGTTTAGTTAAATTAATGTAGTTAGGCTTATTTTTATCCATTTAATTATTTTTTACAGATTTATGGAGGATAGAGGAGGGGAAGAACCAGACACGAGAGGAAAGGGATTGAAGAAGTTTATATCCAGCGGTAGAGGGAATGGGACTGAAAAATAATAAACATCTATAATAATAAGAAATGCTCACTAGGGCGAGCTCATCGCTATACATCTATTCCATCTAACCCAATTTCACTTCAATTACAACGAATAATAAACCAAAACAATATAGATACTCGTAGTATATAGGACTTTATATTGTAAATACGTTAATGTGTCGCATAAATCGAGGGAAGTAGATATAGACTGAAAATATTCTACTAATATTCGTCTACCGACCGCTTTAAAGATGATTTACTGACTAAACTCATAAAGATGGCATTTTGCAAATATTCCAAGTTTACGGGTCATTTGTGCTAAAGCGAATTAAGTGTTTAAAGGAACTAAAAGTAGGTAATAATATTATTTTAATATTATTTGCTTACTAAATTTCTGTTTGTTAATTAGTTATGATAAAATGCTTTTCATGTTATACCTACCATGATTGAGAACATATTCATACCGTCTACCAACCAAGTGTCATACCTACATATTAGGGTGCTTCTTAAAATCAAAATTTCGAAATGTTAACGGGACACTCTGTTATTCTGTTCTCCTATGTAAAAAATGGAACTACAATTTTTTTCAGAATTTTTAAACATGGTTTAGGGGTCGCTACTAGGTGTTGAAAATTTAATAATTATATTGGTATTAAAATCAGTTTGATACACCGGCCTGGCTGGGGTACGCCTAGGGAAATAGACACTCAACTGAAATAATGTATTATGTTCGTTGCTGTATTCGATAGATATATAAAAAAAAAAAAATCAAAAAAATATTTTGAAATTTGTTTTTCTTATACTTATTAAATTTTCTTCAAGTGGTAGCGACCCCTAATAGTTGTTGATAAATTCTAAAAAAAAAATCTGTAGCATTTTTTTATAGCACAGAATAAAAAACAGGGGTGTCCCCTCAAAATTTCAAAAAAATAATTTTTTCGACCATATAAGAAGCATCTTACTACATGTATTATAATATGCTGTAGAAAGTCCGTAAGTGTAGGTCTGTAAAGTCTCATGCTTTCCTGATTTTGCTTTTAGTTTACAGAACGTAGGTTACTCCTCATAGGTTGCATATTTTCAGATTTTCTCGACTTTCTCGATATTTTGTCTCTACACTTGTACATTTCTTTCATAATTACTTATACCCCAATTTATCAACGCATTTTCCACCCTAGAGATATCATATTGCAAACATGCCTCTTAATGACGCGCTACTACCTAAACTGAAACATAAGCTCATAATTATCTTCTGAAAATAATAGGAATGTAATCTTTTTGCCCCATGTGTTGGTTGAACATAATACTTTGCATAACTGGAACGCCTAATAACACGTGACAATACTTGCCAAAGCCAAACGTCGCATAAAAAAAACGTGACGTTTTACCTAAAAGTTGCCACCTAATAATATGTTATGGCTTGTTTACATTGAGGAGTGTTTCTCATTATGAATGTTGAAATTAATTTGATTCCTTGAGTGCATGACAAATATTTTAATTCCTGTGGCTATATTTAAATTGCAGGTGCCAAGGTTCGAATCTTGAAACAACGCAATTAGCGAATAGCTTACTGCGAACATTCAAAAAATATTCTCATGTAAGGGTTAGCTGGCAGAGATCACAGCATTGCGATAAGCTCGCCCTAGTGACCAAATGTTATTATTTTTATATTCGTAACGTTTAACATAATATCTCTGATATACTTTGTTCACCAAAAGTGTAAATAAATAAATACTTAGACTTACCTAATCATGATTTCTATAAAGCAGTCAACAACGAATTTACTTTCCTGTACCAATACAACGCATATTAGATAATTTATTATGAATATCAGAAAAGATATACCCCATACCTACTAGATATAAAAATGTGACTAAAACGCGTATGAAGATAGTAGCACTGCAGCATAGAGTGCACAAAGGTGCGTTACTTCTTTGAGTGCCATATCCAGGTGTGACCTTCCAGTGTTCCCAATAAATATAAAGATGACGAAATAGGTAGGTACTAGCGGTTTCTCATCTCTCTTCATTTGCCGTATCAATATCGTATCGGTAATTTTACAAGAAAATGTAAATAATATGCCATCTATTCTAAATGTCTCGTGGCTGTCACGTGTCGCGTCCCGCCCACAGGACGCCCAGGCTGGGAACAACACACGACAAAATACATCATCATACAGACATAGATACACCATGTTGGACCAAATGTGTCACATCACAAATTTTATAGGAAGATAGTACTATATCATTGAAGTAATGTATCAGATATAGTTTCTTAAATAAATCGAGTCTATGGTAGGTATCAACATATATTGGTACAGGTACATATGTAGGGTATATTCGTCTAATTTATAACTGCTTTCCGAAGGGGTGCATTCGTTAATTAAACAGTGGTTTAAAAAAAGCCGCTTTTTTTCATTTAAATTAATAGGGGTAACGCCTCTTAATATAAAAACAAAAGACACCGATTAAAGAACACAATCGTTCTTTTTTCAAATTAATTAAAATACACATATTATTATTTTAATCGATTCATATCAACTGAAGCATTAATTGAACCGATAGAAAGTTCATTCGAATTTAACCAATCGAATAATATTTACTTTTTGTTTGTTTTCGAATTTAGAGTTATATAGAACAGTTAAATTAAACAATAGATCAAAACAATTGCTGTTAATTAATACAAGTCGTAAACAAATAAATCGAATTATTAGCGGGCTGTTAAATTCTTGTATTCAATGTTTTTTGTTGTTTCTAGTAATAGGTGTGATTTAAAAATACTCGTATATATGAACAAAAGATTAGGATCGCCGTGACTTTGAGGTGGTAAAAGTAATGCCAATTATATTTTTTAAATAGTAGGGTTGAAGAAATCATCCGAGAGTTAACAATAGATATTGCTTAGTTTTTTCAAACATTAATTCTCATGTTTCATGACCAAAAAAATGCATTTCGGTACCTCACCACAGTACGTCAATAATGATAAAATTTCTCTGCCACATAATCCTGATTTTGAGTTTTTAACTATCGCGTGCAACACTGTGAATGGACTATCTATAGGTAAGTGCCGATGCGACGTAAAAAAATAATCAGAGGAAGTAAAAATATCGTTTCCCGTATTTGTGAATTGTAGTTCCCAGTATCAAACATCTGTCATATTATTTTAAGATATCGAACTGGCGTACTTTATAATTTGGTATATGTATAACGTGACTGACGTAACGCTGCTAAACAACCAACAAATCATCTTGAACATTAGGCAGATTCTTATTGAGTAGGTGTCAATTGAATTTAAAACCTTATTTTGCAGGTTTTCACGATGATCCATATGTAGATTTGTTTTTCGGGTTAATCGTGTAGAGATCAGATGCTCCAACGTTTCGGCGAACCTACTGCCGCCTTGTTCACGGATTGTGATGTGTCCGTGGAGCAATCCGTGACCAAGACGGCAGTAGGTTCGCCGAAACGTCGGAGCATCCGATCACTACACGATTAACCCGAAAAACAAATCTATTTGTTTTTGCTTACTTAGTTTCACAAATGTTGCTCGTACGTTTGTCAATTTCTTAACGAATCCTCTAATGAAGTTTTGTAAAATAATAAATAAATATTCAGCAGTGACGAGCCAAAGTTACTAAAATTACATTCAAATTAATATTAAATATATAGGAAAATATAGGAAGGAGTTTGATGAATATTTTTTTATTTTTTTTATTTCTTTATATTTATTCACAAATAAATTATATCTAGGTAATCTATCTGACACAATGCAATAAAAAAGTTAGATTAGGATTCCCTGCTATTGAAATCCACTCTTATCTAGCACCCACTCAATCTGATGTCATGGAGTAAAGCATGCAGACATCTGTATTTGTATATCATTTAATTTCTTATTTCGCATTGTAGGTATCTAACATTAAAGGAGCAGGTAATTCTATAGAGAAGTCACAAACACAAGTGAGTAAAAGTATCTTCAGACAGTCAAATATTCGCACCTCCTCTACTTTGGATCTTGTACATATTTCTTGTTACGCCAATGAACATCTCGTATTAAAGCATTTTACAATAAGATAATATTATGAGGTCGTACACCAGTACTACCTACTTATATCACATGTATTATTTCGTACTATATTCAGGAAGCTTAATCCCGGGACTATCTAGGTAGATATGTATTATGAATAAATACCTAATGGATATAAAAATAATAAAAGTATAGGAGGCGTGGTTCCCTGTGTTTGTTCTCTGCTCTGCAAATTCCTGCAACAAAACAATTCGTGTGTTTTCAATGTGGGGTTGTCATAATGTGAATACTGAATAGTGACATACATATCTACATATTATATAAAGGTTCCTGTTAGAGACCTAGTCCAGATGTCCCAACTTTCACCAAATAGGTATTATTCAGTTTCACATGGACGGACGCGATTTAGTACAAAATCGAACATGTGACGAAATGTCATATAAAACAAGACGAGATAGATAGTAGAAAAGTGTAGAGAAGCTGTCCTCTCTGCCTACCTACCCCTTGAGAAGATAAAATAGAATAAATAGGTACCTATCTACAGTATCTACCTACCTAAGTTCAGACAACTAATAATATAGATAGGTGATATACGTACTACATACATACTTACACATATAATAAGCATAAAAAACTGGCGGTTAGCTGGCTGGGGTTGCAGCATTCCAATAAGTTGGCCCTAGTGAACAAATATTTTGGCATCTAATTATTAGGTACTTGTTATGCTAACATTATACTCTATGTTGTTCGCTTGAGGTGTAAATAAATAAATAAAGTGTTTTCTTTTTTCTCTCACACTTTATAACTAAGTAATAGTAAAAATACTGAATCGAACATCTTCTTAAGTAAAATTTTGTATACAGTCAGAGCCATCTCGTGGTGAGTAGTCAAAACACATTATTTAGAACTATAGCTTTGTTGTAGTATTTCCCTGAAATTTCGTATTGAAGTTTTCTTCTCATGCCACTCAATATTTACCTTATTCGTACTGTGTATTAATAAATACATTCAGTTAATGACACTCGGAGGAGTATATTATAAATTGCAAACAAACGTTTTTTTATGAATTATAATGATAATATTCGTTGTAACAGCGGTTTTCGCGCTAACAATACACCGTCATTATGACGCGAACGTCAAAAATAATGACGGCATTGTTATATGAAGACATTTCACGCCATATGGCTTATAATATAATCTTAATAGGTACATAACTTCACCCTTGTAGCGTTCCTAATAGAAACATAGGGAGGTACGTGGCCATATTATAGGGCTCATTGTTTAAAACAGGATTGTGTGGTCATTTCAGAAGCTTCAACTCATGTCACCCAGTCTATCAAACAAAAAGTTTTTTTTCTGCGGAACCAGAGTTGTGTGCGAACTAGGTATCCACATTTTACATTTTAGGTACGTTACACTCAGTCCTATAGTCATAAACTTTATAAAAATGTTAGGAAGGTCCACCTATTTATCTATCCCCTCACGCCGTGTCCTTTTGATGGGATAGGTAGAGAGGAGAGAACGCTAGACGCCCCCATCCTTACACATTACCTACTCCTTAAGGACGCAATTGTGCAACATGCTCTTCGCGACTTTTTTTACTCACAATGAGGTGAAATGTTAGGTGTGGAAGAGAATCTTCCAGGCCGTAGTTTAGGCCATTCGTGCATGTCATCATCACGGTCATTTCCTGCGGCATTAAGTTTCAAAATCGCGTGAACAATCGCACGATAAAATGGTAAAAATAGCGTTTTTTTCATTTTTTGGGTTAATTTCGCTTCAATCAAAAAACGTTTATGGTTATTTTCTAGATTTTATTGCATATTATCAGTACTTTCGGAAAAAAAATCAGAGATGTTTTTCATAATTTGTTTTGAGAAATCTATACAAGATATAAAAAAACTTCTACGGTTATTCCCTAAATAAAGGTTCAATGTATTATCAGCTCTATTTTTTTCTATAGCATATTTAGTAACGGTTGTCGAGATCTAATGTCTCCCGTTTTTAGAAATTTTTGAAATGTCAGTATGCTTGCGTATCATAATATTCATAACATTGTGGGAAATAAATATAGTTTGTACCTAAGTACTAAGTAGGAATATCTACGCTTTATTACTATTAGACATAACTAACTAATAAATTAATTAATGTAAATTATATATTCCAAGTCTCCATTATAATTACGATTCACTGGCGTGTCTTTGCTCGGCAAAGTTGACTATAATGGATACAGGTTCATCTCGAGGGGGCGATTCGCCTACTTGGAATATACGACGCATACCTAGTTATACCTACATATAAATAAATATACATAACTATGTACAAATAAATGGCAATGTAGTTGGTATGTGATACTATAAGCTATTGCCTAAAAACAAATAAAAAAACATGATCTAAATTTTCAGATATACCTACCACTCTCTCGGTTCCTGGGATTATCATAAATTTAAAAACGATGAAAATAAGGGCACCTAGTTTGCTTCAAAATGAAATGCGTGACCTAAATCTGTAATGCTAGTAAGGTAACAGTATCTCTACGTAGTATTTGCATAAGTTATGCCTTCTCATATCCTATCACATATGTATGAATACTTGCATTAGGTATTCCATTTTGTTACTCTAATACATTTTATTCAAATTCGAAACACATACCTCGGTGAAAACTACTATTATCTTTATATTAAAACCACTGTTTTTTTACTAGTATATGGTCTAACCAAATCAGTTGCAATGCACTCTAGACGTTTACACACTAGGCAGTAGCAAATATTTGTCAATCCTAGCATGCAACCCTTGCAGGAAGTTCAAAGAAAACTGGAGGTATCATTTATTACAATAAATATATAATTTAGTTAGGTATATATGTATTTTATGTATAGTAGGTATAATAAATAAATAATTGTCTTTATTTCTTCGGAATTTTGTCATTTAGCGACTGCTATAAACATTAAAATGCGATGCTATTAAATAATTCGCATGCAGCTGCCATATTACTTGTCGATTGGAACATCATTATATGTAGGTATAATATTATACCGACACCGACATACCTATTATAAGTACACCAGATACCTAGAAGGTAAGCATGTTGGTTTTATTATATCAAACAAATGGTAATTGAACAATTATCTTAGTAGATAATTGATATTTAGGGCACAATGACTGTAAGCCGAATCTTTTCATAAAGATATCTGGATGAGTGAATTTTTCATCCCATAAAAAAGCGATACTCATTTATATTTTTCATCAACTACTTACATAAGATTGCGTACTCTCATAAAAAAAAACATTTTACTTTTTATTTTGAGGCTCTTAAAAGTTAAGTAAAAAGCAAGAAAATGGCAACTCGTGACGTCGCCAACGATAGTTTTCAAACTATGGTGAATAATTATCATGCAACGCTATGATGACATTTTATTATTTGTCAAATCGTTTAAATCAGGGTTAGAAATTCGATTTACTCAGTACTTTAATTTATATTACTTTCCCTGTATTTTTCACACCTACAGTAAATACATACAGCTATCCTATATAAGCTACTGGAATAACCTCACAAGCAATACCTACATTGTACAATAAACCTATATTGTATACAAATACAACGAACATTTATTCATACATAAACATGGTGACAAATGACAAGCGAAATCTTGTTCTTTTTCGAATTGGAGTTGGAATTATTGACAATATTTGAAATCGCATTAATCTTGTATTGTTACGATAAACCTCTAGTGGCTAATAGAGGGTTGACAAATAGTTTACAAAGGGACGATATTGCATTGTGAAAATACTATAAAATCTATAATATGAACATAAATTTGCCTTCAATATAGAAAAGTCAAAAATGCAAATGTTATTTATTGAAAAATTCGAAGCAATTTTTTGTACAAAAAATCCTCTATAGAAAGCGATTTATTCAGATTTACGATAGATTTAAAAAAAACGAAAGTGTTTCTTTTACAGTTGACTGTATTTTATGATTGAATCTAACGTTTTGTTGTAAATGTGTGTTCTGTGAGTAATGATGAGATACATATATTCATATTATATTTATATATAAATTCGTACTTAATATTGATATTCTTAAAAAAATCTTATTTACCTATCTTTATATTAAATTTGATTATTTTTAACGCCTGCTTAAAAGACTCAATATTTAAAATTATAAGCCAAAATGGTGCTAAATAAGTAGAAACTTCCTACATATCTACTAATTAAGTTTTATGTATAGGTATTAGGTACTTATATTCAATTTTTGTACTTGCACCAATACCATCGACTACGAATTGACCCCACACCGGTAACCCGCTCGTTAAAACCAGAAGTGCATTATAAATGAGAACAACATAAGTATATTTAACATTTCTTTACGAATGCACCAAAGATTTTCATCTCATAGGATTCCAAAAGAAATGTTGCAAAGTCCACTTGTATTTGTTTATTTATTTACACACTTTTATGCAATCAACAATGATCTGAAAACATCATCTATTATAATATTATATGTTGCCTTTTATTCTTAAAGAATCGAAGCAAGTACAATCAATAGATATCTATAAGTAGAGGTATGTTCATTGTATTGTGTTTACATATAAATATTTGTATTGGGATTACTATTGA
This sequence comes from Ceraclea dissimilis, assembly GCA_963576895.1. Taxonomy (NCBI): domain Eukaryota; kingdom Metazoa; phylum Arthropoda; class Insecta; order Trichoptera; family Leptoceridae; genus Ceraclea; species Ceraclea dissimilis. Next base: position 9,160,762 of record OY756365.1, read on the forward strand.
TATTAAGAAAAGAGAATGAATAAATGATAATACAGGAACAAAAGCATTGTAAATAATGATCTTTGGAAGAATTTGTATGGAATGGATAAACAATCATATGGGCTTCTTTTGAAGGACAAAACATTGCGCATTTTAGTGCCAAATCTTTGTCATAGTTTATTTCAGTTTCATTGAAAAAAAAATACATACATAGTTATACATATTCACATAAGATGAGCATACAAACAATCATTCACAACACACATATCTGCTGTAAAGCGTACAGGTACAAATGTCTTGAATAAAAAACATACATACCGTACTAATTTTCTTATAAGGTCCTTTCTACAAATTAAAAAAATGGGTACCTAGTTAGTATATTTTCCATAATGGTCAATGTATGATATGGGTCAAAAATTGCTTATTACAAATAATACCTACATACTTGTCTGTTTCATATAGGTAAGTAGGTGTAGGTACAGTAGTATCTATTTCGGGGTTATCCTTATTTAGCAGCAGTATATAATGCACAGCCTATATAGTGTCTATATACAATATACTGTATTGTTAACACAACCCCTTATGTTCATACAAATTTCGCATGCCGTTTTGACTTTGATTTATGTCTTTTTTATATTTTCAACAAAATGTAGATGACAAATTTATGTGCAGGGTTGTATGAAATGTAACAAATAATTCTCAACGTCAAATAATAATACCGTTTTTTTATCTATTACAATATTCTTTTGAAAAGTTGACCCAAATTCTAATTTTTGGCCTGAAATAATGGGACACTTGTTCGGTCTAGTTTGGTCGGTGGAGTAGATTCAGAAGCAGCGATGCTGGAGGGAACCCGAAGCCAGAATGGATAGTGATGCGCTCGCGCAATCAATCAAATCCCTCTGGACAGCATCCACCTGGAAGACCATACCCAAGAAATGGAGGGTCAGTTGGACCTCATTATCTCAAGAACCATAATGTACAAAAATTTAATCTTATGAAACACCGTGGGAGCATTTTGTTTCAATTTCCAAATTCGTAAGGCAACCCTGCCTAATTTTTTATACATTTTAAAATGGTAGTAACTATCGGAAGCAGTGGAGTATAATACTTATAACCCTTTATGGAGCCTGTGATGGATGTGACACGATGGTGACGGGAGACCATACTCCAAACTGAGAGATGGATGAAGTGATGATGTACCAAGTACCAACTACCTATATGAAGATAAAGCTCAAACATTTTCTGTTTGAAAATTTATGTAACTTTTAGGGTATTCTATTAAATTTTACATATATTGTTATAATACACTTATATTTTTTATTTAATTAATTACACTTTTCTTGAACAAAATACAGAGTCCTAGTATATGTTAATATTACGAATATAAATCATAATATTTGTTCACTAGGGCGAGCTTATCGCAATGCTGCGATCTCTGCCAGCTAATACTGCTGCATACATAATGTTTTGTTAGAAATTTCTGAGCCTACACTGAATATTGACTCCAGCAAAACAGTTCACCCTCATCCCTCCACTGCTGGATATACCTACACCTCTTCCAAACACGTCCATTGCTTACCATCATTCACAATTCTCACCCACTATACTGTTAAACCCATCCCCCTGCTCATGGCATCCAGCTACGCAAGACCTTTTATTTGTCTATGCTTTCCATTTAATAAGCCTGGTTGGACAACTTCGTAGTCTCCTGTAGATGCTCGTATGTTTAAAAGTAAATAGATTGCTTTCGTGATTTGAAGATACGAGGAAGAATGATCTCATCTTATTTAATACCGTCCCTACCACATTATTAAAATGCAATAATCTTAGTTTACGGATTCATTCATGCTCTTAAAGTCTAGGAATTACAGCTTAATGATTACCTACCTAAATATTATACTCGTTACTCGTAAATAGTAGTAATTCAACAAATTTCTTTATAATGAATGGCGTCATTTTTATGAATGAAATGTCATTTGTTAGACACGTGGTTTTACTAACATAGCCCTAAGCCACATGCATTTAAGCTTATAGAACAAAATTATCTTCTAACAACTTGGTGAGTGTAGGAAGATTAACTTTATGGAAGTACATTTCTACAAAAAGTATGAAAAAATAACTGAAAAACCCACATGTTAATTGCACACAAACCAGAGATCTTTCGAAACTTATAAATGCTTCATCTTCAGTGGAGATTTAAATGGAAGTCTATAAATCCCCACAGACGATAGTTTTAGTAAGCTTCGAAAGATCTAGGTTTGTGTAAGTACAACAAACTCGTGGATGTAAAATACAGTGTTTTCGTATTTTTTTCATATTTTTTGTATCTAGTAAGTAATTTTTCTAATGATTATCTAAGAATGTGCTGGAAAGTTTTTCGAAACATCTAAAAGGGAAGTAGGTATATCGCATTAATTATTGGCATTAATATTCTACGAATTGGTAATACCTACAGTTGTTGGTGTTGATTTCCATTGTCTGTAATAACTCTTGATGTGTAAATAAATAAACATATTCCCACTTGATGCATAGGTAATAATATTATGGAATGAAGTTCATCGAAGTGTGCGGCATATTTCTAACCATCAACCTGTTACAGGAAGTTATAAAACGACAGTTCGCGTGCTACTTGAAACTTTATTACAAGTATTATTACCTGTTGAAACATGTGCTCCTTATTCTGAATGTATACCTATTACATATAATACATATATACCATTCTAATAAGTTACTATACCATTATTTTGTATCTCTATCAATATATGTTGTATATTGTATAACACAATTGTAACACGCGGGTATAGGGTTGTATATAAATGTACTTACTGTCCTCTACTGAACTGAACATATACGATACAAACCGATGTTTTATCATAATTTAAAAACCTTGCGTCACGAAGTGTGTCCCTTAGAGCAGCGGTTCCTAAATTGTGTTCCGCGGAACCCTGGGGTTCCGCGGAAGGGTCACAGGGGTTCCGCGAGTTAGTTACAACTAGTCTCCGAAGAATCACAGTATATTATCACATCATTTTGTCATCATGTCATGAATTTTCTAAAATGACTACATTGTTTGGTAAAAAAAAATGAAACTAATTAAACCTGTTACGTTTATCTTGTCACTCCACTGATTTTTCTAAACAAAAAATCGCCTGCATCGACAATTAAGTGTAGTGTGTATCATATCAAATCAACAATTTTTCTGAAAAAATTTCGCCTGCGGCGCATTATTCTATCCCTGATGGTTAATCTAAAATTGTATTTTACTTGCGGCCCGTCGCTCATTTATAATTTCAAATGGCCCTTCTTCCAAAAAAGTTTGCCCAGAGGCCTGCTATATGAAGGCAAGCAGGTTTATTATTTCACACACTTTCTAAAAAAATTCGCCTGCGGCGCTATTTTCTTTGCTGAATTTCTTATTTAAAGAAAATAAATCAAACGATAGGTATGGGTATCATGACCCTCTTCACTCAGTCTCAAAAAAAGTCGCCTGCGGCGCTATTCACATTCTTAATACCTCAGGGTCTTATTTGCATGTAACAACCTTCAGCCCCCCCCCCCCCCCAAAATTGAATCCTGGATCCGCCACTGTGTTAAAATGTAATTTTTGACAATTTGCTTTTTTGTTGTCGAGATAGGGTTCCCCAAAAAAAGGTAGATCAATTAGGGTTCCGTAGCCAAAAAGAATTGGGAACCGCTGCCTTAGAGGATTCTGTTACCAAATGCTCAGATTGTTGATTTTCGTTAATTAAAACACTCTTTTTGGCTATGGGTTATAGATATAATACCTACTTACACTAAATAATTTATGCTATGCGTTATGCCAATAATACACGTTTCATTTTTGCATGGACCACCGGTATTATAAATCTGGGAATTCCTTTATTCCTAAAGACATGTACGATAGTTCGTGTGGTGATCGCATCACTTTTGATTGGGGAATTCTTTGGTAAACGTGAATGGTGTAACATAGGCATAAGAGTTTGAAGTGTGTCTATATAATTTATTTAAGTTTCATGGATTTACGTGGATCTAAATTCCAGTTGAAAAGAAGATTTATTCAATGATATTTTATAATCGTATCAAGGAAATTGACGCATATTTCATACATTTACAAAGTAAAAAAAATGATATTCAAAGCTACGTAGAGCACATATTGTAAGGCAAAGTGGAGACCACGGGCAAACAAAAAAAGGCGAGGAACAGAAAGAAGTGGAAACGTTTGGAAGAGGTCTATATCCAGCATTGGAGATATCAGGGCTGAAGAAGAAGGTAGTAGGTAAATTTTGATCTGTTTGCACTACAATTTGAATAACACTTCGCTATTAGCTTCCAACCTGTCCATAATTCCATAATGTTATATGAGAAGTAATTTAATTTACTTTGAACCTCGTATAATTTGTAACATGCATCATGCATGCTTGTACACTACACTAACATTCTAATAGCTACCTGATATATTTATTAGTATCAACTACTTACTTACATCCCTACATACCTTAACATTAAACACAAACTTTTTATATAGAAATAATAACTCAAGTCCACCTCATTTGACGTAATGGTGTAATGTTGATGATGGTTTCGAAAGATGTAAAGCGACTAGAAAATGTGATCTTAGTTTGTAATTTATCCCTTGCTCAGAGTTTTGATGAAAAGAATATATGGGAAAATTATTTTATTTTTATTTGTTTTATTTTATTTACAGAATCATACAGTCACAAAAATACATTTTACATTAATTAACATATCACCAATAAATAAACCAGCAAAAATTTTATATTTTAACCACAAGACTATAACAATCAAAATAATAAGACATGCTTATAGTTTCATCAAGACATTTCAACTTTGTGCTTTCTTTTAACAAACCTTTTTAGATAAGCTTCCTCAAATTTGAAATAAATATATGCCAATCATGTTATCAATACAGCAAGCTTTATTCTATGGGTAAACTTAATTTTAATATAATACGTAGATACCTATGAAAGCTTGATTCTACTTTAGTTCGGTCAGTTGCTTGTTGAATGTTGCTAACTATTATTATGTCCCATTACTAATCTTATTTATAAGTAGGTGGCTTGTGGCTTTACATCTCAGTTCACTATCAGCTGATTGTCATATTATTGTACAGTGTACACCCTCAAGGGATCTGGACTCTGCATTATTTCCCAATCGTTTGATTAGAAATATGATAACCAAATGTAAGCAGGTATAACGGTAAATCTATAATGTTATCTGTGTAAATATCTAGATATTTCTATGCATTTGTTTGGTATTACTTACTACTAAATGCGATATTTGACACTATGGCTATTTATACCCGCATAATGCACTTAATATTTCTGACGTAAAAATTCATCAGTAGGTAGCTGTTAAAAAATTATGCCTAATTTGGAACAGGTTGGTAGGTAGTAGGTACATAAATATATTTGACTTGTTATATGTGACACGTCTATTGAATTTTAAAGACTGTTGAGATTTTTTAATGCATATATGCTTTTCTACTCATTAATCTGGAATATGACTAACCTAGAAAGCATCTTCAGTGAACTTATGTCTGCTTACTTTCTTGCGATAAAATTTAACTATCTTAACATCCACGATAAAAATATTAATAGTTAATATCGTTCACAGAATACAACAGAGAATAACAACTATTACAGACAATTCACCCCATAACTAGCCAGCTGACGATACCATCACCATTATAATATTATGATTGCGTGTCGTTGGGTCTCCCAATGTCGGCCCCAAGGCATCTGCAAGACCTGCACTTGCTATTGTTTACTTATATAAAGATTTACCTAACCACTTCCTCCTACAAAATCTCAACAAAATACTTTGTTACAGTTTTAATATGCATTAAGTAGGTAGCTTGCGTGCCGTGGATTGTGTATCGATTAACTAATGTATGTAAAATGTGGGAAAATATTATGAACTCTCGTACTATCCAAGGATTCATATTGCCTTGTAATTAATAACTCAGTGACGAAGGTGGATTTCTGCAGGAGGGAAGCCGGAGCTAACATTTCTTATGGGATAAGTCAGATTAGACACTATTATACCTATCATTTTTACCAAAAGGTACTCGACGGGAATCGTGGGTAGCTTCGCGCCTGGTACCTATATAAGCTTTTACCGTTACTTTTTAGTAAGTATTCTGATTTGGGTAGGTACGTATTTAATTTAAGTAATTAAGTATTCACCTATCAGAGTTCATCACGTCTGATAAAACTTCCTGCCTAGATGATAAAAATATAGTTTACTACTACTATCTATACCCCAAAGAAAAATCGATCATTCAATACAAAAGCGTGAAAAATATTATTCTCGTAATTGGAACGGTTTTCTCTATACCTAATCAAAACTTATGATTTTGGATTGTAACATGTAAAAACAAAAAACAATCAGAATCAGTTCACCTCTGTTATTTACCCGGTATGTACTTAGACACTATGGTATTGTCACCAAATGGCGTGGTTAGAAATATAACTGTTTCACAAAATCACAGTGATTATCAATTTATCCGTTTCCCTAGATTTATTTTATAATGATAGGTAACCAATAATAGGTTAAGGTAGGAAGATATCTCTTACAACCTGCTATTGTTATTATGTATTACAAATAACAGTCTTTCAAATGACAGATATTTCACAAATTGTTGTTGATACGGTTTTTGTTCAAAATTGGATAGAATTAAAATAATCTCATTTAACTAACTGTAACGTTCAAATTATCGGTTATTATACTAGTTATCAACATCACTGTATATACTACTTTATACATGTCTTTAAAGATATTTCCATGTAGGTTAATATGAGAAAGAGAATTTTCAGGATTACTACATGTACGGGTTTGGCCCTGAGAAGGGCCTTGGGTGTCCCCACTTTATACATATTTATATATACATACCTACTTGTATTTAAAGATACAGGCGTACATATATACTGGGATACATAATTGTTGGATATACATCTATCGTACATTTTGAAATCATTAAATATGAACTTCCTGTTCAATATTCCTTTTTCACAGTATTTGTAGCAGGTATTTTATATGGTGTCTAATGCTTGTGATGTAGACTAAATTAAAGTTTTCATGATGTATTATTGGGTAAGGCAAAATCTTCCTATGTGGGTGGACTGCCTCAATTAAATATACCTACCAAATTTTAACAATGTAATAGGTAGCCTCAATACAGACGAATGTCTAGTGAGGCACCACTCATATCCATAATAAACTTAATTATATTTAGCTGGTGAAACACTTATATCCAATGTGCACATTTAATGAAATAAAAATTTATTATATTAAAAAAAAATACTTAAATACCATGAAAGCCAAACTTGATGTTTTACCAATTACATTACTATGTGTTTATATGTACTATATCCACCAATTAGGTACTTACATTATTTAAATTTTTTTTTCTAAACAGTAAACATGAAAAAAACTGAAAATGTGAAAAAAATCTAATTTGTTTTATATAAATATATTTATATATAAGTATAAGTACTTTATTCACCTATTGGCTAGCTTAAAATGTCTGAAAGTTTATAATAGTACCTTCACCTATATAATACATCAGTGAGGGTAATCAATAGATTCTATTTAGGTAGGTACGAAAAAATGCAGGCAATTCTTTATTGTGAATGATTTTCTTACAAAACCACAATATGAATTATTATCACACCACGTCATATAAAACTATTAACATCAATAATACTATACACACATGTATGGAAGAATATTATGATAATAAAACGCTTTTCTTACATTGGGGTGAATAGAAACACGAATAATACAATATATGAGATACATTATACCGCAAAATCTTCTAAAGGTCTCGGCTATATTAGTGGTTTTGTTACATAAGAAAGCCTTTTAATAAAATATCACTATTATTATAAAAACTTTTTGTTGTTAGGTGTAATAGCTATTTAGTACTGTGTTGAGTTTAGTTAAGTATTTCTGTTGCGCATTTTAGGGGATCATTCGCTAAATTGTTTGTATGTTAAAGTTTGGAAATATTCTTAAAGAATATTGAGAGAAAAAGAGCAACAAAAATCTCAAAATTTGTTAGCAAATACTTGTAGCTTCTCATCATCTCTAAATAACACTAAAATGTTGCGTGTTTTTTAATGAGTCTCTATATAAATTAAACCCTAATTTTATCATACCAGTAGAGTCACTGTACCCAAAACAATTAATTTTTGATTTGTCACATCACAAACAGTGACTCCTAAACTAGTGGGATATAAACTGTCACATCTGCCTGTTCCCCATAGTATAAAGTGTTGCGTTTGTTGTACTTATCCTATAGAGAAGACTATAGATATACTAGTATAACCACCCAGTTCAGGATTTACAATAAAGCGTGAAGAATCACACTCCTCGTGGCTGGAGTGCACAAATGTACCGTGAAATATCTAGAACCGAGTAGTTATGGTAAATTTTTATACTAAATTATAACATTCAGTCACAGTTTTGAAAATGTGTATGTTTCCGGTTATGCAAAATAATCCTATATCTACTATTCGTTGTTACAATCCTAAATGTCATTCATCTATTTTCTTAATCATGTTTAACTATAGGTATATTTAGTATTAAGTGATGCACCTATCTATGTCATTAATTACACAAATTGGTTCAGAATTTTAAGTCAATTGTGAATAGTGATGGCTGATGAAAAGTATACAAAAAGTAGATGTAACGAAATATATGAAAGTAACCTTTACACAAATTTGATGTTACTTTCAAAAGAATGTTCTTTAAGTAAACGCCCTCATATACAATCAATTTTATACACCAATTTTCAGCTCCGTAACTTGTAGTGTAATAATAATGATGGAAGTTTACTTTTAAGTAAAACTTAACCCCATTTTAATCCCATTCAAGGTGGAATTTTCAAAAAACGCTTCTTAGTGTTTGTTTTTAAACATACGTGGGCGCCACCTATGGATAATTTAAATTTCAACATCTAAGCTGTGCGGATATCAGTCACCTGTGCAGAGGACACGTTGTTGTAATAGATTATTGAAAATTTACGCGTTTTTTTTTAAGTATTCGACAAAATTATCAATCATCATCTATCTATTGCAAGAAATATCAACTTTTCCATAGACAAACATGCGAGTAATGCGATGTATTATACTCTTCACAATATTAGACATGGCTGTAAAACGCTTTTGTGATAAAGCTTACTGGACCGTGTTAATAAGGGAAGGTGTTGTGTATTGTGTAGTTACATATGAAGGGCAACACTATGTGGATATAGCAGAACATGATCCTAAGTGGAGGGATGGTACCGTGACTTATTGATGTACAACCTTCCTTTTTTACCTATACATAATATACCAACCAACCTCAGTATGTTGCATACATTTATTATGATAAATTTGTTGCAAAGTCTTTTACTATAACTTAATATTACAGCTTTATTTTTCAAACTATGCGATTTATGAATCACAGAATTTTATCGCTTGTATAGTACCTAGGTGAGTAATATTGGCGCAGTTGGCGAATTCGGGTTCACAGTGATCATTTGAGCCATTCGTTACAGGTTATAATATAAGATAGACAATTACTAAAGCTTTCCTTGGTTGACGATCCACTATCCAGTGAGTATAAGATTGTAATTTGATTGGACAGTGAAATTATAAGATACGTGGTAAAGTTGGAAAAATAAAGTTATCCTTTTTATCCTCTTTTGGTCTTCAAATGTTCATAGATATTATAAAAAAAAGCGCAGATGCTTTTCATCCATGAAAAATATTATAGGAAGCATATTTATTATTTTACATACGCCATAAATTTTGTGCAATAAAACAGGCGCGGATTGACCGCCCTATCAATGGTGCAAGGGCCGCAAGGGATGGACTATTATGGTTGATAAAAATTTGTCATTGTTAAAATAATATTTTCATAATAAAAGAACTCCTGCCCTATAGAATGATGATAGTAATAAAAGCACCCATCCGTTGCTGACTGTATGACAAATTTTATGATTATGACAGATGATAGGTATAATGTAGAGATGCCAAAGAACTGCGATGATTTCAATAATTCATCGGGTAAGTAAAAACATCATTCATTATCTGATATCTCTGTTACAGATCGTACCAGAAACGTGAGGACTGCTGATGTATACATGATTCTCTCGTGGTAAATGGAATCTTTCATTTCATTTCATTTATTTAATATCCAAAAATTTAACAAAATATAATGTTAGAAGATAAGTACTGGATTTTGTTGCCCCACTAGGCGATAGCCTGTTCTGGGGCAATACTAACCACAATATAACAGTTCAAGGTTACATGCATGTACCTACGAAAAAAACAAAAATACTGAAGAATAAGCAAATTACGAGTATATTAACCATCAATGATGAAATAATTGAAAGAATTTCAGTCCCGAAAAAACCTATGATGTGATGCCTATGTAATTTTCTAGGCATCGATTTGACTTCGATGTTTTGAAATTGGCTTTTTTCATTACGAATATCGGTAGACAAGAATAAACTAATACAGGATAGTCGTAGATACTACATAATATGTATCAAAAGTTATTATGTTTTGTTAGTATTGTTAAAGAAATAATATTTTATTGTACGAGTATGTTATTTGTGATTCTTTGTTATCCGATGAATGATAGGACTTTTATAGATAATATGTAGTGAAGTTCAAAGTCAACTGTAAGTTTCTCCTTCAAATATTGACATCAATTGAAGTTACTTGCTTTTTCCTAATTATGTGGCGACATAAAAAAAAATCACTTCACCAATTTGTCTTTAAAACATTTCGCCTGCGGCGCTATTTACTACGGTTTTTGTATTAAAACCAAACTACATCTTGACCTTCTTCATTTAGGATCACATAGGTATTTAAAATAGGATGAAAATTACGAAAATTTCACAAGTTTTATATCTATGCAAGTACAATATATTATATGACCGCAGGTGATTATGGATATGAACTATACGATTATGTATTAGTTTTCGATAATAAGCTCGTGGCAGGGCGGTTCAGTTGGCACACATGGGCCGTTGTGACGAGGCGGATTCACAGGCCGGGTCCTCCGCCCTCTTTGACGCCCGCCATATCATTAATGACTTACATCACAATAAAAAAAATCACATTCATTCATATCATTGATGACATTCGGGTGACAAATGTATCGTTATATTTTCATTGTATATTTTGTTGAAACGAAATAACTTTTGAATGATAACATTGATAACCCTAGTTTATTTTTAGCTTTCTGTTAACCGCTGAATCCTAAAGCTCAATGATAGCGATTCAAAGAATTGTGACAAAGGTTTTGAAAATAAATAAATATTTTTTACCTAGGTATTCATTCATTCACTCCATTCATTCAATTAATTCAGTTGGTACAAAAAAATATATTTGCTTTTGTGCAATAAATATTTCAGTCTTCAATATCAAAATATGGACAGTAACATAAATTTTAACAACTCATGTTTTAAAACAAAAGAGAAACAAAAGAGGTGTCATCATAAGGCCAGAGTAGGGATGAGTAGACGACGTAACCTCGGAAGCTGCTGGACGGAGTGAGAAAGACGAACAACGTTTGGAAGAGGCTTATGTCTAGCGGTGGAAAGACCAGGGTCTAAGAAGAAGAAGCTACTTCTGACTGACAAAAACAAATTATTTTAGAGGGCCTACCGATAAATAGATAGAGCCTAGGCTATTTCTGAAAATATACATTACATATGTTACCCAGAACCCAGAATACATATAGGTACGAGCCATGATCCTATTATCATATCGTCATGGATTCTTGAAATCTACTACATAACCTACCCATGAGCTAAATATAAAATTTTATAGGAGATATGAAAAACTGTTTACAAGTTTTAAAATCAGATTTTTTATATAAAATTCAGTCGTGTTTCGTGCTTCTTAAGTGATAAACGAATGTCTTGTATGACGACATGTGCTTTTTATAACATATCATAATACATTTATAAGGAATTTATTATTATTTATATAACATTATTAATTTACAGAGTAAGTTGTAAAGTGTATGTACCGATGTATACCTATTATTATATGTCGGACAATAAAGGATATCCCAACAATAGCAGTAAACTATTTCCGGTTATATGATGCGAAACATTTCAATAATCCAAACCACAATTAGATATTATTAACGTAGGTCCTGCATAATGAATGCAATATAATGCATTCATTATACCTACATGTTAGAATTTATGACAATTTAATAAATATTACAGCCTGCAATCTAAAGTTTATTTACTTATCTAATAGGAACCATTCAGTATAATATGTAGATTGTAGATGTATTGTAAAAATGATGAATTCCCTCCTACAGGTATAGGTAAAAACTTTCCTTCCAAGGCTCTCCACACACGTCCGGAAGCTCAGTTAACTGAATCGACCGTTTGCTGAAAAGCTCCGACCAAAACCTCTCTCTGAATTCAAAATCAGGGTAACACTGAATTCAGAGAAAGGTTTTGGTCGGAGCCCTTTTGCAAACGGTCGATTCAGTTAACTGAACTTCCGGACGAGTGTGAACAGCCTAAAGTAGGTAATTTTTCAGCTTGAGCTATACCTCTCACTAGATGTATCCCACAAAACAGTGCAAAAAATCATCTTCCTTATTATTGCCTACTTTTAAGAAGCTTTAGTTTTTCTTTCCATTTCCATACCTACCTATTTATGCATATTATTTTTTTGCTCAACCGTATTTTCATGCAAACGGTCGGACAACGGTAAACCGTGAATAGTAGGTAAGTATAAAGTATGCAGACAAAAATAAAAATAATTTGTAATATCTAATTTATTAAATTCGGTAAGGTAAATACTACGAAAAAATGGTTCTTGTGAAACTCGTCTGAAACTTTGCAATTTTATAGGAAACTAGTAGGTTTCAACGGGTTTCAAAGCCAACAGACATTTTTACCATTTATTGTAACGTATTACCTAATATCAACAATTCACAGTATAAATTATCACTTCATATTTAAAAATCCATCGGGCGGGAAGCGTTGGACTAAATGCCACCTATGAACGAATGGCCAAAGCTATGAGTTATAGATGGCGCTGGTATATTCGTAAAATATTATTTTTTAGTCGGTGAAGTAAAAACGAGAAATTGGCGAGGGCCTTAGATAAAAATCAGTTATTTTTTTATCATGCCGAAGAATATAGAAACCGATGTTGGGATTTATTATTATCAAATATGTAATTCCTTTCACATTAAGACTTCATTTTATTTTTCTTAAGTACCTACCTGCTTTTAAATAGAATACAAATAGGGCATTTATAACAAATCATAAAGCATTGTTCATTAGGGCGAACTTTTCGCAAAGCCTTGATTTCTTCCAGTTACCCCCGTGAGAATGCAGATTGTCAGAATCTTGTCTGAAACGATAGCCTTATAAATTTATTAAAACCTATTTTATGATAGAAGAGTCTCAATGAAATAATTATATACGGCGAGACATGAAATAAAGTCCAACCATAGATAAGTAGCGGAGTCCTGGAGCCAAATAATGATGTCTCTGAATGACCAAATTGTCGTCAATGGGACTCCAGTCCCCATGTCCCTAATTCATCGTCATTTCATTCAAAGAATCATTTATCTTACCTTATGCAGGTTAACCCCAAACAATAATCATCGAAAAAGGTATAATTTTCTATAGGTAACTGCAAGCAAATTAAGTCTATCTATTTTATATTAATCATAACTAATATAGGTACATGATAAATAATGTCCTTTAAGAGTATGTATACCGACATTTCAAAAATTTCTAAAAACGGGAGACCTTAGTATAGGAGTATCTTGACAACCGTTACTAGATATGGTTTGGAACAAAATAGGGTAGATCCAATGAACCTTTATCCAGGGAATAACCGTAAAAGATTTTTTATATCTTGTATAGATTTCTCAATAAAAGGTTTGAAAAACACCTCTGATCTTTTTTCCGAAAGACGGAAACTCGTTTCCCGAATATCGCGGAGTATTTTTTTTCTGTACTGATAATATGCAGTAAAATCGAGGGAATAACCGTAAAAGTTTTTCGATAGACGCAAAATTAACCCCAAAAAATGGAAAAAACGCTATTTTTACCATTTTATTATGCCATTGTTCACGCGATTTTGAACCTTAGTGCCGTGGGAAATGACTGTGACGTCATTCCTGGTGCCAAGCCCTTAAGATTCGGCTTCTCTTTGTTTATACCGTTGCTGTGTATATTTTATTATGATACCACGACTAGATATTGCATAAACTAATCATTGATCGACTGATCTACAGACAATAAAAATGAATGATGAATCTGAATTGCAAATATTTTTGGAACTGTTTTGCGTTTGGTTAGTACCTATGTTTGCTTTTATTTTTTGCAGCGACGATTCTATAAGCGTGCACCTAGGAAGGTATTCATTTGCAAATCTTGTTTTCTTAGTTTCCAACAAGAACAAAATCGATTCAACACAAATCGAGAATAAAAAAATTAGAATTGGAGTTAATCTATACTTCAAATGGATTCTTGGCACTCGGGATCTATCTATCCGATATAATTATTTTCTTTCCCTTTATACAGCAAGTGGTGTACCTACGAGTACTACCATCAGTTGCATATTATTTTCTAGCCCCAAACTACTCAAACATATACCTTTGCGCTATAGAAGATATTGTAGGTAGGTTCACCTAACAATAATTTTATAGGTAGGATAATTTTATTACTAACTTAGTATTTGTAGACCATACATACGATTTGCGGCGACACCATGCGAGTTCATTTTATTAGGTGAATTAATTTTTATATTTTTGTAACTTTACCTTTTTGTCCGAAAATTATGACGGAAATTATAACGTAAGAAGTTTTTATTGCATTCTTACCATCCTACAATTCTTACCTATATAGCAGTAGAATATATTGTCTAACCCGATCATTAAAACTTATTTTGTAAATGAAAGCGAAATTGAAACTTATTTCACGATAACTTCACTATAAAACGGATTGATTCACCATAGAAGCAAAAGAGAGAACTGAATTTAATGCAATTTGTGAATTATACACAACAAATAATATTTCTTTTACTTCCTTCACTTCATAAATCAATTCTTACTTATCTGAGGTTGAGAAAAACGAATATGACAGAGAAAAAACATTAGCTAACTATGGAGCTATTCTGTGATACACAATAGGTGGAAGTTTTTAATTTCAAATGGATTAAGAGAAAACGGCTCCTTTGGAACCCTTCATAATAAAATGTAGATAGTAAGTAAATATGACATTATCCATTCTATACTTGTATAGAAAGCGAGTAAATCAATCATCATGCTGACATTACGTTAGGACATTGCAATGATTCGTACAGCAGTTTGTTATAAAAGCTGTGTTCCTGTTATTGCCATCATTAGTCCAATCATTCATGAATCTGGACACGAACAAAAAATATCAAATTATAGTCATTCAATTTATACGAAACGTAACATTAAAACATAATATTAGGTAGAATAATACATAATAAGTGTATAGTTATAAAGTCAAGTTGTTGCTGGTCTTATCATTTCATTCATTTTGTTAATTTGGGGTAATAAAACAACACTAGAATCACAATATTTTTTCCTTCATTACATTTTTTATTTCATCATCTTAATGGACTGTATACTTCTAGCGCGTATTGGTAGACGTATGTTTTACACCCTGTATATTGTAGTATGCAACCCATTAAGAAAATGAGGCAGTTGTGTAAAGTTTCGAGTAAAGGGAGCGCCTTATTTTATTATTTTGAAAAAGTTGAAGAATTATTTATATAAGTAGAGTCACGTGGGGTAACCGTACGCAGAGGGTAAGTGTACGCAGTGAAGTTTGTGTGAAAGCAGTGACTGTTGTTGGAGTGTTTTCACATGAAAATTGTCCCGCTTCGCGGTTGCTCGAAGTTGGACGTGTATTCTGTGTTCTGCGCATTGAAAGCAAAAATTGACAGGAAAAATATTTTTTTCTCGTGTTTTCTTATTTTTTATTCAAATAATTCATTCATGTAGTCTCTCATAGTCTCTTATCTAAGAACCTAGTATTATATGCTAATATTTCTCGGCATAATGTTGTTATTGTTGGGCAATTACGCAGTATTGCATACTGACAACTGTTTGCCGTTATTTTTAAATTTCTTGTATTGAGACGTCATGGGGTAAGTGTACGGGGGCAAGTGTACGCAGCGTACACTTGAGGAGAAACAAAGCAAAATTGACAAAACCGTCAAAAAACCTAAAATGAAAGCCTTGAAGAGTGGATTTAAGAACGGTAAAGCGGTAAAGACCAGTAAAGAGATAACTGCAATTGACACTCCAGGAAATTTTCGCCTACAAAAAAGAAAGAAGAAAAGCACTTACCCGTCAAGGTGCGTACACTTGCCCCTCGAGTGGGGTAAGTGTACGTATTTGACATGTTGGAGAACTTCTGCATTATCTTTTTTTATATGTAAAGAGGTTAGTTTTATTATTTGTTTTGTGACTTATAAATGCTTATTCTATAATAATAAATTATAGCTGAATATTAATATCATCTAGTTTTGTTCTAATTGCATCGTAATTCAAAACTGCGTACAGTTGCCCCACGTGACTCTACATAAATTTTCTGTCAATTACTATAATCCTTATCAGTCTATAGAGAGAGCTTACGATCAATAAAGTTAGGTATATTTAACTAACCGTTTCCGCTAACTGATGTGTAAAAATATAGGTAGATACGAATGAAATGAGAATACAGTGAAAAAAAACACAAACTTTATAGTAAATGTATTATTGGCAACAGTAGGTATTATTGCCTTGGTTAAATCAAGCTGGAGCAAACGTAAATAAATACGGTTTAATATTTAATATTTGCATAGTTCAGAAAAGAGGGATGTACCTACCGTACCTTCCTACTTAACTAGAGCCTCCGTAAATTTATTGACACAAAATTTTTAGATCAAAATTCAATTTTAATTCATGCTATTATTCCAATCAGTATCCATGAGGCATTAGTAGAAGTGAAACTAGGAACTCGAGTTAACATAAGTTTTACATATTAGTTACAAAAAAAAACTACTACCCTTTTCCGGCCCTGGTTGCTTAGGTTATAACAGTTATAGTAATAATGATCATGGTTGACAAAATAAAGAAATAGTTTTTATGATAATTTATAGAAATAACAGGTTTAGGTTTTTTATTACACTGAGGTCACTTGTACAATTCCACTTATTATTATGTTTATAAAATTATTACAATGCAATCAACAATATTAAAACACAGGAATTATGTTTTATTACTACTTGTACGAGTATATTCCGAACTCTTTTAATATCGGTTTTGATAGGAATTTAATTTGATTCGAAAAACATTATTTTTTTCGAGGGTTTCGCTTATCCCATGATTTATCTACGCATATGAAATGCGTATCATCGTATCTTGAGCTCTTTGTGAAAACTTGAGGTATCATATATACCTAGCAATTTTTGAATTAGAGTGTATCTCGTCTCTATTTGATTTTTTTTTGGTGGAAACTTTGAGACTTTCGATATTGTCGGTTGTACTTCGTATAATAATCCCAGAACTGTTTAGGGGTGGTGGGAATGGTATAACTAACTGAGATAGTAGAACACTAGTAAAATGGCGTAATTACAAATCATTTTCATCATCGCTGTAAACAAGATTTTAATTCAAATTAAGGTATCATCTATAGAATTTTTTGTAGGTAGCCTCTCTACTTGCTCTAGGTATATGTAACTATAGTGTAGATAGAATTATAATTGCAGGTATATAATATCTCGAGAACATTATATAGCGCTCCTTATGTACAAGAAATATAAAGTCAGAAACCACTTGGAAACAATTATGCAAATCAGTCTCATCATCACATAAGATCTCATCATCTTTCCCAGGCAAGAGAGATTCACATTGAGGGCATTAATAGGTAATTGTAGTTGTATAGATGGGAGCTATCACATGGGTTACATTCTTCAAAAAGTGACACACAGATAGCATGAGTGACTAAATACTGACAATGCGACACAGAACAAGGTGAAAGACCACAAAAGAGATCTGTAAGCAGGAAGATATCGCATTGCGTGCAGTTTTGATTGAATTGAATGATGAAAAAGAGAACATTTTGTTTAGTGCTTTTACTATAAAACAAGAGGGATTAACTGGAAGAAATCGCAGTTCTGCGATAAGTTCGCCCTAGTGAACAATGATTTACAATCTGTACTATGTCCATTTTTTACGTTTATATGTATTTCTTGTTCACTTTAAGAAGAAATAAATAAATAAATAGTCAATAGATGCAATATACAGCACACCTTTTCGAAATTCTTTTTGACAAATTAAACGAGTGTAAAAGGTCGTGCGTGAGAAGATAGATAGAAGAATATTTTCCATTTTCTTATGAGTGCCTATAGTGTGACAACACCCAATAGGTTGTTAGTGTGCCTGTGTATACAGTATAGATATTTCTACTGAGTACAGGTTTCATGATAATTTATATAAATGCCAAGGCGTCTATACCTTCGTGATTATGCACCCGCGGCTGCTTCAAGTTTTCCGGGCGGCTGAAGGCGGGGAGACTGAGGCGGAGAGAGGCGGAACTGCTTCAGTCGGCTGTTCTCTGTTCAGCCCATCAGAGCCTCACACTTGAAAAACATTACACATCATGAATTTAATATTGTACCTACACAGGTCCATATACGTTAATATTTTTATGATTTCACATCAAACCTAATTAGGTTCTTCCTTACATCTACACTACTATCATCAAGTCATTCAGATTCAATTATACAGCTTCCTATTTTACGTATATAGGAGTCACACATCACTCGCAACATCATGGAAGGGTTATTTATAGATGGTCGGTAGCCAGGTTGGGAACGGTGGCCGAGCTTCAGTCCCCGGTGCCGACTAACTTCAATTCACGATACAAGCTTGTCAAGCTTACTGTGAAGTGTACAATGATGCACATGGGTTTATTTAAATGATTATTGTTTTATGAATCTTCACTTTTATAAAAAAAATAGAGGTCTACAAAAGAGCTTACCAAAACATTTTCTGAAACCACTAATGATGGAAGGTTGACTATATATATAAAATGGCCTCCAAGACGTTTCAAGAATATGGATTAGGATCAACACAAAATGTAAATTGGCATTCATGAATGAAAACTGTAATGTTTTTTGTTGATTTACGTATTTATTTGCGTCTTCGATCTGTTGTGATTGCGGACAAGATGGACACAATGCACACACAATCATGGTTAGTTTTCTGTTTGAAGGTAGGTACAAATGCATTTATATATACGTACTACACTGCATATACCTACATAGTATATAGTTTAGACATGCTCTATAGCTTAGCGATTATCTAATTGTGTTTAATTATAACAATTTTTCGTTCAATTACACGAGGGGTGGGCGTTTCCCTTGTGTTGTGTGCATATACTGTAATAAATAGATATGCCTATGTATTCTGTAACCGCCGACCATTGTTTATGTATTAATTGTATCATTATACCTAAAAGACAAGTAGGTACATATACAGATACCTTAGTACATGAATATTACATAGCCTATGTAACATATAGGGACAGCACACGCTATATAGCATGTTCCTTGAATATTGTAAGGGTGCTACTTTTTTTTGTTTTCTATCATGTTTCTAGTTCAAGGTACATATTATATTATAGTTTCTACTTCCGTTTGATGCATATTTGACGTTCCAGATGTCGTAATAGAAATGATTTTTTTTGTATTCCTAACTCTTTGATTGTCATTTAATCTCTAGTTTACGGGGCAAAAAAGTTGTACATATTGACGAATCTAACCCAATGTTTTATTGTGAATTAGTAGGTACATATATTATGTATATGGAAAAACATGCCTAATTTATTTCTGTAATTATATGTCATCTCTGATATCGGTACGCGACATCTGGGCGACGGTCACTTGGGCGACGGTCACCTGGGCGCCGGACATCTCGGCGACGGGACACCTGGACGACGCGACACCTGGGCGATGGGACATCTGGGCGATGCGACACCTGGGCGATGGGACATCTCGGCGACGCGACATCTGGGCGACGGGACATCCGGGCGACCGCAGATATTTTCACTTTTTGTGAAGTGGCTTCTGGCTACGCTCTAAACATACCATAATAGTTGGTCGAAGAAAAGCATTACTTTTCTACCCTCTCTTGAGGGAAAAATAAATAATTTATTGACATTTGTAGAATAAAGAGGTATGCAAAAATAACAAAAATATAAAAACAATAATCATCAACCACTATACACACTTTACAAATACATATTATGTACTATATACTTGCATACATTTAATACCTCTCTCAGGTATTGTGTATGTGGAGTGGTATGACTGCTATGTAATAGAATTTCCCTTACTCATTTTTTCAATATTATTTTCTAGCGAATACAAGTCGGGAAATTTCTTATTAAGTTGGTTCAACAGTGAGGTTCATCAGTGAATTTGATTGTGCGTTCCACACCTGTCCCCGCTTGCCCCATTTTTTTAAAAAATAACCTGTGATTCTGTGTGGTCATAAACCCTCGAATACTTTCCAGTACACTTCGTGTCTGGAACTGAAGAATGCACATGTCTCGTGAAGGGATGAATACAACATAACCCCCGAAATTCGAACCCGGCACCTCCTGATTAGAAGTTTGGGCTGCAAACAACCGCACCGGATATGTACCTATTCAAATTTAATGTTATTTATTATTTTATTACATATCATGTATCATCATCACTTAATCAGTTTTACCAATATGAGCAAATTAAATATATCTAATAGGTTAATTCGTATTTTCGCACAAACGATTATAATTAAACCTATATTTGACAATACTAATGTAATGTATAATGTAATGTCGTAATGTGTTCTTTTTTGTGTCTATGCCTCCGGCCGTTAAAAATGTGACCCATCTGTTTTTTGATCAAAATGTGGTTTAAATGATAGCTTACCAATAGGGTAATACATCGCACTAGGGTTGCCTATCAAAATCCTGCCGCAACCCGCCCCACCTCCCCCCCACCACCGAAAAGGCCCCGCCGCGGTTTTTAGCTTTTTAAAGAATATGGTAAGAGATATGAAAAATGGTCAATGACGAAAATAATTCTTAATAATTACCGTTGTTTACCCGCAATAACCCGGAATAACAGTTTACCTGCAATAACCGGCCCAAATACCGAAATTCATTTGGATTGCAAAAAACATGTACTTATTGAAACTAAATTGATTAAAAATTGATTACAGCTATGGGTAAATAGTCTAAAAACTAATAATTTTCTATAGACTTAGCTAAAAATGAGCTATAATTATATATTTTCATTCATCTAATAATTTCTGAGTAATTGTAAGAAAACACAAATTACGGATGTTCTTAAAAAATATTATTTCATAAAATAAGCGGCGATATAGCGCCGCAGTTCATTTTTTTCCATAAAATATTAGTGATGGTGGTTGGAACTGTTGGAAGGTTAAAGGTAAATAAAAAGAAAAAATATTTTTATCAAAAAATATCCCGCATTCTAACCGGCCATTGCAGGTAAACTACTAGTCTTACAAAAACTGTATGGAACATTTATTGTAGAGAATTTAGTAAGGATTATTTTTGTCATTAACTACTTTCTCTTATCTGCTACCATATTCCTAAAAAAATAAAAAAAACGGGAAGGGGACTTTTAAGGGGGGGGGGGGCAGGGGGTATTGCGGCAGGATTTTGATAGGCAACTCTAGTGCGATGTATTACCCTATTAGTAAGCTATCATTTTAACCACATTTTAAACAAAAAACATATGCGTCATATTTTTAACGGCCGGATCTCGGACAAGATATTTAGTCAATTTCGAATAAATTTACAGATTTTTGTCTTGTATTTCTAGTTTATTGTTACTTTATTATTATTATTAATATATTTCGTAGTCGTATTGTCTAAATAGGGTCCAAAGTCCAAACCAATCCATGTTGTTACCTAAATGGGTTGTTACAAGTTCTCTCTATAGTACAAGGGTGGCCAAGCTTTCCAGTAGCCGTACCAGATTCTAAAGATGAGATTGCCTACCGGGCCGCATAACATTTTTTTAAATTTTACATTATAAAAAATAAATATATAGGTTTATTTCGGGAAGGGGGGAAGGCAACAGAAATGAAAATATTGTTTTTGCGTAACTGAGTGGAGAAGGCACACAACTTTAACTTTTCTTTTAATTAAAAAGATTACCCATAATAGTGACACAGGCGAAATTTTTAAGGGAAAAATGGGCGATGTTGTGAATCTGATTTGTCTTTCTACAACAGGCAATACATATAATTAATTTGTAAGATGCTCACGACCGTAAGTAGCGCCGCAGGCCCCCCGATGAAGCCCATGGCTCATACATTAGTCAAAAAAATAAAACAAAAATGAGAATCGAACAACAATAAATTAGTGTGAAGCTTAATTTCGTGTGGCAGAACTAAGTGTGAACTAAGTACACGGAAACAGTTTCATCAGTCATTCATGTTTCCACTCGGGGTTTTTTTTTTTTTATTAAAAAAGGATCTGGGCTTGCGCATACACAAACCCAAATACTTTCCTGCACACCTCGCACTAGGCTAAAAGCCTATATCGCAATGTGTGGAATACATCGCCAGCGCCGGGGTTTGAACCTGGCACCTCCCGTTCGAGAGACTGCCGCCTCAACCAACTGGGCCAACCATATACTCTTTAATATTATATTTTTATTTTCTCACTGATCCGCGGGCCGCGGGTTGGCCACCCTAGCTATAGTAGAAAGTCCCAAAACAGCTATACGGAACAATAACTAATTTTAAACAATGGCAAATTGAATTCCTTTATTTTGGATGTACAGTCCCTGGTCATGTTATTAGACGCACTGTAGTTTTTGAATAATTAAATGTTTTTTATGAGTTTTTCTTAAGTTCTTTTACATTTAAACATAGATATAATAGATTTTTAGTCAGGAGATTTGTTATATACCTCCTATTTGTATATTATATTTTTTACGTATGGCATTACAATGTTAACCAATTGATACATGAAAGTTTCAGGTGTTTCAGGCGAATTCGCGCGCGTACCTGTTAATACAAACGTGTTTCTGTGGCTTTATGCACTGTATTTTTTTTGCAGTTTCATTAAGTTACTAGTGGGTATCTACCTGCGAATTCACGGAGGGTTGGTTAAATATGTTTTTATGCAACCACTTTTGCTACTCCACCCTTCAAAATTCCTCGAGTGAACACAGGAAGATCATAAGGCTCCGTCTTTTCCCCTTCTCTCCAATATCGCCACGAAAATCGTAAAACCAGATTCACATCGTCGACTTTTTTAGTTGGTACTGTTGGTAGTACCTACTCGTCAAAGCCACAAGACTCCTCTTTACCTGTGTCATTCCCATACTCATACTGCCACTCTATCACGGTCTTTAAAGTTAATCGAAGGAACACACCAGGGAAATCACAAGGCTCAGTCTTTTCCCACGCCCCTACTGGACGATAGTAGGTATATTGATTACTTTGAATCCCCTAATTCGATGTCGTGAGGATGTATTTGATACATCTCCACTCCATGTGCTGTGCACTTCGCTCAGTATTGGAGATCGGTCTGATAGCTTTCTGGCTTGGGCACGTTAAAAAATTAAACAATAAAAATAATCGAAAAGTAGCATCGCCGTCTTTTCGGTAAGAAGACAGAACTGTGGAATGAGAAACTATTCAGTGTGAAAAAATATAGGGTCTTACAGCTACTTTCCATACTAATTCTACATACGTACCTACTATACCTACAATAAGTATGATTTCCAAAAGAATTCGTATTGCATATATTGTATCAATAATATTAATATAATAGGTAGGTAGGTATGTATTGATTGTACCTATTCAAAACTGTTTTTATTCCATTTGGCTACACGTACCTACCATATATAATATATACCTACATTACCTACCTATAAATTACTGTAAGTACCTACAGTTCTAATTACAAACTTTTTCAAATAACTTTACTTCAGACGTATTGCTCAACCGACACTCTTTGTCTGATGTAAAGCGATAGTGTAAAGAAAATTTTCAAAATTTCATACATTCGATTAATTCGTTTGCATAATAATCACAGTACTATTTATTTTCGCAAATAACACAAATAAACGGACACTGGACAATTATAATAATGATTCGGTTAAATAATCAATTGGAACATTTTCATAATGGGTAAAAAATGCGATTTTACACCATTTAAAAAAAATGAAGTAAAGGCCCTCGTGAATGCTAAAATATTTTCAAACCGCAAAATATCACGAAGAATGAACGTTTTTTCTATTATATCTATGTTTAAATGTAAAAGTACTACATATAAACTCGTAAAAAATATTTAATTATTTAAAACCACAGAGCGTCTAATAATATGGCCAGGGACTGTATGTAGTATGTACTATCTAAGTAGGTACAATTCTCTTTAAATGGTAGACAGGGACACTGAGTGGTAAGACTGATTAAGAGTAGACATATTGACATTTAAAAAAAATGCAAATAACGAGAGACCTTACTAATAAATTTGGTATACCCTCACGCCGCATCCTTTGCAGGGTAGGCCGAGAGAACAGATCGTCAGACCTTCCTATCCTTACACACTTCGGGCTTCCGTCACATTAATGCAATTCTCCATACACACTCTACGATTCCTTTTACTCAGAACACGTCCGTCCTTGAGAATCTGGTCTACATGGTCCAGCCATGTGGTTCTTGGACGGCCGCGCTTCCTTATACCTCTTCTTTCACCCAGGTTTATTTTCTTTGCTATTCTTTCATTGTTCATTCTCTCTAATAAATTGTTTTTGGAAAAAATAGGATGAAAAAACATTGAACCTTTACCTAGGGAATAACTGTAAAAGATTTTTTTTTGTCTTGTGTAGATTCTCAAAAAAAGTGAAAAACACCTCTGATCTTTTTTTCCGAAAGACAGAAACTCGTTTCCCGAAAGTCTCTAAAATTGGGAACGACCGAGAAAGTTTTTTCATAAAGCAAAAATAATCCCAAAAAGTAAAAAAAAAACACTATTTTTACAAAACGCTATTATGCGTTTGTTGATGCGATTAAGAACGCGGGAAATGAGCGTGACGTCATAGTTGGATACTTAGATTTAAGTGATTATGATACATATTACATGATATGTAATAAAATAATAAATAACATTAAATTTGAGTAGGTATACGTGCGGCGCGGTTGTTTGCTGCCCAGACTTCTGATCAGGAAGTGCCGGGTTCGTATCTCCGGGGTGATGGTGTATTCACCCCTTCACGAGAAATGTGTATTCTTCAGTTTCAGACACGAAGTGTACTGGAGAGTATTTGAGAGTTTATGACCACACACAATCACAGGTCCTTTTCTTAAAAAATGGGGTAAGCGGGGACAGGTGTGGAACGCACAATCAAATTCACTGGTGAACCTCATCACTGTTGAACCTACTTAATAAGAAATTCCCCAACTTTTATTCGCTAGAAAACAATATTGATAAAATGAGTAAGGGAAATTCTATTACATAGCAGTCATACCACTCCACATACACAATACCTGAGAGAGGTATTAAATGTATGCAAGTATATAGTACATAATATGTATTTGTAAAATGAGTATAGTGGTTGATGATTATTGTTATTTTTGCATACCTCTTTATTCTAAAAATGATAATACATTATTTATCTTTCCCTCAAGAAAGGCCAGAAAAATACTGTTTTTATTCGACCAACTATTATGGTATGTTTATTGTGTACCCGGTAGCCACTTCACAAAAAGTGAAAATATAATGCGGTCGCCGAGATGTCGCGTCGCCCAGGTGTCCGGTCGCCCAGGTGTCGCATCGCCGAGATGTCCCATCGCCCAGGTGTCGCGTCGCCGAGATGTCCCATCGCCCAGATGTCGCGTCGCCCAGGTGTCCGTCGCCGAAGTGTCCGTCGCCCAGGTGACCATCGCCCAAGTGACCGTGTCCGCTCTGATATATATCTGCTCATAGATATGGATGTTGTGGTTGTAGGCTTCTAGGTATACATTATCTGGGTACATATTATTAACTGTTTTAGATTCTACTGGATAGTTAGAAAATACTTCCTAAATGACATCACAGAATTGTGGTACACCAAGTAACAATAATACCTAATTAAGCTCCTTGATTAGTTCTAGAACGGTTTCGTGTTTACCATGTGATTTTGTTGTCCAGCTTTAAGCTCACGTGCTGGAAGCATCTTCAGGAATAAAATGGATTGGTTGATCCAACCTAGCAGCTAAATTGTAGGTCTTCTTCTCCAATCTCAATCCTGGCGGTTTGGCTTACAGCAAATTTTTACATCTAGATCTCCATTCTTCTCTGTCTTGTGCAGCTCTCTTCAGCTCGACATGTATGATATCTTGATATATTATGTAATATTGTTTTTACCAAATATGATTATTTTTCTTCATCTCAAATAAGTGGGAAAATAATGTTGGTATACGAGTATTTTGCTCAAGGAAGTGTATATAAAGATCGAAATTATTTGCTTAAAAATAGTGAAATCATACCCTCACTAACGTAATTTAACAATATCTACATACTTATGTATATAGATAGCATTTTCCGCTGCGGTAGAAGGTAGTCCAACTCGTATTAACAACTGAATAATGTCAATAATCTTTCTAGTTTATGAATATACTTTATATGAAGGTACTAGTTTAATAATTGGTAGGTGTATTGTGTTTTTTTTAACTATACGTACTTTAGTTATGTTTGTTAAGACAATAAGTATTAAATACAATACCCTGTGTAATTAGTACGCAATGTTCTTATGTAATAATTAATAGATATGAATATGGATCTAGTAATTAGAGAAAAAACACTAGGTTATTATTTTCATTAAGTAGGTACTCTATAATATTTACTCTGTACTATACATACCTATTACAACTACATGCTTCTAATAGACTTGCGTAGATACGAATAAATTGGAATGAACTCTTTTAATTTTTCTTTCGTACATATTTCCCAAGTACTTTTGTATGTATTTATTTTATAAGACATAATTGGTTTAATCTCGCGATACAGTAGACGTTTGTTAATCTGGAATAATACCTAAGTATACCAACATACGTAGTTAAAAAGAAAAATAATCTGGGCTTGTACCTAAGTTGCAAGTTTAGGTACCAAGCTGAAGCTGCAGTATTTCCATGTTTGCTTCACAGTAAACTACAAGCTTAGCTTTTGTGTACGGAAGTGCCCCAGAATAGGTATACCTAAGTCAATCTCATCGTGATAACATTATTATATACCTACTCCTAGTACCTGCTTTAATTAATGTTTTTTTTTTTGCAGGTAGTAATTATTATACATATGTACCTACATATGTAGTTACTTAAAATGTGCTACCACATCATTACTGCTAATTTTGATCAAAAAGTGTTTATTGTAAAGTATTTCGAAAAAAGTATTGATCCGAATTGTTATTTTCAGTTTTTAGTACGTCTACGTACGTAATAATTTTCTAATACGCAGTGGAAGTAAATTATTTTAAAAAGAGAAGTGAATTGTTTTCTTCTATTTTAATACAAAATGCATTACGTGGTATTTTCATGAGGCACTAACTTTGATGACAGCAGAGGATAATGAAGGGTGAAATAATATTGTATTAGGTTTTATAAGAAGGAATAAGTATAGTTTCACATTTTGCACCGTAGATTGTGCCTAATTATAAGAGATTCATTATAGGTACTACTTATACTTAAAAAATGCTAGTTTTACAACCATATTTTAAGGTTATATGTATCTGTTCTGTAGGTATATGAAATAGTTTTAATTAGGCATATAATAACATTTGAATTTTATATCTCATTGTTAAGAGAGATTGGCGCCTGTAAAATGATTTGTTGTGAAACGTTAAGAAATTAATTAGACACTCGCTATTTATAATTAACAAGTAGCAAATTATTTTTTTATGATAACTTAATAATATACCTATTGCTAAAAATTTGCTGAATGTTTGTATCCAACTGTTTGGTATCTGTACTAATATTTCGCCAAGTAAAAATTAATGATTTGTATCATTTTTTCTTCATATTTCTAAATTAATTAATAAGGCATGGTACTTACTGAAAGAACTAAGTATATCTAGTTCAATATTTACATAGGTTGACGGTGATTTTTTTAATTCCGCCCTCAATTTTCTCTTGCCAATATGAGAAAATATACCTAGACAGGTACATTTTTTACCTTTACTTACTACACAGTACACTTACTTATGGAATAGTTGGGTATTTTACTTTTGAAATAAGATAGAAATAATTGATAGATAAAACAAAGTTGCATGGTAGACAACGATTTATTCTTTTGATTTACATGATGTGATTTATTTTAAGGTAAAAAATATCAACAACGTACACAATTAAATAATTCTATAAAAGAAAGCTTTTGAACTCTTCCTGAAGGTCGGTTAAAAATTCATTTAAGAAAACCTCCATACAATACATGTCGAGTTAAATAAAAGCGTTACAAGTTACAACATATAAGATAACTGAAAATTTAATGTGAGAACCCATTTAATATGAATAAACTGAGTAGTAGAACAAAGTTTAATACTAACTAGTTGGTAGTTGATGCAGAACACGTCTATCATTTTCATATCGAAGGTGGTTCTTATTGTAAATTTGTGAGCGCCTCCCACAACTCATCGTAATAACAGACAACAGCCTGAGTTATATTGGGAGGTTGGAAGTAAGAACACTGGTACAAGGTAAAGGAACAAGAGAGATATAGATATAGATGAACCTACGAGTTTACTAAACATGACAAGTGTCCTCGTGAATTTCCACTCGTGCAGTTCTGATTTCTCTCAATTTCTATCATACCTACTGCCCATCGTCGAAATCGACTTCCAGCATCGTCGCGATGACGACGCGTCGTTTGTCGTCGTGACGCACATTATATTTCAGTGGATTTTTTTTCAAGCTTTAATGAAGCACTTGTCGCATCTGCTCTTTAAATCATATAGCAATGCCTTGATGATTTCATTCTCATTTGCTTTCCCTTTTCCTTCCTACCGTATGAGAGGTCCAATTTTTGAAAGGGCCAAACGCTGCCATACCAAATGTGAGATGTTTAGAAAGAATCCTGATATCGGTTTTGGTGACAACACTAGATGTCTCTTTCCAGCTAATACGAGGAGTTGACAGCTCGGGGTGAAAGCAGAAATGGTAGGAGGGCGTTTGTTGTTTTTTCTTCATAAAGTACTTACTAATTTATGTCTCTTTTTTTATTTTTGTCAATCCGATAAAAATCAATTTTCCTAGTTTTTGTGAGTCATTTTCATATTCAGATAAATTGCGACTCTCACAACCTACAGCCACTTTATTTTAATGAGCCCTTATTCATTCGAATATTACGTGATATCAAAAGGAAATAGTACCTACGTAGGTAGGTATTTATTGCAATCGCATTGAAAATACATGTTCCTATTATTCTCAAAGAAAGACAGTATAAATATATACAGGTATAGGTACAATATTTACTGTAAATGTACAAGTAACAATAACAGCTAATCATAGTATAATAGGGAGATAATTAACAGTAGGTAGGAAAGAAGCAGTGAGTATTATTATTTTGCATTTCAACCGTTTCTCTTTATAATGCATATAATGTACCTAGATGAATAAAGTGATGTAAAATGATGTATTTTTATCGCAATCTTTATACACATCGATCTCAAATTGTATTGTATTCGATGAATGAATTCGACAATTCGATAAGAATTATTTTATCCCATCATCATAATACTAAATATTATTTACCTACCTTAACATATCTGTTTATCATTCTCGGTAGTGCATATGATGAATAATCTTCTTAGAGTTTCCCTTAGTGATTTCCTTCTTTAATTAACCCCATTGCAACAAAATTTGCTAATATTTATTATGTATGCAACTATACTTATTTTGCTCATCGATGTGAACCTCAAAGTGTCGATGTTTATGTAAATGAGGTACGTATTGACATTTCTATTAATTCCCAGGTATGGAACAATGATAATTTACAATAACATTATAAGTGGGTAGGTACTAATGTTAAGTATAGGCTTGATTGAGTGTATTATAAACTGTCAGAAAATGACGAATATTTGTTAGAATTATATGAACCATCGAGTGGAAAGTATTCATTATCATCAATGCCTGGGACACAACAGACTATAATACATATTATTATATCATATTGTCATTGTTCGGTATACTATACATAAGTAGGTAATCATTGGCAAAGTACCTCTTGTGTCTATTGGTTGGTTGGTGGAAATTATAGGGAATGGAAACTATGTGTAACGAATATATAGGTAGGTTCTCAGGCACTTACTTAACGTATCCCTAGTGGATCAAATCCTGTCACTCCAATATCGCCTTGTCATTTATCCAAATCAGGTCCCTAGGGTTCCAGCTTTCTCCCGTCAGTGGACATATTAGTAGGTCAATATCGTCCTGGGTTGCGCCGCAGTCACGGAAGATGTCATTATCAGGCAGGTACCTCCACCTTTGGAGATTCTTTTTACAACGGCTATAACACCCACGCTTAGTCTGATGAGGGTGATCTTTGTGGGTGTGACAATAAGTACCTAATACATATTTATGTAGGTGTAGGTATCGACCTATATATCAGGTGGTCGGAGTAACCAGAGGTCCTGGAAACTATAAAAGAGACAGGGGTCCTCTATCGGGAAATTTTGTATGTCTGTAGGAAATCGGTATTAAAGTGAGCAGTTATTTGCTATTTATTATTATGGACTAGCTTTTGTGCCCGGCGGCAGACCTTCGAAAGGATTTTAGTTTTTATGCAACCTTTATTAGTACCTAGGTACCTACATACATGCTATATTTTCTCTTCAATAGTATCTAACAGATAATTTATTTTTTTATAGACTATCCAGGATTCTGCTCCATCGTTACTCGAAATATGTAGTCTGAGATTTCTTCCGTGTAAAACTGTTTCCTGGACATAGGCGATATGCAACCACACACAATATAATCGTATATGATGATTCGTGCATGATGTAAGTACATAACTTGGTATCTATAGATTGATATAGTGAAAATAAGGTATTAGGTAGGGTAGAGTACGTTATATTGTACCGCCTATTAAATCGTACCACCTTAATATTTCTGAAACTATGAATCTTTTTATAAAATAGCAACTCTTGTTTAATTGCGACTAACAATAAACTCTTATTGACGTATTCATTTGCTTTGCTGGTGTAAAAATAAACATGTCATTAGCGAATCATTATTTTTTTGTTGACTCGATGTAATTTTTGTGGTTGTTATGTAAGGGTATAACACATTGAAAGGTAACTGATGAGTTATGTTACTATTATTATTTTAATTCAAAATTTATACAGGTAGTTTTAAAGAATTAGTTTGATGTGAGCATAAGTTTTTAGGTTAGGTTGATATTTGTTGTTTTTCCGTATTTGGGCGAGTTCGTTATATTGTACCTTTAGAAGTCCTCTATATCGTACCATTACGATACATATGAAATTTATACTTACTTAATTAATTATAAATTGCGTTGAACTAGTCCGCATTATAAACTTATTTACTGATTATAAATATAACTGATATTGCATCCAATTTTCTTGTATTTCACAAAAAAATATTTTACATAATTTTGTTTTAAATTTGTATGGAGGTACGATTTAAATACCAGTGGTACGATATAGTGAGCCGTTCGTTAAATCGTACCGTTTTCTACTTTTTTTTCAGACGCGTTTTTCATGATGTTAATGTTATTGCTGACATTCTTGAAATATAAAAAGAGATAGCCAACTAATTATACACTTTCATTTGGTATATTCATATGTTTACGATGATTTTTAGTATTTACGAAAAATGACTTTTTGCAAAACCGGTACAATTTAGCCAACTTCCCCCTATGTGTATACAAGTGTAGGTAGGTAGTATAATAATAATAATAATATTTGGACAATTTTAGGCGCCGTTTAGCGATTAAATCGCCCCAAGGGCGCCTTACATTTTTCTTTTCACCATATAGGATCGTCACAAACAGTAAAAATGATAGATAGATTAATCACCACATAGGATCGTCACAACAAAAAATAAAAATGAATCTAATCAGTTTTGGCCAATCATTACATTAGGTACCTACTATACGAGTTTGATTATATTATTCAATAGAATATGGGGTCTCTTTGTGCAATTGTCTCAATTA
Organism: Ceraclea dissimilis; assembly: GCA_963576895.1. NCBI lineage: Eukaryota > Metazoa > Arthropoda > Insecta > Trichoptera > Leptoceridae > Ceraclea > Ceraclea dissimilis. The sequence continues at coordinate 9,193,010 of OY756365.1, forward strand.
CAGTGCAGGAGACATTTCCCAGATGTCATTTGAATATCAACGTAATCACGCTATATGCATCGGGTACCTCTACAATATACTCGTAACTCGTATCTATACCTCAATAATAACATACTTTACTACCTGATGCATTTATAGTTAGGTAATCTAGGTATTTGTAGGTAGATAGCTTGATAGGTACTCTACAATAATTTCTACTAAGGATATCCAGAAAGTCTTCTTTTTTCGTATGCACACGACCATTGTACAAGTTATCTTGAAGCTTTCTTGAAGTCATATAGCTCCGCGTCAATATTCTGCAAGTAATCTACTGTCCTTGGCGTTACCTTATGGATTTCCTCAAGAACCTCTGCAAACTTCTTGTCAGTACACCTAGCTCTCTACTATATGGTCAACAGTCTCGATCTTGATCCATAAAGTAATAGTGCGATTCTCTGGAGCCCTAAAAAATCCCGAGGAAGAATTAAAAACCAAACGGAGTGGGTAGTTAATGACAAGAGTGTGCTTGTAGCGCGACAAAGACTGCTCAGTGCTCGCAGATGGCATATTTCTCCACCAAGGCGCTTTTGTACTCATTCGGTTAGAACATTTTGAAGCACCGCGACTACTCCATGCCTTGGTGCCTTCAAACATTCATATTTTTACTCCCTGCGATTAAAACTTATATGGGTGGAAAACATTTTCAATCGATGAAACAAAAGATCCGGTACCTTCTGTAAGAAGGAGATGGTGGGAAAATTCTTTGCCACGTCTCACTAGGTACCCGGATAAAATTAATTATATGAAAATCTCAAGAGAAACATGTATTGGGGATCCCGGCTTTACCCAGACCGCTTTAAACTTTAAAATCCATGGGCCGAATTTTTTCCCAGTGCCACCCTTAGGTAGGGTTTTCTCCCGATACAGATCCGCAGTAAGTACGATAAAAGTTAGTTTTTGTGTGTGTTATCTTATCTTATCACCTACAGAAATTAAAAAGACCTTAGATAATAAAGATAAATAGTGACAAGCTGTTGATGATTGATGAATAAAAAATACTCATATACCTATTATCCTTTATTACAGTAGTAGGTATAGATATCACTGAGAAAAACTAGATACACATGTAAGTTGGTATTTAAGTTCACACAGAGGCATCGAAACTGAGGTAGGTAGGTATACATAGGTACTTACCCAAGTTTAAAGGCTCGATGGAAAAACCTCCTAATAACACTAATGCCGGCGCCACATGCCAACCAAGCCTGGACGAGTGTTCACAAACTCCGTTCAAGCATACGAGTGATATATGTACGTGTGGACGTGTGGACGCTTCGTAAGCGCCTACCGCAAACATCCATTGATTTGTATAGAAACCGATCATTCACGAGTGATGTTCACAGACCTACACGAGCCAAGACAAACGTCCCATCAACTCTCTCTTCTCTGCACCATATCTCATTTATTTGGGGTCGGCGGCTCGGATCCTCTCTCCCATCAACACGCCTGCTTATTCGTGAACAATTGTGAACGCTCGTCGAGCGTGTGGCGCCGGCATAATAATTTATTAATCTATTTTATGTTTGACTTCATCAAAGATTCACTGATTCATTTAGTCACCTAGAAAATTAATTAAAATCTTGGTACCTACCTAATTTATCATAGGTATATACATAATTTACCTGCCTTTTATCAGATGATAAAATTATGATATATCTAACTAACAGCTATACGTAGGAATCTTAGGTAATTCTAATTCTAACTATTCCTTAACAATTTTCTTGACATCCTATAGCTAAACTATATCTAAGTATTACCGAAAACTGGCTAGGTACGACTGTAGCTACCCCGATGTTAGCCCCAGCTTGCTTTCTACAGAAATCCATTCTTCATCGCTGGTGTAGGCATCTATTTAGTAAGTATATTTGATTTCACTAATAACCTTTTGTACAAAACGTAGAGAGCCTCTGGAGTTTTTGACAAAAAGCTATTCGTTATTTCGTAAGCTTCCTGGGAAGACTTTTTAAGAATGAGGTTTTTGGATGTTAAATAAGTGGTTATCAGGTTATTCATTTAATCCATCGTTTTGATGTGTGTACTGTGTATGTGTAATCCCTTCCACTGTATGTGGGTGTGGTTGGTATGCTACTCCGCCAATAGCGTGACTCGCGGGTGAAACGGAATAACCAATCAAGTCTCATCATTCGAAAGTTGTTCTAGAATTTAAAAAATATAAAAACAATAAAATTTTTAATTGGTCGTGATTATGGCGTAGTATGGGATGATTGCCATGGGTACATGAATTAATTGCGGCCATATAATTTTTAATGGCCTTTTATAACTGTTGTACCCGCATTATTAAACCTGAATTTTTATATTTATATGTAGACAACCCGTGTAAATAAATATCTACCTACCTATACTTGTTTATATACCTATCTACACCGAATTCATAAAATAAAATTGGACCTAGTCATCAATAGGTAGTTAGCAGTGGCGAAGAGTGAAATTCTGTAGCAGGGAAACCGGGACTAACATTTTTTTATTACACTATATGTCAGATTAGACCTCTTATTTTATCATCCTAAATAAAAAAGATGACTCAATCGGAATCGTGCTCATAAGATCCTTCGTCGTTGGTACCTACACTATATACCCATCTAAATATACCTATCTATTAGGTATAGGTATATGAAGTACAATTACAAAATAAATAAAAAAACGTTTATGTCGTGATTATGTATAAGAAAAATGACACACAAAAAACGACAAGCCAGTCTCGCTTATTTTATTCCTTTCTATAGACACTAACTTATTTGCTGTTTATCTAACGCCCATAATCCCACACTGCCTAAACAAAAGCTCAAAAACAATTCTAAACTGACTCAACTCCATACAATCATTTCTAGGATCAAAAGTTTATTAAAATGTAGCTACCTATAGGTATACCTATATGTATCTAATAAATTATCATATCATATTTAAGAAAAGCTAACAACATCTAGGAAATATAATCAACTATTGATCACAGATACCTCAATTACATCGAGTAATAAATGTACAGGTAAGATCTTTCTATACTTATCACTTGGTATACGATTGATAATAATTTGAAATCGTGATGTTTCAGTACCTCCCATATCCTCATATTACGTAATAATTAGTAGTATTATTAGGGAGAAACAACTTGTAATCGTACGTAGAAATTATATTATTGTTAATCATCAGAGAATTGGAAGCTTTTAGAATATGGTTTATAAAACAAGTTAACTATCGATAACCTGACTCAACGAAAACCTATAGGTATAATCTGAGTCTTTTCTTAAAACATGTTTCTATGGACATCAGAAGGCACACGAGTAAAATATCAAACACCTATTAAACTGATTTTTTTACGAAATAGAACACAAATGTGGAAAGTTTTATATGCACTTTTTCGTGATGAGTACAAAATGGTATAGGGTTAGCATATTATACATGTCAAAGCTATGCACTGCTTCAATTCTACTAAATTCTTTGGTTAAGTTTTAATAGCAGTCACACTCGTAGCATATAATATGGGTGCTGTAATGAGAGTAGGTAGTTGCGATTACATGAATGAATTAAAATTTGTTTTCCATATTACGAACATATAAGTAGGTATGTATGTCTCCATGTAGGTTGGTAGTTATATATGTGTGTATACTTAGATACACGTATGAGTAGGTATTGGTTCATTCGGTATTTTGATGCAACGGGCAGTAAGTAGGTAATATTATGCAAATTGTCCGGTTCATTATTATAGGCGGAGAGTAGTATGTAGTATGCGTTGGCGGCCGCCGAGTCATTAGGGTAAATCATTGGAAATTGCACTGCTTTGAGGGATCCTATGGTAAGTATAGGCATATATCTAGAGCTATAGTTAGCTATTCCAACATTCACCACAATCATACATCAATGTACCTACTGAACAATAAATACAATGTATCTGCTACTAACAATAACTAATAGTACAGTAATATGAGGAAATTGGATGGCATTTCTAGGAAAAAACTATAGACATTTTTTTCTCCATCATACTTTATGTATTTGGGGGCGCTGAATCCGAATTTCAACTTTGCCACCTCGTAAATGTGATGCGTTCTGAGATATCTCAGAAAGAAAGAGAAAAAAATGCCTTTTTTACAGACTTTGACTGATAATTCAAAAAGTATTCATTTTAGAGAAAAGAAGCTCAGGACAAGAATAAACTTCAGCAAGTTTCCTACAAAATGACATATAAATCTTTTTTGTGATATAAACCGTTCAGGCGTCAGAGCGAGCTAAAATAGGGGCGTAATTTTCACCCTAAAGCACAAACTATATTTGTTTGTAATTCTGCTCCCAAAACTCAGAACTTGCACACTTTTGAGCAAAAATATCTAGTACAAAAATAAAGTTCATTATTTTTTCTTTAATTTATGCTACCATTGTTTCGTCGACAGCTAAACGGTCAAGGAGCTAGAGCGCATTTAAGTTCAGTATAGTACATTAGAAGCAGTTTTGACCATTATTTAAACTGATATATAACGATAAAAAAATACTTAGTTGTACTAAATGCACACGAAAATACAAGGATAAAGGCTGTAATATTTATATTTTAAGGTTTGCCACCACTTAATAGTGCTGCGTTGATAGAAATATCAGAATAACTCAGAAACAATAGTTATTTCTTTGTTTTTTGTTCGTATATTGAAAATAAAAAAACTTTATATAAATTATTGTAACAAAAAAGAGAACTACATTAAATTATCTATAAGTTATGGCTACAACACTTTTTAATCGGATGAACCATTCAAGAGCCAGAGCGCATTCAAATTTAACCAAAATTTAAAAACGTCCAAATCCTTTACTTCCTATTATTTCCCGCCTACAACTAAGAAGGTAGGTTTTTCTTTTCTAATACACAAAATATAAAAGAAAATTAAATTTTCTACAAATTATGTCTCTTGCAATTTTTCACTCAGACGTACAGATTCGAAGTTATAGCGCATCCAAATTTACAGTTCAAAATCAAATAGAGATATTAATACGACGTCCATGAAAATAGTTCTCTCTGATATGCTACAACAAATTTGAATGCGCTGTAACTTCGAATCAGTTCGTCTGAGTGAAAAATTGTAAGACATAATTTGTAGAAAATTTAATTTTCTTTTATATTTTGTATATTAGAAGTACCTACCTTCTTAGTTGTAGGCGGGAAATAATAGAAAGTAAAGGATTTGGACGTTTTTAAATTTTGGTTAAATTTGAATGCGCTCTGGCTCTTGAATGGTTCATCCGATTAAAAAGTGTTGTAGCCATAACTTATAGATAATTTAATGTAGTTCTCTTTTTTGTTACAATAATTTATATAAAGTTTTTTTATTTTCAATATACGAACAAAAAACAAAGAAATAACTATTGTTTCTGAGTTATTCTGATATTTCTATCAACGCAGCACTATTAAGTGGTGGCAAACCTTAAAATATAAATATTACAGCCTTTATCCTTGTATTTTCGTGTGCATTTAGTACAACTAAGTATTTTTTTATCGTTATATATCAGTTTAAATAATGGTCAAAACTGCTTCTAATGTACTATACTGAACTTAAATGCGCTCTAGCTCCTTGACCGTTTACCTGTCGACGAAACAATGGTAGCATAAATTAAAGAAAAAATAATGAACTTTATTTTTGTACTAGATATTTTTGCTCAAAAGTGTGCAAGTTCTGAGTTTTGGGAGCAGAATTACAAACAAATATAGTTTGTGCTTTAGGGTGAAAATTACGCCCCTATTTTAGCTCGCTCTGACGCCTGAACGGTTTATGTCACAAAAAAGATTTATATGTCATTTTGTAGGAAACTTGCTGAAGTTTATTCTTGTCCTGAGCTTCTTTTCTCTAAAATGAATACTTTTTGAATTATCAGTCAAAGTCTGTAAAAAAGGCATTTTTTTCTCTTTCTTTCTGAGATATCTCAGAACGCATCACATTTACGAGGTGGCAAAGTTGAAATTCGGATTCAGCGCCCCCAAATACATAAAGTATGATGGAGAAAAAAATGTCTATGGTTTTTTCTCCGCGAAAACACCATATTATTGCACTATAAGGCACATATATGTAGATAGATAGGCAGAGTTTTCCGTTTTAAACTTTTTGCATACTTGTAAGTTCATATACCCGTAAATCATTTGAATGGAGTATAATCAGTAAATAAAATATAGAGTTTGTGTGCTGTGTAGTATATAATGTACTCTTGTTGGACGTCTCATATTCACATTATGTATTATTTCTACAATAGAAAGAACTGAAGTCCAAGTATATTTACCTTAATCTTATCTAGCTTTCAGTATACCAAATCAGCATGTTAATTTTCTTTTCCATTAACACTAGTCGTCCGTCATCAGTATTAGTTTTCCCTTCAGAGACAATCCGAAACTTATGGCATTCAAAATCCTCGAAGATATTAACAAAAACTACCTACTAGCTACCGTACAAAAACAAAAATACTTATAATCACGTACCTATATAGAATCCATATATATTGTATGTAGGACGTAGGTAGTAAGTATCTGGTATACATATGAAAATATTACTAACCAATACGACCCTTAGTTACAAGATGATTCATGATTATAGTAATTTCATCGTCTAGAATGGGAGTTGCTCCCTTTAAAAAAAATTACCCTCAAATACCCATAATCTAATTCTTATTCTTTAAAAATTAATTCTTGATTCTCATATGCAGAAGCACACACCATATAATTACGAATGGGTTCAAACTCTTTCGCGAAAGTATTTTCTTTATATAAAATTTCTTAGCTATTGTAACACATTTAAAACACAATAATATTACTTATATTTTCTCCATAAGTAATAGCGTCGCAACCCCTTTTTAATTCAATAATTAATGGGACTCGATAAAATAAGAATGTTACCATTGTTATACACCCAAAATAACTTACATAGAATGTGGAATTTAGGTAGCTACCTTGAAAGTAATATTATTTTGGTTGACAGTTTTTGTGAAGCATGACCGTAGACGAAGTTGTTCGATATTTCAATATTATTTAAATTTCAATCTCGATATCATCATATTTCCTCGTACTCGTACGAATAATTTAGAATACTAGTCTTATGTCCTAGCAACAATGATTTATGTATAGAAATTTGACAAGTGTTGCCAGTTGCCAAAAAGCTATATGTAGTGCCTTCATCAAACCATATCTTTCTTGGCAGACGACCGTAGTAAACACCATTACATTTATAGCAAAAAGACAGCGTTTTTCATTTTCCAAATCCTTCCTGTTTTTTATTTAACACTAGCTGAATTACCCGTACTTCGTAACGGCAAATTTGATCGGTGAAGTAAATCGACAGTATGACACACACACACATACATCCAGCAATGTTCGATTAATCTGTACAACTTTCTTCAAGGTTCTGCTAAGTTCGTTTCACCTTCCAGAAGGTTCGAATATTATTCATTCTCAGAATTTTATAGAAGGTTCCGCAATGTTCGATTAATTTCCACAAGTTTCTAGAAGGTTCTGCAATGTTCGATTAACCTCTACAATTTTCTAGAATGTTCTAGAAAGTTCGCCTTGTTTCCACAGCCTTCTAGAAGATTCCACATGATTCTCTGAGCGCTTGGATTCCTTAGAGCCTCCCACTATCACTTGCCCGATTCAAAATTTGACAAAACATCTGTGTTCTGCTCGTGAAGATTTTTCATGAGACACCAAACACGGTGGTATGCGGCGACCGGATCCTCTCGATCACTGGGTGCCTCCCAATGGCCTGAGCTGGACAAAATATAACTTGCGATCTGAATTTCTTTTCCAATGCCCTTTCATACGATACCACACACGGCCCCATACAACCCTTGGATCCCCTCATCAGCAAAATTTTTCAGATGGTTCTGGATTTTCAGAAGTTTCTACCACACAGTATTCGTTTCCAGATAGAAAGCTATGATTATACCAAGTTTGGTCGAAATTGCTCCAGGCGTTCCAGAGTTATGGTGGAACAAACATACCCACATACATACCCACATACATACCCACATACATACATCCATTTTTATTATATGTAAGATTTTATAAGGACATTTTAGATATTATATGCAAGTAAATAGTGAAGATTTATATCATGATGGTCTTCTTACATACTCGTAATTATTATCTGTTTTTATCGTGTAAAGAATAACTATAAGTAGTTCCAAAGTTTAGTAAAAACCTCATTTTGCCTTGTTCATGACTTTTTTGTATTTGCAAATCGATTTTTTTAGCACTAAATAATCTAGTACTCCTATACAGCCCGTCTAGAGAGAGATGTTTTTTGATGCGAGCGCTTCTTGTAGCTTTTTAGCAACAATAGTGGCAACACTACTTGTATAGAATTTCGTAGAATTTCAATAGAAATGTCATTATTGCCACCAAATAAAATTGTAGTTCTCAATTAATCCAAAACCATATCTTTCATATCGGGCTGTAACTTCTGTTTAGAAATATTTGTATGTTGCAAAACGAATAAATTTAAATTAGGAAACAATTCGATTTTTGAACATTTCAGAAATAACGGAAATACAGAGCGCGAGCCAATGATTAACTCCGCGGGTAACCACCACGTGGCACCGGAAGGAGAGGCAGAGGTGCCTATATTTATTGTAAATGGAAAACACGTGACGTGAATAGAAACCATGCGTTGGTCGGTGGTCCTCCTCTCGTAAGACAAACTACTACAGCGTTCCAATATCGAAATTTCACAATTCAAATTGGTATAGAAAGAAAAGCTATGTAAATTCACGAAGTTCTCTTTTTAAAAAACAGCGGGAATCGTTGTGACAATATGTTTGACACAATAGGCATTGTTGTAAGAAGGGTACACCTGAATGCAGATTGTAATATCCAAAGAAAAGGTAAGATTGAACCCTTTTGAATATCCCAATGGGGTAAATTACATGGTGGAATACATTTCAATACTTCATTGACACCTATTGTACATTGATTACGGTTCTGAGGTGTTATTATTGTATTAATTTAGCAATTCAGTATAAAATAGCTTACCCTTGAGGGGCACAGTTTATTTCAGTAGTGGATCCAGGGCAGAGGCTGCGGGACTGAAACTCTCCCTCCTCCCGATTTGTAAAATATGTTTATGAAAAAAAAAGTATACTTATTTACTGAAATAGACGGGCGAAACCGACCCTCAGCCAGTCAATTAAAAAACAAATCCTGGACCCGTCACTGGTTTATTCCATAATGATATCTGTATTAAACATATAGGGTAAGTACCTGCTGGGTAGGTAAATTTTCAAAAATCTTGTCACTTAGATAACCATCAGGACCTATCTTATTCCTTTGGAAAAGTTTATAAGATCTATGCTATAAATGTTAGATATACTCGTATGTAGAACACTATGATTATACCTCAACGTAGATTCCTACCTATACTTATCTACCAACTAACCATCAAATGGAGCAATAATTATTCTTTAATTCTTCATAAATGTGGGTAATAATAATAACATGATATTATTATTGTAACTACCTATCTTAAATTGGACGAGAACCTTCCATCTTGATGTTGGAAAATATATGCAAATTGATGTTATTATGGTGATTTCGGTATTCCAGCATAGCCTGCTTAATGTCTATGTGAACATAAAATGTATACAGACAGATACATAAGAAACAACAGACATACGAGTAGGTACATCTAAATCTAGCTAACTGTAGTTGTTATACGTATACCTTTGCTATTTACACTTCCTGGATTATAAAATACACTACATTTTATATTTCTCTTTCTCCTCAACCCACGATTCATCCCATTCTGAAAATCATTTCCAAACGAATTTACCTTCATGTAGGATTGATTGGATGAGATTGCAGCATTGTGACAAAGCTCGCCCAGTAAACTATTTTCATGGTATCTTATTGTGTGGGCATTTCCAACATAAGTATTTATGTATTTCGTAATTATACTACCAATTGTGAGAAATTTTTATTGTTTTTGATTATATTTTGTATTTTTCAAAGTACCCCGGGAAACCTAGACATACAATGTATGGCCACCGTGCAAATCGTATAGTAGTTCTGGTTTTTGGATATGTTATATAGGTTAGTCCCCTGGTTAAGAATCCAAGTTTGTGACCTCCCAACCCTTGTGCGTTCACTAGGGCGAGCCAAAAACTGACGAAATTTCGGTCATTTTTTAAATTATTAATCATAACTTTTTAACAATGCATTTTAGAGAGTAAAGCTGTATGTAGAAGTTGAAGAATATTAAATTCTCTGCAACTTGAGCCTACAAAGTTTTTTTGTAAAACTATTATTTAAAGAGTTATGAGATATCGAAATTTGCAATTTTTTCTGAAAAATGCTGTTTTTTTACAAAATTTCTCATTTTTTAAATATATTTCCTGAAACGTACGTTGTAGAGAAAAATGTTATAAGTAAATGTTGTAGATCGTTTAATTTAAAACAAGTTTGAGGTCAACATTTTTTCTCTCGGACCAATAACAACAGAGTTGTGACCTTCTGAAAAAATATCAGACGAATATTTAAGCAACATTCAGTATAGTAGGTATGATATTAGTTATAAAAAAAATGCAATTAAAGAAATTATTTTTTTGTAGGTTATTACGGTTAGTTTCGTGGTTCAGAATCCAAGTTTGTGACCTCCCCGCCCGCGTGTATTCACTAGGGTGGGCCAAAAACTACTGAAATTTCGTTAATTTTTCAGTTTATTGTTTCTATTTTTTTAATTATCCATTTTAGAGTAAACAATTGTAAGTAAATATTGTAGAGTATTAAATTTTCTGCAACTTAGGTTAGTCACGTTTGTTTAAAAAGCTATTATGTAAAGAATTATATAACAAATAACATAATTTTTAAACGAAAAAAAATTTTTTTTTCTTTTTTTGTATTATTTCTCAGAATGGTACATAGTAAGAAAAAATATTATTAGCGAATATTATAGGATATTAAATTTGCAACAAAAAATGGTACAAGACTTTTTTGCCTTGGACTAATACAAAATGAGATATGAGATATGCTGTCCTGAAAATTAATTTAAGGTCAATAGTCAATATTCAGATCGCCATATCTCATTTATTATTAGTCCAAGGCAAAAAAGTCTTGTACCATTTTTTGTTGGAAATTTAATATCCTATAATATTCGCTAATAATATTTTTTCTTACTATGTACCATTCTGTGAAATAATACAAAAAAAGAAAAAAAAAATTTTTTTCGTTTAAAAATTATGTTATTTGTTATATAATTCTTTACATAATAGCTTTTTAAACAAACGTGACTAACCTAAGTTGCAGAAAATTTAATACTCTACAATATTTACTTACAATTGTTTACTCTAAAATGGATAATTAAAAAAATAGAAACAATAAACTGAAAAATTAACGAAATTTCAGTAGTTTTTGGCCCACCCTAGTGAATACACGCGGGCGGGGAGGTCACAAACTTGGATTCTGAACCACGAGACTAACCTTAATAACCTACAAAAAAATAATTTATTTGATTGCATTTTTTTTATACCTATTATCCATGGGCGTGCGGTCCATAGAAGCATTTTAGGCGTTGCTTGCCCACTGGCACAAAAAAGTAAATATAACATTGTAATAAACTCTAAGTTGTTTCACTTAAATGTCGCGCGCAACCGATGTAGTTCATAGTTTCTTCAATCTTTCCCCTAGTGGCGCTACTATAGATACCATTCAACCAATCAAGAACCAGAAAAGCATACGTCTCAAACGCATAATACCGCATACACACTTACGCGCAATCCCACTACTACAAATATAAAATTACCAACGCACACAAATGAAGAGTTCCAAAATATTATACTGCGTTGTAAGCAATCATCTCTCTGCTTCGCAGAAACTTCATGCTAATGAAAACATCAGGAACGCGCGGGAATGTTTGATGGCGCGCTTTTAAATTAGAGTTTTTCGTTCATTTACAAATAAATAGGCACATTCTTAGTTGCATTTTAAGTCTTTAATTGTAATTAGAGTAGGTTTTTTTTCACTTGCTTGCCTATATCAGAATCTCACTGCACGCCGCTGCTATTATCATACCTACTATACTGAATGTTGCTTAAATATTCGTCTGATATTTTTTCAGAAGGTCATAACTCTGTTGTTATTGGTCCGAGAGAAAAAATGTTGACCTCAAACTTGTTTTAAATTAAACGATCTACAACATTTACTTATAACATTTTTCTCTACAACGTACATTTCAGGAAATATATTTAAAAAATGAGAAATTTTGTAAAAAAACAGCATTTTTCAGGAAAAATTGCAAATTACGATATCTCATAACTCTTCAAATAATAGTTTTACAAAAAAACTTTGTAGGCTCAAGTTGCAGAGAATTTAATATTCTTTAACTTCTACATACAGCTTTACTCTCTAAAATGCATTGTTAAAAAGTTATGATCAATAATTTTAAAAATGACCGAAATTTCGTCAGTTTTTGGCTCGCCCTAGTGAACGCACAAGGGTTAGGAGGTCACAAACTTGGATTCTTAACCACAGGGCCGACCTATATAACATATCCAAAAATCAGAACTACTATACGTTATGCACGGTAAAATTCTCTATTTCCTGGAGTAAAGGCCGTATGGCCGTTTATGTTATAATAAATAATTAGTTCCCTTTCTGTATTTTAGCATTTTTATAATAAAAGCTCTATCCTCGGTAGGCTGTAAGACATTGCTTTTGCAAATAGTCAGCCCTTTGGCATACTTCTGTGTCTCTCATACTTTTTTATTTATATTTGGTCTGTGGCTAATAAATATTTATTTATTTATTTATCCTCCTAAGTAATCGCTGAAAACCTTTTGATACATCAAGTTTGACAGAAAGCTTTTGATGTTTTTTTTTAAATAAAGAATCTGGGCTTGTGTACACAAACCAAACTCAAATGCTTTCCTGCACACTTCACCATAGTAAGCTTGTGTCGAGAAGTGCAGATTACATAATTGTCAGGTGCTTTCTCCATCATTCTTCCTCATGGAAACATACGTAGAACATCACATTAAATGGCTTTGGATTCTTTTATACAGTGTGGATTAGATAGATATATTCATACATTCAGAAACTAACGATTCTCTCTCTCCCTGGGCAATTATTATTCCCACATGATGGTGGGGTCTGCCATTCTTGTCTTTCGCCGCCACTCGGCTCTATCCTGTGCGTCCTCCGGGGATGCTCCACAGTCTCTCATGTCTTGCCTCACAACCTCGCGCCACCTCCGCTTGGGTCTTCCTCGGGATCTCCTACCAGGGACAACCAATGACTGTGCCCTGTTACCTATGGATTCCAGGGGTCTTCTACTATTGAAATTAACGATTTATAATTGTTATATGGAATAGAAAAATGTACGAGAATGTCCTATGTATACTTGAAAAGAATGATCATATATAACATTATATGCCTTAATAGTTTCAAAGTAGGTATAGTATATGGATGTATTCAGGTATCTATCTACCCACACATTATATGGTAAGTAATACTGGGAGGCCCATCACGGAGTCGAACCAATAAGAATCCTAAGCTACCGGTTAGTGTATCAGTCACGCCACATAATATGCTATTATACATATTAATACATACCATTAAACATTTACATATAATATACAACATTATAAGATAAGTACCTAATATACATACATGATCTGTAATAAAATGTACATTATGAAAGGGATTAGAGGAGGTACCTATATATGTAGTAGGTTTAAAAATTATTAATTTAAACATAAAACACAGTAATTTATTACATATGCCGAAAGTTTTCGCTCTATAGTTTATTATTATATTGCGTGTGAAAGAAAATGTGTGCGTGAAATTTTTGCACTATAGCACCGTTACCAAGAGACTTTTCTCTCTTTACTGTAGATTTACTGTAGCCCAGGAAATTTAGCTTTGTAGCGTAGATAATTGTCGGAAAGCTGGAAACTGTTTTAATCTCTTCATTAACAAGCAAAAAAGGTTTCCTGAAGTTTGCACCAATTTTACGCTTGTGCTAAGTACAGGGTGTCCCAAAAACAAAAAAAAATTGAACTTTTTTCAGTTTTTCATTTATAACTCCTAAAGGAAGCATTCTAGACAAATTGTGTTCTCCTGTGAATTAAAGTAGATAAAATTCCTCGTCTACTGAGCATAAATACTACTCTCTACTTTGAAAAATAACTGAGAAACAGCGATTTAAAATTGTGATGTTTTTGTCAACAAATGACAAATATCTTAATTTTCTTGAATCGTTGTTGAATATCTTTTAATCTATGCTACTTACAGCAAATTTTAGTACATATGATTCAATGGCCGGTTAATTATCTATAAACTGGCATTAAAATTTTACCTCTATATTAAATGGTTTAGGATGTAGAGGTATTTAAAGACAGACGAGTGAAATAGAGAATTTTTTTAAACGATAGATTTCGGTATGTGAAAGGTAAGATAGACTTAATTTTGCGGCTTTTTCTTAATAACGTACAATTTTTTTAGTTAAAAACCGAAATTTCGCTATTGATACGCCACTGTGTAACAACTTATATCGAAAAGACTATTTTTTTTACCTTCATCAGTTTTACTAATATAACTCCTGAACGGTTGATGTTAGGGAAAAGAAATTTTACTCAAAATTTAACTAAAACTAATTCACTATAACTTGATTTCAAAATGAACTCTGTAACTTAAATAATACCTGAGTTACAGTGTTTGAAAAAAAGCATTACTAAAAAAATTAAATTGCCTCGGCTATTTTTGTTGAATAACTCCTGAACCGTGATATAGAGAAAAAGTTCAAGAGATTTAAATATAAGGTTAATAAATTTTCTATAACACAAGCGTAATAAAATAACTTTAAAAGTTATAGTAAGAAAGTTATGGATGATCAAAGTCAATATTTTGTGTTACCATTCGACGTTTGCTTATGAATTATATTCAATTATATTTGCCTAGTAAGCACCTCCGAGCCGGTGTAGTATGAAAATAAAGTACCTGCTCGCCATATACTAGTATGAAATATATCTAAACAAGCGTCGAATGGCTACACAAAATATTGACTTTGATCATCCATAACTTTCTAACTATAACTTTTAAAGTTATTTTATTACGCTTGTGTTATAGAAAATTTATTTACCATATATTTCAATCTCTTGAACTTTTTCTCTATATCACGGTTCAGGAGTTATTCAACAAAAATAGCCGAGGCAATTTAATTTTTTTAGTAATGCTTTTTTTCAAACACTGTAACTCAGTTATTATTTAAGTTACAGAGTTAATTTTGAAATCAAGTTATAGTAAATTAATTTTAGTTATATTTTGAGTAAAATATCTTTTCCCTAACATCAACCGTTCAGGAGTTATATTAGTAAAACTGATGAAGGTAAAAAAAATAGTCTTTTCGATATAAGTTGTTACACAGTGGCGTATCAATAGCGAAATTTGGGTTTTTAACTAAAAAAAAATATACGTTAATAAGACAGAGTTGCAAAATTAAGTCTTCCTTACCTTTCACATATTGTAATCCATCATTTAATAAATTTCTCTATTTCACTCGTCTCTCTTTAAATACCTCTACATCCTAAACAATTTAATATAGAGGTAAAATTTTTATGCCAGTTTATAGATAATTAACCGGCCATTGAATCATATGTACTAAAATTTGCTGTAAGTAGCTTGGATTAGAAGATATTCAACAACGATTCAAGAAAAATAAGAAAATTGTCATATGTTGAGAAAAACATTACAATTTTAAATCGCTGTTTCTCAGTTATTTTTCAAAGTAGAGAGTAGTATTTATACTCAGTAGACGAAGAATTTCATTTACTTTAATTCACAGGAGGACACAATTTGTCTAGAATGCTTCATTTAGGAGTTATTAATGAAAAACTGAAAAAAGTTCAACTTTTTTTTTGTTTTTGGGACACCCTGTACTTAGCACTAGCGTAAAATTGGTGCAAACTTCAGGAAACCTTCTTTGCTTGTTAATGAAGAGATTAAAACAGTTTCCAGCTTTCCGACAATTATCTACGCTATACCCCCTTTTTTAACGTTAAAACACCGGTCTAATATGGCATGTTCGAAGTTTAGAATTTAGAATTTTTTTTTGTAAATAGTCAAATTACAAAACACCATAAAACGCCTGCCTATAGAAAGAGAACTATTTTATAAAAAATAAATACAAATCACATTAATAGTCAACATAGAGTCTCTCACTGTTGAAAACTGTATGAACCCATCCTGAACATTGTTATGCAACGTTCTGTCAAAATAGTTAATAATACTGTAGTGCATTTTTCACAGAAAGTAAGTTAATCCTTTCATTTATCATCATTCTATTCTATTATATCTCATTCTTTCACACCGCGTCCCTTGTGGTGTAGGCAGAGAGAACAGATTTATCTTCGTTTCTGATATTCGTGTATAAAAGCTCCTGTTGATGCTTGCTGGCGACTTGAGAGAAAATTAATATTTCTAACTAAGCCATCAACAATGCAAACGACTGTAGGTACATATCCAATAAAAACGGGGGTTCGCAAGCTTTCGAAATAATTTGCATTCATCCTACATAAGTCTGGTATATAATTCGCTAACTTTGTTACCCAATTTCAGGTTTATTTTAAAGGTTTAGATTATATAATGTTTTCTTGAAATTCATGAGAGTCGTACGCAAACGACGTATTGTACGACATAATGTATGGTGGTGCGTTGTTGAGGTAAAATTTGATGAGGATACCAAGGTGCAGATACCCTCCATAGGCAATAATAAAAATCTACTAAAATGATGTAGACGGGTTTGTAAATTATAGCTTTACATTCAAAATATATTTGTTTCGACAGAATACACAGTCATAAAATTTAGAATACTATTGAGATAAATATATACATTTACCAGATAGACTTTGAAGCATTTTATTAGTTAGTTATAATAATAATATAAGTTATAAGTTTTATAACTTTTCCAAACGCAATTATTATGATTTCAACCGACCAATCGTCATTATGTAAATGACCAATTTTCCTTCAGGTAAAACACATCATCGGAATATGACTTCCAAGGCAAAAGTGGAAAATTGTTTCTATGAAACGATGATTTTATTTTAAAATATAAAGTAATTCTTTGAGGAGTGTCTCTAAAATAATTGTGAAACTATATTTTCCTTAACACTTGCACTGCTTGAATTAAAAAAAATGGATGGTGAATTAGTGTAAGATTATTTACAATCAGCAATGTATGTGGCTGAGAAGAAATTACAGAAGTTATACACAGGTTGCACAATATATTCTCGTAGGTTCATGTAGTTTAAGTGGTTTTCAAAGCGGTCAAAAATGACTTCTGAATTCCAGAGTATTTTTTTTTTCAGGTTTACCTCTACGGATGATGGTATAATGAGACTTCTCTTTCATGATAATATTTAGGTTACGGTTTAGTACACTTTCAACAAATACCTAATGCAATTTGATGCATATAAGGTAAAACGAGTTAGCTGAAAATGTCTACCCAGTTTTGAAAATTTCTCTGAAAAATGACTTAGGCAAACGAGTCGAAATAGATCTTAGATATAGCAGATAACAAGGATCCTATTAAAGGCACTTACTTGCCGGTAGCCACATGCGTTTAACTGCCAGATAGATATAGGTCTCTTCTAAACCTATCCACTGTCATTCATTTTCACATCAAGTTTTTTTCCCACTGTCTTCTATCTTGAGCTATCTGCTGCTATCTACGACCCGTAAGCTGGACAATATGTAATCTGTCCACCTTTATGTGGTCTTCCTCCCCTTCTTTTGTTGTCTCAAGACAATCTGACACTGTCCTGTCTTGTCATATGTACATTTCCGGACCACTGCCATTTCAGCTTTGATGATGTTCCTCTTTGCGATGTCGGCAACCTTCGTTCGACATAGGTAACTATTAGTATGTATGTAGTATGTACCTATCATTTTTCATTTTAATGTCAATGCAACAAAATGTACAAAAATAATCTATGATGTAGGTACAGTAGGTGATGTAGGTAGTATAAATCTAGGTATACCCCCATTACAAGTGTTAAAAACTTTTAAGATGAAAGAAACTACATAATACCCTGAACATATTTAAATCCTTTTCCGCTTGCGGCATTTTTTTCATAGATACAATGTTCCAAAATTAAAATATCTTAAAAGTGGTTGAAATTGATCGGTGGCCCGGGGCGCCATCATGAAGACTGTTATTTAGCGGATGGTGCTGTAAGTCCAGTCGTTGGATGGACAATAATAACAATCATTTTCAGAAATAATTGATCGTTTCAAAATATTGTAATATCTCCACAAAATGGCCGCCAAATGTTGTGATTTTAAATCTCGTAGGTTAGGTTACCTATACGTACAATGTACATATATACCTATACATAATATTTTGATGATGTAAATACAATCATGATTTAGTCATGCTTATACCTATTATGAATATGATTATACCTATCAGGCGCGAAGCTACCTAAGAACACGATTCCCATCGAGTTACCTTTTGGAAAAAATGATAGGTATAATAATATCTAATCTGACGTAATCCCACAAGAAATGTTAGCCCCGGCTTCCCTCCTGCAGAAATCCACCCTTCGCCACTGATACCTATACATACAACGCTGTAAATAGTGTAAATTGCTATTTAAAAATATATAACCTACACGTCCCAAAGTTAAAATAAGGAACTATCAGATCATATATTTTGTCTGACGATAGAGCAGAATCCCGGGTATGATATAGGCTATTTAAAAATAAATAAGTGCCTCCTGGGGTTCAAGATAAAAATGATTTTATGTACAAAACAACATGTAAGCAATAGTGGTTGCATTAAAATTAAATTTCAGGCGCTCCCACCGAGCATAAAAGCTAAGAAATGCATAAACTGACTACAGTCCTTAGTATGATGCAAACAATCACAATGTAAATTATAGGATAGGTACAATCATTCGTAGGAACTTACCTACAGGTAAATTATAAATAATAAGTACCTAATAACCCTAATGCATGCAGCATTAGCATCAGTATTAAATGCTAATAGTTTCAGTTATCATTTTACTGAAACTAGGTATATTAGGTTACATACGGCATTTCAAATTTTATCATAGGTAGGTCGGTAGGTACTACAATTGAAAGGCTACACATCGTAACATTTATTGTCTGCATAAAATATTAACATTACTCCATCAACATCTGAAAATGTATAACGATAATAATAATTGTTCAAATTCTGAGAACCAGATCAAACAATTTAAATTACCATTATAAAGAAATGTACATTTTATATAATTGGAAAATAGTTATACCTATATATATACTTAGTTATACCTATATATATACTTATGTAGGAGGATGAGATCAAAAGTAAGACAACAAAAAAAGGATTTTATAAACTTTTTTTGGTAAATCCACGACGTGCCTTTGTGTAGTGTAGTTGCAATTCGTGTCTATAGGTGCCTAAATCGACAATATTATTTGACAGATTGTAAAGTCATTCTGTAATCTCTAATACCAAATACGGAATAAAAATAAAATAAATAAATAAAACTTTATTGGCCAGTAAATATATGAAACAACAAAAACAAGACAATACAGTGTGCCAAAAGGCGGACTTATTGCAGAAGCAATATCTTACAGTCAACCCGATTCCTTCAGTACCTTCAATACCTTCAATACCTTCAGTTGACAAATTTTCTATAGTCATCTAAATACGTACGTGTACCTAAAATGCTCGGCCAATACCTAATTGGTCAGTGTAATTTGTCCGGCGTCATTTCACTTTTTTATGTCTTATTTGCGAGAGAAGAAATCTGAGAAATTTCAAACTCTTCTGATAATGGATTTTCAGGTCCTGAAATTCTTGCTTGTTTCATCTGTAGGGCTTAATGACGTTTAAAGACAGTTAACGCGTTATTTCTCTAAAATCAATTGCACTTAATGCTTGTTTTTATATAGTTGTACCTCTCGTAAAGTGAACCTAATAAGTATGTATAGTAGGTCTACCTACATATGCACTCAGTCATTGCACCCTCAACTTGTGTAGATGTTACTGTACACGCGATTTAGCAATAAAACTGCATGCGAATTATTTATATACTTACTTTGATACCTGCTTTATCATTTTATTTCTCTTTAATTTGCATTAAACGCTATTAAACACAATTTAAAAGAATTAAAAGTAGCTATACGTATCTACATTGACCATATATGTATTTCTAGGCAAGCATGTACCTACTTATTCCTATTTCTTACAATAATTGTTAACGATTTCCCAATCCAACTATATAGGTTCAGGATATAGGTATAGGATACATAATTCCATCTACCTATACATTCTTTATGCTAAGTAAATATTAAAATATGGAGATTTCAATTACATATTTAAATCGAGCAAAAGCAAGTTTGAATAATAACTTAGTACAATTTCCAAAAATATTAGCGATACACAATTCAACAATTACATATAATATAATCTTTCATGCAGGTATTAGGTAATAAGTTCTACAAAAGCATCTCTATAGTCTCCTCACATAGTAGTGCGTAGCCTCTGTTGATGAGGTTGATGAGGCGACTATCTATGTATGATGATTCATGTAAGTAGTTATAGTACCTACACAAAAATATGAATGCTGAATAAACAAGAAGAAAACATTAACAGAAAAATGCGGCAAAAAGATTAGATTCTAATGACATGAGTCGCAGGCATCCAATCACACAGACCCACCACAATACTTACCTACCGATATTCAAAATAGGTTTTTGTATTAAGTCACTTCTTCTGGAAATATTTTATATTTGCTATAGAAGGTATTGTATTGCAACAAAAACTCTAATGAAATTAATATAGAGTTCCAAATATGTTCCCAAGTCATGATAAAAAAAAAACAATTGCCTGATTTGAGTAAACGTAATTAGGTGGGTCACCTTATTAGGTTGGGCTTTTGTCCTTTAACTAAACTGTTCCTAAAAATCATTACAAATAATGACTATTCGTTTTCACGATTTGGTCATCATGGGCAGCATTAACTAAATATTAATAAAAACACTTAAATATGTTGTTATTATAGGTACTTAATATGAACAAATTCTTAATAATATAATAATATTTCTCAATACTTAATATCTACCTTATATAGAACAGTGGTGGTACAACTTGGACTTAGGCACAAGATTTGGAGCTTCTACAAGCCCAATAAATAATTATCCATCTGCATACTATTAACTAATAAAATATAGTTTATAACATTAGGTTTCCTTTGTAGGTATAGGCAGTAGGCATGTAAAATTAGACAGAAAACCACACGCTATAAATTTTTATTTCAACAGTGACTTAATAAAAAAATATTTCTTAATCTTTTGTGTGAAACTACTTTCTTTCATGACGTGGGGGTGCTTGCCCCCCATCCCTTGCCCATGTTCGGCTGCCTTAGTTTCGTTACGATACGCCCATGAAATTTGTCGTGATGGACCCAAGCCACACGAGTATGGCGCGCGCCGACACAGCAATAAAAGTCGTCAATTTTATATGAAATTATAATAATTTCAAGTGAACTCACAATAATAATACACAAGTGTATATATAATATGTATAATGCAGGGATATCTAATAGGTAGGTACTGTACCGATCACAAGAATGTCGATGATTATTATTATGTTGTATGTAAGATACATAATAATACTCACTTTTTATGTTGGATGATACAATTTGTAAAATTATAGTTCTTTGGGTGTGTTGATAGCTTTAACTTGTAATAATATTATGTCTATCTGACTACATCTTACACATACCTACTCTGCCTAGTAACTACACCTAGGTACTTTGTTTTTACTAACGTATAAAACTTTGTGGATTCATCCATTTCATTTTTGGAACTTAGGTAGGTTAGGTAACTACCTGAAATAGGAACCATTAATTCCCATTTCATCACCTTATTGCATGCCTTTCCTCTTATCTACTTATGTCTAAAAGACAAGTTAATTTGAAAAATATTAGCTAGATGTAGAGTTTAGGTAACAAGTATAAATAATTTAGTTCATATGGCTGATTTTAAAAATCTTACCCTTCTAAGGCTGGCCACACACGTCCCGAAGTTCAGTTCCGGAATCGACCGTTTTGCAAAAAAGTTCCGATCAAAACCTCTCTCTGAATTCAGCGTCACCCCGATTTTAAATTCAGAAAGAGGTTTTGGTCGGAACCTTTTTGCAAAACGGTCGATTCCGGAACTGAACTTCGGGACGTTTGTGGCCAGCCTATGTACTTTAGGAAGTTATAGGTACATTTTTATGTATGATGCACTCAAACAGATTATTCTAATTTCTCTGGGTAGCGACATTGGTATACTTATGCCCAATCCCACCAACTTACACCTAGGCAGGGGACCCCTAAATAATTTCCATACAAAAACAGAGATAATATAATATTTATACATCGGTTGGACAGCAGCAGAGGCAGCAGAGAGCAACAGATCCATATGAAATTCTACATGCGACTCTCCTAGTTGGGGAGATTCTGGGTGGAGATATTTGGGCACCTAGCGTAGGAGAGTAGCATGTAGAATTTCATATGGATCTGCTGCTGTCTGCTGCCTCTGATGCTGTCCAACCGATATATAAATATTATATTATCTCTGTTTTTGTATGGAAATTATTTAAGGGTCTCATTCCTAGGTGTAAGTTGGTGGGATTAGGCATTAGTTAACTTAGTAGGTAGGTGTAGCTACACGAATGTGTGAAAATATAATTAAAGAGGTACATCATCAATATTGTATGCCAAGACATTATTATTGAAGTTAAAGAAAACTAAAGGAGGCAAAGCTTCGTGCGGAGGATGCGGGGGACAGAAGGACTCGGAGCAGTTGTGTATATAGGGGGGGGGGGCGAGCCCCCCCCCCCCGAAATGTTGAACAATTCTTTAAAAAACGTTCTTTTAAAACATGAAAGTTACTCAAGTTCATCACTTCACCCATTATTAAAAAAAAATCTCCTGCGGCGCTATTCTTCCTTGTATTTTTTGCACACAATCTTAATACCAACCTAAAACACGACCTTTTTCACTTACATTCACGAAAATTTTAAATAAGGTTAATGGTTAATGGTTTTAAGTAGGTAGGTATAGGTACTACTCTCATTCTGCAGGTTGTACATTGGCCAGGTTTATTAATTTACTTAAGTTCAGAAAAACTTATATAGCTACATACCTAAGCTAAACGGTCTATCTGAACTAGCTGCTTAGCATTATTATGACTGTTTTTTCTTGGCCAAATAGTCTTTCAAACTTTTCCTATTTGCTAGGGACCCTCCCCTGGTATTTTTTTTTAATTTCGGGCGAAAAATCAGTGCCTATGCCAGATGCCTATGGAAAGTGTTAATCCGGCACTGGCTGTCTGTAAAATCAAGTTAAAATATATTATAATGCTTGTAGGGAAATGAGTGATTGCAAGACTGGTGTTGTGACAAGAATGAAAGTGAACAAACTAAGATGGTTTGGGCATGTTGAGAGAATGAATGATGACAGGATGACAAAAAAGATATGTGAATGAGCGAAGAGGGGTGAGGAAGCGCGGCCGCCCGAGACTGACCTGGTCCGATCATGTCGACCAGATCCTCAAGGATGGACGCGTTTTGAGTAAAAGGAATCGGAGAGCGTGTATGACTAATTGCATGAATGTGACGGAAGCTAGGAGTGTGTGTAAGGATAGGGCTGTCTGGCGCTCTGTCCTCTCTGCCTACCCTACAAGGGAAGTGGCGTGAGGGTATAGATAGATAGATAATGCTTGTATTAATCAAATATAGAAATTATCACAGGAATTGTGGATCACAGATCGTCATTTACCTTGAATAATTATAATGAACCCACGAGGTAGCTTTTTGGTGATAACTTTTTCCTGAAATTTCCATGGTTGATGAGTACCTATATATGTGAAAACTTTTCACAACTTTTCTAGTCACATTATACCTATTTGCTTACTTATTTTTAAATTTACCGCTTCATCATCGACATCTATGGAAAATAATGTGAAACAAATTCACTTACAAACGTCAAATTTCAATAACAGTGATAAAACAGTTTTCTTACCACATAGTTGCCGACAAGTTCCTTAACTTGTGTCAGTGGGTACCACGTTGATTTGTTGAGGAAATACATAATTTTGACAAAAATTACATGTTTTTGTGAGAAATATAGTGTCTAAGTGTATATTTTAATTTTTAAAGAGGTAATTATTTACGTACGTATTGTTATTGAGACACTATATTGGAATTTTTGTGACATATTGTTTAGGTTATGTTTAACATTTCTCTCCTTCAACACCGGCAATAAATTGGAAAAAATATTGATTTATACCCATATAAACTTATCTAATAGTACTTTTTCTTCCGATTCTGAACTTATGTTTTGATATTTCCAATATTTATCAGTGGAAACATAAATTTACAATATTGCACTCATCTACTTGGTACTTAAAATGTCAACAATTGTGTTTAACATTGAAACGAAAATTGTTTGGTTATCCAATTTATAAGAATGACATTATTAAAAAAAATGTGATCTATTTCATGTAAATTATTCACAAAGTAGTTTTGAATAGTGATTTGTAGATCCTATACCTACGTATGTTATTGCTATTGCACAACGACATATTTTTCTTTGTTTAAGGTGGCACAATGGCTCCTAAGAAGGGTGAGGAACCTGAGAAGAAACCTCTTATAGGACGTGTAGGAACCAGCTTAAAAGTTGGAATCGTTGGTATTCCCAATGTTGGAAAGTCTACATTCTTCAACGTTCTTACCAAAAGTCAGGCTGCTGCGGAAAATTTCCCCTTCTGCACTATTGATCCCAATGAAAATAAGTATTTTTATATAATATTTATAATTGAGACACGTGTATGCCTATTTTTATTATACAATTCTTCTCTCATGATAGAATGTGCAATATTCGACTATATCTCATTATGATGTTGTTTAACGTCATTGTGTTTCTCCTTGTTTCAGTACGTAGGGTACCAGTTCCTGATCAGAGATTTGATTTCCTCTGTGAATATCATAAACCAGCTAAGTAAGTTACTATTAATTGACATTGTTCTTAAAACAACTAATTATTATAGATAATGTTTCACGTGATGGCACACAAGGACCTGATTCATTTTATTTGTGCAGGAGGGAGCCGGCATACTTAAAAGTTGTGGACATCGCAGGGCTGGTGAAGGGAGCGTCAGAGGGCCAAGGATTGGGAAATGCCTTCTTGGCTCATATTAAGGCTTGCGATGCAATCTTCCATCTTTGCCGTATGTTATCTTCAGAAATTATTTACATTTAACACTATTACCTTGTTAGTATGCCTACGTTTAAGTAATTCAGGGATATTAAAAACACCACCCAAACTATTGATGTTCAGAATAAATAAGGATGTTTCCCTAATCAACTGCATTTAAACCACAATACACTACTAATTATTTTATCTTATTATATTTTGATTATTTTTATTTATCACATGATTAAGATGTCATCTTACTAATTCCTCCAATTATAAATTCTTATTCTCATTTTAGGCCTGGTGGCCTGTTGTTTGGGAATCACTAGTCTCTTGGGAGGTTGACTCCCAGCCCTTTATCTGTCTTTTTGATGGTCTGCCTGGGGTTGGCCATGCGGCACAATGTCATGTATTTCACTACATTATTTTGTTCTTGCAGGAGCGTTTGAAGATGACGAAGTGACTCATATTGAGGGAGAAGTAAATCCTGTAAGAGATCTGGAGATCATTGGAGAGGAACTGAGGCTGAAGGATGAGGAGTATCTCCTGCAGAATTTAGACAAACTTGATAAGACTGTGGGACGAGGTGGCGATAAGAAACTTAAGCCAGAATATGTAAGTCAAATAGAGAAATACCTTAGAGCCTTTACTACCTTCTTAAATCTTAAAATTACTAATAAATTAATAATTCATTTCTTCCAGGATGCTCTGCTAAAAATTAAATCTGTCCTTGTTGATGACAAGAAACACCTCAGATTCGGAGACTGGAATGCCGCTGAGGTAAAATACCTCAATTATTTATTCTGTTAAATCAAATATCCATATTAAGTGAGTAGGTACCTACCAAATATAAAATCATCAGAATAAAACTATGTAATTCTGTGTATTTTGTTAATCCCACAGATAGAAGTTTTAAACAAACATCTCTTCTTGACAACTAAACCAGCCATGTATTTGGTGAATCTCTCTGAAAGTGATTACATTAGGAAAAAGAACAAATGGTACGTAGAACTTTAATCAATTCCAATTGAATCTTTCAAGAGCATGACACTCCTTTGTATACGGATTATTATTTTTTAACTCAATTCTATGTATTCTACTATTATTATTTCTTTAAATGAATGTAGGTTTATTGAAATGAACCCAAATACATCCTTGTACACTTCACAGAGCAAGCTTGTGTTGTGAAGTGGAGTAAGTCTGCATCGGGTTCGACCCTGCCCCCACCAGATTTACGGTCATGCGTATTACCAACCTGGTATGTTACCAATAATTTGTTAATTTTCTTTTTCTGGCCTAGGTTACCCAAACTAAAGGAATGGATTGACAAGCACGACCCTGGGGCCATCATTATCCCATTTTCCGGAGCTTTTGAAAATAAACTAATGGATTTGGAACCCGAAGAAAAGGCCAAGTATTTGAAGGATAACAACATCACCAGGTGAGATATTACAAAGTCAGATTTTTCAAATAAATTTACATAGTAGATATGTGCGCCGCACAGGTACGCCGTCATGGTCGCAAATTATGTTGGCGCATTCCGTGAAAATCAAAATGTGAAATGTGGCCGTCCTCGGCCCTCTACATCTCTGCGGCCCATAGTCCCCGGCCTACTCACGGAGAACACCACTCAAACCCGGAGAGGTGGCAGCCCTCCCTACCTTGACGAAAGCGGTGATCTCAAATTAATTTGGAACTAGTATGTGTTGGCAACAGTGAGATTTTATATTTTCTATTGAAAGTCTACAACAATATTATTATTCTATGGTCTACAACTGTTGCCACTATGGTTGCCAAAACGCTACATGCAGCGCCCTCATCGTAATCAATCTTTTTCTCGACAGATTGTACTAGATTATGTTCTACCGATTATACTGTTCTTTTATTCTAAGATTTGACTCAGGTAATCTTAAAGTGACAAAACGTGCTCACCTTCATGAATACAATACATGCATACTCGCGTGAAATGTGCTTCGATAATTTCTATATGAAGTGTGTCAAACTGACATCTACCATGCATCTGTGGCCAACCTGCGACCCCCCTAGGTGTCACTTTGTGGCTCGTGCAGAAGTGATAACATAAGAACCAGCAGTGCACCCGAAAGATCCAGTTTTCAAGTTTTTTTGTATTTTTTGTGTCGATTTTATGATTTTCTGGTATTATTTTATTTACAAAATAAGGAACGACTAATAGATTTCGTTCTTCTATCATTCAGATGTCCTAATTGAGGATGCAAAAGGTGAGGACCAGCAATTATGCATGGATTCTTATTACTGAGACTCCAAAGAATGAAAAAGACCATGTTGCTGGCAACTGCAGTGGTCGCCTCTAGTCCCTTCCCCTCCCTTCTTCATCCCCTATGGTAATTGTAAACGAATATGTCGTTATTATAGAGACCCAATATTGAGGTGGTCGTGAAATTTTAGTATGTTGTATAGGTCGATACGATAGTGAATAATCCAATTTTTCAAGATTTTCCTCCTACCCCCTCCACCACCTTTAAAAAACCTTAAAAAAGCACTGTTATATATTATGCAATGTATCTTCGTTATTTCGCATTTTTGACTATCCCCAACAAAAATCTATTGTTGTATACGAAAATGCATCCAGCGCCTCTTCTATTATGCAAAGAACGGAGTTACATATTTTGCGTTACACTTTGACTTCAGCAGGATTCACGGAAATTCTCTCCCTCCCCCAACCCAACAAATATTTTTGCTTATTGCAACAGGTTTTTTTAAATCAGAACCTGGTGCTGAAAAGGTTGGCTACCCATGATCACGGGCCTAAATAGGTTGCTTCAAATAAACGTGTTGCACTGAGTGTGCCTGTGCAATGTGCATACATAGTATGCACTAGCGGATTTAGGGGGGGGGCTAGGGGGCTGAAGCCCCCCCCCCCCCCCCCCCCCAAAACCATGAGTTACAGTAGTATATATAGAACAAATCTAGGGGTTTCAGCCCCTTAGCCCCCCCCAAAACGTTGAGTGACAGTACTTTTCGCATAACGATTCAAAATTTTAGGCGAGGACCAAAAAAAAAAAAAAAGGTGACAAAAAGATATTTCTCGAAAAAAATTTTTAAACACTACTTCAGCCCCCCCCCAAAATGAAATCCTGGATCCGCCACTGATAGTATGGTACCTACTATGTACCTACACCGGAAAATGTTTCTGCACTCTACAAAAAACGAGGCGGCGATTTTCCTTGCATCGGCCGCACCGGCCCACCAGTCCACCTATCTAAATATTTCCACGCGCAATTTGCAAAACATGACATTATTTTATCGACAAAAGGATAATAATAGAAATGTAGATTCAGGTAAATACATGTAGGTATCTGCCGTGTCCATAGCTAATTTCAAGTCATTCAAATATCATTTGTAGACGTGACGTTACCACAGGATAAAAAATATGTCGGCGGGACTTGAAATGATCCCAACAATTTGTATTGAATACAAAATAAGGATGGTAATACCAATAATAATGGTAGGTAATCAGGGATAATGACAATAATATGGAGTGATGAGATGAAATGGAGGTTGGATTATTTGATTGGACAGTTTCGTCCCACTATTATGTCCCTATGTATGTAGGTGTAGTGTAGGTATCTACCTGATAGCGTTTATTGCCTTTTGTGCATTTTTATTTTACGCCACCTACCATAGGCGTACATAGTGCGTTTTTATTTCGAATTTATCGTGAAAAATGTCTCCCGATTTACGCACCCACGACCGATCTCTAGCGTTTTCCAGAACACTAAATAAATACTCTATCAAGTACCTACTCTTATTTTTTTCATTTTCCACAAACTTGTCAGTGGCCGCCCTAGTTTGTGCGGGGCCCCGTGTCAGTCTATTTTGCAGATCCCTTTACATGTAGAAAATCGCGCGACATTCTAAAGGAAAGGTTTTACTGATACTTTTCGTTTAAATCGATTCATAAGTAAAAAAGTTATCAAGCTATATTATTTTAGGTTGACCAAGTGGCGCTTAAGTCATTTTGTTCTAGAATACTCTTTTTGTTTAAAATAAAAACAAAACCGCATAATGATAGGCAATTATTGTAATTCGTCAAAATTTGTGTTTTACCCCTTTTTATAATCTCCAAATTGTTAACTTATTGATCATTTCGGCGTTATTTTGGTTCTCGAGACATTAAGTATGCGTATTATTTTAGTATCGGTGTTATAATCATTAAATGAAGCATTAAATAAATACGCTACCTATCAATTATAATAGTCCGATATCCAAATTTCAGAAGAATTCCTTTCCCTTTCATATACCGCCCCGCCTACCGCCAATATTCAAATTTAGAATAGAAGCATAATAACTACAACAGGTCCACTCTATCTAATATAAATTATTATATTCAAATTGCGGCTTTTCCTCCCCCAATGTACGTGGCGCCATTGTCCCAAATTTAACCACGAACGATGCTAATCCAAGGGACGCGGACGTGCAGTCGCGCCATTATGATTGTTTTTATCTGAAATAATTGTCCACTCACGTTTATTATTGTTATTATTCTGTTAGAATATAATACACTTATTATATTTTATTTGGCCGTAATTGTTTCGGCTCGAATGTTATTATTTTAGTTAATCTACCTACACGTATTCATCTTTTATGTCGAAACTATTGGGAAAAAATCTTTATTGACCACTAATCGACAACTACAATTGAGAGTTCTCGAGAGGAATTTTCGCTATATGTATCTACATTCTACACCGGATAATCCTACTTCTGATTACGACGATTAGATAATCGTAAATCGGTAGTATCACCATGATTCTATTCTAGGTTATGAAATTTTTTCGAAAACTTTTTAGTTTCCAAGACAAATGCCTGGTACTGGGATCACACTCTGTGTTTTTGCCGGGTGTGTATCTAACAGCTATCAACATTAAACATAATATAATAACGGCCCTGGTTTTCCCTGAAGTCTTCACGAGTTCGCCAAATCTTAAAATCGTACCCATTACTTAGATTAAAAATGGTCAGTTTTATATAATTTGGGTAATGATAGACTATGAATGCGATCTTTTTATAATATGCAATAATGTTATTTTCTCACACTTTACCAAAATAACTTACGCTGTATGTAGATGGGAAAGTTTTTAGAATATCCATTGGTGTAAAATAAATGCGATAATCTACGAAAGAAATTTAAAAAAAAATCTATGATTTGCGAGCGAGGGACAAAGCTAGAGTTGACGCTTTCGAGATGCGGTGTTGGAGGCGCATGCTGCGGATCCCATGGACTGCAAGAAGGACAAATGCCTCTATCCTACAAGAACTTGGAATCACATCGAGATTGTCATCTCTATGCTTGGAAAGAATTCTCCAATTTTTTGGACACATCGCTCGCAGAGGGGGAGATTTCGTAGAAAAATTTCGTGACCCTTTCCAGACCCCTATTATGGGGGAGGCCTCCACACGCTCAACCTAGGCCTGGCCACTGGGCATCTGTAACTGGGTGTTGTAATATTGAACCCATTCTCCCCCCCCCCCCCCTTAGCAGTAAGAGGGAAAGACTTTGCAGTTAGCATGAATTGCATTCTATGATCTTTAGTGTAGGCTGATCGAAGAGTTTGCATCACACCTAGTTTTTGTAAAACCTTAATTTTTTTTCTAGTGCTCTTGATAAGATCATCGTACAGGGATACAAGGCTCTGCAGTTGGAATATTTCTTCACAGCTGGACCTGATGAAGTCAAAGCCTGGACTATTCAGGTACTGATCATCTTTATGCCCTTTCCTCCTACATATTATCCCATCTGTGGGACACACTCAATAAGAGATTCTTATTGTTGCCAACTTATTAAATATAGTCATGCACCCTAAAGGAAGTATTTTGCAATGTTTAATAGTTAAATTAAACTGGTTAAGCATTCACTTTGACAATTACTTGAACTCTGGACAGAAATTTAATTTTGTGTAGATACTCAGAAGAACTTAGGGAGGTATGAGGCTTTACTGTTTTCACTTTCACCTAATGCGTAAATAACAAGGTGGCATGGGATAATTACAATACATTAAAAATTATCTTGATATAAAATACAGGTCATCGAAAAATAATGCCCTGATTTTAAAAAAGGTGTAACTTTGGAACCCTTTCATTTTGCCCTCATCAAAATTCATCTCTTTCTTGACAGACTGTATATTCGACTTTTATTATAATTCCAGAAAGGAACCAAAGCACCACAGGCAGCTGGTCGTATCCATACAGATTTTGAGAAAGGATTCATTATGGCTGAAGTGATGCACTATAAGGATTTCAAAGAAGAAGGGTCAGAAGCTGCGGCAAAGGCTGCAGGCAAATATCGTTCTCAAGGTTTGTAAAGATATATCTACACATTCACATTCACCCAATGAGTCGTTGTTTAGGATTATGGGTAGGTATGTCTCAAAAGATAAGATAGCGATGCTGGGAGGGATGAAGAATGATTTTTGAGGGGGAAATATGTCATTACAGTAGAGTCTTACTAATCCGGCACCATTAAAAACCAGCAGGTGCCGGATTACTGGAAAGGTTGGATCACTGGATTGTATGGGGAAGTTCAATAACTTATTAAAATACATAGCCATTAATTGAGCGTAGGGAGCAGCAGAGGTTGTGGGGGTGGAGAGAATGGGCTGGATTAGCGAGACTACCCTAACGATTTAAATGCGGTTAACTTCGGAGCATTGCCAGGAATGTAAAGACTGCGAATAGAATGCTGGGAAATGTGACATTTCTTGTGATATATCTAATCTCTTTAAGTTTATGTATTCACCTTTAACCATAGACTTTTGTATTAAGTACCATTATCGCTTAATTCCTTAATTCCTAAGTAACTAATACAGTTTTTACAACCGTGAGAACAAAATTTCAAAAACGTTGCCTACAAAATGTCAAAATTCTCCATACGATTTGACAGTTTGTAGGCACCAGTTTACTTCACTACTAGCATTGAGTATGCCATCTAGGTACTTAATATAAAAGTCTATGCCTTTATCTGACACTATGATACGACAGTATTTTGTCATAGAGTAGAATTCATCCTATTTGGCGCGTGGTCCCGGCGCAGCGATCGACTGTTTTTCGTAGTTTTCTTTTTTTTTCGTAGTTCGATGTAGTTCACCGTTTTGCCACCGCGAGCCAAAAGGGATGAATTTGACTCTACAATAAATTACAAAAATATAACAATAATGTTATGGACCTAGGATGAGTGAGACCATTCCAAACAAACCTATACTGCAGACAGTTGTTTTGAAAAAGTATGAATTAATGATTCTTAAACAATGTTGTTTCACATTTCATATGAGTGTGCTAATGTTATTTTACAGGCCGGAATTATACAGTGGAAGATGGTGACATAATATTCTTTAAGTTCAACGCAGGTGCTGGCTTGAAAGACCCCAAGAAGAAATGACGTGACAAAGTGATGCTCCTGCTGGTGCACTTACTCTATTTGAATATGATTCTTTTCTACATGTTTGTTGTGCCCTAACTCTACTCTACTGCATCCTATATAGTCGGCGGACATAATATCATAAACATTTTATCTTTATGGAATGTCAGGCTGAGCTGTCACAGGAACTAAGTACCGTGGAAACATCGTTTGTACTGGATCAGTCACATGACCCTTGGCAAGAAAGGTGGCAAATTTGAATTTTATCATTATAACCTAAAACTTCTTCTTCTTCTTCTTTAACAGCCTCTTTCCCTCCACTGCTGGATATAGGCCTCTTCCTTTGTCTTCCACCATTCTCTGTTTTGGGCTCTTTGTCTCCACCCATGTCCCACCGACTCGATGATATCATCGGCCCATCTCCTCTGTGGTCTCCCTACACTTCGTTTACTTTCGTAGGGTCTCCAGCTTAGTATTTTGGGGGTCCATCTGCCGTCCTTCTGCCTCGCCACATGACCCGCCCACTGCCATTTTAGTGTCCCTACTCTCTCCGCAACGTCCGAGACCCTTGACCGTCGTCTTATGTCTTCATTTCTAATACGGTCTCTCAAGGATACACCTATCATTCGTCTCTCCATTGCTCGTTGAGTACATTTCAATTTGTGGACACTTCTGGCAGTGAGCGACATGGTTTCAAGACCGTATGTTGTCACGGGCAAAACACAGGAATTGTATACTCTGGCTTTTAGATTGTTCGGGACTTCCTTGTTGTCAAATACATGTTTTAATTTCCCGAAAGCAGCCCAGCTCAGCCCAATTCGTCTTGGTAGTTCGGCGGTCTGATTTTCTTTGCCCAATTTAATTTTATGTCC
This sequence comes from Ceraclea dissimilis, assembly GCA_963576895.1. Taxonomy (NCBI): domain Eukaryota; kingdom Metazoa; phylum Arthropoda; class Insecta; order Trichoptera; family Leptoceridae; genus Ceraclea; species Ceraclea dissimilis. The sequence continues at coordinate 9,226,535 of OY756365.1, forward strand.
AAGGTAAATATATTCATCAACAGCGTCAATAGTTTCATTTCCAATGCAAATGCTGCGTGAAGTTGGACTTAAAATCTTGGTTTTGTCAATGTTCATTTCCAGACCGATTTTTCTAGAGGCTTCATATAATTCTGTTACCATAGTTTCCAGTTCCGACAATTCCTCGCTTACTATCACTATATCATCCGCGAAGCGGAGGTGATTCAAGTATGTACCGTCTATTTTAATGCCTTTATTATTCCAGTTCACGGTCTTGAAGACATCTTCTAATGCTAGAGTGAATAGTTTTGGGGATATCGTATCACCCTGTCTTACACCTAAAACTATCTTCCATATATCTTCTCTTTACCAAAAATAACCCTTACTTCATCAACTTATAATAATGCTGAGTTAAACAACGCCAAAAAGCTTCTGCCAACGATCAGCTGATGCGATGTTTCCACCCTTCAAATGTTCAGCCTGACAGTCCATATATAAAAGGTCTATGCATAATATTATCACAATAATGTCTTATCCGATAAGTCAACATACAATCATTTGATTACTCCCCTAAGATTGTAAATTCAATTAAAGATTTATTCATGGTCTTGAATCTGAGCATGTATTTTAAGATAGTCCACGACGTTGATATGTATAAAATTTTCGAATGTAGGTACTAAGTATTTCTACATTTTCAGCCGCATTAGCATTATTTTGAGTATCTGAAATACTTATATTTGTACCAGTTTTTAATGTAATTTCACACTAGAATGACTTGGAGTTGCCAGGACTCTTGGTAGACCATTGCTAGAGATATTTTCAATGTGCTTTATAAATCATAGCACTTTTTGGCATAATGCTGTACATAATACTGCACATTATGGATATATTTATGTAAACTACTGCGAGATCATTTTGCAAGATCATGTATATTATGCTTATAAACTGAAGGCTATATTTTCAACGCATACATACTGCTTGACATATTTGCTAGATTATTCTAATAAACTAGCTAATGGTACTGGTTCAAGTCACTCTCAAATATTAAATGGCAGAACAACTGTAAACAGAAAATTGTGTGCTTTATTAATAATTCAAACTCCTAAAGTTACTCTTCTGAAATTTATAAAATATCATATAATAGGATTCGACAATGATATCATGGAAATCATTTTGGCAGGGTAGAATAGAAGAGATTCAATGCTTTAGTGCGCGGAACATTGTTTTATATCAAACTTATTTATAATATTATTAAATAATAAAATATTATTCAATGCTGGTGCGTTTTTATTGTATTTAGTACGTGTTTTAAATTTGGCAATATTCAATAAATGAATTACTAACATCGCCGCTATCAGTGAAGAAAGTTCACATACATATTTTTAATGAAACCAGTTTTTGGACTACACTACAATTACGTCTTCAATAGAGAAACAAACCCTAGTAATTTTACGATTCACAAAAAGCAAGTGATTGGACTATTTAATAAATTTTACCGAAACTTTGTAGTATGTGAATTAAATTCGGTTCAACTTATCTATCTAAAAAATGATAACTTTTCACTATAGAGTCTTTCGCTTGTTGTAGAATGTGGAGCACACTTTTGTTTTATGGTTCTTCAATTTGAAAATTCAAATTAGGAATCTTTTTCATTCTCTCACTTGAGTTTTCATATTGTTGCCGTTGATAAAATTTTAGTTGGTCAAAGAGTCTCGATTTAATCCATATGTAAAAATGATATTCAGTGTGCAAAATCTGTTTAATCTCCCTCATCACTCGCTCATTTTGATCCAGTTTCTTTTTCCAATTGATGTGCTTCTCTGAAAATAGTAAGGCATAATTTGTGTCAACCTGGTCTGCGAATGAAATGTACACCCACATACATATGTATTTTCTATTCTGATCATGGGACGTTACGAGAAGTATTATAATGGAATAATGCTGATAAATTATTAGTTCTTCCAGCTGATTGCAGAACACATCACTTAGTGATTGTGTTTATCTGTTAATATTTTTAGCCATGTCTAATTAACTTAATATTTTGAATATGACATATTACTATCTGACTAATTATTGCAGAACTACAATCAATAACAATCCTAGTAATTCAATTCCAACTTGGAATCGTACACTTACCTTGAAATTTCTTAAAATAGATATCAGTAGCTCCCTTAAAAAAATACTTTAACTTCTTTTCCAAGACGTAGAGAGTTTCTTCCGTACATTCAATTACACCAACTGTCGAGTAGAATCTTTCTACGTTCTGCTTAGCTTTACTCAAAGCCCAATCACTATTGAATTCTGTACAGTTTGCATGATGGCCGCAAAAGTAAGGAATGTTTAAATCTGAGGAGACTATGTGTATATTTGATATCAACAATTCAAGATTCTTTTTATAATTGTCAGCAGTTGTGGGCTCCAAATTGACACTGAAAGAAAATAAATTAAATACTGCAACAATATTGATGATGGAATAAATTCTTATAAAGCCTTCATTTCAATGAAACCTTAAACAATCTTCAGACACTTAATTACATGTTGTAAGATACTGATGACTTTGTCCTGTGAAATAAGACAAACAGATGGCAAAGTTAGGTAAGTACATATATTTTGTTTTAAATAATATCTGTAGAGGACAATCCGGAGGCTGCTCTATCTCTTTTATATTTACTAACCTTGCTTTTAATAATTCTCCTGGGTCTCTTACAATACCAAAGTGCGTAGGAGAATCCCAACCATACTGTGTGAAGTTCAAAAAGTACGAAGAGCTGTCAAAGCTCACTGGTGTACCTAAATCTCTGATAATTTTAGACACAAACTCTGACGTCTGTTTCTGTAACAAAATTAATTTCCAGAAATTATTCAGTGTTATTTAAATAAAAAATCACATGTATTAACTACACACACGCATTTCTAATAGTTATTGCTATTGTAACTGGGCTGGGATTTTCGGTAACTGTCACATTATTTCTTTTTGGACATTTTTGGTATAAGTCACATCCAAGTTAATAGCTCAGTCATCCCAAGTCATCCTAGGAATCGATGTATGGAGAAGTCGGCAAAATTAATAACAGATTGGACTCTATGCAGTATGATACCTTAGGTTGGGGTGTTTCAGAATATCAGGTCTCCCCCTGACGCGTCACCCCCCTGCCCCCCCCGAATAGGTCCCCCTATGTGGTTTTCCTCAATTTATCGAAAAACAGTAAGAGATGGAAGAAAACTGTCAACGACGAAAATAGCCCTTAATAAATTCTCTACAAAATGAGTCTGACACATTTTTTGATAGGACTAGTAATTTACCCGCAATAGCCGGTGAAAGTCACGTATTTTTTTGTTAAGAACAAAAAAATATTTTACATACTCATATTGTTGAAAATTCATAAGTTCTACAAGAAAATGGCCAAAGAATGAAATAATTGCTATAGTTTTAGCTATAAAATGAGCCAATTTTTATTTTTGCATGTCTCATAGTTTTTGACTTATTACAAAAAATTACAGGGACAAAAGTCTTTAAAATGGAACTTTTCATACAATTTGTATTGAAATGCTATGATATTAAAATTTAGGTGACGCCTGTTTTTCACAAGTATGAGAAAGATAAAAAATGTATTGGAGTACGATTGGGTCTTTTTATTATTTTAAGATATAATCCTTTCGAAGTTGAATACACTTTTGCCAGTCATGTTTCAAAGCCATTATCCCAGTTTTCCAGAAGGATTCGTCAAGGTTAGGATGGGTCAAAAGCATTGGCACCCGGCGATTCGAGGGTTTCTACAAGTCCTGTTCTGAAGTTAAGATGAACACTTCTGATTTAAATCAGATCAATGGAATCTCTGCTATCACCTAAGCAATAATTCAGCGACCTTTGAAAAATTAATCGATGATTTTATCGACGTTCTCCGGAACTACTGCATATTATTGCCTACCACTTCGAGTATTGTCTTTGACACCATGCTGTGCTCATTCAAAATCTGCCACTTATTTTCTAATCATGGCATATGATGGAACAGACTCCAGTAATGAATCCGATATCTCTTTTATGGTTCGTATCGGTCTATAATATTATATAAAATAATATTTTATCACGGATTGCGGTTGAAAATTTCATATATTCACAAAAATTTCAAACACGTTGAAAAAAAAATGGTGCCAAGAGTGCTAGATTCGTCCTATCGTTCTCAAATTTTGTAAATAGCCCTAATGAGGTTTATATTATCTATATCAATAATAAACTGAAACTGGCCAGTACATTTTTTTCTCAGGGCTACGAAGTGTTCAACCAGCCATCGTATATTACACAGACATACACTAAAGTTTCTTCTATAAAGATCTTGACGAATCCTTCTGGAAAACTGGGATAATGGCTTTGAAACATGGCTGGCAAAAGTGTCGAAAGGATTATATCTTAAAATACTAAAAAGATCTAATCATGCCCCATTACAGTTTTTATCTTTCACAGATTTGTGTAGTGTATATTAAACAGACGTAACCTAAATTTTAATATCACAGCATTTCAATACAAATTGTATGAATAGTTCGATTTTAAAATCTTCTGTCCCTGGAATTTTTTGTAATAACTCAAAAACTATAAGTCGTGTAAAAATAAATAATAGCTCATTTTATAGCTAAAACTATAACAATTAATTCATTCTTTGGACATTTTCTTGTAGCACTTATGAATATTCAACAATATGAGTATGTATAATATTTTTTTGTTCTCAACAAAAAAATACGTGACTTTCACCGGCTATTGCGGGTAAATTACTAGTCCTATAAAAAAATATGTCAAACCCATTTTGTAGAGAATTTATTAAGGAATATTTTCGTCGTTGACAGTTTTCTTCCATCTCTTACTGTTTTTCGATAAATTGAGGAAAACCACATAGGGGGACTTATTCGGGGGGGCAGGGGGGTGACGCGTCAGGGGGAGGAGGGGGGAGACCTGATATTCTGAAACACCCCAACCTAAGGTATCATACTGCATAGAGTCCAATCTGTTATTAATTTTGCCAACTTAGGGCTGCATTTTGACTGAGCTATAAATAATCGTTGTGATAACAGACTCGCCCTACTGGCACAGCTCATTAATCAAACATTTGTGTCTATGGGAGTGAGGAGTGGAGGTATGTTAGGCAGTAAGGCCTTTTTTATCTCATTCCCACTCACGTAAATCACAAGGAAAAACTCATGTCTTCGGAGATTTTTAATTATTAATTTGATCTGCCGAATAATTGTAAAATGCCCATGTTAATTTTGGCGTCGATATTTACGAAATTTAGAAACAAGCACCCAACAGTAGACAAATGTAATCCGATAAGTAAATAGAATTACTATAAGGCAGGGATGTGTTCACTAAAATATCACTGGGTAAGGCATACCACGACTTTATAGTGATGGCAAAGCATTTTCCCGTTCGATGTAACTATTCGATGTCTTTTCTACGTTATTTGCTAATGATTATTATGCTGTTTTGAGTCGATAGCTTGGTTTATAGCATACTAGCATTAGAAAAATCGTATACTTAGCGCAAAATTTATTCTCAAATAGTTTGAAGTCCTTGCCTGGTATTTTGATGATACCCTGCCCGGCTGGTCTGTACCAAGACGAAAATGTCTGAAATTGTTTGGTCCCTGAAGCCATTTCAGGATCAATACAAACATTTCACTACCGCTTCGTAATCCATGATTGAACATTAAAACATGCTCATTCAATGTTATCAATCTCTTCATATCAGAAATACTTTTTGTCACTCTTTTATTAAGGTTCGATGATTCAGAAGTAGCAATGTTGATATTCTCTTTTTGTGTATCGCATTCAACACAGAACAAAACATTTTGAATTAAAAATATGTACAAACACAAAAACAACAAACATATAAACAAAGCAATTCTCGTATTATGAAATTTAGTAATCGCGCGCATAATTCAAAATAGGAATGTCAAACCATTATGATTTCTTTGTTTTGAACAATTACAACGTAGTTGTAAAATAACATGAAGACGAGTATAGTGTTTAGAATAGTTTAAATAACTAAACGCGTTCATATTTTTTATGCAGTATCATCTGAATACAGTACAAAACTAACTTAATAAAATGTCAGTAGGTCATCTGACTCAGATTTCGAATCTCATCTCCCATAGCTTTATATAGCTAGGTACTCCCATGAATAAGAAAATCGCTAGGTAGTAGGTACTCCAATTAAACGTATTTTCATATAAGCGCTAAATAAAATAATACGGCAAATTAAACCTAAGGTGTACTGGAAACTGGAAGATATCAAATAAATTATCAGTAGGAATGATTTTTTGTTTCACATTTTGAAAGTGGAGGATATTTTATATCTTTCGTAAATATCATTTCAGGAATTATTGGTAGGTAAGGTACAAATATTTCTATACATATTATACAGCAGAATTTTATTCTAAACAGTTATGGATTGTATTATGAAAAAAATATGTATAAATAGGTCTGTACTATTTAAGTACTTAGTATTTTTTCAAAGTATTTTGTACTCACATATTATAAAATATAAGTCCCACATACCTTTAATACCTACAAATTGTTTTATTTCAAATCGTTTAAACAGAGAACAAGCATATAACAAACTTGTTGCACCGGTATTCAAGCGTGAGATCATCCAAATTGAATTGAGTGACGTACTACTAGGTATAAAGTACCACCTCTATAGCTCTATACATAAACCTCCGCATTTGTGCACTGCAATAGGTATTCGTGCAATATCTTTTATATTTTATACAAAGAAGATTAAAATAACTTAGTCTTATTTTCCAGTTATTAATATAATTTTATAGGCATTTTGAAACTTAAAGTGAACCTCAATATTCTGATATATTAGGTGGAATAATTAACCCATTACTTGTCGCTGTAATTTTTAAAGGTACCTGCCCTAAAACCACTAGTGTAGCTTTGTTTCATTAAACCATCATTACAACCTCGTCTGCGGCGCTATTCTCTCACTTTTTATACCATAACAATATCAAAATTTTAGATGCCGCACTCCAGCTTTTTGAAATTTAGATTTCTATAAATAGGGGGGCGGCAAATTTGGCTTCCGCCCCGGGCGACAGAAACCCACGTTCCGCCACTACCTAAAACTACGTCATCATTAAAAAATATTTTCTATTTATGTCTAATAATAAAATTATCCTTGACATGAGCATTGCGTTCGTGCAGTTCAATAATAAAAATAACAATGATATGCAGAACTAACATTTATTATGTATACCTAGGTACTTATAAAATTATTTTACTCTGTAGTGTTATCGAGATAAAAAACCACCGATCAAGTCGTATATGGATATGGGATATGCCTTCAATGGATTAGTAGAAAAACTACGACTATCACAGCTGATAGGTACATTAATATACCTACATATGGTAGATCTACTTAATATTCAGTGTTTTTAGGTAGATCTGACTACCTTTCTGAGTGGTAGATTCTGGGTTTGTTAAATTACAAAATCTTCGAAATTAATATTCAAGCATAAATTTGAATTTACCGCTATATACAATAAAACTTATTGATGTACGAGGGGGTGCCCAAAAATAACCGAACTTTTGTTGTGGAGAGCGGAGTTTTTTTAGTAGCGCATTCTAACTTTAAGAGTGCATAGAGCCATCATTTTTGATTCAGTAAGCCAAAAACCGTTGCTAAAAAATTCGGCTCTTGTTGTTTTTTTATTCCATTGACGATATGTTAAATAATTGATTTTACGTATGACGAAAGGTCAATTAGAGCCCTTTACACTCTGATTGGCATTGATCTGATAATGATTTTTGTTATTGTTAATTGTAAAATATCATATCATCTGTAAAAATTGACGAGTCCAGGTGCCCGAATGGGCCTACGGACGATATAAAACAATAAAATTGAAAAACCATTGTCTCGTGTACTCGTCGTTTTTTCGTGGCTCTGGTAAAAACCGCGTTGCAATTAATTTTTTGCTTCATGTTTGGTGAAACTAGCACAGAATCTCTTGGAATGTTAAAGATGAGTTACAAACCAAGTTTGGATCATTTCAGAATACTTTTTTCAAAGTTGAGCATACTCCTAAGGGACCTTGTAATTGTTCGGTAGTAAAAAATAGAAGCACGAATTTTGGCAGTCACATAATATCCCTAAATCTTCTTTAAAATTCACTCTACTGAACTCCAAGTCACTCCAGGTCAGCTTCACGGCTTCTTTAATTATTTAGAGTCGATATTTTAGTTTAATTTAGGTTTAGACCTACCGTAGCGAGATTTTTCATCAATTGACATTGAAACTGTTCTATATTGGATCTTTTGCTTTTTTTGAGTTTTTGTGTCAGTTTTTCTGAGCAACAAGCAAAACTTTCGTACAGTGTGTAGTTCTCGAGAATCAGCCACCGAAAAAAAACGACGAGCATACAAAACAACTGCCACTAAAAACACACAAGTCGAACGGAACGTTCCTTAGCAACGATTTTTAGCCTACTTCCTCAAAAATGATGGCTCTATACACTTCTAAAGTTAGAACGCGGTACTATGAAAACTCTGCCCTCCACAACATCAGTTCGGTTATTTCTGGGTACCCCCTCGTATATTTCTAAATAGATCGAGCAATATACATCAATTTTGAATTTATTATACCTGGTATAAAAGCAATTAGCACCTCTACAATCTACATATCAGCGAAAGATATTAATTAAAGGATTTTCATATTCCAATTTAATTTCCAACAATCATTAATTTGTGAGAATTAGCTAAACAAATTTATAAAATGGTGGACTCGGGCATAAAAAACATATAAAAAACGACAATATTTTGCGATCGTCACCACGTGACTACCAGACTACTAGAAACGATTAATAGACCAATCAACATTCAACATCAATTCATTTATATTTCCTTCGCCGGCTACGTGAACGTGTTTACGTTTTGCAACGTACCTTGCCGTCATTCGTGCTAAAAATCGTATTATCTGCTAATAATATATTATAATAATATGTATTTTCGTTTTCATTAGTAGAGAAAATCTTTCATCACCGATTAGGGATAAATAAAAATACATATTGTAAACGTGGTGTGCCCTTCCCTATTCTTATTCCCTGTTAACTTTTGACCTGTCAAAATATTTCTGGAAAAGTTATGGAAAAGTGGAAACATTCTATGACATTCTCTTCTCTAATATATATCTAATCTATGCTCTTCTCTTCTCTCTGGTTCATTTCTCGTTTGTTTTGCGGCCGCCAGCTGATTCGTCTCGTATTGTACAATTTATTAATTACCCATTACTATTGAGGAGTAAAATAAAAAGTAAAATGGCATCGCGCGATAAAGATGAGGATTTTCAATATACTCGCGAAGAAGTCGAAAGATTATCTGACGCATTAAAAGATAAGGAATTCAGGAAACTGTTTACAGATTATTGCGAAGAAATACAAAACCCAGAAAACCGTAAGTTGTATCAGTCCGAGATCACTCAATTAGAGAAGCAACGTGGTGTTGATATTACTTTTTTCAACCCGGTGGCCGGTTATGTAATCAAAACAAGTGTCGGAGGAGACACGAAAGCATTTATTAATGTGTGTTCTAACGAAAATGTTGAAAAGCCTTCATTCACAGTGCAAGAGAATGATGGGAAAAAGGGGGTTTGTTGGATGATACCTCATGTGATGGCTCCTCCACACGATGATCTAGACAACAACAAGAATAAATGTATCGTGTATGATGTAATTTTTCACCCAGGTACCATGAAATTGGCTGAGAAGAATCCCCAGTTTAAGAAAATGCTTAATAATACTGCATGTGATGCTGTGGAATCAAATTACAAGGTAAGCCTGGACCGGAAAAATTTAAAGTTCCCAAAAACTTCCTACAAAGGCTTTGCATTGGCGTCTGCCATTAGGAAACCAATTGAAAACTTTGTGAAAAGCGACGAACCTTCTGAAGACCTAGAAATATTAGAGAGTTTATATCCACAAAAGATTCATACCCCTATTGTAGATACAATCACCCGAACAAACGTTGATACACCAGAGGAGGCGAACCTTAATGAGGATAAGTTCCCTTATGCAGTTCCTAAGTATATTATAAAGCAAAGGCGAGATGTGGATATGTCTGAATACACCAATGATAGAGACTCTGGGAAGAATATTGCTATGCCTTCAGCACTTGTTGTGGAAGTTATGTTGCCACTGTTGTCATCCTCAGCGGAAGCAAAGTTAGACGTGAAGAATAAACATTTGAGTCTTGTGTCTGATACACCTGCCAAGTATAAGCTGGATGTGACTCTTCCATATGCTGTGAATGAGGAAGAGGGATCTGCTAAGTTTGATCTTAACAAGAGGTTATTAGTGATTACTTTACCCGTAGTTGTGGAGAAGACAAGTGTAGTGTGGAGGAGTAGGGAAGATAGTGGAGTAGAAAGTGATTGTAATTCTCCTTGTGGAAGTGATGAAGATAATAATAATGCTTTAGTGAAGGAACTGCCCCCAGTGGAATGTATACAACAGTCTATAGAAAGTGACGCATATCGGACTAACAATAATAAAATTAACGAGTTTCTAAGTGCTGACATTATGTACACAGTGCCTCCCTATACTTGCCACGTTCTAGATAATACTCTAGCATTTACAATACATGTTAAGAATGTTGATTCTGAATCTTTAGTGTATCAATTACTTCCTGATAATTCATCCGTACAATTCAAATTCCATTCTATTGGTGCTGGTTACTTTCCTATTCATTACGCTTTGTTTTTGAAATTCCCCGTTGGATTTGAATGTTTGTCCCCTATTGTTGAACCGTGGGACAATAATATTGTTATGCAAGTGGAGATATCTTCAGGATCCAATATGCCAGATCACTACTTCATAGGATTAGAGGAGGATAGTGTGGAAAAGAAAGAATTAGACATTCCAGTTGAAAGCATACTTGAAAATAGGCAGGATGATTCTGTGAATCATGTTGTTCACCCCAGTGTGGAAGTATCAGCAAGGGGTAGCAATGAAGTGAACATCTCATTGACTGTGCCAGAACCGGATTTGGAGCAGAAGCAGGAAGAGGCCAAGGAGAATGTCATACCGATTCCTCAAAGAGTTGAAGATAAATGTGATCCTGGTATTGCATCTAGTAATGGAAGTTCCAAAGGCATTTTAAAGAACAGGATACCTCGTATTGGAAGAAGCTTCTCCGAGTCTAGTGTGGATTGGATGGATAGTTGTGGTTCTCCGGGCTATTCATTAAGTTCTACTGATTGTATCCCTGAAGAATCTTCCAGTTTGAAGAAAACTGTACGATTTAGTAATGTCATTGCAAAGCAAACTTTCAGGTAAGATAGTCTAATATTATTTTGTCTACAGTCAAATTACTTGCTCAATCTAAGTCCTTGTGAAAATATGTTTCAAGTTTCTAAGAATATCGAAAGTTTCTGATCTGTGTGTATATAATCTCAGTTACTTTACACTGATTGGGAAGAAATTGGCTTAAATTATGGTGGGCACAGAACTTGTTAGTTCAGCTTCAATATTACTTGAAAATGAGATGTCAATTTGTATGCGAAATGCATTTAAATGTGAAGTGTTAGGTTAGGTGTTTATTTTATTCACAAAGAGATTACATATTACTACTTAATATTATATTATGTCGCTGGTTATTCATAACGTAGCTTGTGAGCTCACAGCGGTTGATTTATTCAGCCAAATTATTTAAATATTCAAATAGGTAGGTACTGTGGCAAACCAGTCGTTTAAATTATAATAACTCATTATTCAAAGTTTGGTAAATATCACATGTTTTGCACCAACAATACTTATTACTTACTGATATTTTCATTCTTACGAGTCTATTTTGAATGGACATTAGTACCTAACAATGTTGCGATGTTTACCAGAATATACTCAGTACTCATATATATTATATTTTCAATAACACTTAAGTTGACACAAATGTTACTTGTAATTGAGTTACAATTGTGCAGTTGAATACAGTATTGTAATTATTGATATCTGTAATGGACTTAGGGAGGTACATAGATATTTTATTATCCAATGATCATTATGTATGAATAAGTACCTAAGTCTTGGAGAGACCAGAGTAAGAGATCATAAGACTCTGATAACTTAGGTATTGAATTGCTCCGGTTGACATGTTCTGAATGTCTTTCATTGTATGACTGTCAAGCTATGAAATCTTCACTGTGTGTGAAACTGCTTTTTGAGGGTGGATTCAATGGTTTTTTTTTGTAAAGGACATGATTATTGAGAGTACTTGCCTATCTAGCAAATATTCAGATTATAAGAATGCAGATATTTGTAAGGGGGGGTTGTAGGGATTACCTGTGAATAGGGCTGCCACCTCTCCGGGTTTGACCCGGAGTCTACGGGTTTGAGTGGTGTTCTCTGGGCTCCGGGTTAGCATAGTGTATCTCCGGGTAAGAAATTTTTGTCATGACTAAAAAAAAAAAGGAAAATATCCGGGGTCTCGGTCTCCCCGATAGAAAGACCGGGGTCAGCATACTATATCTCCGGGTTTGCAATTATGGTGTGGACCAAAAAAAAAAGGTCTATTACAATTACAAATACGTTTTTTCCGAAATCTCCGGGTCTATGCTCTTACAGGCAGCCCTACCTGTGAATCACAATGAAGAGGAATCATACTTTCTGATGGTTTTTTGGTTAATTCGAACAATATATAATATGTAGATTGTAGCAGTTCATGATGAATTGTTTGTGTAATAAGAGAACTAAATAACTCAACTAACATATCTTTGATATTGGATGTTATCTTAACATTTGTTTACATTATGTCTGATGTATTTTTATCTTCCTGATAACATGTTTTGTTTTGTATTTTTGCCAAGTTATTCGTGATGTCATATTATGTTATTTAAGTGATGTTGAATGAAGCTTGTTTACTTTCCTCTACAGACCTTCTGAATCTCAATTTTTTAGGCAAATTATTATGTAGTTGTAAGCTGATTCAAATTCATGTTACATTTCTGGTTTATAAACCTCGAGCTACACATATTTGGTTTATAAAAAATATACCTACAATGTGATGAAGAGGTAGTCACGTAAATCATTCACCGGCTTTACGAATCTTCCTTCAATGATTAGAAAACAGATAAATAATAATTGAATGAATTATGTATCATTTAATGTTAGGTATTCTAAATCATACGCTGATTTTACCTGATGCACTGATTGTAGGTCCAACAGCAGTATATTGGGACAGAAGAGTAAAAACCAGCGGAAGAAACGCAACAAGAAGAGGGCTCAAGAGAGGAGGTCTAGTGAAGGAGATAATGGAGACAGGGAACCTGGCTGCCTGGAAGCTGTTAGTGATGAGGTAGTCCCATTATTCTATTCTATCTCCCTCACGCTGCATCCCTTGCAGGGTAGGCGGAGAGAACAGACTGCCACATTTTCCTATCCTTACACACAGTTCTTGCTTCCGTCACGTTCATGCAATTTTGTCATACACACTCTATAATTCCTTTTACTCAGAACACGTATATCCTTGAGAATCTGGTCTACATGGTCAAGCCATGTGGTTCCTGGGCGGTTGCGTTTCCTAACAGCTCTTCTTTCTCCCAAGTAATTTTCTTTGTTATCCTTTCATCATTCATCCTCTCTGCATGTCCCAACAATCTCTACTAGTTCACTTTCATAGTCCCAACATTTCTTATCCTATCTCTCAACTTTATCTCTTTTTAATAAATTATTTTATTTTATTTAACCAATCTCATCTTATTGATTGTAACATTTGAGTAAATAACGAAATGTTATCAAGTATGATGTCAATCAGAATCATTACTACCATTTGTAATTTTGTACAAATGCGTGTGATATTTTCCAGAACGTATTCAGCGGCAGTGAGTGTGGAGATGAAAATGAAAGCAAACTCCGGCGAGACAGCGGCCTGGCAGACACTGATGATGGTGAGACTGACAAGGATAATACAGCTGATTACATCAATGCCAAGACTTTAAAAATCAAAGAGAAACTGGCTTCGTTCACTCAGAAAAATCTGAGTAAAGCAAAGTATCAAGAAGTGAAGTTCAAAAGTGATCTTATATTTGATTTAGATATGTAAAACATAACAACAAACATGATTCATTTATAAAGGAATATCATTACATTATAATTATTTTTATATTTCATTGCATGTTCTCAAATAGTTCATTATATAAGATTTTATATATTATGCAACAAAGCCCCTGTTTTATTCCTGCACTTTGCTCAAAATTATATCTAATATATTTTGTAAAATTACTATTCAAAATCAGTTCATGTAAATTTTTGTTTGTTTCATCCGTGTATTCATGTCATATATGCTCCTTTGCTCAAATTTCTCTTAAAAATTTAAACAAACATAATATATAGTAGACAGTTGCACACTAAATACATTTTTATTCTGCTTAATGATATTTAAATCTTACGTGAACCTTATTTTTTTTTATAATTTGCTTGTACTTTGAGAAGTACTATATGAATTTGTCAAATAACCCAGTGATGTGTAGATTTGGTGCTACTATTATTTTATTTATTTGAACGTTTTATGTATTTTAATTATTATTGTTTTTTTATTGGAAAGCGTAAATATTTATTTCTTCAAAATCGTCAATACTGAATTGTTTTGTGTCATAAAGTAGGATCCTTAACTGCCAGTTTAATTAGATTTTAATTTATTTGGATATACTATTTTATTTTACCAATAAATCAATATTATCATTGTGTGTATGCAATGGTCTGAGTGTATGAAGTCTTTATGCAAATCTGTTAAAGGTTCTTTTTTTATTGTTTAACCAATATAATTTCTGTACCCAGTCTTTGCTTTTGGTCCTCTTGTGCAGGAAACATGCCACTGCCTACGTGTGTGTAGTTTACGATACTATTCCAGGGATAATGTTACACACATTTTATTTCAAAAATGTTTAGTTGTCTGTTGTCAAATCACTGCCAGGATAGTTGTTACTTCTTGTATATTTTACTACTTCCTTGTAGAACTTGATTATCTTTGTGTTGAAAGTAGTTAATTTCTTGCAATGTAATAATTTTAATGATACCCTGTAATGTTATGTTAACTTTGCATGCATAATTATTATTGCTACGCCTAATGGAATATTTTTTCATGATCATAATATACTATCTTATCAGTTCATTCTGTACATATGTATTAACAATACACTTATCTTTTTTTACACATTCACGACTGTAGATAATACCTATACAATATGCGTGTAGGTATCTACAGAGTGTTTTAAAATACTTTACACTTTAATAACACTAAAACAATAACAATTTGTATTTTAATTATATAATTATCATTAACAGGCAAGCAGCGGGACTGATGTCCATACTAATTACTAGTGATTTTCTCTCAGAACATAATCCATTTTTTATTCTAAATGTTTACTCTCTTTTATCATGCAATATTTTACTTTACACCCAATGTGTATATACCTAAACGTGTACACAGATATAAAAAATGATAGAAAATATGTTTGAAACACAATGCACTCTGAAATTTAATATCATTTAGTTGCTCGTATTTCTTGTACATCTTTGCATACAAATTAAAGTATGTAGTATTTTGTAATCCAATTCAATGAGATTGTTGACGATTTTTGCACAATTTGTACAACACAAATTGAATGTTGTTTTTACTAGAAAATAAATTTTAAGATTGAATGTGAAATGTTCAATAATTAGAAGTCAAAATAAAATGTATTTGTAGTCCTAATGGTATAGAGTATTAATTCAATATTGGTTCAGTTATTTGTTAGTCTTATGTGTCAGTAGGTATGCATATAACTAGGGTCAGCAGCGTACTAAATAATTAATACTAAACAGAAGGCAATTTCATTGTCATCAAGTATAGTATTAATTGATAATACCTACTTACAAAGAATTCTAAACTACATAACAATATTGGCCTCTTACAAAACCATGCATTTTCCAAGAAGTAATCAGTGTGGTTCTTATCCCGTTTTATATCTGATAGCTGTCATCTGACAGGTAAATTGTAAACAAATCAAGCAATGCACAATTGTGGAATAATGTTGCCAGATTTTGAGTAAAAAGTGTGATGTTTAATTTCTGATGGCTTCTGTTTTATTATAATTCCAGCTAATATTTTGTCATGTTACTATTTTGTAGTGGTACTATAAAGCTTTGTAGAGGTGGAAGAACTTTGTGCGCATGATGAATTTTTATATGAATGACAATTCAATACTGTTTTATAGCTGCATTATGCTTTAAGAGACTTATATGAAAGTGTCATTGAAAGATGTCGAGCTACATATAAATTTATTTTAAAATGTCCCGGTGTATTTAATGAAATGAGTGGAGCTGGCGTAGGTTTTCGTCATAGAAACTATTTTACGCAAGAGTCGTACCTAGTTGTACCATACTTTAAAGAAAGTACATATGTGTAGTATGCATTGTTCTATAATAATTCTATCCGAATGATAAGTTTACAGTATGAAAATTTCATAAGTGTATTAAATAGTGTGTATGTGTGTTGTATGGACGAGTCTAATACGCACCAACTACTTATTTAACTGTGTGTAGTACAAATTAATTATAAAAATACATACTAATGTGTTCTTTCCAGAGAACACGTCTGAGAAAAGAGTACAATTTTACAATACTATTATTGTTAATACTAATATTACATGTAATTACATATTAAATATTTCATCAGTAGACACATATGTACTACTTATCACGTTTTCTAAATTTTTAATATATTGTTGTGTTTTTATACATTTTAATAATATTGGTACCATTTTATGAGCCGAAAGTGCTGTGTGGAAATGTTTTAAATATGTTTGAACTGTAATACATAATATGTATGTATATATTAAACTTACTACTACATACGTATTATTATCTCATGTGTATGGCTGTAATGTTTTTTAATTGTTGTTTGCACTTTTTACAGTATTAAGGTTAATACTGTTTCATGATAATTGTGTGTATAGTTTGGAGGTTATATCAATATGTGCGTGTACCAATAAATTGTTTGCTGAATCAATTTATTAGATAGAGCTACAGCTAGTTAAATATGCTCCAAGAATTGGTCAGTTTTGTTAGCATACAAAATATGTATGAGTAGAAGAGTGTAATACCTAAGTTGGTAAATTTGAGTTTTTTTACCAATCATTGTCGACCCAGGTATAAAAAATACCTGAATGGATTATATTTAATTACCTCGCACATTGAGCATACCTCCAGACTACAGCATTATACATTAATTACATAGAAGTAATTGCATAATTGGCATAATTTATATAGTCATTTTGTGTTCAGGTTAGTAACCTTTCTGTTGATGCGCACTGAGCCTTCAAAATAATATTGGTTATACAAGGTGGTTAACCGCTAACTATCTGAGGACTGCATGCATTTCATGTCATAGTGTATTGGATACATGTTGGTAAAGAACAATTATTGTGATATGGAGAGAGGTGTTTATGGATAATTGGACTGTTGGGAGTAGAGATGTGATTACATAATAATATAGTCATTCAATGCTTATAAAAGCAAAACTATTATAGTTACTAGTATATTATTATTTTTTAACAAAATAGTATATAAAATAAAATGCAGATATTGGTTATCTAATTAATTTTCTCCCTTGTTTGCTTACAGTAATATGTGAAGGCCACCATACCTTTTTATTTGACCTATTGTTTGTAATATTATCACCCTATTATAGTAGTAATGATTCCAGGGATTATTGGTTAGTTGTGTAGAAGATACATAATACTATTATTATTATATGTACTAACCTTTCACTGATTTTGTTTTAAGTATCCAGTATTTTATTAATGTCAATAGTAATATTTATAGTATTAGCCATTTTGTTTTTACGTACAAAATAGATGTTGGTAATATATTTGGCTGTTTAAATCATGTTGAAATTACTGAAAATGTTTTAGAAACGTGTGTTGTTTTTATTTACAATTATTATATTCCAGAAACAGTTTTATTAATGAATTATTTAAGTCAGATAGTACCACAAATGTGTCCTTGTCAGCATGAAATTGTTTTAATATTAGTGAGTAGATTATTATTACAAATTGATTATTGTTCCTTTACTATTATAAAACATGATTCTGGAATAACTAGTAACTAATTGCGATTTGCTTGCAATCAAACAAGACGAATTGCATTATATTATATATTACAGATCAGTGGCGTATATAGGTTTTCATTTTGGGGGGGGGGGGGCTTTCGATCTAGCATCTGATTTCTTTAAAGTTCTTAAGCTGAAAAACTCCTGGGGGAGGCATTAAAATTTTAACATAGACGTAGTAAAAAAAAAAACAATAATAAGGCGAAATTTTTTCGTGACAGTGAGTGAAAACAGTCGTGTTTTAAGTTGACATTGTAAGTGTTGTGTTAAAAAATGTAATAAAGAAGAAGCACCCAAGGCGATTTTTTTTTAAAAGATGGGTGAAGTAATGAACGTGGAACTACAGTAGATGACAAATCATTGTTTGACATTTCGGGGGGGGGGACGACCCCCTATATACGCCCTTGTTTCAGATGGATTATTATATTTTTGTCTATACAATATCCACAGCATGCCAGTGTGATTATTTGAATTGTGATGTCGATAATAAATCATGTGTAATTTATGATTGTTTCAAATTTTTAATCCTTTTTTGTTTTAAAGCACATCATCAATGTTAGTTTGTATGTATTGTATAACTTTACAACTACTACTACATATTAGAATTCGTATAAATGGTGTCTTTTTTTAGTAAATAAAGGATTCAAAAAGATATTATGCCTTTTTATTGACAGATTTTGAACATGCATATCATTTTATACTTATATCATCTCAGAGATACTTAAGTAACCCTTTAATATGACTGGAGGATAGACTGATGGTCTTGTTCCACTGCTTAAAATTGGCATTGGTTTAAGTGATCACATATTGGCAGCATTCCACTAATATGAGGTGTTCTGCATTGTGTGAATGAAAAATATCAATGCTGTTTAATACGATCAGTCTTCATTTGTTTAAAAATAAAGGAGGTATAACGTATTCTTCAGTTTATGAAAAGTAGGTACTGTTTTTATTTCATTCTGAAATTAATTGGTAAAACTTAATCCTGTAATAATAATTATTTTTGCAATAGATTGTAGGAATATTTCTAGATACTGTAATTGGAATACCAATGTAGACAGCATTTCTCAGAATTCGCTTACAATTTGTACAAACTTGTAAAAATGTACACATTATTAGTATGGTTTTACCAACATTGATGGTGTTTGTAATAAGTTATTATTGATGAAATGGTATTGGGGATTTTCCCCGTCTCATAATTATTTAAGTGTTGGGTGTATGTACTATTATTCAGATACCATCACAATATTGTGTCTTAGGTATTAATTCTACGTGAGGTCTTGTACATAATTATTACAGCTCAGGACTTATGTTTGTTGTTTACACCACTGTTTCTCAAACATATTTGTTTGGAACATTTATGAAGTCAGTAGATAAATTTATGATGTGTCCTTTATAAAAATACAGAGACAAGGTATTACGATAAATGTGAGGCTTTTTATAAATCACTCTTAGTGGAAGTATTAGGATGTGGTAATTGAAATATGTTGTATTTGATTAGGAAGCTGCAAATATTAAATAAGTGTATGATTTGCTAGATAGACTTTGCAGATAGTTTGGTAATAATTCTGTATGGGGGAAGGAGAGTCTATAATTACTATAATGTAAAAGTAAAAGGAGCGTAGTTATAAAGATTAGAAATGATGTCAGATACAATTGTAGAAGATATTACAAAGTCCAGTATTTTGCATGCACAATATTTACTTATTATGTGCAAAAATTATATTTTGGAAAGATCTAAGTAGGGTTATCATTTGCTTGGCCAATATCTTGACCTTACAAGCAAATTGATGTGGATATAATTTCTATCATAACAGTATGATACAAAACATAAACATCTCAATAATAAGATACCTAACTATATAACTGTATGTGTCATGAATATTGATTATGAACTTGCAATGTATTGTAGTACGAACACGGATACTTTAATTATAAATCTGTCCACTACTGAACATCAGACCTATCACAACCTAAGATTAATATCAAATATACTCGTAGTGACCAACAAAATCATTCTCGACACATTGTTATTAAATACTATTTCTACTACTCTTAAAAATGTTGTGTTTTGCAAATAAAACCGTATTGTTTTTAATTTGTTTTGTATGGTTTGCTAGTGCTAAATATATTTCCGATATTAATTCTTTAGAATATCCAAAAGTAAGCAAAGTTAGAGCACGTCGCGGTTTGGTAGATTTAAATGTGGATATAAAACCTGTGACGAATTTGTTATCTCTTTCCCATAAAGGTCCTTCAGAATCAATCGAAGGAACTTCGCACGAATCAAGAAAAACAACTACACAAAAACCACCAGTGATTAATAATCGTGTGGTTTTTGTTCCGACATGCGGTCGTAAGAAAGTTTTGCATACTGAGTTGATTACAAATGGTTTAGCAACAAAACCTGGAGACTGGCCATGGCACGCAGCTTTATATAGACTGAAGACAACTGGAGCTAATCAGCAGTATATTTGCGGTGGTTCTTTGGTTTCCGAAACAAGAGTTGTTACAGGTAAATAACATGTTTTATGGTCCACAGTTTTGTCATATTAACATAACTTCTCAAACATAATCTTCTATTCTGTGAAGATCCGTATTGTATTCGTCATAGTGATTGTGAAACTATGAAATGTGAATCCTAGATTGAAAGAGACAATAATGAAATGACTTATACTTTGTTATTTCCAGCGGCTCATTGTGTTATGGAGAATGAGGATGTGATTGCACCAGAAAGATTGTTTGTCACTTTAGGGAAATACAACTTGGCAGGAGGTGACGTGGGAGCTCAGGAGAAGAGTGTAAGTTAAATATTTTCTATACAATTTAAACTTCATTTCTTGGATTGATTTTGTCTCTGGATACATAGTAATAGGTAATATTATGTGATACAAAATGGTCATTTTTATTATAATAGGGTACTTGCATTTTTTTTTATCGTTCGAAAAATATATTAAATCGATAGTTCTACTAACTAGAATTACAAATAAAATTATAAAATGTAATTTTAATTTACCGTTAATTTATAATAATCATTTGAAAATGTTAATTTGACGAGTTTTTCTATGGTGCTCTGAAACGAGCGGCCATTGTTTTTTCGACATTTCGAATTTCATGACGTCACGACGGCATGAAATTCATAGTCAGAATTGGATTGTTTGTGGGTTATGTATGGAGGAATTGGGGAAAGTGACGTCACAATATGGTGGCCACTCAAAAACCTGTTTTTGCGCTAGAATCGAATATGAGACTTTATTTTATAAATATATCCACAAAGACAGAGAATTAAAATCTCAAATTTTCGGAAAACCTTAATTTATAGCTAATGTACCGAAAACCAAAATAAAAAAAAAACGTGCAAGGACCCTATATATTCAATTTTGGATATTATATTATGAGGTGCTAGTTATTTCAGTAGCTTGCTATGGTTATATGATAAGAGAAATATTTTTCAGGTATTTGACATTGTCGTCCATGATAATTTCAGTAAGACAACCATGGCAAACGATATTGCAGTACTTAAATTATCTTCTAAAGTAAAATATACAGAATATGTCCAGCCTATTTGCCTGTGGGGAAGGGAACAAACTGATAAATCTGCTATTGTTCACCATCTTGGAACTGTAAGTTGTGGTTGTAGAAGTTATGGCTTCTCTAGCTTTCTGTGGAGTATAAGAAGATGTATGTTGTGTACTTTGATAGAGGGAGGTTCGTTTATAAAAAAAATACCTATCTGTTTCCTTTGTAGGTAGTAGGTTGGGGTTTCACAGAAGATTACACATTATCCAGGCAACTAGCGAGAGCAGATATGCCCGTAGCTCCAGATGTCGACTGCATCAAATCTAATCCATTATTCTTTTCTAAGTTTGTTACTGATACGACATTTTGTGCTGGATTTAGGAATGGTAATATATATAATAATTCATATTGTAAATCTATATACAAATATGCCGCTGTGAATCTTTGCGAATAGGGCGTGCAATATCCGAGGTTTTCAATTCCGGAACTAAATACGATACTGGAGACTCAATCTCGGAATTCCAGAACTGGCTCCAGAATTTCTACAGTTGCCGTTACCTGTTTGTTATACTTAATATAACTTTTTAACATTTGAGTTTATAGCTAAATAAAATTTAAATGAGAACATTTTTTTCAAACATTTTACACCATAAAATCAAACATCGAGTTTCATACACTTATCTACGAAATCATACGATTCGTATGATTTCTATACTACTACGAGTATGTTAGCTTACGAAGATGAAGTCAGTGAGTATACAATTCATAATTATACGACAGTTTGTGGAGTTAATACGATATTGAAATTACAGGATTAGACATCTTAATTCTGGAATCAAAATTTTGGAATTCCGGAATACATGCCCTATTTGTGAACCATCACAGATTTTTATATCTCATCGTATGGTCTGATCTTTCATGGAATACAAATTAAACTTCAAACATTCTCCTTTCTATTTAGATTATTTTGCGCTTGCAGGTACCAGTGCTTGCAATGGAGACAGTGGTGGTGGCATGTTTTTCCCTCGCAGAGCCCAAGATGGTCAGGACTTGTGGTATTTACGTGGGATTGTTTCATTGAGTGTATCGAGAAAAGATCGTAACTCGTGTGATCCTAACGAATACACAGTCTACACGGACGCAGCTCAGTATAATGACTTTGTAACAAATAACTTGTGATAATCGTCAGAGTCACAATTTATTGTGTTATATACTTTTGTTGTACAATACAGGAATACCTTTTTAATTTGAATCCTGTAATATCTTTTTTTGTAATAAATGTTGAAGATTTATATTATTTCAGTTTGTTTTGTTTATACATATCAATAATTATCATTGCTGTGGACCATTTCAGATTACAACTTGCTTCTGTCAAGAAAAAATAGTTCGTAATATAGTTTGCTGAATGAACGATGTTGTTTAGTCACATAGCCTGGAAAAGTTTAAGTAGTTTAACTAATAAAGTAGAGCATGATTAGCATAGTGACATCTATAAATTAAATCTCAAATTTTGTCTCCGCTTTTGATTTATGACCTTAGTATTAGTGGTTTATAAACATTTCAATAGATGGCATTCAACAGCATGAATAATTGTTTCCAAATAATTCTACAGGTAATATGAATAATATTATTTATTGAGGAGTTTATTACAGTAT
This sequence comes from Ceraclea dissimilis, assembly GCA_963576895.1. Lineage (NCBI taxonomy): Eukaryota > Metazoa > Arthropoda > Insecta > Trichoptera > Leptoceridae > Ceraclea > Ceraclea dissimilis. The sequence continues at coordinate 9,249,817 of OY756365.1, forward strand.
TTTATAGTTCCGAGTACTAATGCAGTAACAGTTTTAATGTTTGAATCGTTGTGATTCATTATATTAGCTAACGTAGAGAAAAAACCTGTTTATCAGTGTTGTTTGTATGTATTTGAAAATGTCTTAACACAATGTCAGTTGGGTTATCATATAAAGTAGTATTAGGAGAAGTGCACATACACAAACACTTGACCTTTTAAAGATTTGAACAATATTAAAAATACAGTAGCAAATTACCAATATTTAACACATAGTATTTAACGCATAGTGTAAAAAGCGGATAGGTTGTTTATTTACTTGATTTGTAAATGCATTGTATTAAGGATGCAACAAGCATTTAAGCAGTAGATTTGTAAAGAATTTAACTAAATGAATAAGTAGATATGTGAGTTTAAGACTTTGACTAAGATGTAAACTTATTAGATTTAAACTGTTTCTTGTGTTACAGAATTTATTAAGTAAAATGAAGCAAAACAGAGAAGTATTCTCAAACATTAGTATAATTATAATTCTTATATTTGTGTCGTGTGAAATTAATAGTAACATTGCAATTGAATTATCTGATTATGGTAAAAATGAAACATTAAGTGTACAAGGTGTCTTCAATATATTAAAGCTGATTAAAACAGGAAACTTGAATTCGTTGGTTGAAGATGGTTCTGCCCCTACAACAACAACCACAACACCAAAGCCTTTGCCAGTGTGTGGGAGACGTATGATCCAACACAATGAACTGATTGTTAAAGGAGAGGCCACTAAACCGGGAGATTGGCCCTGGCATGTTGCCATTTATAAGACTAAGCGAAGACAAAGTAATTACATTTGTGGTGGCTCCTTGCTGTCTGAAACACGCGTCCTTACAGGTAGAAATGATTCATTACAGCTAATTCTCAAATATAAAGATATAGTATACGAGTATATAATATGCATGCAGCCATAATCAGAATGTTAACAAGAAGAAGGAGGTTATTACAAGATAAATTGGAGAGCCAGTAGTAATATTCTTTTAAAATGATTTCAGCTGGACATTGTGTCGTAGAATTGGATTCAGTGGTGTTGCCAGATAGATTATCTGTAACGTTGGGAAAATATGAACTCATTGGTGGTAATACTAATGTGCAAGAGAAAACGGTTGGTAACTGTTTTATATTTTTACTCAAAGTATTTATGTACTTGTAAAGTTTCAGTAGAATCAACCTATACAGCAATATTTTCTAGACTAGAAATAAGCTAGGCACAGGAATGTTGAGCATGAGAATACAATAGAGATGGATAGGGTGAAGCTGTTAGAGCTAAAAGAATCAGATTTTTGTCAGAAAATTTATAACGTAACAAACGAGAACCAACTGAAAAGATAAAGTGGGCAGAAAAATGACGGAGTTTGTAGTACAGTAAAATACAATCGAGACAATGTTCACGAATATATTTTTCTCAACCATTTTTAGGTATTTGATGTAATTATTCATCCTCAGTTTCAAAGCAATCCATTAAAAAATGATATTGCCATTCTGAAGTTGTCTTCTAAGGTTACCTACACTGCTCACGTGCAGCCAGTGTGTCTGTGGACTTATGTGGACGATTATACAAAGCAAAGTTTATATGGGAAACTTGGATATGTGAGTAGTATAATCATTCCTCTCAGTTGTCATTGAAAAAAGGATTCCATTTGAAAAAATAAAGTTTTTTTTTATATGACTATTTCAGGTAGTTGGCTGGGGTTTCACAGAAGAAGACGAGCTCGGAACAGAATTGAAATTGGCTAAATTACCCGTCGCTACAGATTTAGATTGTCTAACTTCTAATCCAAACTTTTTTGGTGCATATTTAACGAATAAGACATTCTGTGTTGGACAAAAAGATGGTAAGATATACTTGTGGTTACATGATAATCAACTGCTATGGGATCTTTTATATTGGTGGTGTTCCATAAACTTAAAAAAACATATTCTAGAATTAGATGAAGTGATTATTTTCTTCCAGGTGTAAATGCTTGTAACGGAGACTCGGGTGGTGGTTATTTCTTCCCTAAGATTCTTACAACTGGAGAGAAGGAAGATATCCAAGTATGGTACATCAGAGGAATTGTATCTCTTAGTGTCTCTAGACAAGACCTGCCCCTGTGTGATCCTAATGAATACACTTTGTTTACAGACGTTAATCAATATATGGATTTCATTAATCAAAATATGTAAAATAAGTTGTTTGTAATCCAACGATGTCCAAAATTAAAAAAAAATACTAGGCGCTTCTGTTCTAAATTTATTTAAACATCGTCTTTCTTCCGATTCGCTTAACTGACCAAAGATATTTGTTATGTTTTTAACCTCTCTTCTTGTCCTCAATACATTCTGGATTGTTATCCTCCAAATTTCTTCTATAATTATATTATGCCTACCTACTTACCTTAATTCACATTCATTTTGTCCCTTTCTAAATAGTAATTTCAATAAATAGATTAACGCCTATTGAATATAAATATATATTTCCACCATTTTTTTCTAATATTATACAAACGTATAAATATAGTAGGTATAGATGTTCTTAAAATAAATCACTAGTCCAATTGTTCTTGTATTTTTATTCTTTATTTATTTCCTGTGCTGCATGAAGGTTAATTAAACAAAAATGAAAATTCAACTGGTTCAAATAAAGAAACATCAAATCAGTCACATGGGAAACCAAAGGGGAGAATGATGCCTGGAAAACCCCCAAAAGATGGAAAGACAGCTGGGTGTCCACACTGCAAGAGGCGGGATTGAGACTCTCCTACTAACAGACCCTAGTGCACATAATTAGTATTAGAACAAGAAGATCTATCATAACAATCCTCCAACAGCTTCTATGAATTCTTTATACTGTGCCACGTCAGTGAAGATTGTGTAATAGTCAGGATCACATTGTGTGTGGTCTTTCCTGGATACTCCGAGGGATATGATTCCTCGCAGATGCCAGGATCCATCATGTTGCATGAAAAATCCTCCACCACTGTCTCCATTACAGGCTGTTGTACCTAAAAACAAACAAGAACACCAATGACATATACTTTTTGAATCACGAATTTCTGTCAAAACATTGATATAAAAGAAGATAAAATCTTTGTTGAAACGAAAATAATAACATGATAATAAATTGGAAATGTTTAGGCCAAAAATGTACCGCCGATCCATGAAAATCGCAATATTGGTAACATCTCTAAGATTGAACCTGGACCTGTCAGTTGGGAGTCCACCACACACCAACAAATGCAATATGTAGAGCGCCATCTTGCGGTCATCGATGATAAACGTATAGCCAAGGCGCAAACCCGTCTTGATAGCGCCATCTTCTGATCAGTAATCGAAGTAACATGTTGTTGTTTTTAAATAATTTCAATAGATGTCTCATTGGTGCCATTGTAAGCAAAGAACAAAACCATTTTTACCACCGAAGGAGCAAACCGTTTGTATAGCGACATCTTTAGATAAAAAGCGAAAGCAGCACTATATTTACTTCTGCGAAATTTCAATAGATGTCTCATCGGTGCCGTTGTTAGCAAAGAGTTACACCAATTTTATTATCGGAGATGCAAACCTTTTTGTATAGCGACATCTTTAGATGAAAAGCTAAAGCAGGACAAAATTACTTCTACGAAATTTCAATAGATGTCTCATCGGTGCCGTTGTTAGCAAAGGACTACACCAATTTTTATTATCAGAGGTGCAAACCGTTTTATATAGAGCCATCTTTAGATGAAAAGCTAAAGCAGTACAATATTTCTTCTTCTAAGTTTCAATAGATGTCTCATAGGTGCCGTTGTTATCAAAGGACTACACCAATTTTTATTATCAGAGGTGCAAACCGTTTTGTATAGACCCATCTTCAGATGACTATCGAAAATAATATAATAGAATACCGTTTATATATCCAGCGCAGAATGAATTCTCATCGAGAAATTTCCCAAAAAAAGAAGGGTTGTTTTTCACGCACTGCAAATCAGATCTCACTGGTAAACGTGATTGTTTCAAATGCAGTGAATATTTTGATGTTTTTGTGGCGCCCCACCCGACAATCTGAAAAACGTGTTGGATCACTTTTTATACTTTTCTCAGATAAAAAGGTACCATCACCGGGGGTTATTTCGCCTAAATTTTCTTAAAAATAAAGTTTAAATTTGATTTGCCATTAATATTTATATGAAAAGGTATGTAAAATATGATTTTAATCGATGAGCTAGGGCAATAGTTAGATACTTTGAAGTATATTTTTTAATAAATATGTATATTATATACCTTTTTCATGAAACAAAGTAGTTAGGCAAAATAACCCCGTGTTTGGGGTTATTCTGCCTACGCGTATAAAACCACTAAAAGTTTATTTAAAATGAAAAGTCAAAAAGGGAAAAATATGGAAAAACATCGATCCAAATTGAATCCAAAATAAAATTTCAGAAAAAGATAATCTAAAATTAGTTATTGACGATTAGGCCAATTTACCCCTGGGTTCGCGGTCATTTCCATACAAATTTACTTTTATATTTAGGGTTGAACAAGACTACTAAAATGAAAATATTAATTTTATTAAAAAATTGTTTTTATTGTATAACGTTGTGAAAAACAAAGAGTTAAATAACAAAACCTAATGTCGCCGCCACACGCTTGCGAGCGTCCACAAGTGTTTTGTGTCTACGAGTAAAAAGACGTCAACGGTGGGTTACGTACACGAGCCAAGACAAACGTTCCATCCACACGCTTTTTTACTTATGTACCTACACAAAAAAGCCAGGGACGCTCGCAAGCGTGTGGTGGCGACAAAAGACTAAATTATACCGTAAAATAAAAAGTACATAAGAACCGAAATGGTTTAGACTAAAAAAAACGTAGAAGAATTACGTACAATTCCTGTATGCTTATTGCGCCTATTAAAAACACAAACTTTTGACAAGAATAACAGTTTCAAGACTAAAACATCTTTGTTATTTAAAAAAAAATAATAACTGAAATCTTTTTGAGAAACACATTCTGACGTATTGTGCGCGCGTTCGGTCTATCCGCAGTCGAGCCGAGTGAAAAAATACCCTTTTTGGTACTTTGAAAAAAAAAAGTTCTGACAAAATGTGTAATATGTACCTATGTGCGGATACCTAAGTGGCTAAAAATATTAAATAATATTAAATATCACCGAAGTAGGCAACCCTATTGTAGGCAAAATAACCCCGAGATTCTAATAATGTTGGGGGTGCCTACTTATTAGTGGTATATATACTAGTAAAATTAAGCAAAATACATTTTTTTTTCGCTAATATTGTTCTCAAAACATCAAAGTATAATATAGGAGAGTATTAGAGAACATGTTCCAAGTATTTTCGGATATATATCAAAAGTTTTCAGCACTTAGTTTTCTAGACGTTTTGACAGCTTCCTGGAAAAATGCTTCTATTGAAAGGTTTGTGAAGTTACCAACAAATCATCATGCTTAGTGCACCCAGAAAAGATGTGTTTACATTACCAGAAACAAAAAAATAACAAATTAATTACCTATGTCTTCTGGTAAGCGGTTAAACAAAAAAAAGCGTTAGGCCAAAGATACCCATGGATAGGCGAAATAACCCCAAACGGCGGTACACATAACACGAACAGTCAATGAAAAACAAATGTTCTTACATAACCATATTTTCCGAATATTGCATTCCTTGACTCACTCCCTTCCCACAGGCAAATAGGTTGGACATATTCAGTAAATTTGGCTTCTGATGAAAGTTTCATGATGGCTATATCATTATCAAGAGTATCTGGAGAGAAATCTGGATGCAGTATAATGTCAAATACCTGAAAGATATAAAAAAATCTATGTTACCTGTTGAAATTAACATATTATTTTACTTATAATCTATAACCTCTTTGTAAAAAGCTTAGAAATATAATAAGTGCGCGAATTACCCCTTTCTCCTGACTTCCAAAATCTCCTCCAAGGAAGTTAACCTTCCCCAACACAACAGATAATCTTTCAGGCAATACTACTGCTCCGTGTTCTATTACACAATGTCCCGCTGTAACAACTCTAGTTTTAGATATAAGTGTTCCTCCACAAATATATTTAAGTTCTCCTTTAGCAGTTTTGATTTTGTAGAGCGCCCCATGCCAGGGCCAGGTGCCGGGACTAACAAATTCCCCATGAAGAATAAGTTCTTTATGTTGTTTGACAACTTGCCCACATTGAACATTATTAAATCTCGATTTAGTCGCGATATTTGGTACAATCTTTACATCTTCATCAGTAGTGGATGAATTGTTATCATTAACGGTTGAGAATAATGGTTCTACGGCGATGAATCGATCCCAAACTCCCTAAAAAATATTTCCATTGCAGGTAATTCTGACAATATTACCAGTAGATTCTGCTATCGAATAATACAATTATTTTCTAAAAGTATTTTGCCATTATCTGTATCTACGATATTTGATTATTACACCAAAAATGAATGAAAGTATCACCAACCTTTACATGACTTTCGTTGCAATACGTTTCATTGTTGATAACGGCACTAATTAGGTTAGGAAATGGATAGCCTTTCCCTTGAAGGGGACTTACAAATATGGAGATATTTTTATTACCATCATTGAACATTACTACGTTTAGGAAGAAGGAATTTGTGCTGTAGAGAGCTGGTTCATAATTCTGGAAAAAATATTGATACGAATAGGAAAAATTTATTACACAGAAGTGTGGAGAAATGTGTCAGTTTATAATTTTAAAATTAAAAGAAAATATTTGATCCATTTTTATTTGCAACTTTAAGGCAATTCGTACCACGATGCTAATCTTATGAACATAATACCTAACATGGTTTGGTTTAAATTTTTATAGACATGACCGGTGGGGTGTATAACAACTCAACATCTATTTTTATTATTTAATCACAGTTAATTACACAATAAAATTTAAGTATCCTCCAGTCTACAATTCAACAAATTATAATTATTATCAAAATTTAGACTATAAAGTGAATAAAAGAGATGCAACATTTACGTTTGGTAGAATCCAACACAATAGTTCTGAAAACGTGTTCAGGATGTAAAGTAGATGGATTACATAATGTGAAATAAAACTTTTAAACCACTAAACTTCGGTGATAAAATTAAGAATAAGTTGAAAATGTTTTTCAAATTAATCAAATGTAATTTTATCTGAATGAACAACTGAATCGACTGTTTGTCAAAAAGCTCCGAAGCTTCTCTGAAAACTCTTTCTGAATTCAGTATTATCCTGATTTTGAATTCAGAGAGAGGTTTTGGTTGAAGCTTTTTTGCAAACGGTCGATTCAGTCAACTGAATGCTAGAACGTGTGTGACAGCCCTTACGTAGGTACAAACCTGATTAAAATTTGTTAGTTTATCGAAAATAAGTTTAAAACTATTTTTTTTCGAAGAATTTTGTGGCACAGTTATTATAAGATTATAATAATCGGGATTCCTCTTGTCAAACACTTGTACAATTTTTTTAGTGTTGTTACAAGGAAAAATTTCGAAAACATTTATCGTATCTTCGTCAATCGTTGCATTTTCTTTTGTAGAAACTATCTGAGAATGAACTACCATGAAACAACACAAGGATAAAAAATAAATAGAACATCGTCCAATAAACAACATTGTATCACTTAGCCGATGTAAAAAACGTAAATCACTTAGTCGGTGAAGATGAATTCATAATTTATTTTGTCATAAGAATTTAATTCAATTTAATTTTACAACATACGCACAAAATATTGTCATTAGGTATGATAGTTTCTTTACAATTTTAAAATAACTTCCTATTATCTATCGCGAAACCAATGTGCGCTGTGTGGAGGTCCATATAAAACTAACATACCTATTGAGATGATTCACACAGAAACACGTTTTGTTAGTGTATTTTCATATTATTCTCATTTAACCAATTTTGATGTATCGCCTATCGGTATATACCTCGTCTAAAGGCCATAAGGATTCCTAAAATTTATATAACGTTGCATACCTACGGATAAATGGCGCACCGACAGTTCGCCCCCGACAATTCGTCCCCCGACAGTTCACCCTCGACAATTCGTCCCCAGACAGTTCGTCAGTCAGACACTTCGACCCTCGGACAGTTGTGTCTCCGATTAATGACTTATCATGTTAGGACACTGGTGGCTGAGATATGACTTATGAGATATGACATTCATCCACCTTCCATCCACATATCATTTAGGGCCCGTATACACTAGGCCGTAGAGGGGTCGGAAGGAAGCAGCTTTCCTGGCTTCGAAACATTCGGCAGTGGAGCAGAATCAGGAATGTGACAGGACACATAGAGAAGAAGAAGTAGTTTAGTGGAGTAGGTAGTGAATTATTAGCAACACCAGATTCTATATGAGTGCATATCTGGCATTGTTACTAATTCACTATCTACTCGACTAAACTACTATATCCTAGTGCGAATAAGGGCTTAGTTCTAGTAAGTTATAGGTATTATCGGTTTATTATAACTTGGTAGCTGTCTACGTAGTAGTTATAAAGAATGGAGTTTATACTAATTTCATCATCATGTTGTAAATCCAGCGTAGGTACCTCTACCTATGACGCGACATCACTCGTGAACGGGTGGATGCCATTTTAAGAAAGTACCTAGTCCTACGTACTTCTGATATTCTTGTTTCCTTTTCACGAAAATACCTTCCGATATCTACACAATAATATTTATTTTGTAAACAACGTGTTTATTTTAAGTTTTCTTAATCTCGGCAGGTATTGCACTATGGTTAATAGGAAAATTGTTCATACCCAAACAAAACCAGTCTTCACACCAAAACCTGATCCTGTATTTCACACCTACGACACTAATCAATAATATATACCTATATGTGGTGTGTCTATATTATTGATAGTGCTCCATCATTCGCATGCAAATAATAGCTCTGGTAGGTGATAGGTATAATGGTGTCCTATACTATGTAGATCCTTTAAGAAATTATTACCTAAGTTTTGTTTCTCATTCAAAGTAAAAAATAACCGCACAACGTACGATACATTGAAATTTGCTATTTGGTTATCTTGCTCTGTAAAAAGGCCTCAGCAGGTATTTTATGTAGCTGTATTTCAGAATGGTATTTCTTTGCTCATTTTAAAACTAGGTAGGAACATACCAATCAAGGAGTTCACTTAGAAGGGGGGGTCGCACTTCTGGATATATTTCTGGGCACAAAACATAAACAAACCACTAGCAGATTTTTTTGTTATAAAACATAAGAAGGTAGGTAAGTATATAAAAAATAGTCGTTTTAAAAAGTCCGCTTTATTTTTCGTTATATAAGAAAACGTATGCTGATTGCGATACGTAACAAACTCTCATTTTAATTAGAGCCATAGGATAATTATTTTTAATGAAACAGATATTCATAATAATTATTGAAAATTCACGACACGATGAAAATGTTATGTGGTGATAACGTGATTAATTTCTCCTAAGTATGTGTAAAACGGTGAGTTAGCTGAGAAATTTTTGAGGGGGTTTGAACCCCCCAAACCCTCCCCCCCTGCCCACGGCCGTGATACCAATGATCTCTGTTTTCTAAAAAAAAGCGTTAAAGAGAGCAAAGTAGTGGCAGGTATTCCGACATTATATTATAATACTTATACCTACTCCTACTTAGATATTTCAATATTAATTTGTAACATTTTCTCCGAAACATTCCGCAGTAGCAACACACTAGGTATAACCACCATCATGTAATCATATAATTCATGAAACTATGTGATGGAAACTTTCTGAAACGTGAATGACGCAGAATGTAGGCGGTAAAGAACTTACATACATGAACTCACTATTGTAAAATCTAATTACTTAATTCTAAGACGAGCTTCATTATAAGTGCAATATGATGAGACAATAGAGCCAGGGGAATGGAATTATTTGCGTAAAGTTTTTCGAGATTGTTTTTTTTTCAAAACCAATCTGCGCATTAAAATTATCCTTTAAATGTAGGTATGTATTTTTAACTAGGTACTATAGCAGTATGCAGGTATATGCACAATGCACATACTTAATAAATAAATATAAAACCTACGAGTACCAACAACTTACATCAAGATTATAGAAATGAAAGGAATTCATCTAATGCATTTAATCACAAGGTAAAGAACATTTTAATATACTTAAAAGCTCTCTTCGGACTTGAGCTCCAAGTAGTAGATATGCTTTCCAATGAAAAGTCTTGGAATAAAAAGCATTAATATATTGAGAAATTTAATTTAGGTATACCTACATAATACATATAGTTTATTTTTCAAGTAATAGTTTTTGTGGTTGACTAGGAAATTTTAGAAAGAAAGTAGTTTTAGTGATTGACTAGAAAAATATGTATTTCGAGTTTGTCTGTATGAAGACAGAGAAATTTAGTCATAATAAATTATAATATAACAAAGGTAGTGGTTTGCATTGACAAACAGTGGTTACAAATTAATCCATATGAATCCTCTGAACCTTAATATTGAGAAAAGTTGAATGTTACACTATAATATGACAATTGATATTATTATATTTCACACTACTTCTTATACCTACTTGGATATCCAAAACTGTACCCCTATTTTTATAGATGTATGAATTATTAGGTAAAGATATATATTTTGTACCTAAAAGAAGTCGTTAATAATTGTGAAATGGGTCATGAATAGTATTTTATTGTCATCATATGAAGTAAATAAGAGCTATAGGAGGTGTTATAAGAGATGAACCATAAAACGATACAAATGTATGGACATTAAACTATCTGCGAAAGAATCGAAATGAAGCTATATTAGATCCGATGTGAAATACATCGAACAACTTAGGCTGTAAGGCAGTATTTTATTTTACAAATATATGGTTCATCAAAGTTTGACGAATATAAATTGTCAATGGTTCAGGTCGCTGAGAGGAGATACTGATTGTGCACTTCAGAACACAATTAGGTAATTAGTATTAGAGGTAGGAATAGAGTTTATACACATTACATTATACCTACAGTAGGCTTTATTTCATCAAGTACGAGTATGTACATCGAAATAGTAAATAGGTGTAATGTGATAAATTATGATTCTTTTGATTGTCGGATGAACTGTGTGTTGTTTTATTTTATTGGCGTGTTTCTACACTCTATTCTATTATACTTTACGGTTATCTGCTCGTCTGCGAGTGATCTCAGTGTTTCTACACTCTTGCTGGTGTAATTTTCTTCATGTAGAAAATATATTCATATACCAGAGAAGGTACAAATCTACGAGTATTTTGCAATGACATGCATAGTAAAGTTATTCTCATCAATTATGTAGTCTCTCAACTTGATGTACAGTGTAAGATGGGCATGCTGGACTTAAGGCCAGTCTACAGTTGAGAGATTACTTCTCTGCGTATTCTTCTTTTGTGGCAATGTACTCGCTCTCGAGTGATTTACATATGTTCATTCACAACTGGCTATGTAAGTGATATTGTCGATGAGAAACAATGATTTTATGTTGTGATAGTCGCATCACTATTCACAGCGTAGCGGAGCAATTCTCGTTATGCCCCAAATTGCTCGTAATATTTTTATATAGAGACTGGTATTGTCCTTATTTATTGACAAGTGATAAAATAAATTTAGTACATAATCAACACTGCGCTAACAGTAAATGCCGTGTGTGTATAGAACAACTGACAACACTCTCGCGCAAACTTATAAATGACATCCAGAAAGGGTGGCGTTCTCATTGTCGTCAGAGATAAACTTCGTCATGGAGGTTTTAGGAACACCGGACTCTTTCAGGACACAAGATAAATATATGAAAGAAATGGGAGGCAGTACTCCAACGCGAGGATCCCACGGGGAAGTAATTCTTGAGTTGATTTTTCTATCTGTTAGCCATCAATATTCCTTAGGTATATGAAAGCAAAGGGAGTACCTACATCTATTTATTTTTATGTAAAATAAACATTATAAACGAAAACAATGAACAAAAGTAAAAACAAACGATTTTTGTTCGCAATTCGCGATCTTTTACGTAATTTGCATTTTAATCTCCGTTCTATGAAATGGTGAGGTGGTTCTCGAGAAGGTAGCTGGTAGCTATATGGTAGACCACAACGAGTAAATCACATTTCCATGTAATTATCAAGAGTAAAATATAAGTCAAGTATCACGTTCTTTCTTAATTTATTCCAATTTACTTTATCCACTACTCCCTGTTTTCTTCATTTCTACGCAGATAGAGACTTCTCGCAGGTTACAGTTCTACTTACCCATTTTTATCCGAATACCTTTTTTTGTTTACGTTTTTCATTTTTTTATTGAAGGCATATACATATTAATTGTAGAAACGCGTTTTTTCTTTATAAACTTTTTTCATAAGCAAAAGTAATTAAATTTGAAATACAAAACTCTGTAGTTTTAATGATCACTTCGTTTTTCCCTGTGATTTTGTTTCCCCCGTCGACTAGCCTAATGTTTATTTTGTTTTCCACTCCTTACACAGACGCGGTATTTGTACTCCCCGACCTACAGACCCAACGACCCAACATTTATATAATCTACATTAGGCAATTCCATTATTTTAAACAGCAATATCGATTCATAGCACGGAGGATAAATTTATTTGGTAAAGGATTTTAATGAACTAACGATAATATGACTATAACAATTTTTTTAAAAGTCAGTAATAATTATCTTTATTTCAAGTTAACAAAGTGCGTAATTAAACAGTAATAAAATTATGAAAAGTAAGAGTATTTTAGGTAGATTTCCAAAAGGAACTCTACCTATTCGTTTCTCCCGTGATGTCGCAGAATTGAAAAATTTCTACTCAGTATCACTAATTAGGACCAGGAGAACCCAAATCCGACCTTGGTTTAAAAGTTTATATATATAAGCCATATATATGTCCCTTTTCTTGTGCGCACGTTTGCGGCCAAACTATGCGTCACAGAAACGTGAAACTTGGGTGGTAGATTTTTGGTAAGTGGTAGATGAACTGATAGGAGATTGGGTGAAATCCATTAAGAGGAAGGTTCACTTTTTAAGGTTTCAAATTCAAAAACAATCATTCTGAGGGGATCCAATGATTGTGAGGGTCTGTGTCTGGTATTGTATGAAAGGGCATTAAATAAGGAATACAGATCAAAAGTCAGATTTTGTCTAGCTCAATTCCTCGGACTACACTGATCGATCGAAAGATCTAGTAAGTAGTTACCGCATAGGTACTAGCGTGTTTGTTGTCTTAGTGCTTCACGATACGAGAAGAACTCACATCTTTTTTTCAAATTTCTAGTGCTTAGGTACCGGTACCAATCCATATAATGTGTGGAATGAAAATAATTTGATTATTGGATTAGGTACTTCCTTTGATTATTGAAGTACTTAATCAAATATTTTTTCGTCATACGGTACTTCGATAATCAAAGAATAAACTACATCCATACTACTTCATCAATTCGCTGGTTTATTTGCCGATAATATTGTGATTGTTTTTATTGTACAGATGTACTCTTAAAATTAATAAAATTAATAAATCACTTGAAATCTACCTATGCCTGTGGCGTGCCAAAGGATTTTTTTTTTTATTGTCTTGTTGTATAATTTATTACAACTATTTTCGCGGACGAGCCCTGGTGCTACTGAAAATGATTCCTAAGGGTCTTTTACACAACATTTTAACAAAAACTTAAAGTTATAATAATTTTGTGAAAAATACCTACTTAATGCACTATTTCATTTCGAATCTTTGTTTATTTACGCCAAGCTACAGTGCCGGCGTTGCAGCCAAAATAACGAAAGTTTTGTATGCTACAGTTGAGCTTTTTAGTGCACGTTTTTGGATGTTCTTTATAATAAAATGGGAGTTAATACAAATATAAAATCCCTTTTCTATCGCCCCGGGATACGTAAAATTTGAATTTTATGCGGAAAATATTCTATCCTACGTTCAGTCTTGAAAAAAAAAACAAGCTTAAGAAAGTACTTTATGGAAGCCACTGAGACGAAAAACTTTAATATTAAAGTTCTATATTGATATTCAGTAGTCAATAGGGTTAGCCAGCTGTTGCCTTTTATTTTTTATTTAATAGTGTAATGAGATAAGATTTTCTTATACAACGTGTTATATTATGTACCTACACATCATTCATAGGTAATATTTTTTAATTGATTATATTTATAGTAATGTAGTGTTAGGGGGCATCAAGCAAGAATCGTGTCCAATCCTAGATTAGTAGAAGTAAAAAATGTGTATTCAATTTTCTACATTAGGTAAATATCGGGGGGGAACTGAGATAATTATATTTTAGAGTTATTGATATGGAGATATGGATAAAAGGCAAACCAATTTGTATGGTTTGGTAAGCAAGACTTTGTTGAACTATGATTTCAATGTGTAGATACCAACTTGACGGGTTAATTACTACAATACTCTCAAAGGGTTTCAATTACCATGTTCGTCCATACTATGTAGTGGTGTTACATCTTATTATGGGTGATATATGTACTTTACTCATTACATTTCTGTTCATTATTTCGCTGCAATTAATCGGTGAAGGTACATCCTCCACAAAGAGGTGAGTCGGATGCATTTTGGGGAGGCTGGCGGAGGTCGTTAGTGCGGTGGTTGCAGAAGGACATGAGAGGATTCTGTGCTAGTATTAGTAAATACATACCTGCATACACATAAATAGATATGCTTTGAAATAGCAGGCATTTGAATAATTTATGATTTATGTGTCACAGGTTCTCTTGTTAGTTATTTAACAAAATATTGGACACTGAGATATCAGGAAAAAAGTGTATCTTAGTCGAGTTGGTTGAGGTTTTGATGAGTGGGATCTTAGATCTATGAATTTTCTATTCAGTTATTACTTATCAACTTTATAACAGTATTTTAGCTTCACAGGGAGGGACTATTAATTGACTGAAAACTGTTATTAATCAAAAGGTTAAATATGTTAACGTAACTCGGTATAAACCCTTAATGTGTCCATACACTTTTTAAAAGGGAAAAACCTTTGTTTGAGATGAAACGAACATCTAGGAATTTAAAATGTTTATAATTTATATCCGAACCTAAAGCTAGCTAGTTTTTCTGAATTGTATCTAATTGCGCTTTTGTAAGCTTTGATCCTGGTAACTTAGGTCGCAGTCACAATTGATTAACGTAGTATTTTGTCACTCGTCGTAGTCACAGAAAGGATATCTACGAGAAGTTACGGTAATGTAGCGGCGGCGTGGCTGTAGTGGTAACGAAGGATGTATATTGTGTTGCGTCCCGGGCAAGGGGGAGTGATGCGCACGCGTGCTCCGCCCGGGAATTCCCTCCCGTACCTCATCCTCTTCGTCCTCGCAACTTCTGCCAGCCAAATCATCAAACATTTTACATTGCCAGGTCAAACATCATAAAAAAAAATGTTGCTCTTATGTCATATCAAGCATAATCCGTTAATTGGGTATGCCAACTAAATTGTGAAATAATCACAGAAAAGTATTAAGGTATGACATTTATTCTATACATAAACAATAAAAAAAATATTTTTCTATTTCTTTTATCATGTATACTTTTTTATTATGAAATATGATGATAATTATCATTTTTCAGATTCATTCATTCAGATAAACAAGATATGAATACTAATAAAGGTTTATTAGGACATCGTATTTCGCGACCGTATAATGGTATATAAAATTAAGTTATGTAAAAATTTGGTTTATTTTCAGTTTCAGTACGCACAGTAGCACCTGGCAACTCATTTGAATCAAAACGCTGAAAACCTGTAGAGTTGAAGTAAGCGTCAGTTTTACCGTGTCAGCGGAACGGATTGGTTGTAATAGACTGCGTTGCAATAAACGTAACGTATTGAATCAACAGTTGACGCGTCACGTGATACTAACATTTAGTAACCATGCAATAATCCTCGTTATCACTCAAATCTAATGAAAACATATTTTCCTACATATTCACATCCTATTTTATTTAAAAGCTGTGATTTTTTTTTGAAAAATAAAAAATAGGTACACAATTCAAGTTTGGCATTAATTTAAGTAAATTTATTTATTTGCTTTAATTCCGGAGAGGTTGTGTTTGAAACTTAATTTTTTAAAAACTGTTAGATTGAAATTTTTCGCGTATTCTGAATATTTCAGATTAGGATACAGATTTATGTTGCAGCAGCTATGTAACGATTGAGTCGATTTCAAGCTTTATGTTTGATTAATTTTTATCTAAAATATCCTTTATTTTGTGAAATACGATGGTTGATTTTAGTAACACAACGTTTTTGTTAAAACACAATGTTATGAGAATAGTTGAAAACTTTATTATCTACCTATTCCTCTTACACTTTAGGTAGGTAGATTGTTTTCAGACATGGGGAAGAGTTTAGCTCGAACTTTCCCAATAATATAAAACTTTTCGGCTTACCCTGCTTTCTCCATGCATACATATATGTAACATACACCTGCCCGTCGAATTAACTGTACTTTACTATCAACTTTTATAAATAGTCACTTTCATCGTCATCAATACTAAATATCTAGAATGTAATATGGGGTATAAAGTTATACATTACGTCTTTTTATAAAATTAAAATCCTATATTTTAACAAAAATATCAATCACTACTATTTTTTATTTATTTTTAATAACGCCTTTAATAACTAAATACTTGATTCAGAACAAAAATAAAGAGTTTCCAGTAGAAATCGCATTACCGCGATAAGCTCGCCCTAGTGAATATTTTCACAATCGTGTTTTTTATTCTTGCTGATTATTTTAACATGCATGTAGATAGGTATGTAAAATCTTTAATTTTAGTATAGGTACATTAATAAATGATAAAACAATGTCAATAGAAACAAAATTCGTTAATTAAATATATCAGTATAAGTATACTAGGTATATTAAGATAAAACATATAAGCCTACTGAAATATCTGAACATTATTCGTGCTCTATACCCATGATTTTATCTCATTTAAGATATATGAAACTAAAATAGTAATTAATTTAATTAAGTAATGTAATGTCTTTGTTCTATTTTTTTTTCTAGTAGGTATCGACAAAACCCATCTACACGCGTACTATCTCTCGCTGAAAATTCTCTTTTATCATATTAGATGCATAGGTACACATCACATTAATTTATTTTGTTAGTATTTTTTATGGGGACAGTCATTAGTTTAATGAGCAACCAATTGTATTTTTAAAGAACGCCTCTTCAAATCTCACTTGGTATTATTAATGTATTATTTAGGTTATGGTCCATCGTCTATCCGGACCCCGGGGGCCAGGGTACCAACTAGGTAATTAGAGAGATTTGCCATGACTTACTTATTGTTATACCTACAGTTGACAAAATACATGTTTCCTGTGAATTAGCAGGAATAGCTTAATCGTCATTCTTCAAAATCGATATATAAATCGCGATACCTACTGCTACACATGATCAGTTTTGTGTATTCTGAGGAAACATTTTTTTTTCAAGTAATACGTACCTACCTACAACATTCACACCAAATTCTCGGCATAGGTATTACGAAAGCGCGTAGTGCGAATTTAATACATTTAAAAGTGTAAAGTATGTGAGAATGTATTCAGTATTGTACTTTGAAGATGTCATCAACATTCTGATGTTCTGAAGGAAGACCGGAGGATCAATTGTATTTCAAAAGTTTGCAAGTCCGTCTTGCAATAAGTGAGTATTATTTTTGTGTGTTTTCTACTTCATCAATGTGTAATAATACTTAATAGTTTATTGCAGAACCTTCATCAGTCAGGAGAAGAAATGATTCAGTCTTTCAGAATTACAATTGTTAAGTACCAATAAATTATATTACCAAAAGCACGAGCCATGTTCATTATGTGTAGTATTTTATGAACTTGAATCTGACTGATTGTTAATGTATTAATATGTACCAAACATTGTAACTCTTAAACTTTGTATTATTGTTAAATTAGCAAAGTGATTGTCAAAAAAGATTATCAGTAGTTACTAGGTAGGTCTGGTAGATGGCTGGTGTACCAACAATTGATTCCCTGACAGTTGATCCCTCCGACAGTTCATCCCCCGGCAGCTAATCCCTCCGACAGTTTGTTGGTCCCTCGGAAAATTGATCTCGCGGTAGGAATATTCTTTCGTTTTTTTAGAATACCCTCCTCATTCGTGATAAATAATTTATAAATTTTTAAGGTTTACATTGTATGCGATTGGCATTGTTGCTTGGTTTTTCGGGCGAACCGTGTGTAGATTAACTTGATCGACGTTTCGACACTCCTACTAGTGTCTTCCTCTTCGGTTCACTCGAAAAAGCAAGCAACAATTTATTTATTCATTTAGTCACATGGGCACAAACAGTTATAACAGCACATATCAAACAATTTAACAAAAACAGAAAACAAATCATAAATTACCTAGGTACATATTCTCATGCGTTTTCACTTTTTATATATAGATATACCTAATAATAACATTATGCATGTAATTTATGTTTCAAAGTCGAAAAAATATTATATAGGTAAACAATTTGAAGAAATGAAAAAAAATGGGCTAAAATGAAAAATTGACCAGGGGACCAATCGTCGCGTCGGAGGGATCAACTATCACCGAAGTACCTACCTATAAGTACCTAAGTACATTTCATTGATTTGTATAAACATACCTACCTACCTATACTACAACCATAGAATTAGAAATACCTATATTATTATGTTATAGTATATAGCTTCCTAACTTTATGACTACAATGTTTCTTTCAGTTTATAGCAACAATCTAAACAAATCGGATATAAACATTGGAAGTAGGTACCTACATTAAAATATTATATTATCGCAAGAAAGAAAAAGTAGGTACTTTTACAAACGAACAACTGAACCAGCAGCTACAGATAAATTTAGTATAAGCAAGTATAAGTATCCATAATCTTTATTCGTATACGAGTATTCAACTTAAATCAAGTCGTTTAAAATCAGCGATTCAATTTCACTCAAGCTCAAGGGACGTTATATTTCATATTTTGTATGAAAATCGATTCAGACGGGGTTGGACAAAAGTTCAAGTTCTTCGTAATACCTAACGCAGATATATCCAATATAATAATCGAGCGATGTAACTGAAACTTTCTATAGTAGTATCTTGGAGAATTATTACTGAATTAACAATGAAGAACGAAAACCTTATTCTTCAGTTCATCAACTTCGTTTAAAAGTTAATGTTTTTCAAAAATGTATTTATAAGTATCTTGGAGAGAATCCAACCACACTTCTCCTTCTTCTTGCATAGTGCCATGTCAGGTCCCCGACGTCGGCTATCACTCTGGCATAAGCTTCTCTGTCCTGTGCTAGCCGGAACAACTCCTTCACCCTCTGGATTCCGGTCCATTCTCTGATGACTTTTAATTAGCAAGAAGTAAAAAAATATATATACTTAATATATTATAAATGTATCAATCATTGGTTTTAGCGTCGCAATATATAATTTGCACTGATGAGTTGGTTTAATAATTTATTTGATTGCGCGGATAGTGTATATAGGAGATTGGTTAGCAGGTAGATTATGATAATCAGATAATGGATAGGTACTTGCACTAAATGTTATTACTTTGGAATACTAAATTGTCCTTGGGATGATAATGTCGCCAGGGAGAGATGGGATTTAGAGAAATTGCCCAATTAATTATCCTCACCGTAATTACAGCGTTCTACAAAGACAAGATTTCACCTTAAACTTCAACATTTTCTATAAACTCCTTTAGCGTTATTTTTAAGGATAATTTGGATTTTGAATTTGTCGATAATAATATCTCGTCGGTTGGATATGAGTATTGAAAGGTAGCGAGCATACTACAATTTATTGTAGCATCAAATAAAATAATATGTATAATACGAGTATACAGCTCCTACTTCGAAATTTTCAAAGCATTTGGGAAACATACTTTTTAGTCTCCCTCTGACCCAAAAAAGCATTCGTATTTTAAATATTTGGATTTTGAAATGTTTTAAGTTTTAGGTCAATTTTCAGAATATCAGAATATTTTCTTCAGAATATTTTCAAAAGCTCTGTTACATATTTATTCATTCATTTATTCATTCATAGTTATAGAAATTACTTAATTATTTACACTTACAGTGAATCTTCTCAAACAGAAAATCTAATACAAAAACATGTATAATTCTTTTGGTCTGAGAATGTTGACCAAGGCGAGTAAAACTAAATTTTATTAACGCTTCTCTTTATCAAGAAATAAGATAAATCGTTTCGATAAATTGGGATAAACACATTTCTCGAATCATAAACGTTCATTGTATTTCTATGTAAATGAATACTTCAAGTTAATTGGAGGCTAAGTAGGTACCTTCATCGCAGACGATCTCGTATTAGCTACTGCAATTAATTAAAACAAATTGGAAATTATTTTCCATCTGTAAATAAATTTGTAGAATCAGAAGAGTTTCACGTAGCTGTATTATAAGGCACAATTAGTAGGTAATTAATTAGTACCTAATTTAGCTAGGCATGAACTGTAGGTATTATATAAATAAACATTAAGAGTAGGGCTATCGTCTTTTTTAAAAAAAGAGAATTTTCAGACCTTGAATTTCTTGCAAAAAAATACGATATATATACATACATTGAACCGTTAACTAGGAAATGAAACATAGGACCCGTTCCCTTAAATAAAATATGTATGTACCTAACCTACTAACTACTTCACATCGGATTTCCCTTA
This sequence comes from Ceraclea dissimilis, assembly GCA_963576895.1. Lineage (NCBI taxonomy): Eukaryota > Metazoa > Arthropoda > Insecta > Trichoptera > Leptoceridae > Ceraclea > Ceraclea dissimilis. Next base: position 9,270,532 of record OY756365.1, read on the forward strand.
GGTACTTAGACGTATGTATTTTATGCATATTAAAAGCGCCTATAGAATCTGGCCATCAATAATGAAAGTCGTAAGCTTCTTCTTGTAGCTTGTTGGTCAAATAAGCTTCTTTGTAGGTACTAGGTCAGTGAAGCGTATTATTCCAACAAAATCATTAATATTGTTCATCCTATTAAAGTTTATCGAATGTTTTAATGAAATGGCATTGTATAATTACTAAATTTATTGCTTTGAAAAGGCAAGTAATAATAATATCGAATTTTTTATGCTTGAGAAAATCTCAACATAGGTTTAGTTAAATTGACAAATGTCGTGAAATAATTGAAGTCACTCGACGATCGTCATTTGAGATGATGATGCGATTGATTATTTATTTCAATCTCAAAGTAAGTTTTTCTTTACCAAATAGTTCAACGAACACTTTTCTTATAAAGTATCATCAATTCAATAGTCTTCTGGTGTGAATATCTAAGAGGTTTATTCACGATTATCTGCCATAATGCGTCGCATATTTAGATAATTAGTAACAATATGATAATTACATGGTATTAAATGGGTGCGTAGGGTAATTACTCAATTAGGCACTATCTATCTCAATCAGCTTCCCTTTGCTATGTTCCCCTTCCCTGCATTCTATAAGTCAGGGAGAATTTAAGACAGTCGTTCCGCATTACCCGCACTTACTCTATCATCATGTTACTTCGAATATTCACGCGTAACTGAAGATCACTTTACATAATATACCATAACTGCTTATGTTATACCATCTCCAGTTTCTGATGGCCCTACAATCTCAAGCACGTTTACTTCAAGTTTTCTCAAATAACATCCTCAACAACATTATGTCAGAGCTCGACAGGGAGTGTATGAGCTTTTTATAAAGGATGTTGATTCTACCTATTCCTTTCATGTTACTATCATTTCACCCTTTAACTTTCCTGAATAGAACACAGGAAGGTTTCAGGATTTTGTGCAATGTGTGTAACTTAACTATAATATAACTCTTATATGTTTTCTCTTGTAAAACCACCAACTTGTGCCTAAATACATAAAGCCGACATCAGTGTATAAATGTAAAGCAATTTTCTAAATCTTTTAACATTTAGATATCAGTGAGTTACTATCTATGTATAAAATTACTTGTTCTTTTAGTCCTAAATCAGTCTTAGTACGTAGGCAGGTATACGATATATATCAGATATTTACCACCTCGACTACGTCACTATATTTACTATATATAGGTATCAACATGTAGACATCTACTTTTGCGTACGCGTACCTACTTTGTCGTTGATATGAATCTTTGTTGTTTCCCTTTGTGAGCTCATACCGCATACGTATGTACAATGTTTAATTGAATTCGCTTTGTAAACATTCATCGACGCGTTACCTTCACATTGGGATATAATTACTTTTATATGGTCTTGTAACTTCACGTGTTGTATGATTTATAATGCATACTAATCACATTGTTTCATAGGGAAATATCAGTGGCGGATCCAGGATTCAATTTTGGGGGGGGGCTAAATGTCGTCACATAGTAAAAAGTACTGTCACTTAACGTTTTGGGGGGGGGCTAAGGGGCTGAAACCCCTAGATTTGTTGTATATAAAGTACTGTCACTCATGGTTTTGGGGGGGGCTTCAGCCCCCTAGCCCACCCCCTGGATCCGCTAGTGGGAAATATACGAGTATATTAACAAAAAAATCATAAAAATGCGGTGTCTCTTTGGAGATTACACACTATGATACGAGTAAGCACTATTATTAATGTTATCAAGGAAAACTTTTATGAATACATGATTGTTTACTTTTACACAGGGCCGTAGCCAGGAATTCATTTCGTAGGGGGGGGGGGGGGGTTAAGTTCTGGACCAGACACAATAAGTAACAACCATGGGTCTCCAGCTTCGAAGCTAGGGGCACAACATTTTTTTATTATTTTAGTATTTAAACACAACGATCAACATTGGTTTATATTCAACCAACTAAAAATGAATTATTTTGTATACCTTATAGGTAGTTGTTAAAAATTGATTTATAATATTGGTAAATCCTTTTTCTGTTCGGAATATTGAATGCTACTTTTTAGAAACATATACAGTTATTAAAACTAGGTAAATACCTACAACAATACCTCCTCCAATACTTTCTCTCAATAGGGAATTAGTTCACCCAAGGTATGTGATAATAATAATAATGTGGAATTTAATATCTCCTTTTAATAACGAATAAATGTTGAAATAAATATTGTAGAGAGGCGAAATTGCGGCAATGTGTAAATATTGGAGGAAAATGGGATGAAAGAAAAAAGTAATATAGTATCTACCAACCTCTGAAAAAAGAATTAGGTACGTGAAATATTTGGTTTATAAAATATTTTAGAGATAAGTACTGTACAGAACAACCTTTGAAATTTCTTACAAAATTAAATAATACGAGGCACATTATATTATTTCAGTTAAAACTACCTTGGGGTATGATAATAATATATGTTGTTTGAGAAAATATCTAGGAAATGGATAACGTTCAGCGAAATAAGATACAAAGTAAACGTCTCGATGGGTTGCTAAGAATAATGGAATAGAATTTTATCTGATACATAATAAAAATGTTTACTTTATAAATACTTACCTTCGTTATGCATAATTACTACTAAATCACGGTATATCCCAAGCGGTAACCAATGAATGATATCTGTGTACTAAAATACACAACGTCTATTCTACACTCCAATATGTGTATGATATTCAGAGCGGATGGCGAACCTCAATGCTGAAAATGACTGAAGTTTTGCGAAGTTGTGACTTTTTCAGAATACTCGAGTAAATATGTGAAAAAAGAGTGGGAGCCAGTTAGACACAACCTAATTAAATTAAATTAAATTAAACTCAAATTAAAACCACCAACGAGTAAATTTAGCACGTATTCTTTCTGATAGAGTTTCTAAATATAATGGATATTGGTAATAAAATATTACTAAACTTTGAAAGCGGTTTTGGACCATGTAAACTATATATATAATATGGTATATTTATCTTTCTCTACATTGGTTTCAAATAATATGTTAATTATTAATTGTATTTCCGGAAATATTAGCCATGCGATAACTGTTATTTGTACCTAACGTTAATAGGAGTACAAGTGTATTAAAATAATATCGACGCGATAAAAACATAAACCTTTTAAAAGCTCAAATATTAACAGCAGATGAACCTGGGGTAAAAGGTTGTAATATATTGTTTTTTATTCTCATAAAATGTTGTATCTTGGAACCTTTCTACGTTCATTTCATCCGAATTACATTTACACCATAATCGTCCCTCCCCAGTCTTATTATACCCATATTCCTCCTCCTTTATAAACCTGAATAGCAAAACTCCATCAGCGCATACTAAGTAAATTAAAAAAATATACTTCAAAAAGCACATTTCACGGTACCTACGTATCATCAAAGGGTAGAAGTTGATTCAGAAACAAGAAAGTATTTCATGGCTTTGATGATATTTGAATATTTCACTTGCGGAATTAAAAGCACATCGGATTAAAATGATTTGTTCAATTCACGCGTTTTGATAATAATTGAGACGATAATTTGAATAATAATAATAACCTGGACCGTTGCCAATAGAGGAAAAGTTAACAAACCAAAATAATAAAATGATGAATAACATTATAATCAAGTAAAGGTATTATATAGTTACAGTTTAATATAGTTATTGATCCATTATTTTACCACATTAACCAATAGGTACGCATTTTTGTATTATATCAACTTTGTATGGATTTAAAAAATACCTTAGATATTAAAAAATAAAAAATGATCCATGCCTGAGACTGTTCTTGTACCATTTAACCTATTTTAATAATTGTACTTTTATCACTGAAAATTCATAGCACGAAGTTACTATAGGTAGGTTGGGAGACAAGTTGAGTGTTCATAGGAATAAGTATATAGGTACTGGTGCTACTACATATTAACAACATTTCAAGTGTCTTACTCCTTACGGAAGGCAAAAAGCAAACGTGAATAGATGTTCTTGAGTGAAGAGAGTGTGTAGGAATTCAGTACCTGTAATATATTGTCACAATGAATAAGTGAGCAAAGTAGAGTACCTACGTACTACACGCTACACGTGTTAACAAGTGTTGATTTTAAGGAAGTTCCTTTTATTTGGTGCTTAACAATTTCATATAATTCGAAGCATGGCATCCTTAAATGCGCCGGTGCTTTTATAGTAAAAATCAATTAATTTGTTATGACCATTTCTCATTTTTTTTGGGACGGTCTGCGAAAGGTGTGCCCTATGAATTAAGTACCTATACTTATCAAAGAATGCATGGCGCCTGCATGCTCAGTTCATATGCCTTTTCAAAACTAAACACTAAACAGAGATGACTAAAACATTTTCATTATCTACTTACGAACTTTTCGGTCAACGTTATCGATTGAGATGTGAACTCTCAAGCAGGAGGTGCTCGCACTTCATATAAAGTAGGTAACCTATAAGTATAAAGTATGATGGAATAGGAAAAAAGGGAATGGTGGTATAATAGGAAATTATCCAATTGGAATAAACAGAACGGCAATTTGTCACTGTCGTTATAAACTTTGTACTAACAATAAATCACTTTATTTACCATTTAAATCTCAGATCATTATTCTGATTTTATATAACATCTGAGTAAAATTAATGGTGTGTGTTACTTATGAGCCTACCTGACATTTGTTTCTTCCCTAGAAGTCAATAAGTGAAAATTCTAAACAAAATTTACCTGTAAAATAAATTTTCCAACGTCGTTGGTGCATTTCGAAATTATTTGTAGGAAAAATGGCAAAATCTTATTCTTAAAAAGAAAATATCGTTGGACACAGTTCTTCTCGGTGTGTACATAGTGTAATATCTACTCTTGTACACAATATAAAGTTTGTATTAGTCCATTATATTACAGGAAAACACTTGTGTTTATTTGATAAAATGATAATATTTTGACAGGTTGAATATTCAGTTTGTATACCTCTATCAAAATAGTGAATGTACATACGAGAAGGTATGTAATATACACTGTTGTATGTATATCAATAATAACTTTTGTCTTGGATTTACAATCTGAATCACGCTGCAATACTATAATATAATATATCTAGTCCACTATAGGCAAAACTGGGCAGTCGCCTCGGATGCTAAAACATCAAAGTGTTTTTAGAAACGGTCCACTATCCTTATGGATACATAATCATATTACTATTCTGCATTTCACGATCCGTTAGTTTTTCCAGGCGACTATAATATTATTATTTCACACCCTTGTACATATTATAAAAATAATGAGATTTTGTACACAATAACACAAAATATGTACCTATATTCAAAACTATTTTAGTTAGTTTTATGAAATAATATTATTTATACAAAAAAATACAAATTTAAATACCTACTTATACTTACATTGTGCCCGTGAGCCAAATATATGTCCATTTTTTATAAGAAAGGATCTAAGCTCGTATACACATACTCAAATACTTTCCTGCACATTTTGCACTAGGCCAAAAACCTGATGTATCGCAAGGTGTGGAATACATCACCATTCTTTTTATTTATTTATCGCTTTTATTCGATCATTTTTTTACGTCTCGCATTTTCAAAAGATTCCCATAATATAGAAAGCCTTGATATAAGTTACCTTCTCTCGAAAAATATTAACCCCCTAACCAAATTAAGTACCTATCTAGGGATAAATGCGTAGGTTCGTCGAAGGGAAAATCTAGAAAGGTTGAGTTGTATCATATTACGCTTCTATAAACATTGATGGTATAAAATAATAATAATGGATACCTCTAGTAAACATAATGCATTACATTTTCGTAAATACTCGTAGTATATTATTGTTTGAGTTAGTAATTATTATAACCTTACTTGTTTTGGTGGCATAGCATCAGCACCTACTCGACTCGACGTGCAACTCAGAGGTCCTGATGGTTCGATTACTTTCTGCATAGTCAACATAACGATTAATGTTAGGTTCAGAGTTTGAATCCTGCCTCCCATTGCTAGCTTACATCATGTTGCAGGATTATAGACATGTATTCCAGTGCTTCCCAACGTACTATTCACATTATGAGTATTGAGTAGATCGAGTATTGTATTATGAGTATTGAGTAAATCCCATACCTATAGCTGTAAACAGCAGGACAGCACTTTGAGGATAGGCGTCAAAATCTGCGACTGATTGAAAACTTGGAACTGGGGTATTTTTTAATTTATAGTATCCTCGGTTACAATGTATTGTGAGACTACATAAATGTATTAGTGCAATATATGAAACCTGAGTAAAATTTATGTTATTTGTACGTAACTTACTTTCCGTGTCCGGAACACTATCAAATATTGTAACTTCAATGTACGTTGCGTCAGTAGTACACAGTAGTAGATAAAGAGACCCAAGAACTCATATTACTTGCAGAAATAGTTGGAATAATAAGTAAGAAAATAACAAGACTTGATTTGTGGTATAATATATTTGTTCAATCTCTTTCACTAAACCTAACCAGAAATGATAAACTATAAAATTTTAATCTAATTTAAATACTTTGTATCAAACATTCCCCTTGATGGTTTCAACTGATTGAGTCACATTATAATATAATAATTTGGGTAGTGTTCTGTCACTATAACATGGCCTGAGCCAGTATCGTCCTTCTGAAACCATACTGAAAACATTTAAATTATAATATATGAAATCTACCTACTATACTTGACACACTTTATATCAAGGATAAAAAAAAGATAAACATCCTAACCTAATCCATATTTTATCCTCCCGAGGGGTAAATCTGGTAACCTCATTTATCTACATAATATAATGAATTATGTATATCAGATATGTACGATTCGTAATGTAAATTTTAATGAATTAAACATATTTCTTACATTCAATACAGAAGCTGTATCTTTATAACCGAATATCAACGTATTAAATGTTAATAAATTAAGGAAAAAACTCTGTTTTAAATTAATTTATTTATTTAGACAGAATTTCCAAAATCATTTGTGAGGTGAATTAATAATTATAGAGAGAACACTTTTCAAGTTAACCTGACGTATGTATGTATCTATACTATATTCTATTAGTCGCTGAACGGTGACCATATACTTTTTGTGAACTTTCAGTGTGGCAATACAATCTAGAGACATTTTTTTTAAAATTAACGAGATACTCACTCTAACAATAAAAAATAATAAACAAACCGTGCCGTCCAATATCAGATTCCCACGTAAATTTCCTGAAACTTTTCTTCCGTGATAATTATACGCTCTCAGGTAGGTAGGTACTTCTATATCGCTGTGAACAGAAGGTAGAAAAAGTTTAGTAATTTTGCTAAGCCCTGAAATGTTCATAACGAAGTTACCTTTATCCAATTCCATACTAGGTGTACCTAATATAATTCAATGGGAAGGTAAAGTACTTTTTTTAAATTGAATAAATCTGCATGACCTCGCGTGTATGATCTTTCATATCAATGCAAATTTTTCAATTAAGACATGTAGGTTAGGTACCTACCCGAATTTTTAAAATATACCTAGGCCAGATTATGTTATAATAAAAAGCTAGTTTTTTGTTCCATACCTATCACTTTTTAATAATTTCCTATATCATTAGGTAGCTATGAATCAGTCATTTACAAAATAATACACTTATGTAGGTATATCCTATAATCCACCTAGGTGCAAATAATGGTTGTTGAAAGCTATTGTTTTCATAACATTGGAATTATAGAATTCTAATAGGATTTTTTGTAAATCACTAAATTATTGCTATTATAAAAATTTCATCCGTCACAGAGCTAATCATCAATATTATAATGATATAAAGTATAAAGTTTCTGATATTGATAGTTACTCCCTAACTCCGTTCGTAATATAATTAAAAAGTGCCTTTGAGTCTTTTCGTTTCGGCTTAGAAATTCATAGGCAATCGATCAAAACATGTCTCTGGAGGCAGCCAGATGTTCACAATATAAATTAATAATTTGAATGTCATTAGAGGATGCCATTTCCAATACAGGATACAAAAACATACCTACAGCAAGTAGGTATAATCTGTATGATGAAAAATTTTGTACATTTATCGTTTAATACTAATACTCATATAGATTGTTCAATACCCAATGAAGCAATTCAATCACATGTTAAACCTTAAAGTTGAGTAAACCAGGATTAAAACATTACGGTACGATATTATGAATGTTTAACATTTTGCTGTGAATCCTTTTACTTCTCCATAGGGAAATTTCTTCACAATTTCCTGAAAATCTTGTTGAATATTTTTTTTACGAGGGAGGGTTGAAAACTCCGCGGCCTTGAGCAAAAAATGTACTGGCCGGTTCCAGTTTATTATTGATATGGATAATTTGAACCTTTCTAAAGCTACTTGCAAAATTTGGCACCAATAGCACAAATGTGGCACTGTTGGCACCATTTTGAATTCGACGTGTATGAGATTTTTGTGAAAATGAGAAATTTTCAACCGTGATCCATGACAAAATGTTTTATTATCACAAGCTGTACATAAAAAAAAAGTTTCAAAAAGATGTGGAATATAGAATTGGAGTCTGCTCTATCATATGCGGTGGTTAAAAAGTGGGTAGAGCATTTTAAACGTGGTCAGCAAGGTATTGAAGAAAACCCTCGCAGTTGAAGGCGATAAACTGCAGTAGGTCCGAAAAACGTAGATAAAATCCTGGATGTGGTTTAGAAAGGTCACCAAATTAGTACTTGGAAGATAGCAGAGATCCTAATGGTCTTATGTGAATGAGAAGAGTTCACCTTAACTTCTGAACAGGTCTTGTATAAACTTTCTGTTCGCTGGGTGCCAACGCTTTTAACTCCTTTTTACGGTCGTAGAAACATGTGCTTGTTTTCGATTTTCATGTGAATTTTTGGCCAGGTTTGAAGCTGATCATGAAATTTTTTTACACGTTTTGTCACCACAGATGAGACCTGGACCTAACAGAGCCCAAAGAATGATCAAAATAGTGGCGGCATGGTAATTTTTGTCTCCAAAGAAATCGATGTCACCTTTGTCAACTGCAAAAGTGTGGGCATTCGTTTTATGGGAATTTAAGGCTAGCATTACAATAGACTAGTAGACAAAGGGCAAAAAGAGAAATGGGGAGAGCTGTGCTAATCTAATAATCCAATTGCAAGCAATTTCCAATCCGGAAAAACCTGAAAAATTGACCAGAGTCGTGATCTTTCACCATGACACTGAGCCAGTTCACCGAGCAACGATTTCAATAGCCAAATTGCATGCCATTGACTTCCAGTTGGTGAACCATCTGCCTTATTCTCCTAAAATGGAATCATCAGACCTTCCCCTCATCCCTGAGCTCAAAAAAATTTCGACAAATTTTTTTTTGACCCAGTTAACGGTGTTGCCGTCGATGCGGAGCCATATTTTGAAGACCTTCACAATTTCTTCTATAAAACTAGGATCCTAGCTTTGAAAGATGGCTAGCAAAAGTGTATTCAACTTCGAATAGATTATATTAAAAAATAATCAAAAAATCCAACCATACTCCAGTACATTTTTTTTTCAAGGCCGCGAAGTTCTCAGCCCTCCCTCGTATATATATACTCGTATGTACCTTAAATTAAGTCCGAACACAACCCGTTTTATCGCCACCATCGCTGCCGCCATTTACAACCACAATGTCCACAAAACATTTTATTATTTAGGTAGGGGGCTTTTTCATAATTGTTCTAGTTTCTCCATTTTCCATCTATTGCTAAAATTTATAGAAATATTGCTGTTCGTAAATATTAGGCCTGCAAAAAATCGGCGTGCTTTTAACAAAAACAACTTAAGGTTATTCTCTTTCCTCAATAATAAATTATTTGGAGGAAAATTTAAATTTATTCACGATTTAGCTTATCTTCTTTATATTAAACTTATTCAATATTGTAATAATAATTATTTTCATAGCTCTAATATTTTTGCTAGCGATTTTTAATCATTCAGCTTTTTAAGTCTCTCGGCTTAAATTAATATTTAATTTTTTACTTGAAATCGATTTTGTCTGGTGTGAAATTATTAATTGAGCGAAGTAGATCGGATAATTAATCCAGTGTCTGATGGAAAATTTAATTTTATGGTAAAAAATAGAGTTGATACAAACTTATATACTTACACGTTATGATTGATACGAGAAGGTAGTTATTATTGGAGATATTTAAAAAGAGAGTTAGGTTATCAGAGTGTTGTAAATCGTAGTCCCGAAGAGATGTTTCCCTACTAAGGAAAACTGTCAGATAAAATAATAATAAAAAAGCAACCACAAAATACATACTCCAGAAGAAATTGAAAAAGATAGAATTATATAGGAAATACCTTCTACACTAAAGCAGTAAATTGTATCTACATTCTAGCTGTTTGTAGGTACATGTTATCGAATCATCTTTCTTGCGTTCAGAGAGACACGGGGTAGGTACTTGCATAGTTTTTCATTTTTTACCTTCGGGACATGATATTTGTTCCAATATTTCTCTCCAACATACGAGTATACCTTCAACAATTCTTCGGAGACATATATTTTCTTTGTTTAAAAAAACGAAACCTTTTCTATCTCTTGATATCCAAATAGCTATCTATGTTATTATTGACATTTCAACTTATAATTTGTAAAAGTTTATATATTTTATTAGCATAATCATAATGTACATCTATAATGCATCTTACGACCTTAACAACAATTTATTCTAAATCTTCGAACAGTAAATGTGTCTTATATTTTAATATAGACAGGTTGTGCCGGTTGTACCTATTCTAGTTGACAGATTGGTTTGTAAGAATACAGACTAAACAAATAAGGGAGATTGGCCTTTTCATCATATGTGTAATTTTAATATCACATTATATTGCTTATGTATGTGGCGTTGAGTGAATCTACTCGCATACAGGTGATAGCTTTTTATCTAATAATACATGCACGTGTTCAAATAATTGATAGAATAGGTCACTCGTAAAATAGTTGATAGAACTAAAGTAAATTATATCCATCAGATTGATATCTCTAATACCCGTACAACTATACGATGTCCTCCTTTGTGACTAGTTTAACGATCTTACTGCTATAATATTTTCTAGGTATAATTTGGAATCTAATTTAATTTGAAGTTTTTAATTAGTTTTATAATTAAACCATCCCGTAAAATGATTCTAGTAATAAGATACATTTTATAAATTAAAATTTTCTAGGAATCAGAAATGACGCATTTTGTAATGAAACCAAATTCCAAAAGTGGGGATATTTTTTTCGTACAAGTAAAATATTAATTTTTTGCTTTATGAATATACCTATTTTTTCTCGTTTCCGAATCCTTTTCGTCCAGTCCTTGCAGGTTTTTATTTCCAAATGTATATACATGTATTTCACTTTTACATCGGGAAAGTTTGAAATATTATCTACTCTACATTGAAAGTTCTTTCCTTTGTATAGCAATTTCAGTCCCAATCTCAAATACATCCGCGATCACCAGACTTATTACATAGTAGGCAGATAAAGGCATCGAATTTTGTTTGAATTTTTCATGATACAATCGGCGATGGAGGATGCCACTGTGAGTAGGCACCTAAACGAAAACATAAACCAGTAATTTCTAGAAGAACATTATCAAATAAATTAAGCTCCATCATTTGCCTACCTGAAAATCTAATTATTAATTCGAAATTCCAAATTCCGTCATAACATTTAGGTTTTATATGAGCTCTCATAATTTGATGAAAACATTATTAAAATAAATAGCAAATTTCTTTTAATTAAATTTATTAATTTAATTTTCATTACATGAGGGCTTGCGGGTAAAATCATTAAAACTTTACTGTCAGGTCCCCAGTATACGAATAGGTGGTGTAGGTAGTTAAAGCTGTATGCCTACCTACCTGCCTACACCAGTTAGGAATTACTTTATAATATTATATCTAGAATGAGGATAACTCTGATAAATCTGCCTAGTACTTTCTAATGGTTGTTATCACAAATTTTTTTTTATTTATATATTTATTCACAAATAAAATATATCAATACAATATCACCGGAATTGCCCAACTAGGTGTAACCTGTATTTGGGTCAATCCCACATATCCCAGATATATCCCAATTACGAATTGACTTTATATTTATTTAAATTTTATTTGCGACCCTGTAAAATATAAACAAAGAAGCAGAAGGTGAGCTTGTATCTTATTGTAATTGACAGCCATTGTTCATAGAATAATATTTCATTTTCATCAAACTTACATATCAATTTATCACAAAAAATACAAATATCTATGTTGGGCGTTGTTTCCCAACTACAAACAATATTCATTAGTATTTTTACATTGAAAAGTTTAATAGTGAGTAGATGTCTAGTGGAAAATTACTAATGTATGTAAAGCTCACAAACTCAAAGGTTAAGTAAACATAAAATAACATACAATATGAGTACACGAGAAGAAAGCTTAGACGTTATTGTGTCACGTTCCTAAGGTGGTGTCATTCTAAAGATTCGGAGGCGGTTACACACACTTGTTGTTTGTGTGACAGGCAGACAACTTTTTAGAATTTTTTAGTATGAAGTTCTGAAACTTAAAGACTGCGCGAGAAACTGAATTTTACCCAGTAGTTTCCTGTCATATGAATTACTTTTAGGGTTATTTTGTGTTGTGAAATGCTGTACTATTTGACTTTATGAATACGAAATAATATAATATGTACTATGTTCAAAATTATGTAAGTTTTGTGTGTTTTATTTGGTACAAGACAGTAATAGTGTCATTTTCCATAAAAATACGTTTAACATATTTTTACTCCCATAATTTATCCCTTGAGAAAAATGTTTTAAATAATATACAACGACTTTTTCCGAGTGCCTTAATTGCAATGAAAGTATAATTTAAATTGTTCATCCATTAAGTTAGACAATATTAGCAAACTGTTGGAAAATCTAGATTTTTTAATTCCCTCTTAAGCGGGAATGAAATATATTATGAAACGTATTACACAAATTTAGTTAAAAAATAAATGGACTCAATCTCGTTATGTTGAGAGGAAGATGAGTATTATTAATACCTGCTTAATAAAATTAAACCTACATGTTTTTCATTCATTTTAAGTGGGGAACACTTAGAAGACTTAAGAATTTTAAATATCATAGGTAGACCCATACTGTATTTAGAGTAGACAAATATAGCTGGGAATGACTAGTTAGATAGTGAGTAAATAACTCAATCATATCAGTAAAATTACCTGCACAAATTATTTTTTATTTAATTGAGTATACAGATACATATGTACTATGTTTTTTTGCACTACAGCTACCTAGTAATGGTATATAAAGTAGGTATTTCACACACTTTTTATTATATTTCAGACATACCGTATTCTCATAAATCTCTTTAAATTTAGAGTAACTAGAAAATGTTCGAGTACGTCTAAGAGAAAAACAAACTAATCTAATAAAACCATCAATTTTTAGTACGTACTAACACTTATGACACCCGACCTGTCTGTATTTCAAGGGATTGCATATGGGAACGCTCAGGTGGGTATTGTTTGAAAGTTACGGTCGTAAAGTTTCCTTTATGACGCAACCATTTCCATATTTCAAATAATTTATTATCATCTATAAAATGCATATTCCGTATAATGCATGTATTGCGAGAGTTTACATACTCGTACGAGTATATCTAACGGAGCAGAGCCGTGATAACTCGACCCCTTTAGCAACCAGTTGAAAATGCATTCTCCCTTTCTTTTGGCTATCACACACGTTCAGTTAAGTTCAGTTAACTGAATCGACCGTTTGCAAAAAAGTTCCGACAAAAACCTCTCTGTGAAATCAAAATCAGGGTTACACTGAATTCAGAGAGAGATTTTGGTCGGAGCTTTTTTGCAAACGGTCTATCTAGTTAGCTGAACTTCCGGACGTGTGTGATAGCCTTTAATCGAATGCTGGTGCCACATGCTCGTCATGGGTCGCGCCGAGTGGTTTTCGTGAGTAAAAAGGTGTGTGGATTGAATGTTTGTCTTGACGTGTACGTAGCCGACGGTTGACGCCGTTTTACTTATGAACACTTTTTGCTTGGAACTCGGACGGGAATGTGGCGGGAGCATAACCAAATGACTCCCCATTCATCGCTTCAGTCGATTTTTCATTGTTTTATATTTATTTATTTATTTATTTATACATCAACGGCTAGCAGCCTTTAACAATTTCTTGTTGGTACAGTGTCAATCTTAATATTCTCAAATACATAATCAGCATACAGTATTAATTTGTTTCTGATACATTGCATGGTACCACAGTATTTAGAATGCTAATGCTAATCCCACGGTCTCCATCTCAGTACTCTGGGAGTCCATCGCGCTGTCCCCTGTCTGGCAACATGACCCACCCACTGCCATTTTTGTTTAGCAACCCGGTCCATGATGTCTACGACTTTACCGCGAGTAAACCAACATGAAATATTCTGTTTCTGAGAACCAAACATATAGGTAGTAAGTATAATAATTATTGTTATAACACTTGTTTATGATCTGTCATACGAAACATCTCAACATATTATATGCCTACCTACAGCGCACACAACCCATCGTAAACAACATAATTTACAAATCCAATAATTTTCAAATAAATGTCCATCTTTCAGTAAGCACCGCTGACATGTTTTCAAACTGAAATAATATTATTATAATGCCCCTGCCACACGCTCGTGAGCCACCACGAGCCAATGCTGTTCATAAGTCAGGCGTCAACGGTCGGTTCCGTACACGTCAAGACAAGCGTTCCATCCACACGCCTTTTTACTCATGAACACCAAAAGGTAGTGGTGGCTCACGACTGTGTGACGGGGGCATTAGAATTCCAGCTAATTTACTATAACAGGGTCATCGAAAATTATTGACCCTTTTTGAAAATGCTATAACTTTGGAACCATTCATGTTAAATAAGTAATTGTTTGACTTCGTAGTAACTGATGAATGTAAGTTTTGTTTGGTCTATGACAGAATGCATTACGTGATGTTTAATGATCATTATACATATTTTTTGAGGTGTTATAAATATAATTAAACACGAGTACATTTATAAAAATATGTCACAACAGATGTGAATAATAGACACTCATATATGTATTATACTAAATACACTTTTAACGCACAAATTTAGCACGTGGATTACGCAGAAGCTATATATTATGAGTAATTCACCCATCGCCGTACGTGTGAATATATCATTCATTTTCCTACTGTTTTCATGCTCAGTTACTGAAGAAAACCAGCAATATGTAGCTGCTCCATCTAATGTAGTTAACTCTTTAACGGTGATCAATCATGCGCTCCCAGGAGGGTGACAGGCTGGCATTAAGATAATATTCAATGACTTTCAGTGTTTATTTACTGGAGTTTCCACACATTTACAAAATCGTGAGTAAAAAAGAAAATTAATTGATAGGTTGTATGAGAATTGATTTGTAGTGAGCGACACCTTGTCGCACTTGGAAACAGAAAAGTTCCAATAGGTAGTGAAAAATGTTGCCAATTTCATGAGATTTTTTTTATCTCTTGTATTATCTACACAGCGTACTAATAATTACATGTATTTCTACAGGATCCTGTATGGAAGTATTGCGGTAATTTCTTTATTTAAGTCGTTTTCTAATAATATTTTAATAAGTAGTTCAATAAATGAATCAATATTGACAATGGCAATGTCAATATTATATAAGAATTAATTTTGTTGTGTCACGTTTCCTTTTCATATTTTATTTCCTTTATTTCCCATCACAGTCTTGAATAGTCTTGATCTCAATCTATACAGCCATATATAATATCATAAAGTAATATTATTGATAGAGGATATGACATAGTTATTGTGTGGGAAAGCTTACAACATATTTACTTACAACTATATGCCCTTAGGGGATGTCGTATTATTTAATTTCTAAGAATTTCAGATATTCGGCTATGTGTCTGAAAGGTCAAGATGTGTTTCTACTTCGAATGAATTAACTTATTTAATCCTTTTTCTTTAACATCGTAACTTTTGTTCTCTTACTTAAATCTTCGTAGCTAATGAATTGTCTATTTAGGTCATTCGGAAAGTGATCTTGATATGATAGTGGTAGGTACTGAATTTGCCGTGGATTTCATTGCCCTTCATTTTTATGGTAAATATTTATGGTGGTGGGTGGTTTTATGGTATCTGTTTTTTTTGTAGAGGCAAAAAAAGATACGCAGACGAATCTAGATATTATTATTCATATGACACCTAATAACATACACTAAATAGTCATTCTCCTCCCTGAAAAGCCGCACATGAGAGCCTGTGGTATATCATAAAATAATCGTGTGTACCTCCCGCCCTTCCCGGTATTATTATACTCCGGTATAATAGGAGGTTGTATTAGAATGAACCATCTGCGCTTCACTATAAATATGTTTTACACTTTGTGCAATCTCTCCAAGAGTATGTACAAGAACTATATTGCTATACCTATTACCTACCTAAGTATATCAAATGTTTGGAACTGACTTCCTAGAAAGGACACAATAATTCCACTCTAATGCATGACAATATATCAATAAATTTATTTATTTAAACGAGTAACAACATATTTATAAGGAATCTAAGTGTTTTGTTCGACTTTTCTTTCAAAACCAAATAGATTACATAGTTTCAAAGTTCAGAGCGGTTTTAAGCAAAGCATGTAATTTCTTTACGTAGCATTCCTAATACAAAGCCATAGCAATATGCACCGTAATCTTAATATAATGTAGGAGTATGAATACACAGGAAGGTAACTGTAATATCTACTCGTATACCTGCCTGATGGGATCAGAAACACAAGGTATTCTTTTGAAATCATCTTATAATGCAATATAATTTTCCATCGACGACAGGGAGAACCTTTTATTGGATTACATGAGAAAAGTTACTCTCTTATCCGTTGGAAATGTCTTTTTATATAGTTCCTTATTTCTCTCCAGAGAGATAAGCTTCTGAGCGAGAGAACTTCAGTATTATTTGTATTTGTCTCAAATTTAAAACAAATCTCATACACAAACTCAATTTTATTTCAGTAATGGAAAATCATAACAAACTTGATGGAGAGGGTAAAAGCCTGTAGGAAAGAAAATATTATGAAATATTTTTCTAGATAAATTACTTATTTTAATATTATAGTAGGTACGTATAGACGTTCCTAACTTATTCACCATGGAATTTCAGACAGTAAAATAAAGCATACTTTTTACCAACCGCGATTTCGGGTGGCTTGTAGAACACAAGACTTAATAATAATATAAATTATTTTATTTTGATTTAATAACGTAAATGCATTTGTGTGCCTATTACACGTATAAACAAGACAACATCTTTTCACTCTGAAGAATTTTCGATTTCGTAGTGCAAAATAACTTGATATTATTTTGTTTTAACCAGTGGCGTAACTAGCTTTAGTGCCGCCCGGGGCGGACTCTGAAAATGCCGCCCCACCCGACCCCTAATAAGTACCTACATAAAGTACATACCTAATACCTACCCATTAGTGTATGCAGTTTTGAAGCTAGGCAAGAGCAACTAAAATTTTAATATAGATAAACGTCAATAGCGCCGCAGGCGAAAATTTTTTCACTAAACTAAATGAAAACGAAGGTCATGTTGTAATTTTGTTTACTTTCTTTAAATTAAAAATAAAAAAAAATAAGTACATATCACAAAAAAGATATTTAAAAAGTAACAAACAAGAGCGCCGCAGGCGAAATTTTTTGGACAAATGGGTGAAATGATGAACCTGGTTATCTTTCTATAGTAGGTCACACATATTGTTACAGGTAGTGTATAGGGGAAGCGACCATGCGAGAAGTAACGAAATTTTAGTCATAAGGTATCGAAAATCTATCTTATTTGAGCACCTATAAATAATATGTACCTAAGATGTGAACAGGATTAATTAGCGCCGCAGGCAATTTTTTTATGAAAATTATTGTAATTTAATAGATTTTCATAATAATTTTAGAAAATTCAGAGAGTTTTTTAATTTGTGTGTTTTATCAAGATGTTTTTTATATGTTGTGCCATTTTGCCGCCCTCTGAAATGCGCCGCCCGGGGCGGACCGCCCCCCCCGCCCCCCCTAGTTACGCCACTGGTTTTAACGAATAACCTGTAGATTTAATGGATTTTTATGGATATCTGAGGGGCCCCGGACAGTTTCCCGACCTGCCCAGTGATAGTTACGCCACTATTGAGTGACCAAGCCTCATGACCTGAATAATTCGGCGTTCAGTCGCTGTGGTTTTATTTTCATTTTATTTTAATAATTCACATTTTTTAGATAATTATCACCACCTTACGGGAAGATGCTATCAATGAATGTGTTTAGTTCATCTAAAATACAAAATTAATCATGGCTTTTGGGTAAATTATCTTAAAAAGGGATTATTGGTTTATGCTCGATGGAACTTGATAATGGTAACTGAACCTGAAACTAAACACATTATAAAATATTACTTTACAAATAACTTGATAACTACTTTCTCAAACTTTAAGTAATGTGATTTTAATGAACCATATAACAGATAGTAGCATTAAATCTTAAGTGATATATGTTTCAACTCTTCTCTGACTATAATGATACCTATAGAAGCTAATTAATTTCAGACAAATGTTTGAGTAAAATGTTTTAATGAAATGTAAAGCTTATGGATGCTTTTAAGAACTAAGATTATTATTATTGTTACGCTTTGTATAATTATAATCGTTGTTTCAATGTCTCTGAACTAGAAGTTATAAGAATTAATGGTAATGTACATTGTTATATTCAATAAGTGTGTATTTATATGAAATTTGTTCCTCCTATACGGTTTAATATGTTTTATCTTCCCTCTGAATGTGAGAGACAATTGATTATATAATTAGTTAATGACTTTGTTAAGTGAATTCTCACTAATATGATGTACCTACCTATTGTGGGAAATGTAAGAGGTGAGGCATAGAGTTTCCCTCAGTTCTCTGACTTATCAAATAGTAGCTCACATACAAAAGGAGTGTAGAATATATGTTATAGATTATAGGTACTTGGTACGTAATTATTGTTCCAACCAATTTACACTTCTAAAAACTGGTGAACTCTTACCCCCGTTTTCACCAACTGGTTAGGTGAGGAATAGCAGAGATAAAAGTCACCTAGCCCACATTTGCGTTTCACCACGCGAAAATACCTACCTAACGGCTAGGAATCCCACTTATCTTAGGCAACGAGAATTGGGCACCTAACGGTAAGATCTGTCATATTAAACTTCACCCAACTACGTAATCGGCCGCCACATTGAATTTTATCAATCAGGTAGTGTTTTTTTCCGACCTGGGGTTATTTTATAACTCCAAAACAGTCCTAGAACACAACGGAACACAATATCATAACATGACACTTTGCATACAAACAATGTTTACTGTTAGGCGCCATTTTCATTTTACCACGTACCCTAAACGCGCATGCGTCAATCTCAAAGTCTAGTGTTGCCATTAGGTAATAATATTTGTGTGAAATATGAAAAATAACTGACTGTAAATTATTTTTGTAATGATATTTAATATTTAAATATTTTTCAAATACAATCCCTGTGTTTAAGTTGTATTATTTACTCTATAAAGTAAGCATTGTTTAAAAAAAATAACTACTTTTGATCAATTTGTTTTACATGTAGCAACCCTACAAATAAAAATCTTCCTAGCTGGATTTGTCCCAATTAAGTGGAAATTTGTTGGTGAAACGTAAATTAGGTAGGATTTTTTGGTAGGTAGGATAGCCACCCAGTTAGGAGCAGGAATAGCTATAGTTGTTGAAAACGGGGGTTAGACTTTTATATTGAATTTTGCCAGAAAGACAATTATTTGTCGAATATTAAGTTTTCCGCAAAACCTAACTTAAAATATATTTGGAACTCTTTATTGAAAAGCAAAGTTAAGTAATCCCTACTGAGCATACAGATTAATATATTTTATGGAGTAACCTTTGATATAGAAATATCTCCGAGGTTTGTTTGGAATAATTAGTAAAAGTGAAATGAAATAGGTAACCGTAAGGGTTTTTAACGGAAACTCGTTTTAAAAATATTTTAGTTGTAGATACTTAAATTCAATTAATTAAATGATACCTAGTGATTGTGCTTAAATACCTTTTATACATTAATGTCTACAATATCTACATTTCAATTCGTTGCATCTTACAATATCCGAGTAGAGGGTAAAATTCAGGCAAGTACTAGATAGAGATTATAAAAGATAACTTTACTGTGCATGAATATACGAGTACCTACTGAAACAGTGTTGACTCTTGAGACTGACGAGGTATTTTTGTTGGTACAAACGGTAGGTATGCATAACTTCTTCTTCCCATTATACTATTATTGCATTATGGCATCTTTCTCTAATATTCAGATTATAATCTCATCTTCTTCTTCTGCTTGTGCCCTATCAGGTCTTCCCGACATTGGCGATCACTCTAGCGAAAGTCTCTCTATCTTGGGCTGCCCGGAATAGCTCCTCCACATTTCCGGTCCATTCCCTTACGTTTAGCAGCCAGGACATTTGTCTCCTACCAGCTCTTCGACGCCCCTCTATCTTACCCTTCAGTATTAACTGGAGCAAATAGTACCTATTTCTCCTCTCTTAGCACATGGCCGAGATATGAAATTTTCCTAACTTTAATTAATGAGAGCAGTTCTCTGTCTGCTCTAGCTCGCCTGAGAACTTCTGTGTTGGTGATCGTATAATCTCATAATCAGCTTTAAAAACTTTGTTACGTAAGATTAGACTACTACAACATGTACAAAGTTTTATATAATCGAGGAAAATTCAACGTACACAAGTTGATACAACATACAATACACATAATATACGTCATAGCATCTCTATATACCTACAATTGGATCTTTAACTACAAATGTATGTATATATGAAAATAAACACTCTAGAGTAAATTGGTATCGTTTATATGAAAACTGTTGAACTTATATACAACCGATGATTAATTATTATTTACACCTAATATAAAAAACAAGCACTTTAAACAGCATTGAATATGCTGATTGATTTATTACACTTCTACTAGGCACATATATCTATACAGTATACATACACAGTACCTATGAACGAGATTTTAATGTAATAACCAACAATGATTTTAGAAATCCAGCAATTGAATTACTTATCTCTATATTATTATATAGGTTACTATAGAAGCCTACGTTCGAGACTACACAGCTACAGGCTGAAGAAGTAATTTGTATACCAGTTAAATTATACACAAAATATGTGAATGGAGGGATGGGAATCGGAGTTATCTGTTGATCATCGTAGTATATTGCCAATTGCTTTAATATTGAGGTCCCAACGATGTTGAGAAATTAGACAATTAAAACAAACCTCCGCAATATGTGTATGAAGCCTAATGATTTTGCCGCCAAAGGGAAGTGGATGAAGTATTTGTTGAAAAGTTTATCACAGAATAAAAATACTGGCATTGTTGAAAATATAAAATTATATGTGGCAGCAAGTTAATGCTCCTTGTATATTTTTTCATATTTCCCATGTAAAATATTTGGTTTGAAGTGGCCTATAGCGAGGTTAATTACACAAATTGAAGCTGTATTTTACTTAACAGGTTTCCCAAAAGAACATTAAGAATGAAAATCCTTTTTTGACAATAACAGCACGAGCGGCGTAATGCGAATTAATAGGATAATATTAAAGCGTTCCCCATTTTCAAAAGGGTGGGTTTTTAGTGAAATATTTCTTTTATAAATCCAAATTCTAACGACGAGAAAATGCAGGATGAATTTTAAAGCAAATAAAAGAATTTTTAAAATGCGTATAATGGCCTTTACTTTTTTTACAATACCGATACATATATTTTTAATTTTCGTTAGCGAAATAGAAACCAAGTAAATATCTTTTGTAATGTCATACTCGTATGGTAGAAAGCTGAAATTAATCTTTGTCTTTTCGTTTGATAGTTCAATTTATTGATAACTATTAGTATTTTTGGAAGTTATTAGACGAAAATTATATCTTACTTGTTCGGTGATGTAAAGTGCATTTCTACAAAATATTTCCACGTTTCAGTGCGACATACCGCCATTCAGGAAGTCATATAGGTTTGTTACTTTCAATGTACACTATCAACAGATTGAACTTTTAGTTTTTCACAATTATTTAATTGACTTTACGTGTTAACTACGTTTGGGATTTGTTTTGCGTTTGATATGAATGTTATTCGAATTTAAATCAAAGAAAGTATTTTACATATTGATATAATTCTGCATAAATTTTCCAAAAATGGACTGGGAATTATTATTTCTTTAAAGTAGACAAATATTTATTAATAACCTAATTCAGTAAATTCCAGATCTCTTGAGTCTAGAGGGGAAATATAACTTGTTAGAGGATAAAATGCAAACTCCATTAGTGAGTCCTTTATTATGCCGTGTGATCCACCAATGCAGTTGAAAGGTGTCTTGGTTTTAATCGAAGCTTTCAGAACTTAATTATGTTGAAAGCTTTTGTTATAATTTCAAATAAGTTGGTGTACCTGTACCTACTTGTACAAAAAGTACTTTCCTACGTAATAAATTGGTTTAGGTTCTGAAATTAATTTGGGTTTTCTTTATTACCTAATCATCTCATTTCTCTTTAAAAGGTAGTTCAGTACCTCCTCGCGTCCATACATAAAATTTGTATGGTTTTAAAATCGTCTAACTTGCAAATTACTTACACCGGAGTTTGTAAATTAATTATGTCTGAGAGGAAAGCCACAAACGGTGTTATGTTGAACCCAGATAATCCACATAACTTAACTTTGATATCAAACTTATAGTATATGTAACTATCTCATCAACACAGCGTTTCGAGTCGAACCGTATTTGAAAAATTGTCTTCACTGATCAAGTAATAAATTGAACTAATGCGATGTTGTGCACTAGGTATGTCGCTGTTGTTGGTTCAAACATGGTTCAATAGTTCAGTGTCAGTAGCCAGAACTATGTATATTCCTTCGAAAAGTGTCAGTTTTAATTTGCGGAGAATTCATAACTGATTTGTCTTTTACGGTTATAGTTATTGGTATTTTTTTAATTAAGTATATAAATTTGTGGAAAAAAGATAGTCGAGTTCAGGTTTTCTAATCTGTTCACGAGTAGATAAATGTTTTACATTTATTTGGAATACAGTTCTTACCTAAGTAGGTATATTTACAACAATAGAGAAAAAAAACAAGGTCTAAATTATATTGATTTCTGCTATTCATAAGGTGGCCAACCGTCCTCCTTTTGGAAGGACAGTCCTCCTTTTCTAGGTTCTGTCCTCCCTCCAAAAGTGTCCTCCTTTTTGTCCTCCTTTTCTACTTTTTAACACTTTAAACTAAATAGTCTGTAATTCAAACTAATAAATCTCAAAACCACACGTTTTTTCATCATACCATGAATTCACTAGTACTATAGTATAAATTACATTAAAATGCGTTTGTTTCATAAAAAAAATTGCCTGCGGCGCTAATTACGTAGGTTTACCTATGTTTTTTATTTTTAACAAAAAATAAACTAGATTTTTATATTATATTACGGCCCTTTTTGGTACATTCTTATGTCTAATGACAAAAATTTCGCCTGCGGCGCTATTTACACATTTTTATGCTGTATCCATTTTTTTAATTTTATTGCCTCCCCCCGCCTAGTTCTGGCGGCGCCCACGATAGGCTGTACTTTAGGTATTTTTGAATTTTTTTGTCCTCCTTTTTATTTCTAAAAATATGGTCACCTTACTATTCAAGGTATCAAATACCACTCCAATCTATTTCAATCTTTCATTACTTTGATTATTCTAATACTCCTGCTTCCTAGATAACTTGTGTTAGTGATAGGTAGCTATGCATTTAATACGTCGGGTGAGAGGTATGTGGTAGGTATGTGGTGAAGTGAGGGGGGGGGGACGGAAGTAAGTTGTGGGAGATGACGGGAGGGTAGGTAGAGAGGTGTTGAAAGATCAAAAGGCTCATCTCTTTGTTAGAACCTTTTTACTTCTATATTCATTAAATACTAGACTAGGGTTGTTTGGGAGCTTTAATAATCTGTTTAATATGGAGACATGCGTTTAGATAATGTCTTCTCTTTACATTAAACCTAAAGGATTTCAAAGACAAAGAAGAAACGATAATAGTAAAGAAATAACTATCACATTTCTGAATTCATCCAACATATTTTACGATCTATAGATCATGGCTTCGAGTATTAAGAAGATGATGAATAATCTCCTTGACAGGAAGATATTGTCGTTTCTATTTTCACAACATATTTATTTCCTTTTACTTCCATACTACCATATTTATTTCATTCTTAATCATTAATACTTGAGATCTTTGGGATCGTACTCTGGTTGTCAACTGGGAGAAAATATACATACCAAATACTTGAGACATTTTCCTCTTTAATCCTATCTGTATTAGATTTACTTACTTGAATTATTAAATTTATGGAATTTGTACCTACTCTTTATTCAACAACCCTTTCTATGATAATAAGGCTACTAATGAGAACCTTACAAAAGGAAGTAGAGACGGAAGGAAGACAGGAAGTAGAAAAAGAAAGGATATCAACATTGTGAAATATTCATGAAAAATCTATTGAAATATACGGGAACCCTTTCATTGAATTGACTGTAAAACTGGAATGAAGCATTGAATGTCGAATATTGTGTAGAAAAGGGGTCAATGTATAGCTAATAATCGTATTGACAACAACAATTTTTATCCATTTCGAAACTACATATTCTAGATAGGTACACCTACATCAATATTAAGTTATTATCGGTATTGGAATATACTCTACCTTCCCATCAAAATGCTTTAATTTGTCTACAAGTCTGAGTAACTTACCAAATCTACAAATCACATTCACAGTTTCATTATATGTAGTATAAGTTATGCAATGTGTTGTAGATAGATTGTAATTAGGCATCTCCTCTTAATTTTCACTAATTGGTAAAATAATGAACGATGCAA
Source organism: Ceraclea dissimilis (assembly GCA_963576895.1). Classification (NCBI taxonomy): domain Eukaryota; kingdom Metazoa; phylum Arthropoda; class Insecta; order Trichoptera; family Leptoceridae; genus Ceraclea; species Ceraclea dissimilis. The sequence continues at coordinate 9,295,630 of OY756365.1, forward strand.
CATTGTATTATTTGCATTGATATGGAATTGCACCACCAATGTTTATTTATCAACAAATTTCGCTACCTATGGCCAATTAATTTCTGCTTCTGAGGGTTCCGTTATGGAAATGAAGATTTTAATTAAATATTTACTGAAAATAATTATGTTGAAATTAACAGATTTATTACAAGTACCACCGTAGTGGTTGTATTAAATAACATTCTCGTAAGCCAAAACGATGATGGGTTGAGCTGTAGATTTAGTAGGGATTTATGACAACGTAGAAGTATTGTACATACCTACGAGTACCTATATTAGAGGTACAAATTGTTATTTTTACACAAGCAAAAAAGACAAACTCCCAAATTTTCGCGAAACAAACGGAAATGAAATGGAGCTTAATACATTTAGAAGAAAGATTTATTGTACATTTTTTTGTTATTCCGTTAATATACACAAGGGACTTTAATAAAGTAATTGTACTTATAGATGTAGAAGTATAAATAAATAGGAATGATATCCGTTCTAACAATGGATTCTTTTACCTTTTATTATATATTATTTCCTCACTTTATTAAGACAAATTCCATGAATAAGATAACCAGTGAATATTTAGGTTTTAATATAATAAAAAGGTTAGGGAGGGAATTGAAGGCACGGATTTTTTGTAAATCGAATCCTAGATTTTGAGGATTTTAACCACGATGAACGTAAAATAACGTAAAATTAACGTGTCGTCGATGAAGAAACTATAAATCTTCTCTTGAATTTGCCATTTGACCTCACAGCTATTTTAAATCAGATTTGAATGCCTAAATGTTTTTAAAACCTTGTTGATTGATATGTTGCGCGATGGATATAAGGACACAAGTGTAAGAATGTACTCCGGATTAAAATAAAATATCCTTGTCGTTTTTCCAAAAAGAATCCTGTGTTCATTTATTTATCTTTGTCCATTGAATTCATTACTAAGTTTTAAAAGTGTTGTGAAGAGATATATCTATTAACCTGCACCTACAAATTTCTCTCGGTAGCGTTAGGAAAGGAATTGAATTCCAATCTTTGAAAAACCTTTTTGGGGATATACATCTTTATTATATCACTAGAGATGTCAATGTTACATAATATGTAAAGCAATAATATCATCAATACGATGCAATTAACGTCATCTATTGAATATTCTTTCATCTACTTGTAATAACGAGTTAGCCGACTTATTGTTCCTTTTATGAGATTTGGATGAGCGTTGCTATATTTTAACATAAAATATTTCTGTATCACAGTAGTAAAAAAAAAAAACATCTTATTTATAGGTACTTATTCAATTCCAAATCAAATTGGATGGGAAATATCGTGTGGCAATAAAATTCGTTATTTGCAATAAATAATAATCAATGCAAGTTGCAAGTACAAAACATAAAAACATAAATTTATTTAGTGCAAAATCGGTAGTGCATAGCAAAATTAGCTAGATTCTCGATTCATATTTTGGAAATCTGTGTTTAGCAAGCATTTTTTTATAGCTGTTACTAATTTGAGTGCAATACAAAGTAATCAATAAATTTTTGATATTATAAAGGAAAAGCGATTTATTTATGAAGTTTTCAAAGATAGGTTGAGTTGCCCTACTCTTGATCTTTCTATAATCCGGAAATAAATTCATCATAACATCATATTTAGTGTTTGACGAATTAAGAAGAAAATCAGGAATGTATCTTAAGATAAATACGATAGTAAACCTTAGCGTACATATTAATCTATATTATATTTGCATATTAAGTACGCGTATATTTTAAATCGAATCATTCCTGGTCGAGGGATGTTACTATATTTTGATGTTTTATCGAAAATTTTTCATCCCTATTTTGTAAAAATACTAGACCTTTTTTACGTTACATTTATTTTGGGTATATTCGCATGTTAACCACAAAAATATTATGTTGTCAAAGAAAAAAAATGTTCGTCATTTCAGGAAAATACTTGAAAGTACAAAAACTTTTTTGACCCGTTTATTCCATGAACAAATAAAGGATCATTCATACAAAACCCTTCTATTGTATTTTAGAAGATATCTAGTAAGCTTTTATAACTAGAAAGAAATAAATTGGTCATGTATATTATGAAACCCCGAACACAAAATGAAAGATATCCCCCCGTTTTCACCAACTTTTACCTAAGAAGGAGACCCCTAAGAAATTTCAATACAAAAACAGAGATAATATTCTATTTATTGACACGCAGGCCTGCCAACCACACCCTAATTCCATACAAAATGCAACATGCAACTCACCTAGCCTGGGCAGAGATATTTGGGCACCTAACGTAGGTGAGTTGCGTGTTGCATTTTGTATGGAATTAGGGTGTGGTTGGTAGACCTGCGTGTCAATAAATAGAATATTATCTCTGTTTTTGTATGGAAATTTCTTAGGGGTCTCCTTCTTAGGTAAAAGTTGGTGAAAACGGGGGAAAATCTTCTACGAAAGAAAAAGTTTAAAAGTTGTAAAGTACTTCCAAAGTATTTTGATGATATACGTTCGCTTGCTAGTCATCTACCTCATTTACTAAACCGGAGAAAAGTCTCATTATTTTTTGTCAACAAGCCCCCGTTTTGGAGTAGTCCGCACACTACACTAGGTATTGTTTTCGAGTGTCCCGTAATGGCCGGATGGAAATCGAAGTTACTCAACCAGTTTCACTATCCCTTGTATTTTTATTTATCGTATGGTCAAAACAAGTATATCACATCCCTCAAAGGAAAAAAGTTTGAAGGTTGGGCATTGGGCAATGGTAAATTTCGCAAGCAAGCTATCCCTTGTGATTGTTCGAGATGGTGGAGTTATGTAGACAAGTACAATATCTATATAGTATATATGTAGTATGTTTTGATACGTCCGCACCACACTTGTTGAATGCCAGATGTATTGGGTAGGTCCTACCTTTAATATTCTATTGAGATAAATGGAAACAGGCAAATGTTTTCTTATATTATAATAGTTCTCAACAACGTGTTGCGGCAGTTGCGGAAACTTTTAGTTATATTGTCTGTGTCAATATAGCCGACGACGTCGGAAGCAAAGCCTATAGGGTTAAACAAAAAAAAAAAACAAATTAATTGAAAGCCTCACGAATTTGTACAATTTAACGTTAGTGTATAGGTATTTAGTAGTTAGGTAATGTTACAAGTATAATATTGAATATTATAAAAATAAGAGGGCGATTCGTTATAATTATATGCCGGGTGTGTTTCATTGTGTATACTTTCTTAGGACAAGACGGGAAATGAGAAAATCTAGATATACTCGTATGTATATACTTAGTTTTAGACGTATTATCTTGGGTTAATTTTAGAGTATTCGTAAGGACTGAAGTTTTAGCTGAACATGGCGTCAGCACTATTGCACAATTTAATATAAATTAGATTAGAACATTGAAAATTAGTTTTCTCTCACCTGTGGGAAAGTATTTTTTTTTAAAGAAAGTCAAATTATCTAAAAAATTCAAACAAGTCACATCCTAGATAAGCAGTATATCTGTAATTTTAGAACATAAAAAAAAAAATATAGTCGACTTCACAATATCCGCCTGGGCAAAGATATTTTCTGGGAATGATTACGTCTTGCCATCACAATTGATTCGTTTTCTCAAAAACTATAAAGGTTATTGACTTTAAATTATAAGATTCATATAAAAGAATATTTTATTTAGTAAAATATGTAAAAATATTTAGTTTATACTATTTAGATTCGACACTTTATGAGTAGATATTTAAAATCCAGCAATTTAAGGATTTTTCGTCTATACGGTACATTAGCTACTCGTATTACCAACACTTCACAGCCTTATTATTACTTGTCGATAAAATAAGTTTACCTTTGGATTTATTTAAGATACCCGTCCTAAATACGAGTATATCTAATGATACATAATGAATGATATTGATGTTATAACGAAGGTTCGCAAGGACGATGTTTATTTAGGCTTCAATCATTCGAGCTTTTTTTTATTTAATTGGCCGTTCTCTTAGTTTCTTACTTCACGACGTAGAAGGTAAAGTATAAAAGTGATGCTGGTACCTACCTAATGAATGTAGTATACATAGATACTTACATTGTATTTTCTTTTTAAGAAAATTCATTTTTCAAGTTAAGATTTTTTCAGCGTTCAGTTGTGAGATAAAGTATTATTTGCACGTGATTATTTTCAAATGCATATTATAGTTTGTATGTGCTTAAATGTGTCTAATGACTAGTAATTCACTTCCGGAGCGTGAGCATCGCGTGTGTAAATCTTCATTGATTGTCTGTGTTTTGGACTGTTGTACATTAGCAATAGGTATTGCATATCGCTATCTTCCTTCAAAAATATACGTTCTGGATAAACCCGAAAAGCACACAGTGAATATCATTTACAACAAAGCCGCGAAAACATTAATAAACAATAAAATTGTTATAGAATGATCTACCCAACCCAAGATATATAGAATTAAATAACTCTACAGGTATACGAGTATATGTATGTACATTGTACTCGTAGTATAAATAATATGTTTGAAAAATTTACGAGTGTTCTTTTACATCGCGTGGCTGTAATCTATTTGTCTTCATATTGTGACAAGATGTCAAGTCAAAAACAAGAGCTTCACAATAAATTTTGATTAGGTTACATTTTTACATAAAGAAAATGTGAAATATTTTCTGATATCATCTACGACTATTTATCACCATTCTAACCTACACAACTTTTTCAATATTATTTAGTAGAAAGGCTACTAAAAAATAGCTTATAAACTTTGTTTATATGGTGGCATACTTGTCCTTCATTCATGAAAATATTTACCTATTGTCATTTTTTATTCTGACAATATGTAATTACTTAAATTAATATTTTCAGTATCCATTCTGCTATGTGTGTTTCCAAAAACAATTTTACTTGATTTGGGATTGATTAAAAAATTGAAAAGCTCCGCATGAAAGTTCAATTAAAACAAAAATATACGCAATCAATCAAAATACCCCTTTTCTCTGTTGTGAATTTCCCGCCACATTTTCATGAAACGCTGTTATTTAATATTTCAAACCTTTTTAAATTGTTTGTTTCGTTTCGTGTTAATTATTTATTGGGAAATGCTTATTCCCATAACATGGGTATATCGCGCAAATGTGTCGAAACGAAAAACATATTATTTTTTAGTAACTACTACTCGAATAGGCGTTACGTGATAAAATTCTGAGGTAGGTATTTTTTTACGTTTTAATGTAGGTAAAGTGCTGACAGCCTGCCTCTGTCAACGTTTTGGACGAGTAGGTACAAGCTTCATTCCGTTTATTCAATAATGTTAGTATTACATATATCTATTCTATCCCCTCACGCAGCATCCCTTACGGGAAAGGCAAATAGAACAGATTGCAAGACTTTCCTATCCTTTCACATACTTTTGCTTCCGTCACATTCATGCAATTTTTTCGTACTTACGATTCCTTTTACTCAGAACACGCCCATCCATGAGAATATATTCAATTCACTTTTATTAAAAAATGCACCCATGAACCAAGAAACGGAGACGCAAGTTACTGAATCGATTGAATGGGAGAGAAAAACGCGAAGCAAAACCAATCGGGAAGTCTAGTAGATAAGATAATCGTGTGAGACAATACCAGAGGTCAGTTACGACTTTTAAAAGTGAAGGACTTCTACGTTAAGCTAGGGAAAAATATTGATTGACCAAACTACTTTGATCTTTCCTGCCATGAAGTAGTAGAATTTGCGGAAATGAAACGCAAATACTCGTAGCCTGACACATTATTTGTTGATGTGGGAACTCGTGATAAATATTGTCTATCTTTCTTTTGAAATATTAGTAAAATGTCAATACGGATGAATATAGTGTGATTTAATATTTTATCACTTTTTTCAATTCTCACAGATTATTTTGGTCACGAATGCTACAGTTTATTTATTCAGGGAATAACAACGCACATTCAATGCATTAACTTTGTTCAAACTTAGTTATTGCAATGGTATTAACTACTTTTAATTTATTTAAATAAGAGACATACGAAAGTTTCTAACAACATTATCCCTTCTAAGGAATCAGAGATTTTATGAATGTACAACTTAGTATTAGGTACGTACCTATGTGTTATTTAATTATTTTCAAAGTTCGCACGAAATTACATTAGATAACGGAATTTTCATTTAAATTATGATGTAGCGCTTTGTATTTGTAATATGCTTGTTAATGTAATTATACAAAATCGTAATATTTCTGTGCTTTAATTGCATAAGTATGAACTAAATAGTGTAAAAGCATTTTCGTTCTGTCTACATACCTCTACCTACGAGTACTTCACGACACTTCAATAATTTCTATCCGTACCATGCAATTACATAATATGAAGGTAATTCAGGTTTTTTCAAAATCCATAATATCACTTGTTAAATGTAAGTAAGTATCTAATTAGTTCGGTGCAGATTTATTCTCACGAGTTTTTTTTTCAATGTCTTTTTTTTATTTGATAAGAAGAGTTTTTCGGGTTACCTATATTGTGTGTGCGATTTTACGGATGTATCGGTGAACCCACTATACTGCTTTGGTCACGGATTTATGGGAGTCGGTTCGCCGAAATGTCAGAAGGCCTCACTTCTACGCACGATTGAAAAATCCGAAAAACTCGACATATCAGGTTGTTAGATATTTCTGCAGTAGCCGCGGCTGTGATTTATTTGACGTTATTTTAATCTTGGTAGAGGCGACACGACACCCACTTTAATATTCTGAGATGAAGGGTTTGCCATATTTAAGTTTGGAATTACGGTGAAACACGAGTATGTAACAATGTGTATTGTTATGAATCATAATACACGTTCCTACCTAACACCTTTTGTTCCTAACACCTTATTATTCAGTATTATAATTGTATCTTGGGGAAATAATGTAACGTTTACTAAGTATAATTATATCCCACTGTCGGGGAGACGGGCGCGGGCGTCTTGAGATCTGCTATACGTACTTTCTATACGAGCACAACTGTAATTAAAGTATTTAATTTAATCATTCCACCCCCTGTGCAAAATATTTGTTTCTTAACTTATTTGGAGACGTGCACTTTGTTTGGAAGTTAATAAGCATAACTCAATACCTACAACATTTTAAGCTGAGTCTTCTTTCATATTGGTACAATACATATTTCTTTCAGCAGACTATAGCAACATTAATTTTCTTTCAATTTAATGATCTATTGATAAATTGTATTAGTTATTGTTTTTACTAGTTGATACCTAAGGTTCCGTCTGGCTACAATTCAACAGGGAATAATTGTTTAGTGGTAGAAATAAAAATAATGGACATAAACTTTAATACTCTCATGAAATGTGCGATAATGGATCTGTTACTATAAATTTTAATACAATTCGTTGCTTGGGGTTTGTTTATGTGGGGGTGTTAGAGGTATTCGGTGTAGTTGTTGATTCCCGTAGTCAAGAACCCCTTAACCGTTTAGGGTCTACATATATTGTTCCCAACGCGACGATTTTCTCTAATGCGACAACATGAACAGTGAGCATTATACATAAGGAAATAAATATTTCATACGAAGATTAGAATCACTTAGTTCTAATATCTGCGATGTAATGTAATGAGAAATTCAAGGTATAGCTGAGTAAAAAATACACCTTATTGTTTTATGTTTTCATTCTAAGAACTCCCTGTATTCAGTGGGATACCTAACAGGTGCACAGAGGAGGTTCGTATTTCGAATGTAAAATAAATAAACTTCCTTGTAACTTTATACAGAATAGACTCACACTGTGGAGGTAGGTTGTTTAATAAAATAATTCTCTTTCTCATTACATAAAAGTAAAATACAGAGCTTTTCAATGCTTTTCCCCTTTTAAAAAATACATGTGAATATCAAATGACAGCAGCATATTTTGGTACTTTGTTCTGTCCTGAAAACTTTTTTTTTAAACACTCCGAAAAAAATATATTATTTACAAATCGTATATTCTTATGTCCATCATAAACTGGAAAGTTTATTCAATATAGTAATATCATGTGCCCTAAGTATGTTGGTCGATAGTTAGCATTTTTGAATTTGTGGTACAGGTTTCCTTTGGCCGGATTAGACCACCACGGCTACCCAATCCTGCAGCTGGACTTGGGAGATAGAAAGACAAGGAAAGATGAGACTTACAGTTTACTCAGTACCTCAGGGGGTAGGTTTCCACCTTCCAGGGGTTTATCTCGTTGAGAGGCCTGGCCAAGACCCCACGCGTTTCCCCAACCCGGAATCCAGGTCGTGACGGTCGGAGGCGTGCTTCCCTGCCCAAACCCCTCAGCGGTGTGGCTAGAAATCAGAACACGATTGGTACAATTTGACACTTTAATAAATTAATATGGGAACATGCTATACAATGAATTATGTACATATAATAAGTCTGGCTTTATAAATTAAATACTATTCTATACACGCGTGTACCTATGAAACCTATTTCCCGGTATCGACGCTTTATGACTTTTATGATGTATCTTGATTGTAGACAATATTCACTCTCATTCTTCTTGGCAAGGCGTTATAATAATAATAAAGTGAATCCGACCTGATATGTTGTGGGTCCTTCCTTAGATGTCCTTCGTCAAGGTTATTATTGGATTGTCTCTCTATTGTTTCATACTTCCTTCCTTCTTAGTTTATTGGTTTTAGACACGACCTTCATGTAAATGTCACCTTACTGTTTGCTGAAATTGTTTAAAGGTTCACTGACTCTATTTATTACAAAATATACTGTTATCGGCAATTAACCGACTATTAACTTCAGTTTCTCGTTTCCTCGAGATTTAATCTTTATTTAAATATATTCTGGGCTTAGCCCTCTGCTCAATCCAGAGCGTATAAAAAATGACCGCTTCCGTCGGTCCACCGAAAAGAATGCCGCTCTCGTGTCTTCCTAAGTTTCTTCGCTTGTATCATATCTCCCGTCTTATTGGTTGAGAATTGAATTGTTGCAAGAACGTTCGCTTCTTTCATAGTCATGCAACAGAGGCGTCGCCAGGGTTTATTGCCCACAACTAATTAACTAATTATTTTATTTTTTTATAATATATTTTTCATTAAATCGGAATCGGGCGCGCTTCCCTACCCAAAAGATCCGTTCCATTTGGTGGTTAATTTTGAACTATGTATATCCAAAAGAAATTCCGCATGATCTGTTTATAACATTTCCTGAACCCTCGACCTGCTTTTGTAAAGTTCTAAGTTGTATTCTATTTCATTTTACGCTGATATTATATTTACTCAACTCACTGTAATACTTCGTTCCTTTCTTTTCTCACGTTACACTGGAAACTTTCAAAGTACATACTTGTATTATTGAGATTCATGGTACGATCCAATAACTAACACCGTGGTGAAATGTAAAATGATTTTCCTACTTCAACAACTTCTGAATTCAACGGATGGAGTGTTTGGATATTTTTTAACGCATAATCAATAACGTTAAGAATCTCTGAAATCACTAAGTGTCAACAGTTAATAGTTTTAATATATAATAATGGTAAATTGTTTGTGTTATCGATATTTAATATTTGATTGTGTTTAATAGCGATGAAACAATTAAATAACATTATGTATTAATTAGTTGGAAGCCTTTCAGCTCATTAATTATTGATGGAACGCCACCGGTCACGGTTGCAATTAACATAGAAGTTACAGTAAGTTGGTAAATGTTTCAGATGAACTGTGGTGCCGCAACTACAAGTAAACCATCCAACCGTACATTGGGTCAATACTGCCTAATGGTTCACCCCCACAGAGCATATTGTAATGCTGTGCGGGGTATTTGCCCATACAAAGTAGCACAGCTTAACGCAGCTTCCCGTGGACGCTGTAGCATAAGAATATATGGTAAGCGATACATTTGTGAGAAGTCGATAAAGACTATCGCCTCAAGTAGACATTGTTTTATCACTTGATGCAAATTGGAATACAATTCACTCAGCATTTATTATTTTATTTATTCACTTTATTACAGCAGCTTATACAAGTACCGCTTCCATTTATTTTATAATAATTAAATCCAAACTGTAAATTAATTATTGATGTTTCGTTTCTTATTACGCTTTTTATCATAAACCTCGACTAATAATATAACACCTCTAAACTACATAGGGATGCTTTAGAAAACCAGCTGTAAAAGACAAATTATTGTAGTAATTTCTTTGTAAATTTTATGCATCGAAATAAAAACACTCAATACTGTGAACATTTTCATTTGGTTAAACGCTTTTCTTTTACAAAATGGTATTGGACATTCATACATTGGAAAGTGCTTAGCGCAACGAGTGTCTTTTCATAACAAGGCAGATGTTGATTCTCATAATAAGAATTAATGCTTCATACATTGACATATACTTCCTATTTTCAAGAAGGTTTAATTGTAGTGTGTACCCGCACTTTTATTTTCCAAATTGTAATACAGTTGTTTTCAGCTACAACACCAATCATTTCCTTATATTCACCTTATCACCTATCAACAGACTTTTGAACCGCAATTGGCCAATAAAATATACCTATATATATAGTATAATTAACACTGTATCTTAGTAATAATTTTCAAATATTATCAATCCACAGAAACTATGTAAAAGCCTCATACTTATTACGTAATAATTAGGTGAGTAAATTTTATTTTTTTCTTTCACAATGCAGTATTTTAGATTGTAATGACATGTATATATATTTTATTTGAAATATTTGATTACTATATAGAATAAGCACTCTGTAGAAAATGCAATTAATAAGCTTTGTATAATAACATTAAAACCTAGAAATATAGCGTAAAGCAAACATTTAATGCTATTTGATCAACTATTTACTACACGATCGATCAGCTATATTTCCATGTCGATAATTATTTACACACATCGCACGTATCAACATATTATCTTATGCCTAATTTTAATATTTATTGGTAGGTATATTTAATTAGTAATCCTCAGCTTTTAAGGCTCGTTTTATAACTGTTTGTTTGTTGTTAAATATTTTTTTTTGTCACATTAACTGATTTGATATTTGTCATTGCAACGCCATCGTAAATTCATTAATTTACGGAGTTTATTGAGACAACAAACATGACAAAACTATATGGAACTAATATTTTATTCTCTAATTTCTTAAATGGTCCTTCTGATTCGAATTAACTTCTGTTTCGGTGCACTCATAAAAAAATAAATCCGATATTGGTTAGGGGGTGGACTGCCTAATTATATACTTATATATAAAAAACCACTAAAATAGGTAAGTATTAAATTTTATTGCCACTTAGTACTTACTACTCATCTGAATAACTTAAATAATTGTTATGCAGATATACCTACCTACATCAATGAGAAGGAAATATAAGAATCTACTCTAAAACCTATCCTATTATTTGTTCAATAGCTGAATCCCCTCAATTCCTACATATACACAGTATATTGTTTTAATATCCGTATGGGTATAATTATTCATCCCGGGGGGTTGAATTGTGTAGCAATTACTAGAAAATATTCTATTTAGATAATCGCCTTAACCTATTTGATATTCATTATTGATTCCTTTTAGTTGTGAACAGGCTTATAATATTATACTATTATTTATGTATATGAGTATGTTTCTTTTGTTCAGATTAGATACGGACTAAATTCGAGAAACATTCATTATGTTGTGCGATACTCCGTTAAACTATATTTTAGTAGACGAATTATATCGCAACATTATTCACAATTTATAATTACTACTAACCACATTAACCGCTTCAGGAGATAATGGGAATTGAATGGATGGAGTAAGTATATAGTATATGATTCCATCTTACTCCTATATAATAGATACTATGAAAAGTTTATTGGAATTGAGTGGGAAGTGTAGGTAAGTGACATAATTTAGAGCTAAATATTTCACTCAGCACGACACAGTAGGACAGGAAGCAGAACGTTAAAATACTACACGTGGACACAAATTATCATGGTACCTATACACTGAAGCAGGATGTATTATTAGAACATAGTTTGGGTAGTTTGTTAGTAGACTGTTTAGGTAGATGGATCAAAACAATTTCAGACACTTTACTCGTATAGGAAAATATTTCGTTTATTCATGTAAGTACACTGAATAATAAGTATAGGTAAGTGAAATGATTTACTCGTATTTCTACGTGATGCAGTTTAAGATAAGTACTAATTTGGTTTTCACGGGTTTACATAATTTTGAATCTTTTCCTGCACTATTTTCCCATTAAACGGATTGTGAAGTCAGTAATGTAAAAAAATGTAGAAGCAACGTAGAAATATTCAGATATCTGAGGTGTTCCAATAAAAAAAGAATATCTATCTTAAATAATTAATATTGCTGAAAGTAGTATCTCATGCGTCTTCATTAAAAATGGTAAATTACGGACGGTTTACTTTTATTTTCTCTTTCATATAATGAAAATTTATGTTCGTTTAGTAAGAAAATACGCTTAAATTGGATGCGGTATCATTTTGTTTAATGTAGTCATGTATCACAACATTCTATCAACATGGAATAACGGTAAGTATATTAACCAAATCATTAATCAAGCTAATTGCATTATCATGAGTACCTACTGTAAAACAATATAGCCAAGGGTTTTTTGTTCAAATTTCTCATCATCTCATTATGTGTAGGTTAGGTATATTACGTATGATAATACACTGAAACCAAGGGAATATACCCATAGTTAATTTGTTACGCATGTGACACTCACTTCCTATGTTTACCATCTCATTAGCATCATGAAGGGTTTGGTTACGATACAATACAATTTGGAGGTGAAAATAAAACGTACCTACTTATAAGTCGCCATAGTCGGTGTATTTTCTAAGTTGGATATTATGTTAAATAATATAACAATTCAACAATTAATAGATGACCTTTGTAATACTAATTCTTCATTAGTTTTTTGACCGACGCGTCGGTTATGGGTGTCAATTTTTCGTAAAAAAATATAAGTGGTTAAGAATTCCCAATTCGCACATAGGTTGTTATAATAAAATACTATTGCAGGAGGCTAGGCGGTTGGATGCGGTCTGCCCAAGATAGGGAAATCAGTTGGAGGCCTATGTTCAACAATTGAAGCAGGAAGGCTGATATGATGATAATGACTAAGGAGGAGCTTATTATCGCTAGACAATATCTATCACAGGTTTCTTAAACTGAACAAATTTACTGAAAAGTCCTAAAATCTAGAAGTTATTAGTCAGCAGACGTAGACGTGAAACCTGCCTGAAAATTTGATAAAAAACGGACGGACGTATTTTTCCTTCATTAGCATCATTATACATTTATTGTTCAATTACATTTACTCTCTGTACTGCGAAGACTATGAAATTAATTAATTAACAAATTGCTTTTTACTTGATTTTTCAAAAGCCGATATTATAGAAACAAAACTCTTATTTGGTTTGAACCTGGTAGTATTTGTACTGATTTTCTTTGATGTATAAAACCATTTTTTCTCGAATCAGACCTGAATTTTGATTTTGAAGACTAATTTGACCATAAAGTTCACTCGGACCACCGTACATTGAACATATAATCATAACTCGTGTAATGAATATACCTAGTACTCCTACTATAAAAATTACAGCCATTGAAACTGGAAAATTGTTTCAGCTTTTTTCTATAGATTTTTCATGATTAACCTACTTGTAGCAGTACATCTCTCTCATTGTTTTATCTTTAAAATTCATATAATGACATGCATTTCATATCCTTACACTTTTGCTCTAGATGTTTCCTAGTGTTATATTATTCCTTCTTGAGTGTTCTTTCTGGCATATATTTCTTCTATTACTCATCAATTTGCTCGAACATATATAAGAGTTGAAGCTCTCGCTACTTCCCACATATAAAGATATTTTTTAGTAACATTGATCCAAATTGGTAAACAGTAAATATCTATATTATTTAATAGTTGTCTCAGGTTTTCACGATGATCCATATGTAGATTTGTTTTTTGTGTTAATCGTGTAGTGATCAGATGCTCCGACGTTTCGGCGGACGAACTGCTGCCTTAGTCACGGATTGTGATCCGTGTCAAGGCTCCGACAATCCATGACTAAGGCGGCAGTAGGTTCGCCGAAACGTCGGAGCATCTGATTACTAGACGATCAACCCGAAAAACAAATCTACATTTATATTATTTGTTTGAAAGTAATTAAAAACATCAAGGTTGTAATTGAAAGTAATTGATGTCCATGCTGTAAATTAGTCCACAGCTTGAAACAAAAAGGTCTTTTGTGGAATATTCAGGTTAAATTTACTTAAGTTTTAATTTTTGACGAGAATAAATTAATTCTCATTTCAAGTTTTTAAAGAAACGACAACAAAGAATATTGTTGAATAAATTTTATAAATGGAATTCAAAAAGTAAAAGAAGGAAATTAAGAATCGGAATAAACTGCTGTATTCCATCATCTCGATCATCTACCTATTTTGAGATTCTGAAGAAAATAATTGTCTTTACAACTTCACAATACAAATAATTATGAAGAATAATTTAATTTTGTTATACCTACGCTTTTAACCGTGTTGTAATAAATTATTAACTAATCAGTTGAATAACCAACTTACTCTGTTGTAAACAATAATGTACTCATCATGTATAAGTCATTTTGTCACATACACCAATATCATATTATTTTTTAATTTTTATAACTTATAATACATTCGGGAATAAAATAATCTCCATTTTGACTATTTTTTTATTTACTATACAGACGATGGGGAAAACTTGATATTATTTTATTCTATACGAACATAACATAGTGTTTAAATTATTTTTTGAATTTTAAAATCTGAATGAAGGTATGTATTTTATATTAGCTCTTATATTGTATTATTTATAAAATTACCGACATTCGGTAAATAATTGATTGACAATAATTCAATTTTCCGGTGCAGATTTAATAAAGAAGAAGGTTCTTTCATCCTTCCATTAAATTGCTTATCGTCTTTTAATAATTTGAAGAAATTCTTTTAAACACTTTTCTTCTGAAGTGAAAATCGATTATCTTGTAAAAAGGTATTTGCAACCATTGGCTTAGAAAATGATTTTCGAAATACCTACTTTAGGTTATATAATATTATACTTAACTGTAAAAACATATTTCATTAGTTCCCTCTAAACACCTACAATAATGAGATTCTCGTTTTGCGAAAAACAGAAAAATATTTATTATTTACTTATCGTAGAGCTGGATTAAGTCTGTTTTTTGGTGTTAGTCAACAGAAGAGATACTAAAACATAAGAGCTTAAAAACTTGATCGTTGAAAACTGCATCATTTATGTACAGGAACAAGGTGGATAAAAGGTTTGTTATTTCAGATGGAAAATAATGATTTCCAAATCGAACAGGAAATTGTACTTGAGTTGAAAGCTTGAAAACAGAGGAGGGAACTAACGAATAAGGGATTGTGAAGTTTCGAGGGGACTTGGGTGAGAAAACACTCGCGAAATACTTTATTCGCGAGATAAATAAAATACTCTGTGTATGAAAATTACATCAATGTGCTCATAATTACTCGTAGGTACTTTCAAAGTTGTAGAAATGTTGAATCAGAAATATACTAATCTTAGAAGGATGGATAAAAGTTAGTATGTGAGTAAATAAAGAGTAACTTATTACATCAGACAATATACGTTATATAAATTATTTTATATTAATCTAAAAGTGGTTATTGATGAAAATAAGAAAATGAGGTTCATATTATTAAATTTCGAAACATACTTTTCCCTAGATTCATTTTACTTTACGCTACTTTCATAAAAGCGTTTTATAAAAACTGTGGTGGATATTTCTTTTAGACTTGTAAAACTGCAGAAAGGTTTAATTTCCAGCCGGGGAAATGACTACCTACTTGAAAAAACCACCACAAACAATATGCAGTTTAGTGAATAAACTTTGAAACTAGTTTCCTTTGCACACTCACATTCACCTGTTCGTAATATATTCAACCTGAGTATACTAAGATTTCAATAAACTATGTTAGTATCTATAAAAGTTCATATTGTAACCACTATGAGCCACTATCAGCGTACAGATTTTTCTAACGATATTGGTCTTTGAATGTTTCGTGGTGTAAAGCGAACGTCCAACTAACCTCAATATAGTGATGGAAAAATGAAGACCACGGTTTTTTTACATTTAAATTGTGAAAAAAGTTTGTATCATAGTGCTCATAACTAAATCGGTTAGAGAAAGTGAAAAACAACGCACGAAAATACCATTACTGTTACGTAAAGAAAATCCATTTCAATCTTATTTATATACAGTTGAGTAAAAGTGTGTGATAAATTGTGTTTATTGTAATACCAATCTACTCAGGCATATGAGATTACAGTGTAGTATTTTAATATCTATTTGGTATTTGTCATAACGTATTATCTACAATTTACATCTCGTATTAAAATTACAAGTGGCAAATGAAAAATTGTTATTTCAATTTATGACGAACGAAATAATACGAGTGACATTTACGAATAAATTACATACGAGAGTATCAAATTGTTGTTACGCGTAATGTGACTGTAGAAATAAATGTTGATATTATTTAAAGCATCTTTCACTCCAAAGCACACCCGATGGAGTGGGAATGGAGACGTTGAGTACTGAGTAGGGAGGTGGTTATACTATAAGGGAGACTTGTGGCGCAGACGAGAAGAGATTCTAAATTATTCATGGTTTATATTGTATTCGAGGGTTGTTTATGAAAAACTTGAAGCATTTTTTAAAAACTTAGTAATACCCGTAAATTACAGGTAAACAAATAAAATATTAATTTTTAGATCAAAATTTACGAGAATTAATTTCAAGTATTTTTCACCAAAAATTAGACGTACGAAAATAGTTTATCAGTGTGTATGTAAGTAAACATATATGCAATGTTTTAATGTTGAAGGAGGTGAAAAATCAAATTTATTAATTCATTTGGGAACCAGTGATTCCATTGGTGGTAGATAAAATACCTAACTATAAAATTACTATAAAACGATTGTGAAAGGGTATGACTGGTATGAGGCGTTAAAATAAAAATAAACGACGTTTTTTGTTCTTAGAATGTCTGCCAAGTAAACTTATGTTTCATGAGAAGTAAACAGAAGAGTTTGCGATAATATATCCGACACTTTTATCTATGAGTTAATGTTCTAAAAGAAATAAATAATTAAAATCAATATTGTTTTTTTTTTTAGTTTCGCAGTTGGAGGTTGTCGTGGATAATAGCGCATGGTTTGGTTTATGTCAAATGAAACATGTTATATACTCGTACATCTTACGATACGAATTGCGTAAAATGTGTGAAAATACTATTTGGATTTTTCTTTTGATGAAAAGATATTTACCACATAAAATACACTTAAGGCATTATTTCCAAGTATTGCAAATGAAAACTGAATGTATACATTATAATTTCTGTGGTACGTATGTTTGAATGTTATGTTTTATTTAATGCGCTGCGCTTTTTGCTTGCATTCTGGAAAATCAGGAATACAAATTTTTAAATAATATTGAATTGATGTTGGTAATGAATGCTTGGAGCAAGTTGATGAGTATGTGTATCTGGGAAGCTTGTTTACAAAAGATGGTCGATGTGAAAGTGACATTGAAAGAAGAAAGTTAGCAGGTACCAGGGTAAATGGGGCAATTAGGCCAATAATGAAAAGTCGCAACGTATCGACAAAGGCAAAGTTGTTGGTGCACAACGCCATCCTAGTACCAACACTGATGTATGCAAGTGAGACATGGACATGGCTGAAGGAGGATGAATCAAGTATAAATGCGGTCGAGATGAGATCGTTAAGAAGAATGTGTGGAAAAACATTGAGAGATAGAATAAGGAACGAAATGATTAGAGAGTTGAGTGACTGTAAAAAGGATGTTGTGAATAAAATGAAAGTGAACAAGTTGAGATGGTTGGGTCATGTGGAAAGAATGAACGATGAAAGAATAACGAAGAAAGTTTACCTGGGTGAAAGAGGAGGTGTAAGGAAACGCGGCCGTCCGAGAACCACCTGGCTGGACCATGTCGACCAGATACTCAAGGACGGACGTGTTTTGAGTAAAAGTAACCGGAGAGTATGTATGAGGAACTGCATGAATGTGATGGAAGCCCGAAGGGTGTGTCAGGATAGGAAAGTCTGGCGATCCGTTCTCTCTGCCTACCCCGCAAGGGAGGTGGCGTGAGGGTATAGAATAGAATAGAATAGAATTGATATTTGTTGTTTAAATACTTAGAAGTAGGTAAATAGTTCTATGCCTAATTTCAGAAGAAGCATCATTATATCTAAGGATGAAACTTGGCCCTTCAATATATTACAGCCTTAGCACTGGAACCTATATTAGATATGGAGTTGTTACTGAATCCATCATTCTTGACAGTTAAAAACACCACCCACCTAGTCAAAGTCAAACTCGTTTTGAAGCTTAACTACTATATTACCCTCATCAAATATGCCTTTAAATACAGAAAAAGGTTAAACGGGTTGCTAACTTAATTTTTTAAAGTCAGACTTTAAGAAAAATGTTAAGTGATTACATGGAATTGATTTCCGTCAAATTATATTGATTACCTTACTTAGAGCATTCAGTTAATTAGGATGGCTAACTTTTAATAACAGGAATTACACGAAAAATATTTTAACTTTATGTTAATGACTTGTGGGTATCGGAAAAATAAGTACTGTACATTATGCAAACCGTTCAGCGGAAACATATTTATTTATACAGCGCGGAACTGTGTTTTGCACAACTTTGCGCTGTATAAATGAGTTTAAGAGTATATATCCCTTTCAGGATATTGCGCTGTACAAATTGATTTGTTCTATGCAATTGCTGTAGGTGTCTCTGTTGATCAGTTTACATTGTAATGTCATCTGTACGGGTGGAAAATCCAGCTTTCAGTGGATGAGCTCTTTTCAATAAGCTATCACCTAGATTAATATCAATTTATTTGAAATGGAAATATAATCATTTAATTTACCATACCTAAAGAAATCCAAGCGTTTTCATCTTCAATCGGTTTTCAAATTTACTTTTTTCCTTCTGGTTTTTAGTTTCGAATAAAACCATGGTCACAAATTTCACGTGAACAAGATTGGAAAGGTTTTTTTATATGTAAATCAAGCTTAGATATATAGTTATACATAAATGTGATTACGTGGAAAAGACCAGGGGGTCTACGCCCGCCGCTTCACAAAATATTAGTAAAACTTGTGGAGAAAGAAAGTGATAATACTTATATAGTCTAAGTGCGTCATAAACTTGAGATCATAAACTTCCTTTGCAATATGACATTTCGTTCGAGTCTTATTGAAACTTTAGAAATATCTACTCGGGTTGTTTGTTGAACCGGAAACGCTCGAATACTGAAACACTCGAAGTTAAATCACGGTGTAAATAACTTTAGATCTTTAGTGAATCCGTTATATTTAATTATATTTCTCTTAGTTCCGGAATACCTTTCAGTATTATATACAAAGCAACTTTAAATGAATACTTCAGTGCATACTCTCACCAGGAACGTTGGTAGCAATGAGTAGGTATTGGGTTGCAAATTTTCCAATAGTTCTGTTTGAAGTTTGAAAGAAAATGTGTGTTTACCCCAAAGATTAAAAAAAAAACATATAAGCCTACAAATATACTATTGTTTTACAATAATATAATAAACAGACTTTATATTACGTAAGATTACACTCTTTTTGGAACCGTTCACAAGTAAACGTCGCCTCAAAGAGTCCTTATATACATTGTAATATATGTACATCATCAAACAGGTTCGTGAAGAAAACAGAAACACACATGATTCCTCTCTATATATAATAATAATATTTCAATAAAAGACACAATATAAATGATTGTTCACGTACGAAAGAAGAAGTATATGCAGTTCTTTCTTTTAGGCAAAGAACCTGATTAACAATTATATCTGAAATTATAAGATTTTATTGATATAACATATATGTTTGGTTAGAACAAAATACGTAGTGTAATCCTTATTGCTTGCACATGCTTACGTTTTGCTAATTTAATAACTAACAATATGTTATTGTACACCACACAAGACACTCATTCATATCAAATAAAATATTTATAAAACATTATTTCTCTATTTTTTTTCAGGGGTGGCTCGGGATGCCCGCAAGAAGGGGGCTCCTAGCCCCGCAGAACACCTTCTTGGACACCATCGCGACGCGATTCGATGGAACACGTAAGTTATTGTATTTTTTTTATTTTTATTGATTTATTTGGTAATATTACATATTGGTACAATTATATTTTTTTTCAGCAGATGGGTACAAAGGTATACATTTTACATTGTCCTACTCTCTCAATAAGTAAATGAATACTTGAGTAGAGAGAGGTACATTTTTATTGTTGTTATTCTGTCTTCAAAAGACTAAAATGAGTTGCGCGAATGCGACCAAAACTATTTTTCTATCCTGAAAAATGTTTTATAAATTATAGTTTTATAAAAAATGAACTTTATGAAATGCTAAAGTTATAGTGATAACAGATGTACCAAGTACTTGAGAACTAATACTTTTTATATGTGTCTACTGTGTGTTTTTTTAGGTGTTTGTCCTTCAGAATAACTAATTACAATCAACTCTCAATAGGTGCTTGATAATATAGTTTGGTCTTGTAACTTCATTCCAATTAGTTTCAAAATAAGCGAAGTTTATCTATTAAATGTGTACAATACGTGCGTCGTGCGCCCTACCTGGGGACGTGTTTAGCAAGTACGTGAGGTTATTATGCGTTGAAATATTAACTTAGTATAACAATTACGACTCTAAAGGGCTTAATAGAAGATATGTACCAGGTACCCTGACAACTACTAGTCATATTCTCTCGAGAGACATATAATTATTCCTTTTTACTTTTTATTCAATAGATATACATATACATACTCGTATACCTATTACCTAAGGACTTTAACTAATTAAATTGAATTCATTACTACCACAAAGTTATTGGATATCTACTTATATCTCCTGTTTCTGTTTTCATTACAAGTAAACGAATTTCCTTTTCAGATTGACAGATACTCTATCCATTATAATATGTAGTTGTATTAGGTACTCTCTTGGTCATCTATAAGTTTTATTGATGACTACCTAAGGCATTATTTTTTTAATAGTTTATTTGAGCCTGCTTTTATGAAATATCCCATAGGCTCTACATTATCAGTTTATAAACATTATCAAACTATATGGTTATTATAAAGTAACTACATATATGTGTATTATAATATAGATACGTAATAATTCTTAGTACGAGCACAAAAGCCACGATTGAAATAATTATAACATTCAAATTTGTGAGTTTGTCTTCATAAAAAGCCTTCCAAAGTTAGGAAATAAAATCCAATACTTCGCTATATTAATGACAACTATTTAACAAGCAAAACTCTGTCAAATCCTCGGAGATGTGAAAAATCACATTTTCCTTATTATCGCGTATGAATTGCGAATATTGTGACAAATTAAGGCTGTGACTGTCAGTCAAACTTCATGTAAGTATATATGTTTTGTGACAACGTAATATTTCATTCCACCTCAACGTCAGGTGTTTTTGAATTCTAGCAATAATAATATATTATTTTTTTATCATTTCGTAGAAATAATCGTATAGAAAATTCGTACATATTGAAAAAAATATGAGTGTGCATTACTTACCACAATTTAGGTATATCACAACGAACTGTAATACAAAAAAATAAAAGATTATTGTTAATCACATCTCATGTTGAATACTTATAGAAAATTTTCAGTTCTATTCATGGTAATTAAATTCTACACATCAAAGGAAGACATTCTCTACTTTTTTTTAAAAGAGGAACGTTCGCTTTTCCGCAACATTTCTTGAGTGTTTCCGAGTTGTAATGTTTAAGAGCCCGTAGATTTATACCATACATTGCCTACAAACCGTGAAAAAGGTCTACGGGACAACAACTTTATCACATACACAAAGTTTTGTAAATACATTATCTAGGAAAACGTTAAGTATACCCGTATATTGAGTTTTATACATAAAAGCAAAAGGAATAGTAAACACGACTATTAGGAAAAATATTCATAAAATTGAACTCTATGAAGATGCAAGATGGAATATAATGTACTTACCTAATATTATTAAATGTAGTCATAGGTACTAGTACTACATCATTTCGTATTATAAAAAAATATTGACGACATTATAAATGACTTACTTGTTAAATTGTAGCTAAAATACGATCAAACGAAATTTCCTACAGCTTTATTATATTTTCAATAAATTTCTCCTCTTTTACTTGCTTCAGGTAGGTTTGTTTTCCTTGTCTATCTTTTGACATAAATCAATTTTCATTTTTATTTTCCCTCCTTACATTTCACATGTTATTTTTTATATTCTACATGTGTATTGTGTATTCACCTCTTTTTTACGATTGATTTCACAAAATTATGTCAGAGTAAATTTATTTATCGTAGGTAGCTTTTTCATCTTTTTTATCAGCTTACATTTTTGCTATATTCCCTATATGTTTTTATACAAATCAAATGTAGCAATTTTGTAGTAACTTGTTATGTAGATATCTGCTTTTAAATTAATGAATCTTATTATCTGGTAGGTATTTGTGTACACGTATTCATTGAGATAATATCAATGATGACTATCCTAATCAGACGCATTTATCTTGTGAAATGTGATGCATGTTAAAATACATTGAATCCTAGATAGACAGAACGCGAAATCTTATAGTTTGTATAAACACTATAAACAGTGATACATTTTATACCTATAATTTTGTTCAGCACGTGCATTACTTTTAAATAGACAGATTGGTATCGGATCGGTATGCGAGAGCACCAGACCATTTGATAGTGATATTTTTAAACCATGTATTTTTAAATGAGCGAAATAATAGTGAGTAGAAAGCGTGCAAATATTTAATTTCAACTTGTATGGTACACAATAATGTGAAGTAATAATAAAACCCGTAAGTGTACGTAATATGCAGATGCGAACCAAAAACCACTGAATTCACATTAAACTATGTGAACAATTATGATTAAGTTAATGTCTTATTTCATGATTTTACTCTAATAGAATTAATTAAACCCTTTGAAAATATGTTGGTTATTGAATATAATATTTGTTACAAACTTTGAAATGTATTAGAGCCTAAATATTTGCCAAGTTTGTTATTATTATCGATAAAGTTCTTCTCGTATCAAGGAACAATCTTTTGATGGGCGTAGAAATAAATTGAAATTTTCAAATATCTCAATCAGTTATTGAAAACTTGGACTTGTCTATCGTAAGCCAAAACGAAACTTTTATAAATTGCATTATAGTGTATACAAGGTAAATTATTTTTACGAGTTAACGACTATGTATGAACTCTTTCGGATTTTCGAAATCATAATGAATCTGAGTATAAGAAGTTTTATAAATATCTTACATAATAACAAATATAATACCAATTGCCCCGTTTACACAACACTACAATCACTCTGCGTCTAATAACGTTCTCATCGAAATGCTTTGTTGATACTCGTATTATTTTGTGTAAAGTCTGTTGTCCACATCATTTTCCCTTTGATTTCCATTTCATCTTTGTTAGTTATCTATGATCTTTCTTTCACAAAATTAAATCATCTTATCGTTTTCTCTATGGTTGTTAAATCTTAAATTTTACAATGAATACAATTTCTAAAATTGATATTTATAAAATGTTCATTAAGACACTTTAGTTTTCGTATTGAATACACTTTAGTACCGTGTGATTTCTAGTATGAAATAATTTATTACACACTACATAGTTGTATACTTATTACAATAATGCACAGTGCTTTTGTACTTACTATTGATAATGCCTATACCATTTGACTCTTGATGTGTCGGAGTCATCCTCATAACTCAAGTCATCATAATCTGCTAATATATACTAAGATCTCATTTCATATCAAGGCTGATAAAAATATGTATCTAACTTCATGTGTTGTTCATACTTCGAATTTCTATGTTAAAATATGTAATTATGAACTGAAGTTTTTTTCTTGTGTTTCGTAACAAAACATGTTTCAGGAGTAAATAAATCATTCAAAGTTCTGTGTATAACTTTTTCTTGAGTGATGTGTTTATTTGATAAAAAAATGGAAAACACAATAAAATATCTAAACTTACGACTTAAAGCTAGGGTTTATTTCAAAATCAATGTTAAGCATCTCGAACCGTAAACATAGTTCCAGTATAAACAATGTGATAAGACATACGAGTATAAATGAAATATCTTCGCAAATGGCCCCGTTAAATAAACTAACATTTTACGATTTGTTTTTTCTTTGACTGCAAACAATATAATTTAGTTTTTATTGTGTTTTTTTTTCTTTTTTATTGTTTAGTGCAGGATTCCTAAATAAAAAGAATATAAAATTGTTATGAAAATGGAAAACTACAATCCATTTCGCTAAACGATATTTGGGATCTGGATGCCTATCGATCCAAAATATTATTATTTGGGTGGTAGGTAGACTTATTGACCGACTAAAAAAACTGAAATAATGGTCCCAAAAACTTAAAAGCTGGGTTAAAAGAATAAAAAATAGTGTAATAATTTCCGTATTTTGTTGTAATATTATTTATACATCAAACACTGTAGAAGCATTGTTATATCATTGAGTGAAAAGTACTCGGTTAATAATATTTATTTTACGTAAGATGCAGTTATTAATACAACGCTTTGGCTCAGCCTTTTAAATCATTTGAAAATGTTTATAAATAAAATTCGTTTATTTGTGTCTTAGATCGGAATAAGATTTTCCTGTAAATAAACTTCAAAGTCCTAAATATAAATGAAAATAACAGAGTATTGGATATTATTAGACCACATCAGTGCCGGACTAATATAGATTTTAATGTGTTACACACACGTTATCGGACCGAGAGAATTAGTACTGTTCGCTCATACGTGACAACAAAATTAGAATAATTTAGTTAGTTAAAGTAGCTCTACGGAAAGACAAATCAAAATCACACGTTGATTTTTGAGTGAAATGCCTAATACCTGCAAGGAACAGTAGATACTATTATATCAATTATTTTATTGCTGGTTACCATGTCATACGTGTATAAAAACACAACATTACCTCTGGGCGAAAATTTTGTTATATGACATCTGGAATGGACCCTTTGCTGGTATATATGTGAATTCGTTAAACTCAATTACTACACATATTTATGATGAAAAAAAACCTGAATCTAAATAATGTATTCATGTATGTACATAAGTAGTAGGAGAAATAATAACACATCAATCTAGGTATATGTTTATACCATAAAATCGTCACAATGTATAAAATAAGAAATACAAAATTCACAGAAAATGGTGAGGAGTGTAAAGGAAAAAGAAAAATAAGCATTGAAAAAAATAAGACTAGGTAAATAAGCAAAGCTACTTCGATGGACCTGAACTCACTATAGCACCAAAGAGTGAAGAGGATATCGTATTGTTCTAGGAATAAATTAGGGAACTGCGATGAATACTATCTATGTACATGTGTGTGTATCTGCTTAAGAAGTTTATGAAACAAAGAGTCGATACTGGTAAATAATGTAAATTGGGCACGAGTTTATAAATCCGCTCCTGAATTGAATCTTAGCTTGTTGAATTTACATAGTTGTTATTATTATTATTATTATAACACTTGATTACATTTTGTAAATCATTATGATTTAGTCATCTTGACGTCTCTTTCAGTTTGTTTCCTACAATTTTAATATTCTTGTCATCAAAGTGACGTAAGGCATTAAAGAAAAATAATGAGGGAATTACTTTGTGAATAACCAAATTATATTTTCTTTTATTTTTCTCTTTTTTTATTTATTACTAGCTGTAACCTGTGCGCCTTGATGTGCAACAGACATTTGTAAATTTTGGAAAGATGGGTTAAGAAACACGCAACCCAGCAACATGTTTAACTAACGCCACAGGCGAATTTTTTGAATAAACCATGGCAAATTTATTGTATTTTTAAAATATTTTTTCAATATTCCTGGTATGATGATAACACGGTTCGGTGATACATAATGTGATTATTTATTGGGAGGTTTTATGATAAGCGGGTGGTATATAAATTCAAATTCATTGATTACTTACTCGGGTCAAAGATGCGGGTTTGAATTTAATTGAAAGAAGAGCTATTTGAAATTTTAAATTATAAAAAGCCCATTTGAAATTTTTAATCATTTTATTATAGTATGGACAGTCCGGTGCTGGGAAGAATATTAGCAAATAAAGTTATTCAGTTCTATAAAATGTTTTATTGTTTAAATTCGTCCAAAGAAAATGGTAGGGTTTTTAAGTATGCAGATGGTACGTAAGTAGAATTAGTATTACCTATGTAAATGTCTTCATACTAATTATTTATTATTATTTTTAAATTTTTAATAACAGGTATATTTTTTAAATAATTTTTCTATATCATACATAGGACTTAGGACTAATATTGGATTAAATTTTCTACATCAAACTAATTTATAGCTATAGACTTTATAGCGCCACGGATCAATAAATAATTATTTCCGTTTTATCAATTAATCTTTTCAGCGAATTAATACCGAAGTGGATCACAGTGGATTTATCATGACAATGTTATTAATATTCATAATTTTGCGTCCACATGACTGATCACTTGTTGTAATCAATATTCAATACAGTGATTAGTGATTACATTATTTACTGGCTTTTTCTATGGTTTCAATGGCGGCACGTCGCTAATTTTTTTCCGCGAAAATAAAAATATCAAGAATTCACTAAAATGTCGCAAGCACACATAAAGAAGGTGGAGGAATCAATGCAGACTCGAATGGATGAGATGGAGAAGAAGTTGGATGCCAAGAAACCGAAATCTGATGCAGATTACAATTCGCTAGTGAGGGAGTTTGCCGCCTTCAGGGCCGACATCAACTCGCAATTACACAAACTCAGGGAGCAGTACCAGATGCTGGAGGAGCGAGTAGACGATCTAGAGGCGTGCAATCGATCCACTTCTATACTGGTACACGGACTGGAGGAGAGAGATGGCGAGGACCTGGTGGCGCGTGCTGGTAGTTTATTCACGTCAAAGGTTGGTGTGACATTAACATCTAACATATCAAATATTTATCGTCTGGGAAGAAAGGATGCACAGAGAACAAGACCTATTGTCGTCCGTCTTGACTCGCAAGGCGATAGGAGAAATCTACTGCTGGAGCGGCGGAGGCTGAAGGGGTCGCCTATTATGATAACTGAATTTCTGACTAAAAATCGCCTGCATCTCTTTAAAGAAGCCAGAAAACTAATGGGCCTTGACGCGTGGGTGTCCTCGGGGAAGGTGTTGGTGAAGAGGAATAACAGAATACTTACTCTGACAAGACTGGCTGACTTGGATGATATGAAGCTGTCAGTCCATACAACAGTACAGCAACCAAAACAGAAGAACACGACACAAAATCAACTGCAGGGCGTATCACAAAAGAGCCTAAGATCCAAGGCAAAAACTGGTGACTGATTCTTTTATTTGCTAACTATTATTGGCTTTATAATATTTAGTTCTGTTATGAGTAGAGGAATAACACATTATAACTTATACACTATACCTTTTCTATACACAATATATTTACACTATTCTTTATACACTATTTTAGACTCTACACGCTTCTATATGCCCTATAAATTTTCTTTTAACTTCTGTTTATTTCCTCATAAAAATTGTTTTAATTTGTAATATTTTGACACTTGAATCATTAATTATGTATCTATTATATAGCTATTTATATTTTACCCACCACACCACGCCTATTATTGTCGCAGTATTATATTTTATTTTCACAGCAGTTTTTTTCAATTTTGGTCGACATTTGAATCTATGGTTTAATCTGAAATGTTACCACACCAATATCAGTATTGCCAAACTCCATAGTATTTTCTGCCATTTTCTTCTTCTTTTTTGTTTTGTTTTTCTCTTTCTTTGTTATCGTTTTACTTGGAATACTTCTCACACTGAATTTAATAAATAGGAAGCCTACTATTGAAACATTTTACATGTATTGCGCCTCACGTTATTCCTATATACATTTTTTTTTTCTATCTTGATATAATACAATAACCATAGACTGCTTTATTATTTCTATTTTCTTAAAAAAAAAGATACTTTTTGTTTCCTTTTTTATCTTTTTTTATTAATTTATTTTTATTTTTAATTTATAACATTTATTATTTAATTTTGTATTTTATTTTTAGTATTATATATTAAGATATTATGTACTCCTCATCCAGTGATGATTCCTTCCATTCCTTTTCCGAGTTACCTCATTCCTCTTCTGATCCAAATGCTTCTTTTTATTCTAATCTCTCGTCAAATGAGTCTGATATTTCCAATATTTCGGGGAACTGTCAATCATTGCACGACAATATTATTTCTGTCTTCCCAACAAAATCCAAGGATTTACATATTTGTCACATCAACGCCCAAAGCATACCAGGTCACTACAATGATCTTCTTACCAATTTCTCGGATGTCAATCTCCATGCTCTCCTGGTAAGCGAATCCTGGTTTAAGCCTTCGCTACCATCGTCTCAATTTTCTCTTCCGGGCTATGACCTTATCCGCAACGACAGAACCGGTAAGGGAGCTGGTGGTGTGTGTATATACCTGCGTAATGACATCTCGTATCAAATAATTGAACAATCCCCATCAACTTACGCACGGCAACCCGAGTACATCTTCTTGAAAATTCGCATTCATGAATCCTCAGTGTTACTCGGGGTTGTATACAGCCCACCTGGTGTCAATTATTTCAATAAACTTGAATGTATCCTGGAGAATATTCTTCCCTCTTTTAATGACGTCATCATAATGGGTGACTTCAATACCAATCTTCTTCGTAATGACAATCGATCTTCCAACCTCAACAAAATAGTACATTCCGTCAATTTAAATATTCTCCCACTTCTACCCACTTATCACCCACCTACTACTCACCACACACATACTTCTTCCTCCTTGTTGGATTTAATTTTGACATCCGAGACTCGCAAAGTCAAAAATCATGGACAGTTCCCAGCTCTTGCTTTTTCCCGTCATGATCTTGTTTTCATTAGGTACCTAGTAAAATGTCCTAAGCCCAAACCCAAAATCATTCAGGTAAGAAGTTTCCGAAATGTAGACGTTGAACATCTGATCGACGACTGCATGAACCTGGCGTGGAACAATGTTTTTTCTGCTGGCTCGGTTGATGCGAAGGTTCAAATAATTAATGATTTCCTTAATGGTTTATGTAACAAGCATGCTCCTATCAAATCTGTACGTATGAAGCACCCTCCTGCACCGTGGCTTACTACAGAGATAAAGTCCTTGATGAAGAAGCGCGACAGAGCCAAGTCAAGGTATGTCAAATCTGGATCTTCTCTCCATTGGGAGTCTTACCGCACCCTCCGCAATCGTTGCAATCAATTGTGTAGAAATTCGAAGCGTGCGCACTTCAATCAAATTTTCAGTGGTCGGACTTCGGCCGATATTTGGAGGGGCCTGAATGCCGTGGGGATGAGTCGACGAGATACATCCAATAAGCGTCTGGACTTTGATCCAAACTCTCTCAACAAACATTTTGCTGCTCCACCATGCCCTCTCAACCTAGCCGACAAAAATGCAACCATATCTGATATACAAAGTCTGCCTCCCCTTGGAATACCCGTATTCACATTCTCTCATGCTTCTGATTCCTCTGTGCTCAGAGCTATCAACTCAATTCACTCAAAGTCTGTTGGTGTGGATGGCATAAGTCTAACTTTTTTAAAACCTATTCTTGGCCATATTCTTCCATATATAACTCATGTAATCAATTTCTCTCTAGATACAGGCACTTTTCCAGCAATCTGGAAAATGGCATGCATTATTCCTCTCCCAAAAAATACTGTGCCCTCCTCAGAAAAGGACTATCGCCCCATATCAATCCTTCCCATGTTCTCTAAAGTCATAGAAAAAGTTGTGCACGAACAACTGTCCAATCACCTTATATCCAACAGCATCCTTTCTCAGTTTCAATCCGGTTTCCGTACTGGCCATAGTACAACAACTGCCCTCGTCAAGGTCACGGATGATATACGAGGCGCTATGGAGAACAAAAAACTCACACTGCTTATATTACTTGATTTCAGTAGCGCCTTTAATTCCGTTGATTTCGACATACTTCTTGCCAGACTCAAACACTATGGTCTGTCTGAGTCGGCACTCTCTTGGTTTAATTCATATCTAAGGGACAGGCAGCAATGTATCAAATCTTCTGATAACTCGACATCTGATTGGTTGCCATTGTTGGCAGGTGTTCCCCAAGGAGGAATCCTCTCTCCTCTACTATTTTCACTATTCATCAACTCTGCGATCGAACATCTTAATGTCCAATACCATCTTTATGCTGATGATATTCAAGTATACTCACATTTCGACCTGGATCAGGCCTCAATCGCATTTCATCACATGAACGATGAATTGGACCGCATTGCTCGTTGGGCGCAGCAAAATGGACTCCTTCTTAACCCATCAAAGTCCCAAGCAATTCTAATAGGCAGTCACCGCCTACTCCCCAAGATTAATACCTCTTCTCTCCCTAGTATAACTCTTAACAACGCAATTATCCCTTTCTCAAAGAAAGTAAAAAATCTCGGTGTACATTTTGATCCACGTCTCTCTTGGGAGCTGCAGGTCAATGACATAAGACGTAAATTTTTCTTTAGCCTTCACTCACTTAACCGCCACAAACATTTCCTTCCAAAATCAACTAAAGTTCTCTTGTGTCATTCTCTGTTATTACCGCTTATAGACTATGCTGACGTGGCCTACATGGATCTCACCAATGAACTGAATACTAAACTTGAAAGATTGCAAAATATATGCATCCGTTTTATATTTAACCTAAAAAAGTTTGACCATATATCATCGTACAGAGAGGAACTTAAATGGCTTACTATCTTACAACGACGCAACCTTCACGTTCTTTCACTGCTTTTTAATGTCCTTTCTAACCCTTCTTCTCCTAATTATCTCAAGACGAATTTTACCCCACTGGCATCTCATGGCTTACCTCTGCGTTCTGGTGCCCAACGCACGTTGTCTATTCCAACTCATCGCACTTCTTTTTTCACAACTTCGTTTACTACACATGCTGCTCGATTGTGGAACGGTCTTCCGTTACATATCAGACTCGCACCAACTATCTCAATTTTCAAGAATAAGTTGAAGCATTTCTACCTTACTCCAACTACCACGACATAATTTCACAAAATCCCTGATTTCCCTTCCTTTAATCCTCCTATTTCATTTTTTCCCCTCCTTTTTCTCCCTTGTATGTATGTATGTGTACATGTGTGTGTGAGGGTGTGTGTGTGCGTATGTATGCTTGTGTGCGGATGGCTCTATTCATGTATGTATTTATTTTTTATTATTTTATTATCCGTATATATTGCTTTTTATATATTTTTTTATCTATATCTATTATATTAACGGGTACATTAAGTACATTGGTATGTTATTTTTTTTAATTTATGTCTCATTTTATATGTCAAAGTTGGGTTGATTGGCAGAAATCGCCAATAGGCGATAAATCCGCCCTTTGTGTGTTTATTTATGTACAATAAAGTTTTTATTTATTTATTTATTTATTTATTTATTACACATAACAATAAAATATTAATTTCCCAAACATATGATATACCCACAAATTGTTTACATATCCAACACATGGAGAGCTTTAGATCGTAGGGAGACCAAAGGTGTCAATACTGGGTGGGAGTAATTGGAAAATGGCACCGATGGATAGTAGGAGATGACGACAGTTCTTGGAGGAAGCTAAGACAGATACAGTGGTGTAACGTTGAAGATGATGATGATGGATTTTTTAATTGGCCCGAATAATAAATAATCTTTTTTTTATTTTTTTATTTATTTAAACTTAAAGTAAACAACAAACACATATAAATATACAAAATTGACATAGTACAGATTATAAAACGTTGTTCACTAGGGCGAACTTATCGCAGAACTGCGATTTCTTCCAGTTAACCCCATCCTGCGGATCCTGCGGATGCTCACCTAAAAAAACACATCAGTGTCTCGTTTTTGCTTTTTTTAAAGCTCGTCAACGGCGATGACCATCAGGCTGGGCTGGGATGTTAATGTATCATATGCAAATATTATTTAAATGTGTATTAAAATTTTTAGGTGTACCATATTGTATAATATACATTGTCCGTAATTGCAATTTTGTATGTGTATCTACACTTGAATACTATCCTAGATATCGGATTTGGTTTAATTATGAAAATCAATAAGTACCTAGGTACTAGGAAATCTAATCTTTGTTTGACAAACATAATGTTTCATGGTATATTGCGCCTACATAGGAGTAGATAGTTACGTCACCCAACATGTATAGTGCTGTAGAATCGGAGTAATTTTTTTGTTATCTAGAACATTTTCCACGTGCTTTGATCATCTTCTGTCTTATCCTGTTTGGATTCGGCTTCTAAAATACGTTAAAATTTAAAATAACATTGAAATGTGTAGGTAGGTCATTTCCTTCTCAGAAGATCGTTGTTATAAATTAACAAAAGAAATCGATAAAAACGTATTACGCACAGGTCAAACAATAACACATATGTTTACTTATAGACGTTGTATGTAAACATATTTGATCTTGTTTTATACAACAAATATATATATTATTTATTTCACCTACATGACTACAATACAGAATACGCGAATACTGTGTTTATGTTAATTATATTTACCATACTTACACACAATAATAAATTGCGTGTAAAATGGCTGAAAATGTGACAGCAAGAATGAATTATATATTAGAATATTCGAAAAGCAATTCGGCTTTATCTAGTATGAATTTAGTGATGGATATTTTGCAAAATGGAAGTTTTATTAGTTTTAAAGGTCTCAGTTTCTTGTAAAGTCACAGTAGTAATTTTGTTCTCGTATTTCTTGCAATGCCAAGACCAATACTGCAGGACTATGAAATAATTTTCACACCAAAGTAAATATTTTATATCCTCTATTCATAAGAGTTTATTTGAATTGACTGACGTTATCTTGGACAACAGGCATTCGCGTTGGTCTCACCTTACATTATAATAGTCGTGGTGTTTCCCTAAAGCTTTGGAAAGCTTTAGGGAAACACCACGGAAAATAAACTGCGATTTCTTGTGTGTTCCTACATAATATGTATCTAAACAATTTATTTATTTATAAAACACGCATCATAATTCAGAGATCATTCGAGCTGTGTGGCCATAGTACAAAAGTTAAAAAAAAACAAACTTGAGGCGATTTCTCTTCCATCTTATTATATGGCGGGTTTCTTCTATGTCGTACAGCTGTTTATCTCTATCTCATATTCCGGACAATGTCGTGTTACTATATGTTTGGTTATGCTATGTTTTTTAACTGAATTAAATTTAATAGAAACATCGAAATAATTCAGGCAGTTGTTTTATGAATTAATAAACAATAGGTTAGGTACTAGGTAGGTACCTACTTATAGATTTTATAAAAGAATCAAGCGTGCCCCTGTGGACTATCGTGCCTATGTCTTCTATAGTTAGGGTTGATGACACTTTTACTAACCCCTTTCTTGACTAAGTATCACACACCGCATATTGTATTATAAATGTCATTTAAATACTTTCGCAAGATCAAAGCTCTTCATTGTAGACATTGTCTATGTAAAGTTTAAACTTCCTCCTGGGAACTGTTTCTAACCAAAGTTTACGAGAAACTTTGATAGCCCAATAGGTATTTTGTGTTTCGACAGTGTTACTTTTATAATAAACAGTGCTGTATAGTATTGAGGTTGCGATCACATTGCTATTGAATAGGTATACTCTATTGTTCACTAGAAGATGAGAAAATCCTCGAGTTAATCGTACTACTGAGAACCAAATAACACTGGCATTTAAAAATATTGTTAATCAAAATGATGTCTTAGTTCTAAAGGTACGGTAAGGAGGCATTTAGTATCTCTCTCCTTTGCGGATAAGATAGAACGCCAGATTGCGCTTTCCTTACATACACTCTTTGTTTCCGCCACACTGGTGCAATTTGTTATACGGTTGTACTCTACGATTCCTTATACTTGCAATGCGACCATCCTCGAGATTTGAAATTGCAATGAATAATCTAATAAGATAAACGCACCAAGATTTATAATACACCCTTGTATTATAAAACCAAGGAGATTATTGTGTAAGTACAAAAAATGGATATTGTCTTAGATACTGTAATTAAATGGGCTAAGCTACTTCTAGGAAAACCAAATTATAAATAGGTTTCTCAAATTCATTACTGTTCAATATGATAGCTATGTATAGATTGTATACATATATTTTCCATCATTATATAACATAGATTTAATACTTCTGTAGATAACACTAAGTAATAGTTTGAATATGTTGTAATCACGTAACCTAATTAGGTGATGTTTTGAATTGTTGAAAGGATCTTGGGAATGTTCGGATTATTCCCCCGAATGGAACAATCCCACTCAGGTATGATGTTATTTGATGCCTGCACCTGACTTAATAATTATTATCAAGCCACCTAACTAGTAACCAGAGGTGGGCACCGTTAATCAAAAAGTTAACTTCGTTAATCGATAATCCGTTAACTAAAAAGTTAACTTCGTTAATCGTTAAAGCGTTACATTTTGAAAAATGTAACGGAAGTTAACGTTAATCCGTTAAAGTGTTAATCTAAAAAATCGCTGTTAAATGGCATGAAGTAGAACTACATAAGTACTACTACTATCACACTATCGCGATGTATCCTAAAGTGGGTACACAAATACATACAATGTGCCTACAACAAATAAAACACACGGAATGGGTGGCGACTCTCATTATTGAATAAGAAGTAAAATGTCTTCCAGAAATTTTACAAACACCTAGGTGCATTTGTATTACACTCGCCCATTGACGTCGCTTGCTTCAGAGTTTGAAAGGCGCCGCAGCCGATTTTTTTTTACAAAATTTGACTTTCGATCTGAAATTCTTTTCCAACGCCCAACTCATATACGACACCACACATAACTCCATACAATCCTCAGATTATCTAATGCCAGCACAGCCAGTGCCAATGTCTATACAAACAATAAAATATTAATGGACTTAATTAACGGAAGTAAAATGTAACGGAAGTTAAATAGTCCGTTAAGAAATTTTGGAGGTGAGAAAAGCGTTAAATCGTTAACCAAAAAGTTAACTTCGTTAATTAACGATTAACGGATTAACGCTTTTCTGCCCAGCTCTGCTAGTAACTATAATATTCCAAACTCTTCAGCCATGTGTAATGTGAACATTGCTTAACTAAAACAATATGGTGTATTATAACAACCCTTTAACCATACTAAGATAGTTGTGTCGTATATACTTACATACCTGTAATATAATGAGGGTAAATCTTCCTTACGAGAGATTGGTGTACCAAGGTATATTATTACATATTGTAATGCCGTCTAAATTAACCTCAATGCGAGGAGTAATCATTGAACCAGGCATGCATGAATTAGGGTCTAGCATATAGGTACATACCTAGTTATGAGGTGAATACTATAGTACCTATTATGTTAGTAAACAGTAGATATACTAAGCGTAGATAGTATTTGCAATGAGACAATTAGAAGTCTTGATATCAGGTAATTCGAGGTAAACAATTCTTATTCTGAAGGATGAAAGTTTAGCAAAAAATCTTGTTGTTTTTTAATATTTGAACAACGAAAATAATATATTCAGAACAGGAATTAATACAGGCAGGATTCGGCCCAAAGTGATTAGCGTTCAGTTGGCATTCTTGCCGATAATATACTTCATTAGATCCTTAACAATAATTCAAAATGAAATACAACATGAAAAATCTGTTGTACGTGTAAGTACGAGTATCATTTAAAAGTCTTATTTACCTTATAATATAACATTGTATTCGAAGGCGAAATCGAGGAAAAAAGTTTCTTCGACGATATTTACTCAATAAAATATGGGTGGTGGGTTCCTACTTAATAAATATTTGGGAAACCGAGAAATCTTTTTGAAAGTCTGCGGAGTGCGTCACGAAAAAGTTTCATGTAATTTTCCTCCTCATTTTTTCGAAAAATATAAATATTGTATATTATGTTTATGTTATTATAAGATCCTTACATACTTCACATAAATAAAGTTGAAGTACAGGAATGGCAAAGTATATTTTTGAGTAAGTTGGCATATAAATGTTATAGATATATAAGTATCTCTTGCAAATAAATTTCTATTCAAAATCCACTCAAATGAAATATATTTTTCAAATAATTTGCTTACCTGATTAAGTAGTAAAATAAAAGGTGGGTAGCTTATTTTCTTCATGTTTATTACTCTCATATAAATATATGTATCATATAAAGAGATGTGCCACTTGCGCATTGTCCTACAAAACAAAGAGTAGGTACCTATAGTTGTCGGCTCATAGTGGTCTAGCCAATTGGTAGCTATTTTTTCAAAAATTAATTAATTTGCTAATTTGTTGATAACAGATAGATAATATCCAGGTATATCTACTCGTATATGCGACATTGTGGAGTGAACTTTTATCAGACATGACCATAGACCAAATGCACATTGCGTCGCAGCGTCATGAAGTCAACACATTTAAACTTGAAAAATCAATTCGAGTTCATCTTCTCCTTCTGGTATAGTTTTACGAATCAAATTCACATTGATATAGGGGTGGAATGCCTTCAATAGAATTAATATGTATTTAATGTTTTAATTTTTACCTATGCGTTATTTATTCTTAGAAGAAACATGGCGTGGTCGGTAGCCTGGTTGGCAACGCGCTCGACTGTTAATCTGGCGGGCGCGGGTTCTATCCCCGATTCCGACTTACTCCACTTCACAACACAAGCTTTTCAAGCTTTCTGTGAAGTGCACAAAAATGTATTTGGGTTTATTTCGATAAACCCAGATACATAAAAAAAATAGCTTTAAATAACTGGTTTAAAGGCATCGTATCTAATTTATTAAAGAAATAACTAAAAAAGCACCAAAAAACAACTTTGAAGTACGAGTATGTATTGTATATCTAATATAATTTTACGCAATAGTTTTATAGGGAGGTTTATGGCAGGTTGTTTGTAAATAAAACAAATCTAAGTACCTACGTGGGACAATAGCGTATAAACTAATGTAATTCTTCCATGCAAACTTTAACAATACATGCATATGTATTCTGAAAGGCATTCCTACATGTTTACATTTGACAAACCACAGGCAGGAAGCATAGATAGGTATCTACTTATTATTTAAATTGCCCGCGTGTCTTTTTAAATGCTGCCCATTCATTAAAGTTGCTCCTACTTTGATATAAGTAAATATGTCTCAAGTATATAATATACAATACATAATATAACGTCTTCGATGTATTTTTATACAAACTACGTCGATTTCTGAGGATGTCTAAAATATTTCTACGTAATCTATCGACTTACATATTTATTGATGCTTTAAAAATATGTTTTTACTTATAATAATACCTAGGTTACATTACAATACTTATGATAATACCTACCTCAGCAGGTTCATCTCACACCGGGAAGTACTTTTAAATATTTTAAACTGTATACTATAATAATATTGTAACCTTACAAGTAGAGAGTGATGGAAAAATACAAGTTGGTAAATTACACTAGTAGGATTGCCACCACATTAATAAGCCACCTAACTTGTTGGTAAGAAATATTGATTAATGTTGAAAATAAAATACTACTGAATTTCGTGTAATAATGGGCAAACCCTTTCATTATAATGCCTGTCTCAACTTAACAGCAACATTTAACGGAATATAATATTGTTGTAAGGAATACGACACTTTCCGCTCCGGAAGTGTTTGTAGATTGCACTATACGTGTATCCTGCTGGGAGCTTTCGTAACCCAATGACAATAATGCTATACGTATCTACGCCTTAGAAATTGATATAACTCTTAGAACCTACATTTCTACATGACAAGGGTACACATACACATTGTACTTTGTATCTTTTATCCTTTCCCGACATATTATTCTATTCTACCAACGTAAAGAATAAGGATTAATTTCCATCATAAATGTGTGCCTATTCTTAGATTTCTTTAAATGTTGGCACGTGTTTGTTGTACAATCATTTCATTGTTTTTATTAACATATTACGCAGCAGATAATATCTTAAGTTGATCTTCTGAAAATCTTTCAAAATATGTGGGTGTATTACCTACGTGTACAATTTACATCTGTTAATAATAATAATCTATCGTCTCAGCGAGAGAATGTCTTAAGGTTTCATTAATGTTTCAGCACATTGTGCGTCTACGCAGATGGATCTAATACGATAAGTAAATTTTTATTATTTTTTGTAAATTTTATAAAATAAATGGTAAAAATTATTTGTATAGGACAGGAACCCACTGTTGCTCTATATATTTTTGCATAAAATCGACTAAGTAGGTGGTTCTATAGTAATCCGTAATTTTATAAAGAATCTAAACTATTATAACAATGGTTTAAGAGGGTCTTTGTTTGAAAACTGAAACCTCGCTAATTCAACAAAAGAGATCAGGACTCCCAGGTAAGTACCTATATTTATTAAAATAACGAAAATGTTTACAAAAAAACAGTTTTGTACGAGCTTGGTACAGAATTAAATTATTTTTTATGTCGTAGGTATCTGCATTCAAGTGCTTGTTAACAAGATTACAAACAATACAACAGTAACAACATAGCTAACAAACATTTCTCGTTGTTACAACCATGTCGGATCATTACTGGAAGCATCCAGTACTTTGTGATATCTACGTCGTCATATAGTAACATAATTATTTAATCTCATCTCGAATGTTTCTAAAGCTTGAGGAACAAACGAACCAAACTATTAATACTATTACTAACTATTTATTAAAATGTTTCTATTTTATGTTAAACTTTGAAACCTTTTGAAAGTTTTCTTGTGGATTAGTGGGTAGAAAGACGGCTTGTGGATTAATGGATAGAATCCTTGCCCCACAGCCTTGGGGTGTAGGTTCGAATTCCACACAAGGTGCGAATTTTTCAGAGTATAATATACCTACTCTGAAAAGGGTGTATAAGGATACACACACAAGTGTTAAGGGCTGAATGGTGAACTTTTCTCGAGAGTATAGTGATCACCCAAACCAACCGATGGGTGGTCGTAAGCCCATCATGCCCATCTAACACTGCTCGTTATTTGAGAGCCTACATAATCGTTAAAATAAAATAATAGTAAGTACACAGGTGTAGGTTTATGGCAATGAAACCAGACAGGTTGTTGAATGAAATAACTGAAACATTGAGAATGAGTTCGCCGAAATAATAAAAGCAAATATCAACGTACGAATTTGATGTTAAAATTTGTGTGGCAAATATTTGCACCAAAAGTCAGAAAGTATCAGGAACTGACAAACCAGCGCTACCTACATAAAAGCACGTAAGCGTGTTTTATAAACTATAGTTCCAAAGTTTATTAATTCTACCTACCTATCTACCGAAATAATAAAAGCAAATATCAACGTACGAATTTGATGTTAAAATTTGTGTGGCAAATATTTGCACCAAAAGTCAGAAAGTATCAGGAACTGACAAACCAGCGCTACCTACATAAAAGCACGTAAGCGTGTTTTATAAACTATAGTTCCAAAGTTTATTAATTCTACCTACATTTACTTAATGGCGTATATTATATCGTAAATACTCGCATGTACTGCAGTCATGCAACATGCAACTTTAATGGTTATGAAATGTAGATAAATACGTATCATTTCACACAACTTCCTTAATAGTCGGAACTTCCACAGAGGGGATGAAATTTGTACCCGCTATTATTATTATATGAAACTTCTTCAATGTAAATAATATCAAAGTCAACTGAATGGATTCTGAAAGAGAGCAGAATAATGACATATGGATACAGCATTCTGTATTATCATAATAATGTTCTTTACTTTTAATTTACATTTTATTTGTTGTACCAATTGAATAAAGCGAACAATGTTGTTTTTTCACGGGAATTTCATTTTTTTAATTTGTGTTTTATCTGAATGTAAATTCTCCATTGTATATGTTAGGTTTGCTAACATGAAGAAAGGGAGCCCGAAGGTACGTACATCAACGAGGCAAAATGGGACGCATTCGATTGAATCAATCTTCTAGTGACTGCCTGCAAACGCGTTTAACCCAAAAATATCATCTTTCTTAAAATGAAGATCCAAAGGAAAAACCTGTGCAAAACGGACACTCGTGCGAGTACCTAATCTGTATTCCAATCTCGATCTATACATTATATTGTTAAACGACTATGTACCAAATCGGACTCTTTGAAAGAAGTTATTGTAGATTCAAATTATTTCTTATACATATAATTTAGTCACATAAGCACATAGGTGTATAATTAATGGTTTTAAAATAAAACTTTTCTAAACATTAATTAAATATTATTTTTAAATCACCATTAGCGTTATTGTAAGAAAAAATGTATCATGACAGCAGTAACGAAGGTAGAAACATAATAACAAATATTATTCAGCAGTATTTACCCTGACATCCAGACGATTATTATTCTGGTAGACTATTGTCTACCTGTTTGCCACTCTTAGATAACTTATATTATCATCATTTCGTCGAGTTTCCCTAAAGGTATAAACAGGACCTTATTTAGGATCTATAGGCCCCTAAGCTGAAAACATCTATTGCGCCCAAACCCTAATGGTAGTCGCGATGTGTCTTCCAAAAAAAAATTGATAAGAGTAGTTTTTAAATCATTTTATCAATTATATTATCCTTGTGGCAAAATAACTTCTGAAATTTCACTTGCATGCTTTCTGATGTACCAGTTTATAAAACTTGTATGTAGCGGAATCGCTTGGCAAATCTATTATAAGATCATTTATTTTATTATCAAATCACCACATAGTTATATATATTATTCTGAATGTTTGTTTCAAATGATTTTCTCTAAAATTGGAATTCTAACCTCGTGCCTTTAAAAGCATTACATTAAGAATATAAATACCGACTAAAGCGAAATTAACCCCAAAAAAAGAAAAATAAACACTATATTTACCATTTTATTATGCGATTTTGAACCTTAATGCCGTGACAAACAAACTGAATACAAAATTACGCGAAGTATTAAGAGGCGTGTTTAATATTTTAGTTTTAATACATTTATTCATTTTATTTTTGGTGGAGGTTGCAGCCCAGATAATCTTGCGTAAACACGGCCCTGCATAGTGCATACAGAGCAGAGAGATATTTATAAGAATATGATACAAAAACATATTTATAACATGGAGAACCACTCATAAACCAATGATATTCCTACAATGGCACACACAATACACGTACACATTCATGCTATACCTAAAGACATCGAGAATGTAACTTTTCCTATACAGTTAGAATAAAAAGGGAAAGGTTTTTGTAACTTACGGTAATTGAAAAAGGAATATTTTTCTAATTAAATATTTTATGAGCAGTGAAGGGGTCATGATGCGAATGAAAACACAACATTCTTTGTGACAATGAAAGACTTTAATTATTTTTTAGAAAAATGAATTACATGCTTCATTCTAAAGATTGTGTCAGCATCGATGCTGAAGGTTAAATATAAATTGACGAAACCACGAAAAAGGATTAATTGATAATATGGCCATAATCATTATATTAAAATAAAATATTTCTATGACGACTACGATTCATATAAAAAAATATTTATTTATTTAACTCAAAGATACATATAACATATAAATAAGAAACAAGAATAAAATTATAAGTAAAACCTCCCCTCAGCATTGAGCAAAGCTCGTGCCTACTTGCATTGGTAATTAAAAAATTATTAGGATTACTTTGGAGTTCTGCTGTCCCAATGATTCGAAGTAATTAATCTAATGACTCAGTCAGTGGGAGAAATATAATTACATATAGATTTGGGTAAATTCAGTTCTTTCAGCTCCTGTACTCGTTCCACTTAATTCAATTGATCGCTGTCAATAAAAACCAACACGGGTTATTTTTTGGTCTATAACATACGATGACTTTTCTATCACCATATTTTATCAGGTATGTAGATATCCAATAGTAGATACGCAAGTCGAACTGAACCAATATCACATACAGAGATTACGCCTTTCAGAAATGTCAAATAAAGTCGAAATCCAGGGATCTTTGCAGGCGACACCTCGCTGGGGAAGATATTGAAATGGAACCGCATTTTTGTATAAAAGAAATGAAAAGAAGTAAGATAATGTTATACCTATCTGATGTGTGTATAAAAGATTTAAAAGACCTGTAGGTACTTGTTTCGACATCGAAACATAAAGTCAGCTATTTTGAATATGCACATTTAATCTGTTAATTTTTCTCTAGCCTTATTTC
Organism: Ceraclea dissimilis; assembly: GCA_963576895.1. Taxonomy (NCBI): domain Eukaryota; kingdom Metazoa; phylum Arthropoda; class Insecta; order Trichoptera; family Leptoceridae; genus Ceraclea; species Ceraclea dissimilis. The sequence continues at coordinate 9,338,150 of OY756365.1, forward strand.
AAAGCGCAGTGTTTGTATATTTATGTAAATTTTTACTTTGGTTCTTTATCAATGTCGCACATCTGAGACGCAGTTTCAAAATATGCCGGAGGAGTGCGAATATCAATTTTCAGGCTTATGTATATTAGAAAAAATAACGTGTCGCCTGGGTACTCTCATACTCTGCGTCTAGAGAAAGACTGTTGGCCTTGTAAAATACCATAGATCACCCGACTTTTTGGCAGGATTCCATCCGCTGAGGCGATCAGGGCGAGATTCGAAAGGTGTCGGCCGCGCTGACATCTACGCCGGTTGGCGTAATTGCTGTTTTAAATTTTCTGTAAAGTCCTACTCGTATATAGGCTACTAAAATTCTAATATATGTAATACCTACAATTTCCTAAAAAATGAAATAATTTAATTTTATTGCAGGTGTTATTGTTGTATAATGAATCATACGTTGCTCCTACTGATGTCGGGTTTGAAATGACTAACATGCAAACATTTCAGAAACTCATTTGCTCCCCCTCTTCATTAAATTAAAAAGTTGAAATGAACAATATTTTCCTGATTATTCCTACGTCGGCGTCGTGTTCTAATAAATGAATGGTAGTAGGACTAAGTTATGGGAATACTCAGTACCTCCATACATGGATATAGGATGATATACTCGTAGGTATCTATAGCTACAACAAAGTTATTACATTTGGATATTTCATTTCCTAATGGATGGCAGCACTATTATTAACAATAAAACTTAATAAACCTCGTTCGGTAAAAACTGTAGATATTTGTTGTCATATGTTCTATGAACATTTACCGTATGAGATAAAATTACCTAAAAATAAAATTGAAAAAAACAAACAAAGTCTGAAACTGGTGTGGTGTTATGGTATAAAAATTACTGATTTTGTTTCTTATCTTAGGTACATTGATTTATTTTATGGCGAGAAGAAGGGATTCAAGATCAGCTATAATTCAATCATACGAAAGTCGGGAAGCTCAAGATGTAACCAAAACGACCTTCTAACAAATAATTTAATATCAAAATATAAATAAACATAGCATCAAGGTACGAGTAGCTTTCATACTCACTGTGGCTTCCAGATACTTGGATGTAAAATATTATTTCGGAGAAGTTTCACTCCATAAACTGACCCTTAACTCACTTTTGTAGTCAGTCATTTATAATCCTTTTTTTTTATTCTTACATCCTTGTAAGTACAAGAGACGTAATAAAATAGCAGATAGTGTAGATATTGCTATATTCTTAATTGTTCCAATCACAGAGGTGAAACAGTTTCAGATTGTTTTTTTCATAAAATCCAACATTTTTTATAAGTAAACATTTTTTATCAGTTGCTCGTTCATCAATTGAATCAATCAGTCAATTGGTTTTGAATTAAAAAAACTTATTTCTCTCTTTTACTGATGTCTGTAAACACAATAAGATTATTATTTTGTAAGTAATATCCAATACTGTGTCTGATACTGAATTTTGAAAATAGACTCAAGAATCTGAATTCTTTTATAAAACGATAGGATGAATTACCGTCTATGGCAGATGAAAAAGTATTTCACATAAGGACATCGTTACTGTTACGGTACTATATATTATTATTCTGTGACTGTTACTATTATGTTTTCTACCCCGACGACATTACAATATTTGTGTTCGAGTATTTCAAATACACCTACGAATATTTCGAAAATAACATATCACTTTGAATTACGGTCCTTTTTATCTTACGTCCATCTATATTATTTGTTAAGGATATAGAAGAAATGTAAATTAATATTATTTCTGCTTAATGTTATTTTTTCTCAATAATCGTGATGGTTAGATACTACTATAGGTATCTCAAACATAGAAACAGAACTAATGTCCATTTTATGTAGATGACTACCAAAATAGGAAGAAAACGTAGACTTTATTTAGGTAAACGACATAGCTCAAAATTCCCTCTAGTTTCGTAGTTTATATTATAATATCATATTTTTTTAATTTTATTTATGAACTACAGAAATATATCTTTAGTTCCTTTCTAATTTTACTCTCGTAAAATAATATTACTCGAAACTATTAGCCGTTTTTAATTATAAGAATTAATAATTATTAGGTATTTCGATTGGCCTCCATATACCTATATCTTTCAGTAGATAACCTGGTTGATATTGTTGTGACTTGATATGAATGATTAATAATGAATTATTCTGTGATCTTGAAGTTGTGTCTAACGGTTACAAACATTGCGCATTATACTAACTAAAGGGCTTTCTATTTGGACATTTCCAATTTACGATCCTTCTAAAATTGTTACCTTTGTCAAATCAAAGGTGTCCAATAGGAAAACTTCAGAGGGTAACTATGGTGTTTGATAACGGTTTGGTACACACAGCTTTAACCAACATAGATGATCTTTGATCCTTTGTATAAATCACTCACTCCTCTATTTGTACTGGTTGTGACAAACAATATTTCAAAACCTTTGAGAATAATGGTAATAATATACCTTTATACATTTTGCTGCTCTTCGTTTAATTTAACGCTTCAAATGGAATTAAAGGTAATTGCAATTACAACATTTGTTATAATATTAAATTCATATGAAAGTTTTGTGTCAGAAAGATGTGCGCGAAAACCACTAGTCAATGGTGATGTCGATTTCTGCTGTATTTCATGTAAAAAGTGCTAAATAAACTCAGTAATAGAGATTGAAATCAAATGTGCAGACAACTTTGAACAAGTCTTTGGTCAGTTTCTGTACTTACTAAGTACGTATATAACACTCAATTAGTTCTTTGGGATTCCTTACTGCGTGTAAAATGGTTTAATGATCGAGCTTTCGGCAGCGATACTACTGTCATCTTCGGGATCCATTCTACACGCAGTAAGGAAACGCGAAAACCAACAACGAAGAGATGGATTCATCACGCTGCGAAATCCTACAAGATTATTAAATACTCAATTAGGTACTTCAACAAAATAAAAAGTATCTGGTATTAGACCATTGTATTGGGTAGACAATTTGTTATTATTAGGAAGGTAAGTAAATTGGATACAGAAATAGGAATAATGTAGCGCCCATAGTAACGAGTTTCTACATTATTTAACTTGTAGATACATATGTGGGTCCATATACATAAACATTAGTAGTATTGTGTTGTACCACATTTCTGCAAGTTACGAGTATTTCTCAAATTAGATTTGTAACCGTCTCGTCTCTCACTTTGTATTACGTTCAGTTATTTTATTCACCGCTACATCACTCACTAAGTCACTAGTGATTAGATGTGAAACAAAAAAGTCACAGTTTTCCTTTTTTTTCAATTGAGTATTGTATCACAACACTTCACCTATGAATTAAGCCTCATGTTCTAACTAGGAATTTTCAATAAGAGGATATAATTTATCACACATTCAGCAGAATAAAGAAAGTTCTTTATTTGAATTTTGGAGAATTAGGGATGAAGTTGGATATTTACCAAAGTTAGTACGATACATTTATTTATTCGTCCTGGACCTAGAAACTTTAATACATGTCAATTTTCAATGTCAAAATCGAACAAATGTTGCTACTACATTTTGAAAGAAATAAATATAGGTGTTTAGTAAAAACATACCCAGAGAATCATTCCAATTAGATAGGTATAACGTTATACTTTCGTATTATTTCTCCTACATATTATTTCTACTAGTGTTTATCGATTTTGACTATATACCTATTTCTTTGATGTTTGTTTCCCTATTAGAGTAGATCAACTTTCCTCTATAGATTGAATATAGGTATTACTTTATGAAGGGAATCATATTAGTTAATCCCTTTGGGATTGGAGATTTCGCAGGAGCCAGAAAGTTCATGATATGTCTACAAAGTTTCAAAACATTGTGATCACAAAATCATATAAATATATCTGCTTTTATACCAGGTTTGATTGGACACCTTGGTACGTATTATAATATCACAAGACTAAATATTTTATTCTAATGTCTTATACATACATATTGGTACAAAGAGAATGTTATGTGGGTTTATTAAACATTCAGTATTCTCTGGTTGCCCAGTTATTGGAATGTACCGGAATGGTATAGTAGTAGCGGTAGTTAAAAAAAATCAATGAAATGGTTCAATTAACTCGCCGGAGTTTCTCCACAGTCAAAAGATCATTATACGTAATCAACAACTCGCTCACTCAATGAACCGCAGATTCATATGGCGGAGTGAAAAGTTCTCGGCTTAGGCTCTGCACACACGTCCGGATGTTCAGTTAACTGAATCGACCCTTTGCAAAAAAGCTCCGACCGAAGCCTCTCTCTGAATTCAATACTACCCCGATATTGAATTCAGAAAAAGGTTTTGGTCGGAACTTTTTTGCGAACGGTCGATTCAGTTAACTGAACTTCCGGACGTGTGTAGAGGGCCTTAAGAAGGTAATAGTATTGTAACCGAAAATTTATTTTATGTTACAATGATACATGTCTCGAAACAATGTATGACAAGTTTCAGATTGATCTGTCAAATAGTTTTCATTACACGGCGTTTGGAAGTAGACGTGTCGTATGTGTATGGTTGAAATGGATAAACTGCAGTATCGTGCTGTTTCAAATTCTTGATTTTGGACGAGTTATCTAAAGATAATAAAACTACACAATTAGTCTTAGAAGTTACATTATTCAAATTAAGGATTATCTTTCGTATGGGAATGTCTTTTGCAACATCAGAGAAAGGATAACTTCACTAAAGCAGGAGAAATAGGTAGACCGAATTCTAGTAAATCCTTTGGGAAAAAGGTAGCTCATACTTTAATATAACAGCCATCTCTTTCTGATTTAGGGTGATCCTATATCTTGCTATATCTCTCTCATTTTCATTATTTACCTACTAGCTTTATTCCACAAGTATTTACTGAAAGTATGCGAAGGTAATTTACGAAAAAAATATAAATTATTATGTTTTCACACGCTAGGCATACAATTTAAATTGTTTGCTTTATTTTACAAATTTTTCCCACAGCGGAAAAATAAGCTTTGGTGCAAATTACAATATAAAGCTACTCCAAAAAATAATTGGAATATAAGCAGCTGAGAAATGGAAAAGTTCGCTAAGAATGAAAATAAAACACAAACGTACCTTCCATACAATATAGCCACTTATTTTTTCTGGTCCTTTGAGGTCTGGCGCTGACTACACAAGCTTTTAGCTTACTGTGAAGTGTGCAGGGTTTTGGCAAGTATTTTGCAAGTATTAGGCAAGTATTTTGGTTTGCGTAAAAAATCATCACTTGTCATGTATAAATCAATGTCATAAGACCCTAGTTTTCTAAAATAAAGATTATTCGTATAGTAACGTATTTGACTAGTCACGAGTGCAGGACCTTAGGTAAATGAAAAAAAAACGTGTTTTGAACTAAGTTTTTTGGAAGAAAATCTAAAAATCTCCAAAATATAAAATCCAAGTTTCATCAAAACATCGATTTATTTATAGGCAATCGTAATATGATATTTGGATATTAAATTCGATACCATTATATTTTGTAGTTCAACTTCAGCAATATTCAGATTAGTTCATATGAAACTAATCGAGTTGGATAAAAATGTTAGGCTGACCGAAACTTTTATAAGTGTGTCAAAATTTTCATATTTCACGTCATACACAAAGATGGATTGAGAATTTAGGACTTCGTAGATAATTAGAAACATAAACAATTCTAGTAAATATTTTCATTGTTCATCGGTTTGTTCTAGGAATTACTAGAGACTGAGTACTGACCCATATTGAAATGACCTACAAACATAAGAAAATAAACAATATAATAGAAGATAGTATTGTTTTCTCTTACGTTTCGGTAGTGAAAACAAATATAATTAATTAGCAATATCCATAGAACACGTGCAATATAAATTAGAAGCAATATACATAGTATAAGAGAGGAGACCGCCACCTGGCCTCGGGCGCTATCTCAAGCTCTTTCAAAGTAAATTAACTGAAAATATCCCAAATCAATATTAGGTAAGCACCATCCTTAATAAGGAATACAAGGGGTATCTTGATAAAACTGAGACTTTTATTTTACATAATTTCACTTTTAAGACTTAATAAAATATTGAATGTCTGTAGTACAAACCGTGGACTTCATTGAATAATAAAAATCCTTTGTTATTCTTGTCCTGATAAAACAGTAAATTGTATTCTTCCCTATGTGATGTAACCGAATTCACGGAATGTGGCGAATGAGCAAAGAATTTACTATACACTGTACTCAAAATAGTAAAACGCATGAACATTTGACGTATGAAAAATATCATACTTTCTGATAAATTGTATGTTATGACATGAGTAGTTTTAAGATTTGGATATATCATCCACGAAAATTTATCACGAAACATTTGAAAACATTTTAAATGCGATAAAATATTTATATTTTTCGTGATTTTTATTACGATCGTTAACATCCCTTATAGCTTACAATGAAAGTGAATGTATATAAATATTTATATTACATAATAAATCAACAATGTGTATTGCATCAGCTTTAGTTACGTAGTTATGTAGGTGTAATCGTAAAGCGTTATTTATACATTATTAATCTATTATTATAGACGGCAGTCAAGACGATCGATATCCCTATTTACTTACTATCATTAAAATAATAATAGCACATTAAATAAAATAATAGGAAATCTGAATAATCTGATCATCTGAAGTTAATTTTGAAATTAAGTAAACTTTTTAGTTTAAAATCAATAAGCTTATTCTCATTATAAATCTTTTAGAACTGGTAGCCATCTCTTAAAGTTTCGTGAAACAACAATGTTTAACTTCCATTTCATTGGTGGTAAACTTCTATAATACCTATACAAAACCGAATTCTTATAAAAAAAACTATGGTAAGACTTTTATTGGGTGCAAACCACCTTATTATTGCTTGAATTCTACATGTATACATTCAGCCTGGAATGGACATCCTGTAGACATTAGAGAGTCAAAAACGTTAACCGGGTTCAAAGGCCTATTAAAAACATTTTTATTTAAGAAATCTTTCCTAACAACGTAGGGAGTAGGAACACAGAACGCCATTGAGGTGGGAATACCCACAAAACGGCGCTACATAAATAATCCAGTTAATATTATTATTAAGCATCTACTAAATGAACAGCTCAATCTATTGAAATAAGTAGTAATTGTTGAAGATGTTTGTTATATTGTGAAAATGTGACATGAATTTTCGAGAAATTCGAAAATCAGAAGTAGATGTAAGCCATTTCACCCCCTCAGGTTCACAATCTTATGAAAGATTTTGAATTTATGCCATAATTGACTTTTTGTATTTTAAACCAATCACTGCCTTCAGAATATTTGTAATAATAATAATATCATATTACCATACCTAACTACAGCATAACGATTAAACTTTTCAGGGTTTAAGTGTTTCAGGGAGGTAGGTAAGTTAAACTATAAAGATAAACGACGACATGAGGTTATTGAAACTTCTGAGACTACAAAGAATGTGATCGATAAAATTTTCTGAATTATGGAGACACAGGGTGGTTCACCTAAGTCTGAACCTAGACTGCCACTGTGCTGTTAATATTCTTTATCATTTTTCACAATAATATTTATTTATAGGCATTAACTTTTTAGGATTACGGTACCTACTAATTACTTCATGTTTAGGTAGATTTTTCGTCAGTTTTCTGCAAAACGATGATAGCGTAATTATGTAGGAAAAGTGCGCCGCAAAATATGGAGGACTAAATTAAAATTATTATCGATTTCTTATGACAAATACGAAGTTAATCCTGATATTTGGTTCATAGAAATGAATAGATTGCGGAAGATGGGAATGTGGAGTGAATAAATTAGATAAGGATTCAATATATCATACGATAACTTTTGTCACAACATTGTGTATCGTACAATTCTGTGGGATTCGAACTCGGCCTTCAGGTACCTACCTTGCAAAACATGTTCAAGTCATTATACAAACATTTCCGAAATACTTTGCAATCACATTACACACGAATTCACAAAGTAAGAAACCACTGAAACGTTTTATATCTATTTGACTTTCAAAAGGCAGATATACGAGTACCTACTAACCTACGTACATATACAACGAACCCTAAAACGATTTTGATAGTGAGTGGCGTATAGAAAACTGTATACAAATAATATACCCATTACCCACTCCCTTCCATCAACATTTATTTTTTATTTTTACAATTCAGTGACCATTTAGCTTTTATCTGATAATGATGTAGGTACATATCTATCCCAATTTGTGAACAGATTTTCTATTTGTTGGTATGAAAAAAAAATCTTAATACACGGCACGCATAAAGTAGTGGTACGTATTATGGCTATTTTATATTGAATAGGTCGTTATATGAGTACGTCGTTGTAGATATCAGAGTAACCTAGAATCCTTATTTTAATAAAATACAAATATATATTGATAACTCCCTCATAATATGTTTGCACCTGATTGTAAATTCGATAATAAGAATACATATTATGGCGTTGTGTGCTTACAGTAACAATGTGTTTTTTTTTTATTAATTGCTAAATTAAAAATATATGCGAAAAGATAGTAGTTCTGAAGTTTATCATCACTGTTATTTTATTTAGATATAGTAAAAAGCCGAAATACTAAGCCCTATTATCTGCTTCTTATACATAATTATTGAATTATGTAAGTTTGATGTCATTGCCACTTCGTGTTTTCAGCCACAAAGTGGCGATGCCAAACTTATAGTACGAGTATGTTGTCATATAAAAACATGTAATAAGTAATCATTTTTACAATATAAGTTCAATATAATGTGACACCCCACTAGGTCATGTCCCGTCTCGGGGTGTCGAAAATATAATCATAATTCGTAGAGGTGATGCCTAGGGAACTCTTCAGTCAAGGAAACTCCTACAATCCCTTGTACCCTGGCTTCTAAGATTATAGTTTATTCAGACCTCCCTTGAATTTTACGTGACTTTTTAATTTTTTTAGAAGTCCTGTAGAGGGCTAATAATATTGGACCCAGATAAGAACTCTGTTCACGACCATTTGAGGTCCTAATTGACATGATACATAAGAGGGAATGATTGAGGAATCAACTTATAGAGGGCATCCTCATCGAGAGAATCTAAACTAGTAAATATCTCAAAATATATAGTAATATGAACTGTACTTCTATACAAATTGAAAATGAGCTCCAAGGACAAAGAGGAGAGTTCAGATGCAGGGAATTGTTGTAAACAGATCCCTGTGGGATTGAAACGCAGGAGGAATTTATAAAGTATTGTAAATTTCGTTTAAAAAAATGTACTTTCCTAAATGACAAACTAATGAATTTATTTTATAATTAAATTTAATGTGTTTTCCCAATTTCCCCTTGCTTCGAATATATAAAACGACCTCACGATCATTTCTAAATGGAATTGAATGCTCTTACAGGTTTTATACAAATTTCAATAGCTTTCAACGTAATATTGAAAATGTTGAGTATTTGGTAAGTAGGCACTTATAACTTTATTTTACAATAACATTTTCCTATACCGATATTATTATTACTTGTCTTCCCTACATTGTAAGGGGCTGACATTTCTCTTCTTTTATTCCAAAATCTATGTAATTAAAACAATATTATTATAATACTAGCTGTATTTCCCGTGCTTCGCAACGGCTAAAATTGTGTACGGGTGGTGAAGTTACATCGTCTTAGAATTAAATACCTAATGGAATAAATTTTTGGCATATAGGAAGGAATATATTTGTTTTACCTAGTAAAATTATTTTTTATGTATATAGGATTCTGCTAAATTCAAATTTCACAAAAGAGAGTAAAAAAAAGAAGAAAAAAGCGTTGGGTATGGAGTGGGATCGAACTCGTACCCTCGCATCGCATAACACTCAATTTAAGTTAAGTACGCTAGCCCCTACACCACGCGAGTCAAAACAGATGACGACAGAAAGCGCCGCGGAGCAAATGTCAAAACTATTTTTTAATTATTATAGACACATTTTTAGTCATACAGAAGTATTTGTAGAGCAAAAACATTGTATAAAAATAATCCTTAGATGTATATCCTAGTTCTAGATTATGTAACGACGCAAACAAATTTAAAAACCATATTAACGGGACTACTTTAAATGGCTTCTTTCATTTTCATACTAACTTGATTGAATTCAGTATCTTGGGAAAATTGATAATTTTACCAAACCACGATACAAATCATATATTTTAATAGCCTATGTTGAAGCCGAGATTCCATTTATGAGTTTATTTAATAGATGGATGTCTAAAATCGTCTGGTATTAATGTTTACTCCGGACGCGAATCGTCATTTTTTTCAGGTTCTTTCCCGAGTCATTTATGATTCATAGATGGCGGTAGTGATGTTTTATAAAATCAGAAATGAAATAAAAAATCATTATAAATCAATAATTCCCTTTATTGCACATATTTTTATCCAAAATATCAATACAATCTCGTGCAAAGTCAGTGGCGTATACGAATAGCTACTTTTTGTATTGTACGTATATAATTAAAACAAAATTAAATTAGGTGCAATGCGAAATGTTTTTTGTAAACAGTATATATACAATTTTCAAAATAACGTTCCGATGTGATTGTGACGGCGTTTTGTCAAATACTCAACGCTGCCGAAAATCCACAATTATTAAGGAGATTCTGTGTTCCTGAAATCGGAGAGACAAAATAATATCAATACAATGCAATATAACAATGATTTGTTTAATTTGCGTAGGCGATCTGTGAAGACAATATTTTAGAGAAGTTATGGAAGCTGATTCTCAAAATTGGAGTAACTTTCTATTTTTTTTTGTAGTGATATTCGTCCGCGTAGACGTGCGTACGTGTGCACGCACGTCTACGTCTTACGCACACAAATCCCGCGGCCTCACAGCCTGGAGAAAGTTCAGTCAAATGACTACTCAACTGGCCGTGGAAGTCTACGATTTTGTACCTGTGTTGTATTCTTGTATAAATTGTTTTCTATGATGGTGTCAAGTGAAATGATCAGCTTTGTATGACGATCTTAACAATCCAATTGAGTCCACTTTTCGTTATGCCATGTATATGTAGAGATGTTCTTCATTGGATAACCAAAACCCAAATATATTAATTTGCTACGAGATTAGGTACTTCCGTTTCCAGGAAAGTCGACAATTAATTTCAATTTCTTTCACATTGTTTTTTCTCCGTACCGAATTATTTTTAAATCTCATCGCGCATTTTCATTCCAGTCTTCTTGTTAGTCGGAATCCTACTTCAGTTACTTCTTCCAAAGTTTTTAATCTTTTTATATATACGATTTGCCATTAGGTTAATTTATAAAATAATACTCACCTACTCATGATATTATATGTCTTACGTCCATCCATTTCATTCAGCCTAATACATAGTGTGGCCTACTGTAGATAACGACTCGGACTTGATAATATTCTATGAACATTATTACTAATATAATAAATCCAAGGGAAAGGTCTTTTCTTTATGTTGTTATGTTGAGAAAGGTTAGCAACTGAATGCTTGAATCAAACTAGAAGAGAACAATCATAATTATTCTGTTTGTTTGAAATGATTACAATAATACTATCTTAGGACTTATGTAATTGAATTAATGATAAGGCATTAGGTATATTAAATGTTAGACTTTAACAATTTACGATTAATTCTGCCACCAAATTGTTTAATTAATCAGTTCAAAAGTTACTGAATAATTTTAGCTAAAATTGCTACGGTTGACATTAAATTTTGTACCAAGTAAAGTTCCACGCGACTGAAACTGTACAAAAACTCGGAGCTTTTGTATCAGTAATTACATTAAGCTGCCTCTCACATCAGACAAAAAGTCATTTAATGATTAAAGTAAGAGACGACGTTTTTAAACTTTCCATCACAACTTTCTACCATTCATTAAATCTAATCATTGTACCTAACTTCCATATTAGGTAGATTTGCATTCGAGCCTTGCGTAGTGTATGAATATGCCGACTTGCCGACTTCTCACTACAATAAAACAGCATAGTGGCTATGGACAATTGTAATAATTGCTAGTCGATAAATGAAAGGGTGAGTAGGTTAGCTTATATATTGGTGCGTACATTAATATCATGAAGATATGATAAAAATAACTAACTCATTTTTCCTGGAAATAAAACTGAATGTGGTATAAAAAAATAGAAACAAATTAATCGACGATATTTCACTCGAACGACTTTCGCTTTTAAAGGATTTTAACCGCGAGTATCCTTCTTATAATTAATTATTACTTGTTACGGACATAGTATTCAGGTAATTTTATTTACAATTTTAGAAAATCAAGCCTATATACTCGTACGTTCTATAAATAAAATTTGAGAAATGAATATTGGCCTAATTTTCACCAGTGTTGAAATAAAAGAAAAATGTTTTCGTGCCTTAAGGCTTTTCAGTATCTTGTTTCAACTCTGTTTATCCTCTGATAGTAGAATTAAGTGTACTGTAGTCTATAGTAGTATTTTATTACCAACAAACAGTAAATATCTAGTGATTAATGTTTCTTTATAATTGTTTTTGGTGTAAAATTACAGAACTGCCATGTTATCACAAAGTAATAAGGGTACCTATTTATAGAATCATAGGCACTAATTACCTTTTTCCTAGATTGCCTTAATTCTCTTATATCATTGACATGTACCTATGAATACTAAATGTAAGAAGATCTTCCTGGCAGTATTTCTGTTATCAAATCAAGATTTCAGAATGACTTGAAATAATGCAAATCGCACAGTACCACAATTTAGCTTTCCCCTGTTTCCATGAGCAAAGCCACAAAATAATTTAGAGCGAAAATAATTTTATTCATCTTAGCCTGCTCAGTGTTCAGTCTGGTATGCACAGATAGCCTGGGTGCCTTGTAGATGTTGTACAACTCATCGTTGTAGCGCATTCTCCAGGCTTTTCCATCATTCACGGTCCCAATATTATTGAATATTCCATACTGCCGATAATTGTATCAGATACTTATTCTTATTTATATTGAAAAAATGGATATTCCTATGACAAGCCACCCCAACTCCAAATTTTCCAACATTTTCAATAATCAATTATGAATTTACATAATGTTATCGCAAAATAATAAACGTTTTAATATTCAATTAATATTCAATTGGAATTCTCTATCCCCATACGTAATATTTTTATCTCAATTCAAGATTATGTCACATATTAAATTTTCATCCAATAGAATCCAACACTTTTTGAGGAAGAGTGAATTTGGTGAGAGATTTGGGATTATTATGTCTCCCATATGAGGGTGTATATTTCGTCACTACACGAATAACTTCCAAACTCTCCGACCATCGTTTTAAAAGTAGAACTCTTTCACAAAACTTATATTTTGTAAGTTTGTTAGAATGCGAGCTCAGTGTAGAAGCTTTTTTGTCAATTATTATATTTGGAATGAATTAATTAGTGAACTTCGTACTCCAGAGGTACATGTTAAAATTTTGCGTAAACTTACAAAAAAAAGCTTTCTTAGTATACCCACTCGCTTAAAGATCTTGTAACACCTAATGTAAAATCAAAAATGTTCTCATGCTATTGCACAAAATTATTGTACCGTTCACGAACGCGTTAACATTTTAACGTATCTGGATTTTACGCATAGACAACATGTGTAACACAAGACAGAATGTAATTAGTACATAACCTAGCTACGGTTGGATAAATCGCCTTGTTTTTTCAGATTAATTAGTAACCCCATCTATACATACTTTTAGAAATTTCATAGTTTAAAATGTTATGATATGCTGTCTTTATACGAAGTGTCCTTTTTATTTTAAAAACTTCTCTGACATATTTTGTATTTGTATCTTTGGAAAGATTATTTTATACTAATTAATTTTCTCTTTTTATTTACAGATAGCAATTTCGTTCTTGGCAATGCCCAAGTCCCGGCAGTGTATCCTATCGTTTACTGTTCGGACGGTTTCTGCGAGTTGACAGGTTTCACAAGAGCACAGATTATGCAGAAGGGTTGCGCCTGCAAGTTTCTCTATGGACCCGACACCATGGAGGAGCACAAGACACAAATAGACCAATCGTTAGAAGCAAAGCATGAACTAAAGCTGGAAGTTATATTCTATAAGAAAAATGGTAAGTAAAGGAACATATATTATCTACCTAATATTTCACAATTGTTATTAGATTATATTAGTCTGCGTTATGTAAGGAAAACTGGAACTGAATTCTGCGAAGAACCTGGATTAAAAAGTTTAGGATACCCTGGATACCTGCTAGTGCATGGCTTCGAAGAGGAAAATATTAAGTGGTCCAACTGGAATATTCCTGTACATTAGTATGTATATGACTTGTCCAGTAGCCTTTTATGATTAGGTACAGAAACTAAAATGTCCAATACTGGACCTATTATGTCGTAGAAATAAATGACTTGTCTTTAATGTTTCATCTACTGATTCTTAGAACATAGATAATTAGGTACCATCATGAACAGATTATTCCATGAGCATTCGATTATTTTCCATATAGATAATTGTGTACATACTACTATCTATATATCTACTTAATCGTCATATCATTTTACAGATTGTGTACACAACGGTATCGGTTGCTTATCATTCTCCAAAATTATTAGTAAGAACATTGTTTGTATATCATGTTCTATAAAAAAGGAAAAGTTATCAATTCTTCATCATAATTAAAATGTAAATGATACGAATCATACCTAATACGTGTACATTGTAGGTTATAGATATTATAAGGATTGGATTGCGTTTGCTGTCTGGTGGAAAATTGATTGATAATGTATTTATGTGAAAAAGAAAGTTAAATACAATTAAAGTCTTCGCTATGTTATTATGTCAGAACCATTCATCTTTGTTTTGCAAATAATAATTTTGATATTATTTACTCCTGATGCGTCAAGTAATCCAAAGTTTGTTTGTAAATCTAACGATAATTCAAAGTTTATTGTGCTTGAGGCTCAAATTTATTGTCTGTTATTACAAAAGTAATTCAGGCGCTACGAGGCTCAGGCAAAAGGGAAAGACAATGGGACGCGGGCCTTGTTTTTTGAGAGCGTGTCACGTTTTTTATTGACTGAGATAATCTTCTTTGCTTTATAGAAAAAAAGTTGTAAAAAACTAATTTTACAGGTTGCGAGAGACTTTATCTCACAGGAGAATGAGTAATCGATATCTATGTTTTCATTGTTAATTCTTAACCTTTTTAAAATGTGATCAAACTTTAGTATGATTTTTTCTCAATTTGTCAAACATAATTTAATCATAGGATATCGGGATATTCTAGAAAAATGCGTGGGAAGAAGATGCTCAGAAAGATAAAAGAAATTTAGGAATAGGTATGTTGGCAAAAAAATATATACTTACGTTACTTATATATTTTACAAAATTTTATCTTGAATATCCGTTTAATATTTTGTAATATTATGCTGAGGTCGATTTTTTTTTGTAATACTGCTATTCCACATTACTTTACTCTCTTTCCATTGTTTGAAATATTGTAGGAAGGATAAAGCAATTATCCCTCTTGGGAGACAAAAACAATACAATTTAAAGTTTTTGGTTTATTACAAATTTAACAACTTCTATCAGGGACCTACTATTTTGACACTGTTCACTTCCATTAAAATAATGTAAAGGATAATATAATAACGCATGTGGGTGGATGTATTCACTTTTTACGTTTTATGAATGATAATATAATTTTGGACCCCTAAATGTAGATTTACTTTCAGATATGAGCAATGAGCATTATACATAAACTAGCTGAGTTACCCGTACTTCGTAACGGCAAATTTGATTTGTGAAGTAAATCGACAGTATGACACACACATACATCCAGCAATGTTCGATTAATCCACAACTTTCTTCAAGGTCCTAAAAAGTTCGTTTCACCTTCCAGAAGGTTCGAATTCTATTCATTCTCAGAAGTTTCTAGAAGGTTCTACAATGTTCGATAAATTTCCGGATGGTTGTAAAAAGCTCGTTTCATTTCCACTACCTTCCAGAAAGCTCTACAATGTTCGATAAATTTCCGGAAATTTCCAGATGGTTCTACAAAGTTCATTTCATTTCTACAACCTTCCAGAAGGTTCGAATTCTATTCATTGTAACAACTTTCTAGAAGGTTCCGTAATGTTCGAGTAATTTCCACGGCTTTCTAGAAGATTCTGCAATGTTCGATAAATTTCCGGAAATTTCCAGATGGCTCTACAAAGTTCGTTTCATTCCCACAATCTTCCAGAAGGTCCGAATTCTATTCATTCTCACAACTTTCTAGAAAGGACTACAATGTTCGACTAATCTACAATTTTCTAGAAGGTTCTACAAAGTTAGCCTTGTTTCCACAGCCTTCTAGAAGATTCTTCGTAATTCTCTGAGCGCTTGGATTCCTTCGTTCTGTTAGAGCCTCCCACTATCACTTGCCCGATTCAAAATTTGACAAAAGATCTCTGTTCTGCTCGTGAAGATCTTTTATGAGACACCAAACTCGGTGGTATGCGGTGACCGGATCCTCTCAATCACTGGGTGTCTCCCGATGGCTTGAACTGGACAAAATATAACTTGTGATCTGAATTTCTTTTCTAATGCCCTTTCATACCATACCACACACGGCCCCATACAACCCTTGGATCCCCTCATCAGCAAAATTTCTCAGAAGGTTCTGGATTTCCAGAAGTTTCTACCACACAGTATTCGTTTCCAGATAGCAAGGTATGTGTATACCAAGTTTGATCGAAATCTGTCTAGGCGTTCCAGAGTTATGGTGGAACAAACATACATACAGCCATTTTTATTATATGTAAGATACGTCGAATAAATCGTACTATTATAGATATTGGACCGATATTAGAAATGTTGGTGAATTAAGACGGAAAATTATATAATCGTCACATGGAGGAAGGTCTACTCGTAAATAAATAAAATAAATAAATAAATCTTTATTGGCCAGTAAATATATACAATAACAAACACAAGACAATGCAGTGTGCCAAAGGCGGATACTTATTGCAAAAGCAATATCTTACAGTCAACCCGAGTCGTACCTGAATGAGAAAGAAAATGAACCGAAACAATGCGTATTAACTTCGTCTTTGTGGCTTAAGGGCATGGCACCAGGAATGACGTCACAGTCTTTTCCCACGGCATTAAGGTTCAAAATAGCGTGACAATGGCATAATAAAATGGTAAAAATAGCGTTTTTTTCCATTTTTTGGGGTTAATTTTGCGTCTATCAAAAAACTTTTACGGTTATTCCCTAGATTTTAATGCATATTATCAGTACAAGAAAAAAAAATACTCCGCGACTTTCGGGAAACGAGTTTCCGTCTTTCGGAAAAAATCAGAGGTGTTTTTAAAAATTTATTTTGAGAAATCTATACAAGATATAAAAATCTTTTACGGTTATTCCCTAGATAAAGGTTCAATGCATCTACCCTATTTTGTTCCAAAGCAAATTTAGTAACGGTTGTCGAGATAGAAGGTCTCCCGTTTTTAGAAATTTTTGAAATGTTGGCATGCACCCTCTTAAATACGTATTTACTCGTAAAAAAAACATTGTTTCAGTTTTATTGGGGACTTTTGTAGAAAAAAATCTGTAATTTTATTAGTACTTTAAGGTATAGGTAATTCATCGTACTGTTTCCTCCTTGTCCCGTCCACCATACGGACACAGAGAACTCTCTCGAAAAAGATTAGGGATATCCTTTTTTTGACGTTTCATGAAAAAAAAAATTACCAACCATATTATCTCACATACTTTGTAAATTCATATCAGAATTTTTATTAACTGATTATTTTGAGAACGCGTTTCTTACCCTATGAAAACGTATTTTGGAATTTAGTTACTTACCTCAAAGAACCCAAATTCCAATGATTATTCTTTTATCCCTAAACGACTCAATTTTTCTCTTCCACATCCTAACATTCCTTCTGCGAGTATATTTCAAGTTTAATGTTGAGGGATACCCAGTGTTAAATTACGCAAAATATATTATTTTATTCTACCAATGTCTGCTTCAGTCCCTTGTTTCGATTTACTGTTATAAAATCTCCAAATCAATGTACTATAAACGAAGGGTTAAAACAGATTTGGGTTTTAAGTAATACAAAAGAAATAAAACGGATCTTTTACCAATAAAATCGTAACAGAATTACAGTTTTTCCCTCAACAGAGACGAGAGGCATCTTCTTTCACAATGTTCGCAGTCAACCGTTTTACGAAATTTCATTTAAATCTGTATTACTCGTAGTTACCTATATCGCAACCTTAGCCTCTCCACACACGTCCCGAAGTTCAGTTCCGGAATCGACCGTTTTGCAAAAAAGTTCCGATCAAAACCTCTCTCTGAATTCAGCGTCACCCCGATTTTAAATTCAGAAAGAGGTTTTGGTCGGAACTTTTTTGCAAAACGGTCGATTCCGTTAACTGAACTTCGGGACGTTTGTGGTGAGCCATAATATGCATTTAAATATAGGGAATAACCGTAAAAGTGTTTTGATTGAAGCGAAATTAACCCCAAAAAATTAAATAAACGCTATTTTTACCATTTTATCATGCGATCGTTCACACTATCACTGTGGATCGACTTTTCAATTTCAACCAATATAATTGATTGCAAGTTCGGCTAAGTTGGCTTACATGTTACTTATTAGTATTGTGGTGATGTATGTACACATTCTATCTCTCATGCTGTAGTAGAGTATTAGGTAGTATTAACATGGAAATTAAGATCATATTCATATCTATGTAATGTCTACATTGTGTGCCTATTGCATCAAGTGTAGTTTAGTCGTTTACAATTAGAGGGGCAAGCAAATACATAAGCCATGTAGAAGCAAAACCACAGAATTCATTGAATAATATAATACCTATTCCATACATTACATAGTACATGCATTAAAATAAGCTTGTTATTAATCATCCTAGTACAATATTATATCTTGTATAACAAAATATTTACAATGGATTACCGACTGATGCGGTTTAGAACATCTGTATAGAGGATTATCACTTCATATGATTATATTCTTTTATTAACATATAAACTGATGGATTCTGAATATACAACATCAATCACACAAAATAAACTCTCAGCAAAACTACTAGAAAAAAAGGAGATGTAAAATATGAATGTACTAAAATATAAGAATGTACTAAAATATAAGATAGACGCAAAATTTACCCCAATAAATGAAAAAAACGCTATTTTTACCATTTTATGATCTGATTGTCACGCGATTTTGAACCTTAATGCCGTGGGAAAAGACTGTGATGTCATTGTTGGTGCCAAGCCCTTAATGTTGATGATGAAAATACTGATAGGTATCAATGAAAATAATGGTGTCAGATGTAATGTCCACCTCTCTGTTTCAAAGAAAATATGTTTTGTGATGAAGTGAAGGTATTGGGTAGAAAAGCGTAGATAAAAAGATGAAGATACGTAGAACATTTAAAATTATACTTACGAGAATGGCCATGGCGTAAGGTATTTATAGGGTAACCTGATTCTAGTTTTGATATAGACCAGGTAAGTGTTTTAATGGGAAAAAAATATTTGCAGTATTCCCTTGGGATACATGTGAAAGTTTTTTTAAAAGAAGAGTAGGAAGACAAACATTAGTATTTCGTGTACGTACACTCAGTACATACAGTTATACTCTTACCTAAAGGAATTCATTGATGAAATGAGGCACTCGACTCTTCAGGTTTACTATATTTTTAAGCATAATGAAATATTCTAGTAAAAAAGTACAGAAAACAAACCTTAATATAACGTAGCTATATAAAATAGGTAATTAAAATAAAGTAATTTGCTTACAAATTAAGAATCTTTTAATTTGAAACAGAGTGCGCTAGAAATAATTCTTCAGTTGGCCAAACACAGAACGAATGAAATAATAAATTGTAGGTGGCACTTAAAATGTCCATTAGTTCATTATGTTAATTGACTGTCTAATTGACATACAAAATACGTTGGATTTTTGCTTCAAAACATTGAAGTGATTTCCCTACAGAGCAGCACATCTTTACTTTTACAAACTGGAAATTGTTTTAAATTGCGTAAAATCCTGTCATTTGACATTAGCCGTTCATCTGTATTCGTGAGTACAATAATTTATTTTTGGGAATTACATTTTAATAAAAAAAGAATATCTCGAAAATAAAAACAAGATTAATCAAATATATTAAGCGCATGGACAGGATAAAAATGAATTAATTGAAATGGAAATATTAGGTAGGTATAAATGAAAATAGTATAAAATAAAGAATCTATTTTATACCTACTTTACTTTCTGACGATAAATAATGAAGACGATGAAAATTTGAAATTGACAGGCAGAAATATTATCCTATCTGTTTCGATTACAATACCAGTATTGTAAAGTTCTTTAGAAACTATGAATATTATTACCGGAGCAACTTTACACAGGTTTTATTTGGATATACAGCCGGTTTAATCGTTTATAATCTTATATACCTAATTATATACAAACTATTATTTTAAGCGGTTTCATTTAAAAAGTCTGTATTCATATTCTTCTGTAAGCATGTTCTTCCTTTTTGATAGTCGTCTTTAATAATAGAATGTGCCGCAATTAGTGATCAGAATGTTAACGGACACGTTAAAACAAAATTATATTTAATGATTAAACATTAAATTTCGTTACATAATTTTATTATTTTTTTTGCTCAATTTTGATCCATGTTCATTTAAAGAGCGTCAGCAGATATAATATGAATTATGATGTAACCACCATTTAGGCGTATCACCAAAACATCGAGGACAAAATTACAGCATGAATATTTTATTATTGTAATTGTTGAAACAACGTACTCGCAAAAAAGAGTATAAGGCGTTCCATCTAAAAACATTTTTTACTGAATATTTCATACAATAAACTAGACACATTTGTTTTTCAGTGATACAGTTTGTGTTTGATATAAATCCTTAGAAAACCTTTTATCCCGTCAAGGTAAAGGAAACCAAACTGGAATATTTTCAGTTAAAAGAATTCAATGAATGTTTTATTGAATTACTTATATCTTTGCTAGGAAAATGTTATGAAACATAAATATTCCTTTCCAACCAGAGAGGAAAACAAAATTGAGAATGATTATTATTTTATGAATATTCCATTTAAGAACTTGATACGGTGATGATGAAACGGTGTGGATTTTGCCTCAGGATATAAAGTGTCCCAAATATTCAAGATGTACTTCATGCTGTAATGAAATTTGACCGTGACAGTTTCTTGTTATTTTCATCCCCGAGAATCATTAATTTCAGAATTACAAATTACCTCAAATTATTTCATTTCCATTTTATAAATTGCTCACGCCACAAAATCCATTTATCACATTTTTTTGCCGACACCATTGATCAAAGCATATTTGTGATTTTTATTTGTATAATAATGTAATATAATACTTAGAAAATAAAAATTAATTTATTAGTAATTATTTTGTGGATAATTTCGTATAAATTCTCTGATGTTAATTAATTTCAAATCTGAATACTAGTTCCAACGGCGGATACACCGGATATAGGTAGGATAAAGGAACGGGTGAAAACTGTATCTTGTACTAATGGCTTATTGTGATGAAATGCGTTTTCTGTGGCAGTGGTTTTGAAGGACGAATCTTTTGTAGATATATTCTGTTTCATTTTTTCATGTTCGTATTTATTAGATATTAATAAAACTAATATTTCAATAAGACTATAATTTTCATAATATGGAATAAATTGCACACAGGGAAT
Organism: Ceraclea dissimilis; assembly: GCA_963576895.1. Taxonomy (NCBI): domain Eukaryota; kingdom Metazoa; phylum Arthropoda; class Insecta; order Trichoptera; family Leptoceridae; genus Ceraclea; species Ceraclea dissimilis. The sequence goes on from OY756365.1 coordinate 9,359,938, forward strand.
ACCATAGTATAATCTTTGTATTATTCAGGTGTTACACATGAATTACTGCTCAACACCTTTCTCATAATTCTGAAACAAATAGGTTTTATGGCACATCTCTAAATTATTATTAAACGCTTGTGTAGTAAATTTCACATTGTCTCGAATAAACAATGGAATTATTGTGCCAAGGACATGTTTATTATAATATTATATCCTTTAATATTATGAAGTGACTGTAACTCGATAAATTCTCAAAGCGATTAAACACAACGGCTCTTGTATCATGAAATATGAGTGGTAAATGGATTTATGAATGATAAATCTTTATTTCGATAACAATTTAAATATAGATTATTTTACTATTTTTGTTAAAAATGTGACGCATCTTCAGATTGCCTTGTATTTGAAAAGAAATTCCTTCTCATAAAAATAATAAGTCGTTGAATGTGTGTGTGTATATGATAGTAATATAATATTCTGTCACCTCTTTAGGGTAGACTAAAAGACGAACAGTTATTTTATTAAAATTCCTATAGTTTGATGGTAGATATTTCATTCAGTTTTCAGAATATTATAGTCAAAATGGTTCAGCTTGAAGATGGTCCTATTGAAATACTGTTAGTATATGTACGTATTATACGTCTTTCTACATGTTTATACAGTAGGTGATGTATCCTTAATGATATCACAGTTGACGGTCCGACATATAACAAGATTAAACCAATCTCCTAATTTGATAATCACGTTAATTATACAGGTTTATCTACGGGTATATGCGGTAGAGGAAACATTAACAAATTACATGTATGAATATTTTATTTTTAATACCTGAAAGTACCCCACTAATAATTTCTGTGAAATTTTTCGTATAAAATTAGACATTTTCAAAATCAAAATTGCATTAATTAGAAGCGACTGAAATTATATAATTACTATAAGAAATTTTCTTTTTTCATTACATTGCATGAGATATTATTCATCCTTATAATTTCTTCATAGATTAGGTATACCTAAAGTGCGATAACCTAGTTATATAAAAAAGATATGATATAGAAAATATTGTATAGAAATTCTACTATAAATATTATTATACATATGTATTTTACTTTACCTTTATACATTTGCGTTACCATAATTAACAAAAATACCACTATGTAATCTCACACAATTATACTTCATTCTTACAAATGTAAGGAAACATAGATTATGATTCTCTACATTCATAGAATTCTTCAAAATATTTTTGTATTAATTTTCTCACTACGAATCCACTTCACCTAATAATGATTCGAGTATATTATATCTTAATACTTAACATTACTATTGTATAGTAACAATGTTTACACAATATAGCCTGAATAAATCCATGCAAATAGATTTCTAACTTGATATGTTAGGTGCGAGTACATATGTACTGAAATATCAAACCAGAAACAACGGCCGAAAATCACAAAAGCTTACAGGACGTAATTCATCTGGGTACTTCACATGGAATAATTAATCAGAGATTACGTATGGATTTTCTCGCAAAATAGTAGGTAAAATAGGTACATTTTATATAGATTAGATACGAACCAATGTCGTAATGGATTTTACTATGCAAAGCTATATACGATATATTATACACTCAACCCGTCTCAATACACTGCGGAATCCAGCATAAATGTGTAAAGCAGTTTGTTTAGTTTAGGTTCTACACCTGCATCCTGCATAGTTACAGCCTGTCTTTACCTTTCTTCTGTTTTAAACTGCTGGCTTACCGATTTGTTTACTTAGTTGTTATATAAGAATATGTTACTAAAATACCTTCCTGTACCTTCTTCTTCTCAGTTGGTCCCTCGGTTACAAGGATCGTCACCGCCACGCTAACAAAAAAAACTGTATCTAATACTTCATATTCAATGCTGAAATTTCATAATAGCCTGAAAAATATATTTTCGAAGAGCGCTCCATATTATCGCTCTGTTCATGTTAACAAAATTTATTTTACCAATGGTATCTACTATATATTGAATATAGCAGTAATTTTTTTTTTAGTATGGCGTATTCCGAATGGATTGGGTATAAATAAAATAGAATAATAGAATTCGCCATGCGTAATTTTTGTTATTGTAAATTTACAGCAAATTGTAAATCTATAGTTATACAACTATAACAACAAAACATTACTTACTTCCAATAACATTTACATTGATTATGTAGCTCAAAAGCTTTTCTAACAAATTAGTTCATCCTCTCAGAATTTTTAAATATTGCTCGCAACATGACAAGGGTAGGTAATTGTATAAAAACATAATATAGAGATAAAAAAATGACATCGTAACTATCATTGGTTTCAGGATCCCCATTTTGGTGCTTACTGGATATCGTGCCTATTAAAAATGAAAAGAGAGAGGTGGTATTATTCCTGGCTTCACATAAAGACATTACTAACACAAAGATGGCTGAAATGTCAACCACAGAGGAGTTTGATAGCGGTAAGTGAACAAAACATAACCAATAATAATTTTAGTCGTATTACAGAAATTATAAAATGTTAAATCCCTGTATTATTAATCTTTATTATATACTTTGCAAATTATTGTAAACCCACCCACTTTATGTTGTGCTAATGAAACAAAATATATTATTTTAATATTGCAGTGTTTGGTAAAAAGAAAATTAATTATGTTTTGTACTCCTTTTTAAAGTTTATGTAAGGATCCTGATAGAATAAGACAATTTCATTCTTACAAAGAAGCTACAAAAGGATTCTTATTGACCTCACATCAGGATAAAAACATTGTGTGGAATGTCATAATTATTAACACTCTGTTTGCGTTTATCCATTCACCCAATTCATCATGCAGATTATTTCTGTTCTAATCTTCAGAAATATATATATATTTTTTGTACTTTTGTAATAAAAAAATACAAAAGTAGGTACCTACCTACATAAAGTATCTGGTAGATATTAATGTGATACCTGTCCAATATAAAGCTCTCCGGAGGATGTAAAATAACAAAGGTAAAATACCAGACTTACATATTATGTATAATATATTAAATCGTAATTCACAAAAGCACATCAACAATAACGGAATAGCTAATGCTTATTGTCATGAAAAGTTCAAATACTAACTTTTTATTAGTAGTATTTATAAATAAGTCATATTTTTCTCGCTCTCTTTCTTTCTCTTTTTAGGCAAAGCACCTGGTTTCGAGTGATACATTCATATTTTTTCCTTTTGAGTAATATTTGGCAATGCATAGGTACGTATACCTACGTAGTACCTACCAAATCTTTGTGATTTCTATCTACCTGTCATATAAATAAATAGTCCCTATTAGGTGCATTTAGAAACATGGTGTTGATATTAATTCTTATGTGATACCATAGGTATGCCTACCCATTCACTACCCCAATATTATTATCAAGGCACGCAATCGATCTTTTGTATAGAGTGGTTCTGTTTGGAATAACTTTCTACGCGACCGTCCACCGGGAATCGTCCATCAAATATTTCTCAAAGACGTGGGAATATTCTATCATATTAAGATACAAGTCCAAGTATTCTTAAAGGGAACAGTTGAAAAACATTTTGTAAAAATATATTTTACTTGAAATATATAAAGATATGTATAAAATCAGTATTGTAGGAAATTATTACAGAAAAAAAAACAAAGTACTTACTTATAGTTAATACCTTGAGTAATCAGTGATTAAAAAACTCACCGTTTTGGTGGAATGCCGAAATAAGTTAGAAATATGGAAATAATTTTGAATAGAAACAGTATTTATGAGCACCAAAAAACGTCCATCAAAAAACTTTATTTATATTAGAAAACTATGCGTTCTGAATTAAGGTACTAAAAATTAATGCTTTTCCTTTGACTTCCGCTTTTTATTATAAATAAATAAATAAATTATATAATGTGCTCTGCTTGGCTATGTAAATTAAATTCTGTATGTAAATACTTCCCCTAATTAATTTAATTATCCAAACATTGGTTTAGGTACTTCGCTCGATGTAAATATTTGAGCAGTACAAGACATGAGGAATTTTCATTTATTTTACCATACACAATATTGTAATATATAAATAAATATTTAAATATTATATTTAATTAAATATCTTTGTTAATATTGTGCTGATTGTATGTAAGTGTCTTTTGTTTTCATATAATTATGGTGATTGCAGTGGTGATGAAATTATTTTATTTGATTTTATGTTCAATTATTTTTTTGTCAATATATTATGGTGATGGTCTGTTATTTTCAATGGTGCTTCCAATTTTTTTTTGTAACTATTGCTATATTTCCCTTTACTTATTTTGAATAATGTGGAAAAGTGTATAAAAGAATGGCTATTTGGATATTTTCTCTTGTCCAAACACAATCAATTTATTTTATCCTAAGCAAAGTTATTTGTATTCAGTACAAGTAATATAGGTATAAAATTTATGCATCGCGTAAGATCATTTTTATACAAGAATATAATAATAATCAGTGATTTGATTTCTCAGTTTAATAAAATCTAACATCACGAACTAATGAAACTTCTAAAACATTTCAGTGTCAGTAACATTGATTTCTGATTATTCTCTATAATGATTCTACACCTACCTTATTATTTCAGCACCATGTGCGTGATATGCTGAATAAAAGCAGGAGCTGTAATATTACCATATACTATTATTTTTATAATCAAGTAGATAATAATAAATAATGTGTGCAGGCGTAGATCGATAACTTAATGTGTTTTATTATAACATAAAGATTATATCAAATTCAGGCAGGTAGAAAATTACGGAAGCAAGAGAAACGTAACCAAAAACGCCTATACTTTTTTCGGGATCAGCATTCGATTATCCAGACTTCCATAAAACATGAAGTTAGTCTCGTGATAAAAGTATAATAAATGTTTACTCCTTAATAAGATTTGTTCCTTGTGACCTTTGCATTGATTTATAGTTCAGATATGAATTATTATTGTTATTATATAGGAAGGGTTGACTTAAATCCTCAAAATAAGTAACCAAAATCTAGTGAAGTTAGCAAAAGTAAAATAGATATATGAGGATTTTTTTACTCACAGGCCCTCCACTCGTCGAGTGATTCAGAGATATAGAGGAATTATACACACAGATAAAATTAAACGTTTCACGTAGAAGTAATGTTCGTATTTCTAATGAAAAATTATATGATCAGTTAAAAAGATGCGTTTTTAATTATCTGTGCTGTGAACATCTCCATAGACTAATCTAAACAAGCAATGGAACTTTTGAAGCACTCGATCAGAAATAAAAAAATATGAATAAAATTCCATTTTTTGTAGGTATGTTGTGACGAGGGTTAACTAATCTCGTTGTTCAGTTGCAACCAATCATAAGTTGGAAGTTACTGAAAAATGTTCTGATGCGTTTAGTTTCATATCACATAACAGGATAATGTGTAGGCAGTCCGAGGGAAACAATTGCTAAAAACACCTACTGAAAGATTATAATAATATTAATCCATCCTCCTTCGGGTCTACAACGATGTAGAAAACTAATTCAATGTTTAATTAGCGTATTAAAATAAGCGTAGCATGAATTATTATATGTAGGTATTATGTTAAGAGAGTAATAATATTAATATTACCTTCAGCGACATCTCGTGTCGGAGTATCAATTTAACGTACCGTGAAAATCAATTAATTATTTAATGAATAATAAAATAACTCAAGTAGAAATAAATAACGCGAACATTTATTAATTAGTTACGTTCTTAGAAAGCACATCTAGATCATCTGGAATTAAATGTGTGTAGGAAGTATTAAGAAATACTAACTACATCTAAGTTTTGCGTATTAGATACAAGAATCTACCTTATCGCGAAAATGTTAAAGTTATTTGCTAGTATATATTCTATTAAAAGTCCCGTCCATATAAACCGTTTAAACTATTCCATTTCTATCTCAGTCACGTAAGATAAATTTCTCGATAAATTTGAATTCAAAATAATAAATCACTAAGGTAAAAAAATGATCATTTTTCCCCAAACATAAAAAAATCTAAATCTCATTCTTGAATTCTGTTGAACTACGTTTATACGACTATTACACGGAAACCTTCTTCTTCTTCTTAAACTGCGTCTAGACTCAGCGAGTCTGTATTGACAGGATTGTTCTCCTGTGACACGGAAACCTATTCGTATTAAATTTTGGTAGGTATTAGTGGGATTAAGAATACTATAGATTGTTATATTTTGGGATATTTTTACAAATGCTTTCCGCTGAAAGATAGGTGCTAATTTATTTTCACGATAATAGCGCCTTCACTATCATTCTTCTGTCACAAGGTCATCAAATTTTACGGTATATGCGTGCATATTTTTTTTTAAAAAATAAGGTATTGATTTAAAAATATAATAACTGTTTTTATTAATTACTTATGTAAATGTTATTTCTTCATAATTTCTGCTTTATTAATATCAAATCTCAACTGTTATATCACGTAATTCACTCGAGATAAATATTTTGACGGATATAATTTAGAGTTTTAGGTAGTTTCTCAGAAGTGAGAACAAATTACGAGTATTTATTGATAACTGATAGTGTAGATGAGCTGGTACGAGTATATCAAAATATAACGAATTTAGAAATCATCACCTCAGATATCTGACAACATCTATCTACGAATATCTATATTATACACCTGCCTGAGCGTGACGAGTTAATTGTTGGAAAAATAATTTTAAAGGTGTACTATTGTTATTCATATTTTCTGTCACATCCATTATGGAAATGTCTTTTCCTGATTCTTTAATATTATGTGTACCCCTCCACATCATCCCTGGTGACAATTGTCTTTGTAGACTTCTGAACACCCTTGTCATTATTTTATTTACCTTTCTCCACGGGTCTGCGGAAAATCAGCAAGTCTCAGCACAATCTATATTTCTGTGAACCTAACTCACGCTTTTCATATACTCGTATGTACTCACAACAATAAGGAATGTTTATTTATGTCAATGATTTATTTGTCAATGTATCAATAAACATCAATCAACTCATTCAGAGCAATAGTTTCGTATATGTACAATGTACATAGGTACTTAGTACGTACACGTGTATATTAGACGTATGCCTAGATAGAAGATTAAATAGGCCAAAACACAAGATTTACTGTAGATATTTTATTTCTTCGAATGCTTTGAAACCTATATTTGCCTTGAAGGTAATAGAAAAATAGGTTTTTCTTCTATTTGCGGTGATCCAAAAAGTGTGAGGTAAATTGATCAACTGTCTGAAGTCCCAAATGTTGTATTCAGTGATGGCAAGTTTTATTTCATATTAAAGAAAGAGGGTAAGAACCGTGGGTTACAAATCATTGAATTATTTATTGGCGTTTACCTCTGTCACTCTTATTTTTCCGATTTAGTTATTGTTGGTGTACGTCGCCCATATATATTTTTGGTTTATGTTTATATAATAATATTGTGTTACATTTTCTACGTTGCCAAATACATATTAATCCTAGACACATAAGTGCCAACCACAATAAAATTCTGTTGTCTGCTACTACAATCAAAGGGATCCGATATTCTATTGTATTGAGTTTTATATTATAATCCTTGTGTAACGACACATTACTTGCGTTTGCGTACCTATATTTTAAAAAAATACTTGTCGAAATGTGAACTTTCCCCTGTCAAAGGTATGTAATAATACCTATATATACTTATGTTCTTGTATACAAAATGATCTTACTAATAATGCTTATTTACAAAACGATATTTATAACGAAATATTTTTATCTTTTTTTTCCAATGAGTCGAAAAGGGCAGATTGTGAACTAATTAATATTACAGTTTCTTCTCATCTGCCTTGTATTAGGAGATCTTCATGAAAAAATCAAATTAATTTTTTATTCAATATTAGCATAATTGATGAGGTTATGTTATACGCTTATTAGATAATGGAATTTACAGAATTTATGTAGTATTTTCAGTAAAAAAAAAACTATTTAGGAATTCACCAACATTTATATAATATTTTAGAACCTACCGTTTACATTTACGAGTTGGTACGTGGTGATTTTTAATACCTAGTTGCCTATTCGTTTTAGTATAATTACTTTACAGAGTATTTTAGGCAGTTTGAAATATTATTATGGCTCTGGCTAAGTAAATCGACCAACGTTAGTTACTATTAACTCTTAGTGTAATATTAATAGAACAAGTTAGAAGTTTATAAAAGTGTTGTAAAATTAAAATAGAAACCCGTAGGTATAGTTTCATTTTAGATTCCAAATAGATTTTAGATTTTGCGAGGGATAAGGTTGTAAAAATAAACGAAAATGACGGTGTTAACCGCAAGTTATTTTTACAAACTCCCTTTACACGAGTTCATTTACCTGTTGTATCGTTTTATAAAATTGAATGTGTGACTTTTTGATTTTCAGCGTTATGGCTTGTACTTTCAGATGTTTTTACCTACTGTATGTTTTACCATCATGTACTTCTGTCACAGCTTGTTTTAAAATTGTTCACAAAAATGATTAATTTATTGTTTTTGTTTGTTAATACCTACCATAATAGTGTGAATATTATTGTGTTTTATCGTTGTGTGTCAATTTATTTCCCCGATACGCTGAGTGGCTGAGTGCATTGTGTTTGCTATATTCTGTTGTGTCCCTACCTGCAACCTGCAACAATGCCTGGCAAATTGACAAAGTAGTTTATACAGGTTGATCTTCGATCAAATATAAACACAAAGTGTACTAGAACAATATCAAAATAATTTATGATATGATAAAGTACCTTTTGTGTGTAAATATATTCTTTGGGTTGAATGTAATGGTTTAATGCTACTTGTATTATAAATCTTTTGATATTTCATAATCCATTGGTATTTCTGGCGATTATCCTAGAAAATAGTCACCAAAGCTGGGAGTATGTCATTTCTGTGACAACAGATAAGATAATATTCATTTAATAATTATATTGTTATGTATTTTGTAAAGTTTCTTTTCTGTTTTGTAGGATGATTTCAGCGGTGAGGGAGTTATATCGAGAGGGAATTGTAAAATATTCAATTAATAAAAAAAACTATAAATATGAATAATAAACAAGTGTGCTAAATATCTATTAAATAAATAACCTCTACGCCATATCTATTTTTAATTAACAATTCATTTAAATAAAAGAAAATCTTCTAAATAATATATTCAATGTAATCTCTTCTACCTAATTCTATTATACGATTTGCTTATTCCCAGCTCTATGATTCCTCAAATCCCTGATCCTAAAAGACTGGAAAAATAGACGCGGATATTTTCAATATACGAGTAAAACATTATTATAGACAAATTCATATGGTTTCCATTTCTATTGATACTGATTAATTATCTATCATATTAGTCTTCTTGGGCCCGTATTATAGAACTGAATACTGTACGAGTATAACATACAAGTATTGATATCACATATGGCTGAAACCATAGACAATCTATTATTTGTACTACTTTATAAAAATACCTTTCCCTATATAATTTAATTGTGAACTATTGGGATTAAATTTTAAACTCCATCTACATGTTCGTTTGTTGATATTAAATTAAAATCCTACACTAAAAGTCATTTCACACGAATGTATCGTGAAAATTGTTACTGGTTATGAAAAATTAATCTCAATTCATAGTAACTCATAAAAGTAAATATGTAGAAGATTTCAATATTCCTCGCCGTAGTAAAATAGCAATGGAATTTCACAGACTTTTGTATCCATAAATTGTTGCGTAGTGTATGCTCATATTAGTTGAAAATATCTGACGTATATTTTGAAAGTTTAGTGGATAAAGCATGAGTCACTATACAGTAGTCATAATATTTTCCGCACGATGTATCTGTTGGTCATAATAATATTAGCTTCATATATCTACCTACATTATTATATTATACCTACCTCTGTATTTTACATCAAATAACTTACATCATTTTATTGTTTTATGTTACTTATTGTTTGTAATATTATTAATTGAACATTATACAGTCACAAAATATGTTAATTATCACATAACTCATATTAAATTGTGATTATCGTTGTTATTCCCCGCCTTGCTGTGGTCTATTGGTCCTGTATACTTTTATAGTCTCAACCTGTTACACACCATGTACTTTCCCTATACCTACTATTACCACTCTACTACAATTTCATTCATCGCAATGAGTACACCTATTTTCTTACTTTCTATTTCGACGATTCTGTTTCCTACAAGTATTCATAATTTGTTTGAAAAAATAACTCTACTGTTCAGTTTGCCTGCGAAGTACTTGTCCGTGATTACGAAAAAGCAGTACTATTACAAAATTAACACAAACTGACACAAACCATGAAATAGGTATTATTCATATTATACAGTGTATGAGAGATAACATACGATAATACTTACTCAACAGAATATAACTTTATTACCTACACAATTCACATTATTGATTAAAAGGTTATTTTCCACCGTTTCTATTTCCACACACACTGGGCATAAAAGTGTCCACATCCATAGTAGGTTAGGTATATTAAGGTGAAGCACTCTCCTCTCTTACGTATCACTGCTTTTGTTATACCGCAAATTGCCTACAAATCTTTTGATCCCCTATCAACTTTGTTTTGTCTTCGCATGATAAGCTTTGCTTGACAAGTTGAGCGTTCAATACGATATTAGACAAACCCAAACTCTTTCGGCTATATATATACTCCAAGGACATTAACCTATAGAAATTATACCCTTATCTACTTCCATCTATCTCGTAATTTCAAATTCCAAAAAGTCTTTCAGACACTTGGATTAGTAAAATTGTTAAAACTTATACAAGCACCATATTTTCCATTAGATCACATTAACAACAATACATCCATAGCTTAGCAGAAGGCTACTAGTAGGCGATATAAATTAGTCCCTATCTGTAGTTCTTTTAAACAAATGTGTCCACATAAAATAACAGCTCTTACTATTAATCAGATTTTTACGTTTTCGATTGCAACAGTAAAATTACATTGAGATTACTTAAATTACTGAAATGAAAGAAAAGCATATATTTCAGAGGTAGAGAATTGGTATATAATATGTATACATAATATGATGTAAATTAGTAATAAAATAATATACAATAAAAAAGACTTTTTAAAATACATTTCTGTAAAGCGATATTCCGACATGAAGTAGAAATATATTTTTAAACTCGTCCATAATAAGAAATTATGGGATGCGTAATGCGAATGGTACATCAGCCATAGAATGAGGTATGGTACATATATTATTATTGAATATATAACTTCTTAACTTTATGACATCAGGATTATGTTTAGAAATATATGGTGGTAAATTTTAGGAATAATATCTTACAAATTTGAAAACATGTATGTACCTACCCAACTTTTGATGTTCACGCATTTGGTTTAAAACACTCTATATATCAAAATGGAAATTATGGGAAATTATTTGTTTCTATTCACACAAAACGCTACAAAAGATTATGATTCCCGTGATTTTGTAAACATATTATATTATTGAATACACTACCTAATCTATCTACTTATTTCAAAAACATTAAGGAGCCAATATTGACAAGCATAATTGAGTTTCTAAATAGGAATCAAATTATAATTATATGTCACTTTCTAAACATACCTATTAGTTCCTATCTGTAGTTCTTTTAAACAACTTTAACTTCTGTCGTTTCTTGAATATGGCATAAATCACTTAACAGTGGGTTTCGTGCCTTAATTAGCAAAAGAAAAACTCCATGTTATATATATTTTATTATGGATGAGTAGAACTAGGTATTAAAATATAATCGACACATGATACTGTTCATAAACTCCAGTGATGTAATATAATCTGTTAAGTCTGGAGCCTTTGTTTGCTTTCAGCAATGTTTTTAATGTATGTATATATCGTTGTTTAACTATTTGTGCTCTATAGAATAATAAAATATTTTTAATTTCATGAAAACCTATAAATTTTTTTCAGCTGATAATTTCCATTGTTTTCTTATATCTGCGTTTATTCTTTTCCTACTCTTCATCTTGTTGACCTCGAGTTGTTAAAACATCATTTTTTTCTCACACACCTCTTACTTAGATCTGTTGCTGACGCTGTTTTTGAGGGGGACACTGGTCTTCTGCCTGAACCCTCGGCTTCAAAACTTCTTTTGGAGTTCGTTCTTTTAGAATCCGGATGACATGTTTATTACAATACTTTAGAAAAAGTAAAATATTTGCTTTTTTTCTTCAAAAGACGCGGATTAAAGTACACATCAACAAAATAATTTAGATAGCATTAAGATAAGCGATTTATTGTATCAGTAGGTACTTACTAGATCTCTATAAACCCTGCGGTAATAGTAATAACCATCATAATAACACCTACACATCGATTCTTGGAAAAAAGATTGCACATGCGGTCTTGAATCATAATAATTTCTTTAAATTTTACATCAAAATCCCTACATATTCGGAAGATAAAGTAGTTAGTAGGTCTGTGAGAATTATACCTCATTAATAAATGTCTGAGAAGTATTAATGCTGAATAGAATAGGAGAACTTAGTTGGCGAAAATACGAAGAAAGAACTCAAATATTACGAGTTTAACAATACTATTTTGGGCTCATAATAATAACAATTTGCTAATGTAAAATATTCTCTATAAATAATACCAATTCATTGGAGAATTAGGATTATAATGTCAGAAAACTAACAGCAAATAATTCTAATGAGACGTGACGTCTTGTTTCCGTAATACCCTAGGGTCCGTGGTGGGTAATAACTTTGCAAAACAGTGAACAGACAGATAGGGAGAGATATAGATTAGGCATGAAATTAATCATTGTCATCACAGATAAAATAAGGGTTTACACTTAAACATATTATTCAAGACAAAAATGTTATTTAACACACATCTTTATATATTCAATTCAACACAAAATAAACTCAAGCATACTTAATGAGCGTATTATAGAGTCAATCAAATACCATGTACAAAGGCACTTAAGTTATAAAGTTTGTGGGTAATTTAATTTATATGCTGAGTTTAAAAGTTATAAAAGATTCTTCTTTGTCAGCCATATTTCATTTCCCTACATACATTGTTGTATGTATTTATATTCTTTATATACAGACGCATCTATATATGTCTTTCCCATTTTCATTAAAGGTATAAGTGTACAACGGTCTGTCGGTTAGAAGTTGAGAAAGTACCTAAAACTCTCTAAAACTTTTTTTTATTGAACACGAATAATATTGTAGAAATTATAAGTTGGTACAAACTGAGCGAATTTTATCAAACTCTTTCAAATATCGATACTATTTAGGAACCACAATATACTGTATTATTACGCAAAACTATATTATTTTTCTTGGAATTTTCAAGGTTGACATAAAGTGTGCAAGGAAAACAAATGTAACATAATCAAATACAGAATCAGAAACTAAACCAATTGCAGTAACAGCAAAAGAAAAAAACAAATCCGTGGTGAGCGTAGTGGAAACGCAAACAGTATTATGGTAAAAAAATTACATTTCTGTAATGAGTGTGACCTAAATCATGGTCATATAGCTTGCATCAATTGACTCAATCAAAAGAGGTGTAGGTACTTGACACAATCAACAGTTAACGCATTGTAATATCTCGTGTTTGATATTTATTTACAGATTTGCACACCCTAGAAATTTAAAATAATCATTTAGACAATTCCAACAACATACTAAATAAATTTGTAGAAAAATCTACAGAACTCTCGAAAAGAACCACCCACATTACGTTGGTAACAACTTTTATTACCTGTAAGAGGGGATTTTCTTATCGCTTTAAAAAAATTCAGGGCAAATATTATGTTTTATAAAAACTGAAATTTGCGTGTATATAAACCTGATATGTACTCTCATATTTTACTTTCTATAATCATACTTGAGTTTTGTTGAAAGTTGTAATAACAAATTAAGTATTCATGTTCAGTATATTACCAAAACTTTCACCGTATCAAATTTACTTTGCTCCAAGTTCAATATTTCATTCCTAAGAATTTTAAAGAAGGTTTTTTTTAATATTTTATTAAGAACCTAAACTATTTTGTTCCTTCCTTGAATTATATTTTCATGGAATCAGGAAAATGCCTCTAAAAACCTCGTTTTAAATACAATTAATTAACTCGCACATAAACGTGCCAATTCAGCACTCTTTTAGAGTTAACTTTCGTTCTATTCGAATTTGTGTTAATTATTTTATTTAGGTAAACATAATACCGATTTATGTAGGTGGCTTCTAACCAACTTTTAATACAAAACCTTTATAATCCCGTAATATATTGATACCTATGTCTATATAATATAGATAAGATCACTAGAATAGTATAAGTAATTTATCGGTGAACTTTCTTTACATTTTTAAAATATTTATTATATTTCTGTAGTATAATACTTAACAACTAATACATTTTAGTCATTACATTACCAATACTCTACAAAGTAGCAGTTGATTTCTCTCATACACTGGTTATTATACAAGGAGATATAGTTACCTTACGAGTATAACTAGATACATACATCAGGCTGGCCTACATATATTATGATGATGGACTAGCACACTTGTGTTGTTCCTTATTTCCCTCAGGACCAGTGCGACCTTCAGCGGGGGTAGTGACTCTTGCTTTATCCCCTTTTGTGCCCGCAGCGGCCCTGCTTGGAGCTCGCTTCCGGGCTGACAATAGTTGCCTCCTTGCAGAGAGCGGGGGAGGCTTAGATCCTGAAGCACCTTCACCGGCAAACATGGGACGACGAAGATCAAGAGCCGTTCTCTATCAACTCTCTGGACACTATAAACCAGATAAAATGAAGACCAAACTAAAACTTAACAATGTAAGTATACTCATCATTTTATTTTTACATCCAGGAAGAGATTTCGCTGAAATTCCCATCCTCGTTGTCTTCATTTTATAAAATCTAAGTCACCCTACTTGGAATGGATTATAAAGGAAAACCAACTATAAGGTTATTTGAATTTACGAAATTACGCTATCTACACTCTTAATGCGGAATAACCTTTTATTTTGTTTGTAATGCAAAATAAAGAAAAACAAATAAAACAAATCACCTAGCTTTAATTAAGTACGTACTTTAGATTTTTAAAGAAGGAGAAAAGGAAATCCAAAGGGAACAAAGAATAATTCGTAATATAAAATAATAATAATACGCTTAGGTATCTCATGTTTTCTCACATAGTATTTCTTATTTTATTCCTTTTACGAGAAATTATTCTTCCCTAATGCATGTTCACCGTCAGCTCATCCCTGCGATTTAAAAGTAATTAATATAATGGAAGTAATTAATATAAGAAGTGTGAAGTGAAACACCTTTGGGACTGTATGCAATGTTTCCAGTGAGAGAATAATAATTATAAAAATGTAAAATGGAAATACTGATAGGTACTCGTTGATGCATACTTCGCTCTCTATTTTAACAAATACAGTTGTCTCTGCAATTGTCTGCATTTTAGTTTAGCAGAACAGAACGAATAAATCATTAATTCAGAAAAATATTATGACTACCCATTGTACATAAAAAAATGTTAGTAGATAATTAAAGAATTTTGAAATAAATAAAATAAACATGCAGTCATAAAATACTTGTCTCGAGTGTATGTACGAGTATTATATGCAAAAAATTAAAGGCGGTTTGAAACTCTTGTAATGTTTCCCCTTGGCTCTATATTATTATGGTTTATGAACCTATACAGAGATTCCATCACAAAACAATGTTATTGCTCTTTTTCAACTTCGAATTAAAGCAAGTTTCAAACTCATTTAAATAATAGTTTAATTAAATATAATTATTAAGCACATACCTAATACATACTTCGCTGATCAAACTGAGAGGAAAACGTTGTAGTAAGAATTGGATAATCTTAAGTCAATTACATAAGACGTATGGCACCCGCTTTGCGAACAATTTCCATAAGGATCGCTACCGTGAAGACCCACTGATTGAATGGTAGTAATCGATGTAAATTAATTTTAAATTTAATGTTAGTAAATATTACATTATAAAAAGTAAACCTGAAAACTGAAAATGTTTCGCCAAAGACGTCATGGCAATAATTAATTATGTAAGTAGGTACAGTTCATACCACGTTCAGTTTAGTAGTAGGTTTCTATGGATTATTTATATCCCTCCTGTCTTTCAATTAATTTGTATCACGTAAGTTAATTCACACCCACCAGATGAAGTTCATGGCATTACATAAATTTTATTTATAGATTATTTGTTATTCTCACCCAAGAATAGCAATTAGCCTGATGTAATAACTCTCAGCATAATGTGAGACTACAGGTCTTTCATTTGAAAATTATAATTAGAATAACAAATGTCTTGACAGAGAAATAAGTTCGCCAAACAAGGCATTTTCTGCACTAATTGCTTCGCTACCCTCGTTTTTTCAAAATATATGTCGTGTTTAGAAAAGAAACTCCCAATCAGACTTCCTTACCCTTAACTTTCGTCAATTTTTAGGTAATTTAGGGAAAATCAAAAGCAAGAAACATTAAAAATTAGATTCTTCTAACCTGTGGGAAAGTTTTTTTTTAAAGACAATCATATTATCTTAAACATAGTAATTAATGTGTTATTTATAAAAAAGAATAATAAATATAGAATAAAAATAAATGTTAATATTGGGTTGTTAATAATATATAAAATGTTAATTTTACGAATTTGCGAAAATTTTATTACCTTTTGACTATGACAAGCAGGAAAATTCACCCTGCGCTTCTAGCTTTTATATGCTTTGACGTAAAAAAACGTAAATGATATAGGTGTGGTGTTTGCTATACGATAAATAAATAAATTATTTAAAAATAAGTCTGTGGCACAATTTATTTATTTATCGTATGGCCAACATCACGCCTATATCATATAACATTCGTTATGTCAAAGTGTAAAAATAAAAGTCAAAAGCGCAGAGTGAACTGCTTGTCAGAGACTTAGGCACAATGTATTTTTTTACAATATTAGGATTATGCGTGTTTCATATTTTTAATGATTATTTATTTTCCTGTTGTCTTCGTCTTCAAATTTCATATTTCATGTTGTCCTATAAATAATTAGATTTCATGATCCCGATATCAGAAATAAAAAATACAGCAATTAATTTTATAAATATTTTATATCTACATACGAAACAATCTGTTAAATTCTGGAATCTGGTATCGTTGAATCAAAATACTGGTATAGATAATACACGAATTCTTTACATTGTCTCCCACAACAATCAACGATCGCATTTTTTAATTTACAGGCAAAATAATAATAATGTTACACAATTTCCTTTTTTTTTATCTCATAATGATGTCTCATTGTTTCTTTTTATCTTCTTTCTTAATTTTACTCTCCCACATTCTTTCTAGATCTTTCCACCCTATTCAAGTTATACCTAGTAGGCGTAGAATACCCAAGCGAAAGTAGGTAGATATATTATCTAATCTGTAATTAGGTTTATAGAAATAATTTTTTCACCATAGTACCTACTATTTACATTTTTGTAGATTTTTCGAATACTTATTGGTATTAAGATATTCAGTCTTTTTCGTGAGAGTTGCGATGAACAATCTCTCGAACCTTTGCTATTCCCTACCAACAGCTATCCTTCATCAGTTTAAAATTTAGTTACATAACTCGAACCAGTTGATTATGAGCTATCGTAGTCCTCTGGGTAATTTATATTATTCAACCAATACGTGTGATAGCAAAAATATTATATTCATTACGTCTTGGTATAATATTAACTTACAACCTTTCACAAAGTCTTCAATTTACACCTAGTACCATTTTCCCATTACCAAAATCGATTATTCTATTGGTAGCCCACCATTGTTTCAAAAGTCATCAATCTAACCTTAATGAAGGTTTTCGTGCACCTTTTGTAATTTCTATATTTAGCCATCGCATTTTTATTTATTTGATGCCGGAAGCATACCTATATACTTTTACTTCCTTATTTCTTTGGTCTTAAGTATACCCACGTATTCGTAGCAAGGTGATAGGTACCATAAAATACTCAATATCGTGTTACCTGTAAATTTCCTTCAAGTTTGCAACCTCGCGTTTTATAAACCACTACTCTTATCAGATTAGATTAAAGCAACCATAAGCAATATGTACCGCATGAATAATCTTTAAATTTCATAATTATAATTAATTTGAGAAAATTCGACAACTGAGGACCGAAAAGACAGAATGTCTAAAAGTCACACGAGGGTTTCTGAGCACCGAAAAAAAGCAAGTTATGCTGCTCTATCCTATAAAAGATCGTAAGTCACTCGTGTGTACTCAGAGTTGTCGAGGCTACCTTTCCGCTAAATCCTTGGGCTGCCCGAATAAAAGTTGGAATATAATTCGCAGATGAAGAGGTTCCTGTACTATCCAGCATACGATGGGTTTTCAGTGTTCAATTTTCATGTGTAGGTACTCACGTCAAAAGAAAGATAAAAAAATGGGAGCTTGCGAACAAAATCTGAAAGGTGAGTTAAGATAGCTCTGAAACCTAATTTCTGTCAATGTTTTCCACACAAACAGCACTAAAATAATGGTAGTTCGTCATTGTTTAAAACACTTGTAATTGGACAATCCAATTGAGAATTAAGTTAATAAGGTCCCAGCGTTAGCGTGCTAATGGAGATAGCTGGAATCCATGTACCTACTTGTAGTTTGCTTATTTAGGAATCTGTTGACCTTTAACAAACAACAGGCATTTTGAATTCAATTAAAATCTCTACACGACTGAGTATGTATCTGATTGGAACAAATAATAATAATATAGTGATGAGGGATCGTTGAAATCAGGAATATAATATTGATAGCTGTACTCATGTATGTATGTGTAACCAACTATGATATCTACATTCGAATCAAAGGGTACGCAACCATGAATTCTTAATGAAATAGCAGATAAGTGTAACTATGCATAATTCAAGACATATCAATATTGACATATCTCGGCAGAGTTGAGGGATAGCCAATCCACTTTCGGTTAATTATCTACTAAACCAATTATTTATTTCAGAGGTCAACCTGCAAAATCGATACATCGATATTAAATATTAATAAGAAATCTTTGATGTACTATAGCTATCGTAGTATAATCATGCTGCAAAAATATAAATTATTCCATTACTAACTCTTACCTTCTAAACACGTATCTTTCATATCACGCAGGTATATTAAAAGTGTTAGATATAACGTCGTAAAATCTTTGCCTTATAACTTTAAACAAGTTTTATAAACTTCATACAGATTACGAAGTTTTAAAGCGATTATTGTTTCCTTTTGTTAAAAACTTGTCAAAAAAATTATTCCTGATGTATAGAAGGCTTATAGGTATTTAACCTTCTTCTGCCTTTTTTCCTTACTTGGTGCTTGGATGAGCAACTTGTGGTAAAACTTTTCTCACTTGCGTCAAAAACTCATTGACTGTCGCAACTTTTGAGGTAAAAACTACCTAGTAGTAGTAGATTGTATGATACAAATATATCATAATACCTACATACATACATAGGTTTTTCTCTTAGACAAATTATGTTCAATATTCACAACTATTCACAAAAAATCTGACATCACGCGCTCTATAATTTCTGTCTTCTATTTTGAGTCAACATTGGTCAAGAAGAAAGAGATAGAAATTACTTCACTATACACGGCTTACAATTTACAAACAGATTGGTGATCCCAATGCTTCTCATTGTTGAATGATCACCGTGGAGATATCTATGGCAACACTTGACAATATCCCTGGATACCATTAGCAACCGGTTTGTTGTTGTTTGCATTAACTCAATTTTATGCTTAAAATTATGTAAAAATATTTTTAAAGCGTATGTAAACTATGTGTTTCGTTTTGTAAATCGACAAGTAAAATTATGGAACAAGCTTTACATACGTAAGACGGCAAATTCAAACGGAAACAAGTTGGTTGTTTATCGGTTGCCAAAGGAACCACAAACACATCCCCATAGCAAACTTTCAACAATGAGAATCATTTCAGCTCATATATTTCTTCATAAGAATTGTCTGGAGTACTTATTAGTTTGTACTTATAAGTCTGTGGTTTTTCACAAATAGATTTCCAAACACTGATACGATAGCGACATCTACCTACGCTACGATTACATAAGTTTAATAGTTGCATGTCATGGCACAATATACGTACCTGAATAACAAATTGCGTTTTACGTATTCTGAAACATACGGGTCTACGAGTGTATTTTACACAAACCGAGTGAAGCTTTTTAGGGGGTGGAATATAAAACAAATAGTAATATGTGTTTCTGATTCCAGAACCTTCTGCATTCCACGGACCCACCTCTTCCAGAATACAAGACATCAGCAATTAAAAAGTCCCGATTCATCATATCACATTATGGAGTATTTAAGACGTTCTGGGATTGGCTAATCCTCATAGCTACCTTCTACGTAGCTGTCGTAGTTCCATACAATGCCAGCTTTGTCAGCACAGACAGGCCTTCCATGATTAGCGATGTAGTTGTTGAAGCACTTTTTATTATAGGTGAGTATTATTGATCGTATTTATAATTCAAATTGATGAAAAGAAAAAGAAAAATTGAATAAATGATTTTAATTTAATTTAATTTTATTTTATTTATTAATAAAGGTACAAATACAAAATTTATAACTTAAAATTAACAATTACAGAATACAATATATACATATTTTTTTAATAACTATCAAAATACACTTTCAGACGTCGTTACCTTTCATTCATTCATTCACACAGGTTGTCACGCGACCAAAGCCATTGATCTTTTTTCAAATAAGTAATTGTAACATCTCACCCGAAAAGTCGAGAGAGTGGCGGCCCCCCTGACGTCCAGTGGCAGATTATTGAACAGCCCCTTATAGAATAGACTTTGTGTTATTTTATCTATATCGACAAAACAGACGAAGAGAGTTTAGGACTTTATGTTTGCCTGAATGAAATACAAGTGGCGCGCTAGTCAGTCGTTGATTTATCATACACCCAAGATTCATCCTCATCAAATCAAATCGAAACCATATACACCAGAATAAATTTACAAATATGATTAGGCATTTTAACCGTACATTATTTATTGCACATATTTTACAGCATAAAACTATCGGTAATTTTTTATTTCTTTTATATTTTCAAGTAGATAGGCAATTACATCGTAACTTTTAAAAAAGTAGTTGATATTGGTGAATAAATTAACGTTATAAGTATAAAAACAATTAGTTAATAGGAGAAAGGTGCTTTGTAATTTTAATCACCAAGTAATTTGTCATTGTCTATAATATGGTCTTTGGAAAATTCATAACCATTCCTGCGGTAAAACTTTCTTCGTATCTAATTTTAAAAAGCCGCCAACTTCGTAAACGAGTTTGTATAAAGTTGGTAGAATGGTTTCATTGGAATACCTGTTTGAATGATGAATATATTTATTAAAGTAGTAGATAATTAATTAACTGCATGGTAAAAAAATCCATTTATGTTTCCTTAGTAAATAATATTTACTATTTATAATATGTACGAGAAAAATTAACATAACTATATTGTAATTGAGAAAATATAAGTATTTGGCCATACTTCTTCTACTTTCTTGAAGTGGCATCAACCAGTTAACTAGTTATATTGTTGTTATCAACTATACAGAATTTACGACAAAGTACCTATGGGCATCCCCTTACCTTTTTAGGCAATATATTTTTGGTCATTCAAACTTAAATGCTGAAATAAGATAGGTACTTAAATCAATCTTTATTAGAAAAAATATATAAAACAAGACAATAGTATGTACCTATTGAAGCAAGGGGTGGACTTTACAAAAGAAATAATATCTTCTAGTCAACCCAGATCAAACGTCGAAAAATATATTATTCCCTTTTATTAGAAACTCGTACATCTGCCTTTTCTTCCTATTCAAAAGAATCTTCTCCTTCAGTAAGGCTCCCAGGTGACCCAGATCGCTCACACGTCGTAGGTACATACATCAGACAGTGCTTGGGTCAGGATTGAAAAGCATAGAGTGATGAAAAGCCTACATTGCAGAGGACTGATACATTATATTTTCAAAGAAAATTCAAGAACGACTATTATATAACACAAGCAAACGATAATATATAAAAAAGGGTGATGTCAACATACCTTAATAATACATTAAGTATTTTATTTTATTCGATATCTTAAACGTCAACTTTGGGAACCTATATACGAGTACAGTATACATATTTTTAGTATATACTTTGATATCCATCTTTCTTTCCCGTAAATCAAAAATAAAATGAAATTTAGTTAATTTATAACAATATTAAGGTTAGCTCCGATTTTTTGTTGTTATCTCCTCCCATTCCATTGCTTGCACTCACCACTGTGACTTCTTTCTGAAAAGAAACTGGCGTGAAACGGAACTGAAAAGAATATTGACTCATTTATTCTCAAAGTGAACAATGTATAGGTAGATAAAAAAAAATTGGACATAAAACAGATTATGTGTGAATATTATGAATGAAAAAAAAAACAGACTATTTTAAAAGTAAATTGTCATCTATACCGAAACATTCTCATAGCATGATCAATTAATCAAATGACTTTTGAAGTTTGGATTTGAGCGATCAATTACTAAATACATACCTATTATATTACAATTGGCCACAATGTTAACATAATGTTCCTAATATACTCGTGTACATAATGGCTCCAAATAATTATCATAATAATATCATCCATCACATTAACATAATATGATAATCCATCGCTTGAATATGAAAGCTTGTCGACATACTTAATTAATAATAGGAAAATTTAACAAATTAATATGATCATGTAACAACGATAATGACAAACTGTCCAACTTGAAATATGATGTTGAATAAGACATGACAGTGACATTAGTCTCTGATGGAAGGTTAGTTAAGTATCAAAACATATATTTACTTGTGTCCACAAATTTGGGAATAAGTCACAAAAATAATCTTATACGATATCTTAATCGCAATAAAGTTTGAAATACCTACAATAATAAATAATCGTTAATTAGGTAAGTAATTCACATTCTGTCCGTAACGAATATAATTTATTTTCTATTCTATTCCCCTCACGCCGTATCCCTTGCGAAGTGGACAGAGAGAACATATTGCCAGACTTTTCTATCCTTAAACACACTTCGTCCTTCCGTCATATTCATACAATTCGTCATACACACTCTACGATTTCTTTTACTCAGAACACGTCCGTCCTTGAGTGAAACCAAATTTGACTAAATTTCAAATACTTACCTAGATTTATTCCCATAAATTGAGTAATCTATGAATATTACAAAATCATCTTCCGATATGAATATCTAAAAAATTAAATGTATACGAATTATACCAAAAGAAATAAGATAAAAGATATGGATATTGTAGCTACTTACTAGATTAAAAGGAATTCATGAAAAAGTTCCGTTGTCCCAAATTATCTTATAATTTCCTGTCAAGTAATAACATCCATAATTTCTACATTGACGCGCAGGGATGAGCCTTTGTAAGCTTTCATATAGCTATACTCACTCACCTGGTCTAGTGTCTATCTCATAACAGATTACAACTATTCACCTAAATATTTTACCGACAAAGGATGCCGCCAAATCCTTTAGAGATTTTGTTATGACTTATGACTGACCGGTTAGATTTTTCATACTAAAAACTATATAACACGAATAACGGCAATTTATTTTAATCATGAATGATTATATGAAGACTTTTCTGGCTGACAATACTGAGAAGTGTGTTGGCAAGTCTTGCCTCCGCGTATATAAATTACGTGTTCGGTGAAGATACCTACATAATCGTCAATTGTACCTAACTACAGATGCAGTAAACTTTTCACAAAAATCAAGAACATTTAGGTAGCTTTACTTGGATTTACGCAAGTTCAGTATGTACACGAACTGTGTAACGAATTAATAAATATTAGAAATAAAATATTAAGATTTCCGAAGACAATGAAAATGTAAATCGTATGAATCGTCGTGAAGCGCACTGGCAAAAGAACACGTCGCATAAATTCGCTATCGACGAATTGCACTCGGCGAATCGATTCAAAATCTCGCTGTGTGCGTGAGATAATTCTGTCACGTCGGAAGATAGACCTTAATATTCGCAAATGACGCTTGTCACATAATTATTTTAATAAAAAGAGACTCCCAGAATTCACGGGAGAATGCTTAAAATTCCCTCAAAAAACAGTCTGAAAACTGTACAAACAATAAAATATTTTTATACATACCACTTAAAAGATATACAAATTGTGTAAAATTATAGCTAATCTTATCCTGTGTATGTTATCAAAGATATTTACACCAATCACACGTGCAAGAATATCAGGCAAAATACAGAATTTTATTGTCCACATAAAAGTAATACAAAACATTAAGTGGATGGGTTGGTAGCAATGTGTTTTTTGTATTTTTTATAACACCACATTTGTATACCTAACTATAAAAAATACATAGAATTCAGAGAAATAGGAATTTGCGTTGTTTGCTGAGACTGAAGTTCATATGCTGGATTGTAAAATAAATTAAACCTTCATATATCTAATTTGTATAAAAAACTGTTGGGCTCTGTGTATAACAGCTCTGTTTCCAATCTTATTCCTAATCGCATAAATAGAAGTAAAACCTACTCACTTCAATGGTAATATCTAGGTAGAATTCTATATAAGATTGATAATAGGCTTAGGGTCCATTTTCTGTACCTATACTCTTTCCGTATTCATATCCAAATATTCGGTAGCAAACCTGAAAAATTAAGTACAAAAATAAAAATTCTAAGAGAAAAAAAAACATGGCTTTCAACCTTTATTACATACATTTTTAATAAGTACTAATTAAGGGTACTTAATATAAAAGTCTATGCCTTCAACAATGATTTGGCTCAACTATCTGACAATTTGGTTCTAAACAATGAAAGAGGAAATGAAGATTCATTGATATGATGACAAAATATTCATCATATTAGAAAATAATAAGCGAGACTCTTTTAATAAAAAAAAATAACATTTTCATTGCGTTTTGTTCCCCCATCGGCCAACCCCATATCTAATTACGAATTATTATTTTTCTTTCATAAATATTTTTTTGTTAAGTACTCAGTTGAATTCTCCCATTTTTCTATTCATTAAAAACCTCGTAACTTTATGAAATTTTTATCTTCTTTTACGAGCTTCTAATTAAAGACCCTCTTCAATATTTACAGTAGGTACTTATTATAACATAATTTCTAGGTATATTAACACGGGGGCTTGGTGGATGAAATTTCAGTGTTACGATAAGCTCGCCTTGGTTAGCAAATGTCAGGGTACCTTATTGTTTGAAAAGTTCTTCACTTGCAGCAAAAATAAATAAATAAATATTTTTTTTATTATATAGAGTGACTCAGATGAATATAATATTGACTATTTCCTTAGAGTAAGAAAATATTTAGTTATATTCTTTAAGTATGAATTAGATAATAATATTTTTCATTATTAATTGTAAGCATTGTGGAAATGGATGATACAAACACGTCCTCATTCGGGGTTTATTTTAGGTACCTACTTTTTTCCAATAATTATACTAAATCCCGTTAATCCCATAATGATTATTCAATAAGGTTTACATTTGATTAACATAACACAAAAAGTTGAGTTAATTTCAAATAGCAATAGGTACCTACGTATTATATCTATTCCACTTCGCTTCATTAATTTTCTCATTTAAAAATGGAATCAAAACTTTATGAAATCAAATACAGAAACTTTTCTCTTCATTCAGCTGCCTTACCATGCCACAAAAAGAAACTCACTTTATAAAGTTGTTTATAAAGGAAAACCTTGAGGAGTTATAGTAACTTATGAAGTTAATTTCAAATACATTTTTACTCTTATTTTTTCATTTGCAATTTTATAACAACAAATGGAACCCATCTGTAGAATAATTTTCCTACAACTTGATATTCATCTATTTCCAAGAGTTGAAAACTTTTGTTTCTTTTTTAAAACATTCATTTGTTCATTGTTAATGTTCACTCACTTGTTTTCAGTAAGTAGACACTCGATACTATTTTAGGTATATACAACAAGTTAAACATACTTACTTTTCGCATAGAACGTGATTCCAAAATAAGTATATAAATTTAGAGCAATATAAATAATTCACGCAGTCGATGGTGGACGAAACAAACAAATATTTTTCAGTTCGTCGATTAAATGGCATTGAATATACGACAATTATATAAATTTACCTATTAATTGTATAGCAAAAGAAACTTTATACCACGATCGAATTGAAAATAATCAGTACCTATAGTAGTAAAACCTATATAGGAAAAAATACGATTATAGATTCGCCTCCCCTGTTCCCTCTCTACGAGTATAACGACATCCCAGTAATAATGAAATCGATTTAGATACACGTTAGACAATAAGGTATAATTCAAATAAAACATCGATAGGATAACTCTACCTCTATTGAGAGTTAACAATATTTATTACATCGTTTAATAAAATTTATTGTTATTGTTTACTTTCAGATATAATATTAAATTTCCGCACTACTTACGTGAGTAGAAAGGGAGAAGTGGTCTCCAACTCCAAGTCAATAGCTGTAAATTATCTCAAGAGTTGGTTTATCGTCGATCTTCTGGCAGCACTTCCATTTGACCATCTCTATGCATCAGACCTCTACAGTGGTGAGGTAAGAAAATAATCTTCGTTACCTTAACAACATGCCATTAATTAGCTACGTAAAGGTTTTGGTTTTTACGTTCGTACCTACGAATCGCTTTGGTGCTTTTAGGTGCACTTGTAATCGATGTTTTCATTGGTACAGTTCTCAAGCTTCTGACTTTCGTGTCCAGGTAATTTCTAGGCTGAAAGCATATACTCATAGTGTAACTAAATACACAAAGTTACTCGAAAATACTAACTTATAAAGGAATCGAAAAGAGCTACCACGTACCGGCTCTTACACGAAATGCTGATCAACAGAATGATTTTTCAACGTCCGAATTTACAACATTTCACAGTGTTTAATCATTCTATAATATTCTTCTCACATATGATTCCTTAACACGTACTTTCTTGTGAAATTTAATTTTACATATTCTATATATTTCACATCGTCTGTATGAGAATAGAAGACATTATTTAATTCTCATATTCAGAGTAATAATAATATTCACTTCTCTGCAATTTCCTCTGTTACTGCGTGACACATTATTATTATGATTGAACATAGTTAGTTTTCATTGAAATCATTTCTTTCGTCGTGCCGTATCCTTAATCCAAAGGATGCACGGTAATTTTTCACAAAACTAATATTCACATATTCAGACGGAAATTTATAGAATTTCCCTTGTTGAACAGGTAGAGAAATTGGATTCTATGTATATTTTCTATGCTAATTTTTGTGTAACAGTTTCGAACGTTTTGTTACCTACGATATTACAGAAGATTTAGCTAACCATTTATAGTGGCGAATTTATTTCCATAAGTGCTACTAGTGGGTGGACACTGGACCGGTATAGTAATCTTATTTCGCGGAAAAACTAAGTTATTATTATATATGTGCTTTAAAAAAAAACATAGATGTCACATCTGATTACATAAATTTAAACCTTGCCAATTCCGAAATAACAAAAGTAGAATAGATACTATAAAACGAGTATTTTTCACCATAAATCCAATCCACTATTTTTATAATAATCGAATATCTAGTATCTGCATATAAAATAGTTGTTTAGAGGTTACAAATCTTTGAAGAAGAGAAATAATCTTATAGTAATATGAAGTTTTTATATAATATTGTAACATAATATTATACTGCGTATCTGTTTCAATTGATTCCTTGTCAAAGAGAACCCTTTGCATGAAGCGATCCATCATACGTGATTGGCGTGAATAAACGGTAAAGCAACCGATTCATGAGATCCTATAGGTACTATTAATATTGTGGGAGTACATAAACAAATATATTTTACGGTTATTGCTTAATAAAGAAGTAATAAATATATCTTAATTAATTATATTAGAACTAATCTGTAATTCTACGAAAATAAACCTAGCCAGAACAATTGATTATATATATTAGCCTTTCTATGGATGGCTAATATAATCTTTATACCTATAAATACTAATTTCATTCGAATGATTTCATTATTATAAACATGTTTTTTCTCCAGTTTCTGAAAACTATTTTTTTTGTGCTACGAATAATTATATTTATTCATCTAATGTTCACACTGATTAAATCAATGTCATGATTCTAACGAATAACAATAATAGTGTTTTAAAAACTATTTATCCCATTTGATTCTTACTTTTCTTCTTATTTAAATATGGCACGCACACGTCTACGGGTGATTTTGCACCAAGAAAAATATTTTATTTTATATGAAAAGGAGAGCAAACATTATATAATGTAATATTCATCACATCAGCGATTAGCTTCAGGTAACTTCGTTCTATTTCCTTAAATAACCATTAAACCCTACTCAAGCCCTATTCTTCATAGAAAAGTATCAAGTCGAGAGCTCAATAAACGTAGAGGAATAATATGTCAACACTCCACCTGTCATCCTTCTTATAAGCCTACGTATGTTATATTAACTGATACTCAGGGTGATATATCAACAAACATATTGAGAGTTTCACTATTGTGAATTTATTTGATTCCTTTCATCAGTCAAATAGAAAAATAGGAATCAAAATATCGCTTAAAAACTAGATGTAGATTCTACATAAATAGAACTTTATTACATTTTTTTCGATTTTATTCGACAGTTTAATACTGTCATCAATAATATTTATCTAAATGCAATATATAGGTTCAAATTCAAGCAGATAACAACTATAGATATAAGTAATTGAAGATTAGTTCATTCATAATTCAGCTGTCACCCACAAGCGTGCACCACAGTTAAATTAAAAAATATAAGTTCATTCCGGTCGTCTCACACACCCATACTCAATCTCACTCACACACTCACCCATCGCACACGCACACATCAGTTTTCACAATTTTTATAAACTTTAATATTTATTTAATATTTAATATGTTTAATATAAACAAGATCACTCAATTTGTGCGAGTTGCCGCAATTATTGCTCGAAAAATTGCTCGTGTAAGAGCGCCTTAAGGATTATCAGCTCATCAAACTCATTTCTGTCCTTAGATGGACTGGCTCGGCAAGTCGCTCAAACCCTCAATCCTATTTAATGTCCCTTATTAGGCTTTGAAATTTTTACGACACACTTTCTCTCAATGAAACTTTTCATTGAATCTCAACACAACCGATATCTGGATATCATGGTAGTCATGAGACTAGATGAAGGAGTACGTAGACATTAATATTAACATAGACATTCTGCTAATCACGAAATGAAAAGCAGAACACATTATAACACAAGTAAACAAGAAAAATAATACGACTGGTGTAGATAATCTCTCAACAAAAGCTATCAAAGCAACGCACTAAGTAGGTATAATACACCAAACGCCTATGTTTCATATTTCAAGCAGGTAGGCACATTAAATGTTTGTGGTATCGATGAAATATTTGGTCGCTAATATTTGATGTATTAAGGAATCAATCGTGAAAATATTGACAGACACACCTTTAAACCAATATGTCCTAACGCTAAAGAACTTGATAATCCAACAATACATTGTCAGGGGAAATCACATTTACGCCAAAACGATGAGTAATATTAGCAATCCGTTCTGTAAACTGTTTTATTATTCGAGCGATTTGTAGTCTGTTTCCATTTACGAACAAATCACTGGAAACGTAAGTCATTTGTCAACCGTCGAGTTTAGTATATAAAATCACTAAAATCTTGAATTGTCAAAGAAACGTGTGTACGTTTTTCTATTGCTTAAAGAGCTGTTTTGAAGACGCTTTTGATAATACTACCTTGTTTATACTCCTTATCCATTCAATGTATACTCGTATATCCCAAATTTAAAAATAACAACGAATACCTACTTACTTAGTACTAATACCTATTTTGAACTGCCAGTTTGGTTTTCTAATGAATTTATTCTCTTATTATTTAGGAATCAGGACACGGCCACATTCACTTGGTGAAGATGACTAGGCTTCTTCGACTAGCGAGGCTCTTACAGAAAATGGACAGGTATTCTCAATACAGCGCCATGATCCTTACTCTCTTGATGCTATCTTTTACGTTGGTAGCACATTGGTTGGCCTGCATCTGGTATGTCATCGCCGAGAAAGAAAGGATGAGGAACGAGAAAGACTGGGATTTAGGTAAGTTTAATCACTTTTCTATATGAAGAAATATCATAGACAATAATTTCCTATGCACCTATAAACGAATAAATATTGTGAAAACCACAAGCAAATGACATCGGTTTACTGATCTGTCATTTCTTCCGCAAAGATTTCAAAACACAAAGCAGAAAAATAATTCAAATTATCACACCTAGCTCCTACGAGCCTTGTTCACACTAGGCTGGAGCAGTTTAGTGTGAATAAAACAATACTAATTAGTTCGTACAAAATTTTGCTGACTGTATATTTTACCTTTAATCTTAATACTCGTAGATACAATTATAAATTACACATCTTACTGAGTGTAGCGATTGAAAACATCCGTGACTTTCCAAATGAATTAAACAATAACATGATAGGGTTTCAAATAGGTAGGTGGCTTATTTTAATGTCAAATTATTGAAACCACTGTAAATATTATATATAAGCAAAATATGTCTTATCCGAAAATAAACTTTGCTATCCGTTTAACCTTCAAATCAGGAATAGAAAGCATTATTTAGCAATTAAAGGTATAATTGAGGTAATAATAAGATCCAAAGTACATTGTTATATCTAATTTTAAATTAGTCAGTAACAACCAATCTAAAATTTTCGTAGGGTTAGCTGTTCTTTGTATTGTATTACAATAAAATATTCAAACTGTATAATTGGTATATTAATAGCATAACCTATAAAGACAATCAGGTATGAGAATTACAATAATAAGGATAAGCAACATTGTGTCTATTTGAAAATTTCCTTCTCCAAAACAGTAAATAAATAAATGATCATATTTTCGATACATTGTAAATGATGATAATGATTCTATGTATAGAATGAAGACAGAGTGAAATAATGAACAGGAAGACCTTCGTCCGCTAAATGGAACAAACAGATGGGCTGTAAAATAATCCGTAATGTCACAATATGAAGGAAGGTTTCAGATGTTATATAAGGAAAAACATCGATCGATGTTCTTCTAAAAACAAACTCATCGTTTTCATCACATATTTATTATGAAAAAATATGCATTTTCCCCACGTTTCACTTTGTTACAAAGTTAGCCAACTTAAGTGGGTATTTTACTATCAGCCAGAAGAGTCTGCATTATCATTCTTCATAAATATAGAATCAGCAGCCTTATATACTGAGAAAAAATACATATTTAGATATCATAAATATAAAATGATTAGGGTATATTATATTTATATGTTTTCTTGATTTTCGATGACTCATCGAAATAAGATGTTACGAAGCATCCCTGAAGAGAAGGGAAACTGTGAGATAATAACGTATTAGAAATGAACGAAGCGAGAAAACTGTCTAGATAGAGCTTACAAAATATCTACTATTTTATTGTACTACAGTTATAGTAGTACCAGGTACCTATTCTTATACTGTCCAATGATCTGCTATACTTATATTTGATATGTTATGTTACTTTTAGTAACTCAACTATCATTGCTATATCGTATTTATTAACGTTATTACCTTAATATTTAATATATAGTAAACGGTATTAGACATCAAAAACGTATTAATTACGTAGGATCTACGTATCGGAATATAAGTGCGTAGAAAGGTAGACAGATACAGCTTTAAATAGTGTTATCAGTGACGGAAGACTGTTACCATATAATGGTTATCTGTGTAATATGCCATTCTTTACTGGCTTAATTGAAAATTTTATTCTCCATTATCCCATCGACCTGTACATTGTACAATATACCAAAATATGACTAACCGACAGTTTGCAGGGTCTTCCTCCATGCAATTTCTTTTTCGAAACTATCAGTGCACACTGCACATATGAGTGACGAAACCTTGTAACGTCATCGTATTCCCTAGAGGAACATTAAAGGTCAAAGTAATATTAGTAGTACTGCTACTAGTCTGAAAACATTTATCATCAGACTTAATGTATTTCAAACTGCGTCATATTTTATAATTCCCATAATATATAGTAGGTATGTGTTTGTACCTACTTCTAATTAATTAGAGAATATAAAAAAAATATAATTACAAACATAGTGCCCGTATCTACCTGTCATTGTTCTTACTCACAAGGGGTTTGTAGATATTATTAAAACACCAAACTATACAGACATAGTAATATCAAATTTTACCTTCTGAAGTAGAAGGTGTGTGTGTATATATTTGTCAGGGTTTCGTTCTTCACGGTTAATTTTCGTTCGGTTCGGGGCGTTTCGTTACACAATCATCACACGGAACTAGAACACGCGCGATTAGGCGATCTCTCTAATGGGAATTTTCAAACAGAGATAGATATATTAAAATGCTAATAATTTAGTAATTTGATAGATACATGTAAAGAGATAACTAAATTACCTGGACTTTTCTTTGGTAAAAAGGGCTTCAGAATACTGCGTGTTATTAAGAGTGAGTGAACAGCACTCAGTGTTATTATTAACCAAACAAATACGTAGATATTTATGACTGTTTTCGATCGATTCAACCATGTATATACAACACAGATATTGCCCAGCATATCGCATCTCTCAAATGGCGGTGAGCAGGTCACATGTCTAGAGACCCAGACGATAAGTGGTCGAAGAGGGTCTTAACCTGGAAACCCAGAACGACTACCAGGGGTGTAGGAAGACCACCACTACGATGGAGAGACGACCTAGTAAAATACGTGGTTGCCAACTGGATCCAGAGAGCCCAGCACAGAGCGGCGTGGAAGCAGATGGAGGAGGCCTTCGTCCAGGAGTGGATGGGAGTAGGCTGACGAAGAAGAAGAAGATATATAACACGTTGCTTGAAACGACCGATGTGATTCACACCGACGAGACGATAAAACGGAGAACAGTTAATAGAACCATAAACAATCGAGTGAATCGCCTCGCCAAAAACAATGCGTAAAGAACGAATCCTAGTATTCTACTCATACGTCTAGCAAATTTGTACTCTGTTACATTTATTTGACAATTCCCTTACACTCCTTGAGAATGAAAGGTACCTATAGATGTTAACCCTTATAATATATAATCATATGGATAGATAGATAAACAATGTGTAAATACCTGAGTACAATTAGCACAGAATATGTATACGTATAGTGTTTCTGCGATGATATCAGATACTTATATGTAATGTAGTCATAATGTAAGATAAACAAAATGTAATCAGATAACAAAACATTAATTAGCAAGCAGGTAAGTCATCATACTCGTAGCGCAGCATATGTCCTAACAAGATATACAAATATTTGATCTAATGTAATAATAATGTGACATCGTATTCGTTTTGCAATTAAATAGACGTACATATATATAAGTAGGTACAGTCATTATGCATAATAGAGTTTGCAAATCTTATTTACCCACTACGAAAAATGTGGGAATGTAGATGGTAAGTTATGGTATAAAGGTTCATATTTTATCGTATGGGAGGACCAAAGAAAAGGCCTATATCCAACAATGGATGTGAGAGACTGAAGGCGAAAAGGATAGTACGTATCAGCCTTATTCAATAGATTCGCCTAATACAGATCTCAGAGGTTACTTAGTTAGTTGCCATACTAGGGCTTAAGTAGCACATAAAAAACATTTTATTCAAAAACCTTACTTAGCCGTCAAATAACTAATCGCGAAGTTATTAGGGTTTCGGCTGGGTTTTGATTATGTTTGCTACTGTATTCCATAGAAATGTCTTAAAAACGTGCAAAATTCCATAGAAATTTGTTTATGGTTATCTTTTTGGCGCTACTTTCCGTCTACTTTCCGTGGTTCTTCTATGGTTTCAATGTGTTTTGACTTTGACATATTTGTCAATTTGTGTTAAAGTATTGTGATGAAATGGATGCAGTGTGGACATAATGCCCGATAAATTCTTTAAAAATTCGCCTAATTACGCTTTGCTTACAGTTGTTATATTTTGTAGTGTTTGTAACACCTTAATGTCATTCGATTTGTAGCTAAGTACCTACGTAAATTCAATAATATGTCATATACTTTTTTTCGACGCGATCTCTGGCGATCTCAAAACAACTCATCTGTAGGAAACATGTGTGATGGCTGTCATGATTGTATTAAAATGTCAAAAATATGCCTAATTACACTTTGATTAGTGCCCCTGATACCTAGATTGGTTTTTTTTACTCAATTTGCAATAAATTACGCGTGTTCAATAATAATACATTGTTTTTTGGTTGTGCTTGAAAACAAATCACCTGTTATAATCGCTGTAATAGCAGCCATATTGTTCCGTATTAGCGGTAGTACACGGCTAATACACCTCATGGCTTGTATTAAAGTTACGATGCTGAGTAGCGGTTACATAAAGTTAAATAAAGCTTATGAATAATGTTTTTCGCTAGTACACCCTTATTATACTGATTAACTTTTAAGTAAAGTTTATAAATAAGACTGTATATGTTTAAGAATTAGTATTGAATGTAATTACAATTACCTATGGTTCTCTTATTTTTTCATAATAAATAGTGATTCCCTCCCTCCATACCACTCTGTCTTCTCATCGAAACGATGGCGACATGACATTTCCACAATATGGAATATTCTGCATCTTCTATAAATGGTAATAACATAGGATTACTATCATCTATCTATATTTGTATGCTAATTTAACGCTCGCTTATTTTTTATCAGTCAATAAAGTCCATCTCCTATGAGGTACGAGTAATTAATAGAGCGAAGTGTGAACACGCATTGTAGGTGTAAACTAGATTCTTGTAAGTTTGAACGTGATGAACCCAAATTACGGGTTGTTACCTTGGATGAAGTATTAAATTAATTAATTATATTAAAATGGGGATATAAAAACCCAATTCGACAAATAAAAGGTTGGTACCTACAGAATAACCCTACATATTGAATATCGATTCCCTCTTGCGTTGTAGATAAGCAGGTATTTGTAGAGTCTGTGGTAATACGGGTGAATGAGTTTTATATGGATTTTATCGTTATTATCAATTCGTAATCAAACACAAAAAAGGATTACACATGAAAATACTTACTCTGCAAAATACGTTTGTGTTAAATCAATGTTTGAAATCTACTCGTAGGTACGTAAAGAAAAAATTGGATAACTCGCATACTTAGTAACTAGGCCGATATTCGGATAAATAAGGAAGCAGTTAGTATGGAAACCCAACATTAGATCAGGTAGTTTTGATCGTGAATTTTTGGTATGTTATGTGGGACAATGGGGTAGTTAAGAATCTATGTTTGCACAATTTTCCTCCCAAGGCCCCCCTTCGCCATCTTGAAAAGACCTAAAAAAATCGCCACTTTTTGTATATTATACAATATAACTTCGTTGTTTTAGTTTAATACATCATTAAATTATCTACTTAGCCATAAAATTTTTGCTCTGAAATATATAGCAACGAAGCTTTAAAGTGTACATTTATCGTAACTAATCTAAATCCATTTAAACAATATACGACTGTTTTTCTGGATTTGGTCATCTGATAACCAGTAAAAAAATATAACAATATGCTTTATAGAAATTTATGAAAGAATACAATAATGTAGGTACAGAGATTATTTTTTTCGCAACAAATATTTCATGTACAAATTGTAATGTATGGCCACATGTTACAAAATGGTAAGATTAAAAATTGATCAGAACTCAATCGACAAAATTACTGCTGGTAACCAGGTCTGCCCTGATTACGAGAAATGATTGAGTCGAATTTGAAAATGTTTATTCAACCATAAATTTCCAATTTGATATTACAAATCAATAGATAAAAGTAAGTAATAGGTACAGTACAGTATGTAGGTATATTCGTATATATCGGGTCGTAATCTTGTATAATATTATATTCTCTATTCAGCGAAATATTAAGGAAAAAAATATCTCTCATGTTGGATTTTATTCTCATAATAATGGTGATTGTCAAAACTACACAGAGAAGAATATTATTGTACAACTTTCGTACTCCGAAATATTTTGATATAAGACAGATGTATGGACTTATAGAAGAAGCAACATATTGTAATTGATTATCATTAGGTACTTACAAATGAATGAAAAGCATTCGTTATCAAGATTATCTTTAGATAACCGGCTGCAGGAATGGTATGGGAACAAAGCATACAGATTACACAAAATCGTTTTAAACGACGAAGTCTTTTACCCTTCTTGAATCCTAAAGAAAACCGTTAAGGGCAAAGAGAGATAGATGATGATTCTTGTTCTGTGTTTCAGTTCAGAAGTAGGTTAAAGCGACGCTAGTGCCTTTTTTGTAAGTATCTAATGATAATATTGAACCGACAAAAAAACTGTATAAAGGCATCGGGAGAGAAACTCAATGTACCATGTCAAAACACTAAATAGAACTTGATTGCAAACCGATCGACAAACTAATCAAGTGTTAATAACAATACGTTATTGTATATATAGAAGTCTTACAGCTTACACCTGTTGATTTTCAAAGATTAATTAATCCTAAGACAAAGCTAAGTGGAATAGGAAATGAGTATCTGACCAGGGTTAAGTGTTGCGGAGGAACTTTGTTGTACTTACCTTTACTTACAATATTGGGCATCTCAATTAAATAGTATCCATCCATCTTTATATACGTTGTCTGTGATTCATCCTAGCGACCTGAGAATCTCGGTTATTACAGTAAATATTATTATATGTATGACTAGGTATAGGTGTACTCGTACTTTCATGATATAAAATATTACAATGTCATCAGCTGTGGGTATGTGGTGTGAACAATAATATATTCTCACATTACCTTACGATGCTTTTTGTGGCTATATTGTGATGACAAATAATAACATTATTCATCCATCCTATTGTAGCTGGAACTAATGTATCAAGATATTATATTATTATTATACGCTGAAAATAATTCAGAAATCCAACGACTCATAATCGAGTCGTCCATCAGCAAGCTTTTCTTAAGTCGACATCTGTAAGCTTAGACAAGTTAAAAAAAAGTGTCAAAACGTAACTAACGGCTTTTTTGAGAAGAAGATTTAAAAATGTAAATGATCGCGTACTTACTGTTAAGAAATTTTCTATTCGGTACGAGGTTAGTCACTTTGCAGAATTCTCGAGATTCCTAAGTAGGATTGGGTAATTAGCGATCATTTAGCAACATTACTT
This sequence comes from Ceraclea dissimilis, assembly GCA_963576895.1. Classification (NCBI taxonomy): domain Eukaryota; kingdom Metazoa; phylum Arthropoda; class Insecta; order Trichoptera; family Leptoceridae; genus Ceraclea; species Ceraclea dissimilis. The sequence goes on from OY756365.1 coordinate 9,397,371, forward strand.
CAAGGCAGCAGGATGTGCATATATTGCACCTGTTACATACATCTACAAGGTGATTATCTGTAATTATTATAAGCTACAAATTGATCGAACGATATCGCACACCTTTATATTAATTTAAGTAAGTAATTTTGATTACTTACATTCTCTATGGCATCTTGATAATTTTATTCATTCGTAAAATGTTGGAACTGTTCAATTCATTTGAAGTTTTGTGGAATTTTAATACCTTTTTCTCTCAATTTTGTATATATTATATGTATAGGTACTTACCTACTGACTTCATAAACATTCTTTCTTAAAATCCTTGATCTTTCAAGTGGAATGACGCGCTTAACATCCTTTGAAAAGTCATTTCAATTCTTACAAAGTAATACTCGTCTTATAGAGCTATCGACCTATAATACGACTATATTGCAAAACAACTCCCTCAAAAATATAAAATAAGATGAAGTGCTTAACTTCCATTACCAACAATTAATTCACTAATGATATTAAATAATCTTTTAGTGCTATAATATACATGGAAAAACATTATTTTTGGAGTAGGAGTCTATAATGAAGGTTGTGGATTCAATCTCGGACCCAAACTATACTGGTTTTCCATAAGAATTCAGTGGGTTTTTTAAAAAAAAAACTTTACGACAAAATATCAATAATTTTATGAGTCGTAAAAAACAACTCTCTAAATTTATAGAAAAAATATTTTATTGATATAAAATATTGTACTTATAAGTTTTAAGTACACCACAGAAAACACTCGAGTGTATAATGATAGGAACGTAGAATGTATGTAATATTGTACACTCCACGTAGATTGATATTTTTGTACGTACAATTTTAAACCCAAGTTACACGATCGCTTGACCTGATCGTCGATGCGTGAAAACGAATCATGTGGAAAAACGTAACGAGTTAAATTAAATTCCAAACAGATGGTCTATAAGAAGTTGCAGCATTTTTCATTAAATTTAGTTGACATAATCAAGTTTTAAAATTGGGTTCGATAAAATGGCCAATCTTAAAGATACTAAGAACGAAGTCATTTTATTTGTCGACTGGACAATCACTAATACTGATCAATGTACTGATAGAAATAAAACCCATGACATACATGACTCATTTTGTAGTTTATTTTTTCTATTTATGTATAAATGGGGTTAACTGGAAGAAATCGCAGTTCTGCGATAAGTTCGCCCTAGTGAACAACGTTTTATAATCTGTACTATGTCCATTTTGTATATTTATATGTGTTTGTTGTCTACTTTAAGTTTAAATAAATAAATACTTAAATAAATAAATAAAATATAAAAGTTTAATAGGCATGATTTTATCCCGTGTAAGTGCATGTTTGGATGCGGATAGAATTATACGGAATTACACACTCAGTTGTTAAAAGCATGAAAAAATTATATTCAAAAGTAAATGCAAACTTTGTATTTTAGTTTTGAAAGCACAAAATCGAATCTAGTATGTACTACCTACATACCTTACTTCTGCAGATTCTTAATGCTGACGCCACATGATCGTCATGGGTCGCGTCCGAGTGGTGTTCGTGAGTAAAAAGGCGTCAACGTACCTTTTTACTCATGAACGCCAAAAAGTCGCGGTGACTCTCGAGCGTGTAGCGGGCCCATAAGATCTTTTATTTATTTATGCTCCAAGTGAACAAATCCAAATATGACAATAAATGGGGGATATAGTCCGATAAATAGTTTTTTTTTCTCTAGGGTGAAGTAATTGTAGTGCTATAATAACCTATCTTAAGTCTTCTCCAACCACCTCGTTTCTAAATTGAATTCTCTTCAATCATATTAGAATTAATTCCTATCATAATAGATTGTGTTAAGAATATTGCGGTAGCCTACTTGTCACTTACAACTGGTGATATTTCTATGGCGATATCATAGTATAGAGAAAGATGGATAATACTTAGATCAGTTTATGGTATATTTTAATAATGTTTTTTAATTAAAACGTAATGATTCTATCTTTATTTTATCAACCGCCCACAATTAATTAAGAACGTACATAAAAGGGGGGACCCAATTATGACGTCAAAATCGTATGAACAATCACATGAAAAAATGTTAATTAAAAATAGCGTTTTTCTCATTTTTGGGAGTTAATTTCGCTTCATTCAAAAAAACTTTTACGGTCATTACCTAGATTTTAATACATATTATCAAAACAATTATACCTATAAATATTTATTTTTGAATGTCACAAATTATTTTTTTATGAAAACATCAGACTTTGACTGATCATCGGTTCGCTAATGATCACATTAAGTACACAAGGGACTGGAATTGATGAATTTTAATAATCACAAGTAATATATCAAGTAATATTTTTGTATTTGCTTAGTAATTTTTTGGCACATTACGATATAAAAATAGGTTGAAACACATAATTATTGCAGCGCAGTTGTAATGAAAATATTTATAGCGATATAAACAGCTTCTAGTTTAAAGAAAAGACACCAGAAAATTCTAACAAAAACTATTTCAAAAGAGAGCAAAAGCATTCAAAATGACTTCATACGTATGAATTTTGAAAAAATCATATTGATTAATGATTACATAGGTAGCTGGTAGGTATGTACTCGTAATAATAAAACTGATGATGGTGACGTAATGAAATAAATACGAGAATCTAGTAGGAGTGCACTACCAGCACCAGGACACAACACAGCTTTGTTATCACTTTGTATTCTTACACCAGTATCTACATTGAGTACAATCTATAGATAGACCCATGATGACCTACTACGTAGATACTTGCGATACGATCAATATTTTGTCAGTACCGTCCCTGCTATTGTTATTCGCGATTAGATACAAAAATAAATATCCTCAACCACAATATCTACATGTTCCCCTGATAGCTCACTCACTATACAAACAATCAACATGATACATACATACCTCATACCTATACCTAATATTGTTATGATTCTTCATAGTTTGTTAAGAGCCTAATCTGCTTTGAACATCTATTTAATACTATCTCTATAAGTGAGTAATGTTTATTATTTGGTTCAGTATGATGAATTAATTTATTAAAACAGATGGCTGTTAATGATTTCATCAATTATCATGTTGATTGATAAAAATTATACTATAAATTATGAATCTACAAATATTTGATGTTAGGGAACTACATAGTGTCGTTAGGAGATCCAGCAGTATGTTCCATCGCTATTTTAACTTGTTTAATGATTTGCTTATACTGATTTAACATAAATAAATAAATTAATATGACGCGCTATTGATTTGCTGAAGGTAGATAATTAGATTTATTTTTCTTAAAAAGTGCAAAGGAGAAGTTATACGAGTATACTAAAATAATACGCGCCTGAATTTCTGTCTTCGTTCAAAATTTGCTGAATTAACACTTGTTTGTTTACTTTTCTGTTATCGTTCTTGCGATGATCCATTTCATCATGTAAATTCCAAGTCAATATCTGCTTTCCCTTTATTTTGACTAGGTAGTAGGTATACAACAATTCTAGTAAATTCAAGCGTAACATCTGAATTCGCACTCTAATCTGTTTACTAGGAACAGAGCCTCACTCCATAGCTTCACTCAAATAACTCAATAATTTATTATATTTTCTTTTCCGACATCCGTAATTTTCTTATAAATAAGATTGTGATATCAAAAAAAGGTATTACCGACAAAAGATATTTATTACTGCACTACGTCTCCACTAGATTTAAAGCAAGGAAAGTAATAAAATAAATGCATCTGCAGCTTAAACATATACGGTGTCTGTCCTTTCATTTTAGTACATGTACGCGTAGATTTAATATATTAAAACTAGCTGGAATATTCTGAAAAATCTGTTACTAGCCTAATTTTTATGATTTCGTTCAGTTTGAAGATGCTTAGCCTAGGTATTTAAATCTTAAGTTTCAGTTTTTTTTTTGTTTTTGCGAAATACTAATATTAAATTGTATGTTCGTAAGATGATGGATACACATGGAATTTATCATAAAATAAAATAAGTAAATCTTATTAGACACAGAAGTATGCCAAACGGCGGACTTCACCCTCAACTATCATATCTGATAAGTCTTTATATATATTACCTATACCTATTACCCATATGTATTTATTTCACAGATAATTCCTTTTCTATAAAGAAGTCGTTCGCAACTTACGTAAAAGTTACTCTGATGATAAAAATCACAGAACCATAACGGACTACACCAAAGTTCCCCTTTCATCTTTATAAGAAATTTCTATACAATCATTAATCATCGCAACAGTTCCCTCGACACTGTGACTTACTTAAAGTTTTCCTTTGGTTCACCCTTCATTGGAAAGCTCTGTGGAAAAGAGTATGAACATTATTACTATTACCCGAGCTGTAAATATCTTAATGGAATGAGACATTATTGGCTGGAAACATAAACCAGGGACTTTGCACAACGAAACAACATAAATAATATGTACATTTTCATTTCATTTCCTTAGCAGCCATTATAAACGATTCATAAGAAAAATCAAACATTGTTTTCAGTATTTCAATAATAGTTACAGCTAGGCATCATTTTATTTTTTCAAGTTTTTAATATTTCATTTTTTCATTTCATTTCATTTATTTAATATCCACAAAATATATAACAAAGTAAAAAAATATAAGTAAGAAACAAGTATTGGATTTTATTGCCCCACTAGGCGAAAGCCTGTTCTGGGGCAATACTAACTACAATATAGTTCAAGGCTACATGTATGGAAAAAATAACAAAAACACTGGAGAACAAGCAATATAAATGATTCAAGAATGTTGTAGGCTGATTAACTTACCTATTATTGTTTACACTTCACATTTTGCCTCAGCAGACACAAGACAGAGAGGCAAAATAAATTATTCTCTAAAATATTATACCTAATGCATAATTATTATAAGTAGACAATATTCTGACGATTCTTAGCAACCTGCGATTATACTATCTATCATCAAATCTAATTAAAGGCTTCTTCGAGAAAGACGCTTCCTCGATTATACAAAATATTCTACAGTTGTGAGTATAATTTATGTTCACACCGCAATATTAGATAACTTCTTGGTATTCCTTATTATTTATCACCGTCAAATTCAAAAACAACACCAAGTGTTTATGAACGTTTCGAAATTGTAATATCTACAAAGGGTTGTAATAAAATTATTAGACGTTGCCTTTATGTAATTAGTTATGTAGGTGTAGGTAGCTCAGTAGCTGCTAGGAGCTAATTGAGAAGATTTACATCAAACAGAACGAGAGGGAGACAATTTCAATTGGAAAACCTCTTTCTGTTTATCCGTAGGAACGTAAGCTTTGTTATTCTAATATTAATTAAATTGTCAAATTGAAATTAGTACCCAACTATTCAATTAATTATTTCTAAGAGCCATACCTATATCCATAATGCTTTATTATTATACCGATACTATGTGGATGTGGCTTGGTAATAATGTTATCATCATTGGTTACCGAGCCAGCTTAAGTGTACAGTTATGGTATAGGTAGAATAATGAGTGTTTTTTTTTTCTACAGGTTGGCTCCACACATTGGCTGATCGTCTAAAGGTCTCAGTATACAACGTCTCCAACACTGAGAGTTACATCACAGCCCTTTACTTCACATGCTCCAGCCTCACAAGTGTCGGCTTTGGAAATGTTTCAGCCAATACTACTACTGAGAAAGTGTTCAGCATCTGCACGATGCTTATTGGAGGTAAGTCATATCATTTATTTCTACGTAGGTACAGTGTGATAATGAATGGAGAAGAAGTTGTTGAAAGATGGAAAGAATACTTCGAAGAATTGTATGAAAGTGGTACTAGTACAAACCAGACGAATGTAGCAGATAGTATGAATGTAAATATTGCTGAGGACGAGGAAATACGTATGAATGAAGTTGTGCTTGCATTGAAAAAAGCAAAGAATGGTAAAGCTGCGGGACATGACTGTGTGGCCATAGAGTTCATCAAGCAAGGTGGCCCGAAGATTCTCGAGTGGTGCCTGAGGCTCTTCAACTTGTGCTGGGAGAGTGGCTGCACTCCTGAGGATTGGAGGAGGGCAGTCATCTGCCCTTTGTACAAGGGGAAAGGCTCAAGGTTGGAATGCGGCAGTTATCGGGCTATCAGTTTGCTGAGCTCTGTGGGCAAACTGTATGGAAAGGTATTGATTGAAAGAGTAAGAAAAGTGACTGAAAGTAAAGTATGGGATGTGCAGGGTGCTTTCATGAGTGGCAGGGGGTGCACCGATCAGATCTTCTCCCTACGGATGGTCGTGGAGAAGCTTCTGGCTAAACACCAGAGGCTCTTCTGCGCGTTCGTGGATCTGGAGAAGGCATACGATCGTGTGGACCGAGAAAGACTGTGGCGTGTACTGTCGGAATATGGGGTGAGCGACCGACTGATTGGCGCAATCGCGTCTCTATATACGGAGAGCTCTGCTTGTGTCAGGGTGAATGCTGCGTTGTCGCAGTGGTTCACTCTCACAAAAGGGGTTAAACAGGGTTGCGTCATGTCGCCTTGGTTGTTCAACCTGTTCTTCGACTACTGCATGCGTCCTCTGAATGAGCTGAATGTTGGTGTGGACCTAAATGGAGTGAAAGTATGTGCGTTAATGTTTGCAGATGATTTAGTGTTGATGGCTGATGATGAATGTGAGTTACAACGGATAGTATCCTGTGTGTACGAAAGCTGCGATATGAATGGTATGAAAATGAATGTAAATAAAACGAAAGTATTAGTGTTCGAAAGAGAGGAAATAAGGACAAATTGTGTGATAAAGGTTGGTAATGACTGTCTGGAGCAAGTGGATGAGTATGTATATCTGGGAAGTTTGTTTACTAGAGATGGACGCTGTGATGGAGACATTGAAAGAAGGAAGCTGGCCGGTACTAGGACGAATGGTGCGCTCGGTCCGATTGTTAGTAGTAGCAATGTGTCTATGAAAGCAAAAGTGCTAGTGCACAATGCTGTCTTGGTGCCGACCCTGATGTATGCTAGTGAGACGTGGACGTGGATGAAGAAGGATGAATCAGGGTTGAATGCAGTAGAAATGAGGTCATTAAGAAGAATGTGCGGGAAAACGCTGAGAGATAAGATAAGGAATGAGGTTATTAGGGAAATGAGTGACTGCAAGACTGGTGTAGTGACAAGAATGAAAGTAAACAAACTAAGATGGTTTGGGCATGTTGAGAGAATGAATGATGACAGGATGACAAAAAAGATATATCTGAATGAGCGAAGAGGGGTGAGAAAGCGCGGCCGTCCGAGACTGACCTGGTCCGATCATGTCGACCAGATCCTCAAGGATGGACGCGTTTTGAGTAAAAGGAATCGGAGAGCGTGTATGACTAATTGCATGAATGTGACGGAAGCTAGGAGTGTGTGTAGGGATAGGGCTGTCTGGCGCTCTGTCCTCTCTGCCTACCCTGCAAGGGATGTGGCGTGAGGGTATAGATAGATAGATAGATAGACAGTGTGATAAGTCTGTTTTCTCTTTAGTTTATTAACGCCTGAGTAGCCATCACTTACAATTTTTAAGAATATAATAAGTAATTTAAAGAACCAAAGACATCCAGCATCCATAAAAAACAATAACTTTCCACAATGTGTTGGTATTTATGTAGTTGGTTACTTAATATTACCTCGTACCTCGTTGAAAAATCATTTTAGTCTGTCGGCTAAATGCTGGATTTAATAATTTACATTCACTTCAGTATTGAACTGACTAGGAATATCATAAACTGTTTATTGTGCTTGAATTATATGAATATCTTGTTTCGTGCTATGTCTCTGACGAAATTATAACGAAGCCCTTTACACTTTTCAGTGATTAATACCTATCTGCTGTACCTATACATATTCCATTTAATTAGTATACGAGGTCTAATTATGTAAAACTGACGAGTCCAAGTGCCCGATATAGGGTCAAATGATCTAGAAATCATTAACTTATTAAAATGTAGGCAAGATTTTATAAGTATTCTTTTGACAAGAACAGACACATTCTGTAAGTTATTGAATTTATAGGTATTCCGTAATTTAAATTTAAATTAAAGGAGCCTTTGATCAACGAAGTCTGTACAAGTAGTCAGTTTAAAATTCTAGAAAGGCGTACATTATACACTTGCATTGAAAATATGTTGTAGCTAATATTTTTTTGCATTGTATTTAATCCGGTGAAATTAAACACAAAGCGGTCTCTCGATGGAAAGTTGTGGGGTAGTAGGGATTTCTTTCATTCTATACGTTTTTTGGGATGCTGAATCCGAATCCGAGGTTTGCCAACAAAATTTCGATACGGAACATGGCGAAAAATACAAAAAATGGCGAAAATATTCGTTTTCTGGCGATTTCTTTATAAGAACTCGAAAACTGACAACTTTCTTAAGTTATTTTTCTACGCAAAATGAAAGTACGTAAAATTTACTAGAAAATTTCCGTATAAAATTTTTCTCTAAAATAAATAGGAACGGAGCTGTCAAGGTCCAAAAAATGGCCAAATCTTCTTATTGTTTTACATTATGAGAATCGAAAATGTATTGAAAAAGTTTACCTTGTTGCCTTCATAAGCAAATTTCGACAATTATTCTTTAAATTCATGAGTCATATTTTACCTCGTTGGAATCAGAAAACACAAAGAAAGCTATAAAAGACATTTTTATTTAAAAATACCGTGAAATATTTGAGCTAGACATGTTTAAATAATTTTATTTAAAAATATAGTAATTTGTTTGGGCTAATAATGTTTAAACCTTTTTAGCTTAAACATTTCACTATATTTTTAAATAAAATTTATCCTGAAATCTTTCTCCATATTTACTGATTCCAACGAGGTAAAATGTGTATCATAAATCTGAAGAATAATTGTCAAAAGTTGGTGATAATTCGAACAAGGTGACCTATTCTCCATACATTTTCCATTTTCACAATTTAAAATAACAAGAAAATTTGGCCAATTTTTGGAGCTTGATAGCTCCGCTGCTAGTTATTTTAGAAAAAAAAAATATACACCAAATTTGTAGTAAATTTAATGTGCTTTCATTCTGCTAAAAAGATGACCCACAAAAAGTTGATGGTTTTTATGTTCAAATCCAGAATTCGCCAGGAAATGTAAATATTCGCCATTTTACCAATTTTTCGCCATGTTCCGTCACGAAATTTTGTTGGCAAACCTCGGATTCGGATTCAGCACCCCAAAATACGTATAGAATGAAAGAAAAACAGACTACCCCACAACTTTCCATCGAGAAATCTAAAAGCACCGTATTAATTTCAATTTAAACAGAATAGAGATGTTAATTTGTCAAAAAAACATTTGATTTTAGATTTTCCATACAACATTGTCGAGTTTATGCAGGTGTCTTATGTATATTGTTTCAATTTATAAGGAGGCGACGTGTGTTTTGATAAAATTCATACATTCACCGTGTTGTCCATCTGTAGCCAAAACATGACGTACTTTGGCTGCAATACAAAGAACGATTTAGATGGGATGCATTGAACGTAAACCAAAACACACTCGTAACTTTTCAGCCATCAAGTAATGAATATTGTTTACAATACCATCTGCATCTGCAACGAAAAAACATACTTTAAAATTAATTGTAAATATCACTTTTCTTGAACAGCAAATGCTGTCAACAAACTCTCATGCACAAACGTGTAAAATGATATTTTCACTTTGGTTCATTTCATGAGGTTGGTCGCAATTCTTTAAGTACATATTGTGTATTTTCCTATAGTAGAATAGCAGCTAAAAAGTATTTTTCTTGATTTTGTATACCCACTACTGAGATATCCAACACGTACAATTCCAGCTCTGATGCACGCCGTTGTGTTTGGTAACGTGACAGCCATCATACAGAGAATGTACTCCAGGAGATCTCTCTACCAGAGCAAATGGAGAGACCTCAAAGATTTCCTCACCCTACACCAAATCCCAAAGGAGTTAAAGAGAAGGATGCAGGACTATTTTCAAACCATGTGGTCCCTCAACCATGGCATCGACATGCATGAGGTGAGTTATGTAAGATCCTTTTATAACATTTTTTCTATTCGTGTACTCTATCCCCTAATTCTAAACTATTTTAGAATGTGAGTTTTGTACCCTTTGATTCGTACCTATATTATTTTATTATTTTTCGTTTGTTAATAATTACGATTAGTATTGTTTTCGATTTTGTGTGTAGATGCAGGTGTATTATACGTAGATTGCTATATACGTGTATGTTGCCAATGGCATACAATCAATGATAGCTGTACATATAATACACGCTGATATTAACATTTAACACTAGTATATACATACTTCTTTCCTTTTTCTCTATTAGCCATTTTATTTTGTGCTAAACTTTAGTTTCTTGATAAACTCGCATAAAGAAATTAACTTCAATAGATAAAGCAGTCATTTGGTTACAAAAGCAATTTTGGAACTTTTAAGAAAGAGCAACGCGTATTGAATACCTAATTAAATGGTGTAGTTTTATCTTTCTAGTTTAAGGTTAGGCAAAACCGTCATAAGGAAATGTTTGAGTCTAAAAATAATGGATACTCAAGATCTTGTACAATTTAATGTCAGTTTATGCGCGTAGTTTTTTTCTCTAACATTCATGATAGAAAATTTTTGAATTAGGAACACCTACACAAATAAGATGTTGCGACCCCTCCTTAGCCACCGCGCAAAAATTTATCTTTTGTGGTATGTTAGATGAAATTGACAAATGTGTTTCTATCGAAATGTATGTTGGGTGAAAGAAAATAAACTCTACCTTGAATGAATATATTTTGTAGGCACTACACGTAAGCAATGAATAATATAAGTGAAGTGCCCAATATGTTTCCCGAGCTCTATCTCTCATAACCTCATTTTAATACACACGACTTTAGATAGTCGACTTATAAGTTGTACTAGGTTTTAATTGACATACCTAATGTGCGTTAAATTATATTTAGATAACGTTCAACTTTAAAATCATTGTAAAAGTCCACCTATATGTGGAGACAAATAAACATATGGCGATCTATTAATTACTTTTCTTTCTAGAACCGTACTTGTTGTATTTAATGTCGTAGCTGTACAATTTTAATAAATAGACTATTAATTAAAATGTCCTCTTCTGTCTTGAATAATTACATTCTTGTCGTGCACTTCTCTTTAATTTACGTAATACCAAGTTGTAGAATATATACTTACTCCAGAATGCTGGACTATATATTGTCTGTGATATTTACGTATCTTCTTCTATAATTTCCAACTTAACGGTTCTGCCATGGAGTTCACTGTATAGAGTGTAGTACCTACATACAATCGTTTTCTTTTGCAATGCAGTACCAGTACCTACTTATGTTGAAGTTTAATCAAAGAATTTTACAATTTCAAGAATTTATTTTATGTGCCCTTTAAGTTTTTTAAAACATATTAAGCTCCACACATCACATTTTTCTCTTCAGATTTAAAAAAAGAGTTTTATTCACAAACATGAGTACCTAGGTAATTTTGTGTTTAGGGAAATGTCTAATATTTATATTCTTTTTAAGACGCTGAAAGAATTTCCCGAAGAGCTGCGCGGTGACGTCTCAATGCATCTTCACCGAGAGATACTTCAACTGCCCATATTCGAAGCAGCTTCTCAAGGGTGTCTCAAGCTTCTCTCGCTGCACATCCGTGCCAACTTTTGTGCTCCGGGAGAGTATCTAGTTCACAAGGGTGATGCTCTCTCCTATATCTACTACATCTGCAACGGATCCATGGAAGTCATGCAGAACGATATGGTTGTGGCTATTTTAGGTGAGTTTTATTGCTTACTTCTGATATCTAACAGGTACAACTCCGGGATTTTTTTAGCTTTCTAGATACCTGATCAATGCTACATCTTTAGCACTTCTGTATTGGCTATGAAATGAAATACTCTTGTTGTACATTGCACAATTAATATGTCAAAAGACGGGCCAGCCAATCAGCCAACAGAGATGTTGGATATTTATTTGTTTATTAGTTGAAGTTTATGGAATTTATGAACAATGCTTTTTTTAAAGTATGTATGCTATCTGCCTCTAGGCTTAATAACATGTCATATCAAAGCTAACTTTCCTCCATTCGTCCATCCAATATAATTCCATAGCAAATTAAGGGTGTTGTGTCGAGAAGAAAACAATGCGAATAAGAATGTGAGTGGGATGAGGAGGTGGTGACTTTGAAAGAAAGCAAATAAAAGAAAAGTTTTTCGTAATAAAAATATATATATGATGTAAACATTACTTCAAATACTCGTACTGTTCCATTTTTCTCAAACTGGAGTACAAGTTGACCTCCGATGATGTACGAGAAATACCTATAATATATATTTTTTTAAGTATTATCGTTAAAACTTTTAGCCATCTTTGTAATATTGTATTAAATATACTATCACATTTATTGGTCTGTAAATTTTTTTATATACGATAGTTAACGAAACTACTTGTGTGCTCAGAACCTTCTATGTAATATTAGGTAAATATAGCCTCTACATAAATAATATGAAATTCATTTTTTAGTTATTTAACTTACATTTGATTCAATGGGTTTATTGATGAATTTCTCTGCTTTGAAAAGAAATCACTTAAGTTAGCAAAAGGCACTCCCGAGGAAAGATCGCTATAAATTAGCTACACAGGTTCTCATTACTGTTAATTGATAGTATGCATGGCGAGCTGTTAGCAATCCGTTCCAGCTAACCAAATAGTTACTTTAAATACACTATCAAAATAAAAATGTGAAATTTATAAATTTTATTGAAAATTCACCTATAACATACTATCAACTGAATCATTTAGCGAATAAGACAAACGAACGGCGCATACAGTACCCCAATCGCACGTGGTACTCGCTGTCCAACGGATTTTTTTTTATATTGAGAATCACCGAAAAGCCGTTAATGTGAAATAATGATAGTTATTACTTGCCTACATTTATTTCAACCCTAGAGTGAATGTATTTTCCCGTAGGAATACATTAACCCTTTATTTCACCTGGAAATGTAATCACTTTTTAATACATCACGGTAGGTGATAAGAAAGCAAATACGCATTAGAACTCACTGGGGAATGTTTTTTATTTTATTTTATCTTGATGATATCGTTTCCCCATTTCAAAACGGAAATAAGAGGGTGGTATATGTACGACTAGCAGATATAATATATTTTTACAAATGACTCTCCCACTCTACCTGAATACCAGGTCAGCGAATAAATAAAATAAATATATAAGAATATTTACCTTCACGAAAATAATTTGTAGGTATATTTTGGTTTAGTTATTTGTGTTGATTGAAAGAAATTCGTTTTACAATAATAAGTCCCATCGTTGTCTCCATTTTTTTATATTTTACCAACATTTTCTTTTCTTTCAAATTCATCTCATATTAGTGCATTGCATGTATCTTGCTGTCCCGTACGAAACGTGTTTTCGGAAATACATAAGTATAACAAAATATTTAATAATTAGGAAAATAGTAAAAGTCTAGTTATTAAAAGACTCACCATCCTTAGTATATTTATATGTATATCGTGTGGCATTGGAGAGATTAGAGTCAGAGATTAAGATCGTGAGAGCTCAGGTATTGAAGAGCCTCAGGAGGCAAGTTGTGAATGTCTTCCATCGTGCCACTAAACCTAGTGAGCCGAGATTCCTGTTATAGGCAGTCGTGAGAACATATACCTACGTACAAATACCGTACAGGTATCGTTTGAAAATATAATGCACACTCACATAGAGATATTAAATAGTTACCCCCATGTTGTGGATTACTTTAGTATTCATTAAACTTATAATAATGTTCTCGAGAGTCTAGACGGTTAAATGTCATTCTGAAATTTTGCCATTTACCACGCAACGTCTCCATATTGTGAGAAAATCTTATGGAAGATCGCAATGAACTCATAAATCTTAATGACCATACTTCTCATTGGAGATGGAATCACACCTGTTTTCTATCGAACTGCTATTACAAAACTTTTGTAATACAGCAACTTTATATAAGGTTTTAGTATAGGTAATTTTTATAATATATCTGTACAAAATACTGTGAAAGTAGGTCAGATCAGATACTATAGATAGAGAAGGAATAGTAAATACCTGTATGTAGGTATATGGAATTCTACACAAGGAAAATGCGTACTACGTGGAAGGCAATCAGAGAAGAGAATGCGTGCGTTATGAACTACTCGAGCGCGTTGTTTATGTAGTTATGTTAATTTTAGCAAACACTAGATATCATACTGAGCCCTTAATTCGAATTCGATTTCAATAGGGTTATAAACTGATAGGCATCGCATGATAGGGTAATTGAGTGTAGGTATACCTATTACCTACATAGCACTACATACTACATAGACAATGAACATTACTTCACCTCATATAAGTATACCACCTGACACCTACACGAAAGCTTTAGAGAGAGAGTTTTATCCAAGACTTTTCTACTGGACCATTTAAGGGGGTAACGATCGTACGAAAATCTTGAATCTCTTGTTGTAAGGAACGCATTACAAAAGCTAATTGAGTGCCAAGTTTCCCATACATCACGATATAATATTCCTGCACTACTGTAGGGATATACTGCACTGCCTATCCTGAATTTATAATAATAATTATATTAATTAAATATACCTATCATCAAAATTTCTGAACGTAAATTAAGTCACACTTTCAAACGAGACCTAAACTGAAGGGTATAGGTACCTAAAGAATTTTATGCTGATTAACTCTTATTCATACTTTTCTTTGCAGTGTCTATGGTGCCTACCGCACAGAGTTTAAATATGATTCCGTTCTTTTTATAAAATTGTAAAGGTGAAAGGAACGGCTTTAGAAATCCGACGATAACGCTGCTGAATAGAGAGAAAATTAAAAAAAACGTCAGCTTCAATAAAAATATTTAAAGGTGTAAAAACGTGAAATGTTTTCAAGTAATATGTATATTATGTTTGTAAGATACTCATTAGTGTAGCGTTATAAAACGAAACTGTTATATTATAATGCCTATAATTAAACCACTACTTATTATAAGCGCTAATGTATTTTCACGTCATTCTGTCATAGAATTTCGCTACTTATTTGACGATAAAAGGAAAACGGCAGTTTTGTAAATATTATATATTTTTACTTATGTAGGTACTAAAGTCGTATGAAAAAAATGGTGTTTCAAAGTTTTGTTTTACTTGATGTATCTAATAATGAAAAATTCTTCACTATTTCTGAATATGCTGGGATTCCCAAAACAATTCATAAAAATTACCTGACCTAAAATACCTATTCAAAGTATTATTTTCTTAATAATTGTGTAATGATGCTGCGCTATTACCTACATAATTACCTACTCCTAAGTTACCTAAGTACAAATTGCTTAAGAGTGTTTTGTTTGTATAATGTTAAAATAAACTTTGCTTATTTCTAAGATTGCTAAGCTAAAAGAGGTGATAGGTTGGTGCCTAATATTACCATTTCCCTACATTCAGGAGATTAGAAATATAAGAAGTATATTAACAATTTCCACGTAGTTTCGTCAGCACGTCCTGCCATTTAAATGTCGCATTCAAAATGACGTCATACGAGTATAATATTAGATCTGTCCAATTTGCAGGGAAATCTAATGTACGAGTATAATGTAGGAACAGAAATACAGTGACAATGAAAATATGAATTCAAAATTACAAACATTTCGTACAATAAATATTCAAATAGCGCGTATACTCGTAAAGTTTATTTACCGCGCACTTATTATACTATTTATGACCAGGTTGTAAAATGAGAGTACCTGCCTGCCTACATATCCCTGGTCGTGGATCGCAATACTATTTACATATCCTAGTTGCCTAATATTTTATCATAAACCTCCATCTCTTCACAAAACACCTGTATCGCGTGTCAGGAGGCGATATACAGGATGATTCCGCCTGAACACCCGTACCAGGCACTTTCCTTGAAAACCATGAGGTTTCCGAAGCTGTAAAATAATCACAACCCGTGTGTAGAATCATATGGTGACTTCTGGCACTCTAAACCAGCCGGAAGTACCCGTATCCTTATTCAATGGCCAGGTATTGATATATAGATAATTACTATAGTAGGTAATAATAAATTAATGTGAGCCCAAACTTCAACATCTGTTCAAATATTGTCATACACTCACAGTCGCAGTACGTATTTATAAGTACATATAAATTTACTTTTATACCTACCTACGTTTGTATTAATTATTCATGATGTATGTACATAATAGATATGTATCATTAGGTACCTCTATTATTACAGGCTAGTGGACAACATTAGATAATTATTCCGAACTTGAAGATGTAAATAAATATATGTTTATTACCTTCAAAGGAAATGTGAAAAGAAAAATGTAAGGCATGCGTCTCGTGAAATTATCGTCTGAATCAAAAATGAAATTAAAATTAGTAATACTTAGGACGTAATAATACATTTAATATGGATGAACCAGATAATCTGGGCTGTGCTACTGTCATAAAAACAGCACAATTTTTCTAATAGATAACACTATAACACAAAGAAAATTACGCCTGTTTTTGAAATGACATAGATATTTACTCCTGACGCACTGCAATCTCTATATCACGGAAAATGTCTGTTTTACGATCTACTATTCCTCTCCTACCTTCTCCACAACACAATGTTGATAAAGCTCAGAGTTGAACAATATTACATTCCATTCCATGCCATAAAGAGTGTGACATAATTTGCTACAAATCTCCGAGTTTACGATGGCTTTCCTAATTAATTAACCCTCCCAATTACATTCATCACTAGGATGTATTTGCCGAGTTATTTCCTATAGAACGTTAAAGATAATAAAGAGAATAAATTACACAGGTAATTAGGTTTCCCTTTCATTACACCAAATCAAAATATTATGTAATCAATCAATACCCAACATCTAATAGATATTTATATATCATTCTTACTATTTACTAATATGAGGCACATGAATATAAAACAATCCCTTCCATTCAAAATACATAATGTGATAGGATCGTGGCTTATGTTACACACCATTAGGTACATGACTGCATCGTATGTTTTTTTTTTTTAATTTTATGTTATTATAAACTGTCTGATATCATTTCTCCATAGAAGTCACAATGCCCAACATTGAATGAATTACTCATCATGGAAAAACAGCTGAACACCTTACAATATGTGATACGATGTTGTAGATTCGATTTTCAACGAAAAATTTATAATTCATGACAATATGACACTCCAAACAAAACTAATAATGGCCTTTTCAATTCCAGGAAAGGGTGATCTGGTAGGATGTGATATCAGCTCCCACTTGCAGTCGCACAATAATGCTAATGGACAAATGGGTGGGGGAGGAGGACAAGGAGGGGGAAATACATCAGACATTATTGTGAAATCTAGCAGTGATGTAAAGGTAATCACTGTAATCAGTAATACTAATTTATAGAATCAATCAGTTATGTGTAGGTATGTATACGTGTGTTTGTTATTTTATAAGCAGTATCAGACTGTCCATACGGGAGTTTGGAAGGATTCCCGGTGGGCCGGTGCCCTTGGGGGGCCATTTGGCACATTTGTGGTCTGCCTTTCAATATTTTCCTAGGGATCCCCCTCCCCCCGCTCAACGAAATTTTCTTGGTCAATGTCAATTTTCCTAGTGACCCCACCCCCATCGTGGGTCGAAAAAAGTGGGCCGCTTTGGACATCAAATTACCGGGCCGAATTTTCTTCCCAGTGCGGCCCTGTTTATAATAATAATAAAATAGTTTATTTTCCTTTTCATTTTTACAATAGGTGAGATTGGGATGGTAATCATACCTGCTATTATTTTCAGGCCCTCACATATTGTGATTTAAAGTGCATTCATATTGGTGGATTAGTAGAAGTCCTCAGATTATATCCGGAATATCAACAAGAGTTTTTGAATGACATCCAGCATGATCTTACGTACAACTTAAGGGAAGGATATGAAGCTGAGGTAAGTAGTCACACTTGTATAAATAATTTAAATGTATAGGTGTATTGAAATCTACATTTTTAAATAGAGTATGCATGTTGTACAATCTTAATAAGCAATAGTAGGTACTATTTAACACAAACTATATGCATACAAAAACACTGTTACTGCTGACACTACACTACCATAAAATTATTTACCTACACAAATAAAATATTGTAAATAGGTATGATTAAAATAACAACAATGTTACAGGTGCAGACATAAATATACAATAAAATTGTAGTGTAGTTGTAGTATAGTCTAGTACAGACAAAGTTAAAACATTACTTGATGTAGTATAAGACAAATAAAAATACTTACTTTCTTGGGACAGGTATTCCTGACTGAATATGAAAGCAGTCCTACTGGTGACTACGTTGCACCAAATATTCAAACCACAACAACAAATGATGTATGATGGTCTTGTTTATATTTTCTCTATAAAACCTGCCACTTTAACCTCCAACCATTGTGTTAAAAGTAGGAATATTAGTTCCCAAAACTGTAAATCACATTTTTTTCTATAGGTAATCCGACAATCCACCCATCTTAGCTAATGTAAAACATAATAGATTTCAAATTAGTCCTACACTTGCATGTAAGTTAGAGTGTTATATGTTCCCATCCATTTTAATTTAAAACAATGAACCCCGAATTAATGTCCCTGTCAATAATATTATGGCATTACGAGGTAATTCCCCAAATAGTTTGTCTTTTTGGAGTACTTATAATGATTTTGTGTATTTGGTAGTAAAATAAAATGTAAAAGAAGAAACATATAATGTGTCTATTGTTTTGCAGCAAGAGTCTGAAGGGAATGGCCTGCCTTCCTTAACTTTACCTTCAATATCCGAGGATGATGAGAATGCTCCAGAAGAACACACTACTGCACTCTCTCCTGCAAAGAAATCTCCTTTGCATGCACTTTCAAACAGTCCTAGACATCCCAAATTGGGCTCCAGGTAAGAAAAGAATATTATTATCTGTAAATAATTACGATTGACCGACACACAATATGCATGAAAATTATTAAATTCTTTCAGAATTGAAGAGTTAAGAGGTAGAACAAGATCAGGCACAGCCCCTTCAAATGTAACGAGTCACAGAGAACTGAGGGAGCGAGTGGAGAGACAGAGATCTGTGGTGGTTCCTCTACCACCAGGGGATGATTCTTTGGAAGGATTAAATTTAGAAGTACATAACACCAGATCTTCTGTGGAGAGATTAGATACACAAGTCTCCAGTTTACATCATGATGTAGCGGCACTCAGTATGGAAGTGGGTATATTTATATTCAAAATTTTAACTTTTATTTGCTGGACATACCTTTGTTCAAAATGCTATATTTATTTCAGGTAAGAAATGCTATTCAAGCATTGCAAGAAATGACAACACCGATGCATTGGCATGCAGCTCATTCCAATCCTAATCTACAATGGACTCATGGAATCGCAAATTCTTCTGTTGGTGCTCCATTAGCGAGAAGTTCCTCGCATCCTCCAGAAATGTTTTGCTGGGTTGATGAACATACGGGTATTCAAGAAACAAGACATCGATCTACGAGATCAACACAAACAGACAATGATGAGATGTACTTATTACCCGCAGTCACACAATACATTTCTGAGAATCCAACAACAGTGATGCTTCTCTTAGGAATAGATCCTGTTGATTTTGCGGCGATACACGAGGATCATAGTAGAGAATTATGTAGTGTGATAGAATTGGACAATGACATTAAACCTTTGAGTACAATACAAGAAACATCGAGTGTACAAGCCTCATCCGAAGACGTATCCAGTAGTTTTACACCTACACAAAAATTAAGTTTAGAGAAATTAGAAAAGGGGGATAGTGATTCCAAAAAGAAATTAAACGATTTTAGGAGGGAAAATTCACGAGACAAAAGGAGTAGTAGTTTCAAAAGACACAGATTCTCCGCAGGTGATTTAGATAGTGAATCAGAAAAATTACTTCCAAATAAGTCAACCATTCCCTCAACACGTAGTCTTAAATTTCATCCATCGGAAAGTTGAAACTTTATTAACAGTTTATTTAAAGACTAAATCACTCATTGATGTACATACATACGTCATTTATATAATTATACACTACATTTTCACTTTGAACTATTGATTTCAAAAGTCCTTGAAACCTAATCACTCATATGCACACATCATTAATTATAATATTTTATTTAAAATAGTACACCGTATTTTATTGCAAATGCAGTCCCATTAAATATCCCCATTGAAAGAAATGGTATGATGTCTCATGCAGTAGAATAGGAGTTTCATAATATGTAATAATTTTTATGTGTAGGTATTATAAAAACCAAACTGCTGGTGAAATGATTCAATGGATACAATCTGGTTATTTAGAGCCGATATTCATTAGCCGGGCTTGCTACGAGTTGCCTTTATAAGCGAGTATCTCCCAATAGTATTAATGTTTTGAAGCAATATTTTGTGTATAATCACGACAACAAATGCTACTCGTAGGATGTCCGACTCTCAGAAGATTTATATATAGTCTTATTATAATGTCAATTACAGCTAAATGTTATTAATAATTGTGAAAAAATCACTTTCTTTCACAACAATAAATCATTTATCTATTTAAGAAATGTTGTTACTAAAATAAATCATTTATGTATAACCTCGCACTCGGCAGGTTACAATAAAAATGCTGTGGTGACAATTGAATTTTTCTGTAACTGATAAGTACAATTACATAATCAAGTATTAATGTGTTACTTTGAATTTTTATCATAAAGATTTTTAATAGGTATCACTTCCAACATGTAAATCCAACAGTGAAAAACGTGTAAAAAAAAATCTTGTCTTTCAAAGTCTTGCCTTACGTTTCAAGTGGGTTCAATGTATTCTCAGTAATCAGTATGATAATGAAATAATCACTTGAAATATTTATTATTTTGCAATACATTCCTCCTTCACTTTAATATTCTCACTTTGTCTATAAAATAACTTTTCAATCACCTGTAAAAAAAATATTGTCGGAAAAACGAGTAGTAACTGACGACTTGAGCTCTCTATTATTGCATTCCAAGAAGGTCCTTCTCTAATTCTGTGATAGGAAATTGTTGAAATACTGGAACCTGAGTTTTGGCAAATAGTCTATATGCCTTAGAGTCATTAGTGCACTATCCTAGGTAATCAGTTTTCTGTCAATTAATGTCGAGGAAAATCAAATGTAGTTAAATTTCCCGGATGTTTCCTAGGTGATTGCTTAATTGCCATGTATAGTTTCACCCTTTTCTATTTACCCCATCCATGTAATTTCCTTTTAATCCCAAAACAGCTAGAAAAGCAATGGTCATATTATCTAGAATTCTAAATATATAATCTCACATGGTGCTGTTATCTAATGAAATAGTAACGAAATCGTTAAAACCGTGAAAAAATTACCTCAATACCTTGAATGCCCCTCATATATCTGTCAACTCCTTTGAGATAAGCTGCGTGTCTTAATGCAACGAGAACAACTTACAAAGATTTACCAAGGTTTCTAAGGCCACATATCAACAGCCCTTCGTTATTCACTTAATATTCCTTTCACCTATTTCAACATACTGACTACCATGTGCACCTCATGTGCCTGTAGGGAACATAAAATCTAAAACTTCACCAATCAAAACAATTTCGTAAAATGTTGTTTTAACCTACTATATCCCAATAAATATTATTTAGAATTAGTATTTTCCTGTGAAAAGACTTCAATAAATTTAATTACAGTATCATTGTTATGTATTCATGTTAAATATTTATTACACAATTGTTATTTATTTGTTTGTATATATTACGTATGAAATGAATATAATTTTATTTATTGTATAAAATTATTTAAGACATTTAATGTATGCTTCTAAACATTTGATATAATAATATATAATAACATAATACTAAGCAATAAAAAAAGATTCGATAAACAATAAGATCTTAATATTATATTTAATGATAAAATTATAAAACAATAAAAGTATAAAAATAAACCAAGAATATAGAAATAAATATCACATGCACATGATTCATTTAACGACACAGAATCTCTAAATCATTTAACAGTACTACTATTTTTACTTCTTCTTTTCCACAAACAATAAAATTAATTTGAATTAAGGATAGGTAAGAGGCTATATTATTATCAAATGTTTAGAAGTTCGTTTCACTAAATAATGTTAAGAAAATGTTAAATCAAAATGCAATTCTTCTAGTCATTTATTGTACATAATGTAATAAGGCAAACTTTTGATAATATGGAATAATAAAGTCGCTGGGCGATGAGCATATCATTGTGATGTTAAAGTGTAGTGCCTCTGACAACTCCTAATGCCTGAAAGGTCAATGTGAATGAAATATGGGGAGTTTTCAATTATTATTATATTACAATAGTACTTATAAATACGTTGAATGTTAGCACATCAAATAAAATCAATGTTGATCTACAAAAATATCATTTCATTTCACCTTCCACCAGACATTCACTGTTCAACACTAGGGTAAAAATCTGTATCTTTTCATATGAATTTTCATAACTTTATTCTTTTGTCTCAAAGAAAATCTCTTCATGGAGGGAGAAAATTCTTCACATTTCATAAACTATGTGGAGCTTCTTGAGATGATGCCACATGTGGAGAGCATGCCATCCCTTAGGAATAAGAAAACAACATAAAAAGAAACTTCCAAGGTGACACAGTAACCACTGAAAATAATTTCCAACATGTTTTTTTTATTAAATAATGCAGTGGTGTACAACCACTTATCATCTTACATAATCACATAAATCATCAACTTACTTTAAAATATTACAGCCTGAATCAGTCATCTGACAATATAATTAATTTGTAAATTATAATTCTACCAAAAAAGTCTGAACTAGAATTAAAATTGAGAACTATTTGTTTGGCAGTGTAAGGCTGAGACAATGTAAATGTTTGTAATGAATTGATATCCTCTGGATAAAATGGTTCAGTTATTTTCTTCTCCGTGTCATTTTCTGTGATAACTGCTTCACAATCTTGTCCAACGAAACCACCCTGGAAAAAAAAAACAAATAAAAACTTATTATGTTGTAGCCTGCCAGTGAGCATTAACACCTTTGATAGTACATCTTAAAATTTAAGTAAAAACTGTATTTAATACAGTCTAGTTAATCTGAAAGCACAAAAACAAATGTATGTACACTCAGTTTTAAATTAAATAGGCTCCAAAAATGAAAAATTGTTCAAATGGAATGAATTGGTGCAGTCCGTAAGGTGAAGACCGCTCCAGAAACGCTAACAATGATTTTTCAGGGGAGACACTAAGTTTGATTTGCACCTTTGTGGGAAGATATGGAAAACATAAAATATTTCAACCAAAAATAACTTCCTTTTGGAGTTCCACTAAATATTTACCTGAAACTGTATTTGAAAAGATGAAATTCTCTCTGGAATGTGTAATTGCACTTGAATCCTCTGAGGAGAGCCTTGCTCTGAACACCAGCAAGTCTCTTCTTTGCCATCAAACATAAAGGCTTTGCCATACTGTGTTACATCTTTGTTTAGAACCGTACTCACTCTAAAAATGTATTAAAAATTTAATCGCATGATGCATACTTTTTATAAATTTTCCTAGTTCACTTCAATAGGTAAGAAAATTGTTTCCTTACAAAATATGCCCGGAAAAATAATGCCTCAGTTGATTTTTTTGTTAGATAAATTTATGAGCCGTGTTTTCTTTCTATAGCAGAAATATAACTCATCTGGTTATATTTAACGAGGGAGGTGACTATGTAAGTAGCGCCGCAGGCAAATTTTTTGCTATAAGACATAAATACGCATGTACCTGATGTCGACATTAAAAAGTTGTCTGTAAATTTTGTTTAGTTTTCTTGAAATAAAAAAAGGACTGTCATATATAGGGTTGCCACCTTTGTAAGAGCGTAGGCCCGGAGATTTGTAATAATGTGGAATAATAGTTGACTTTTTTTTTTTTTTAGTCATGACAAAAATTTCCCACCCGGAGATACACTATGCTAACCCGGAGCCCGGAGAACGCCACTCAAACCCATAGACTCCGGGTCAAACCCGGAGAGGTGACAACCCTAGTCATATATACAGAATATGCGAAACCAGGAGAACCTTAACTGGCGCCTCAGGCAACTATTTTTTTAACGAAAGAATTGTAAAATAATGGATTTTCTCTCTCAAAAATAATAGATCTTTGGAAATCACTTCATTGAGCAATTAATATTAAGAAATGCTTGAGTGGACAAATGACTCTCCGACCTGGGACACTGAGACACTGACCTCAAAACCAGGACTTGTCTCAGTGTGCTGGGACGTATAGCAGCCCTATGGTAGGTAATGTTTATAAAAAACCTCAAGAGTAATAATTATAGTAATAAAAACACAAGAAATTCCAAAGGTGCATAAATATATAAACAAGTTCTTACTTGCATTGATAAGATTTTGTTTCTAATATGTTTTTAGGCATTTTTGGAATATACTAATTGAACCAAAAGTTGACTCCCTATCGATTGACACAAGTTCCACCTGGCCTGAGGCTCCACCGCCGCACCGTTTCCAATGTTTCTAACAACCAACAAAGTTTCCACTTTCCAATTGTCAGCAATACACCTATTGTCAAAAGTTCGTCAAAATTTGACTTTGACAATTCTAAACCATAGATAAAATGTTGCCACATTAGGAAATACGCCAAATAAAAAATGTAGTAATACCAACATTGTAGCAGAATGAAATAGGAATGTTCAATGTACCTACAAATTTTGTAAGTACTTATTGAACATAACATTATAGGTAGGTACGAAATCGTTCTAGTGACTAGTGAGGTCGTATCTCGTGACCTCTAAAATATTAAGTATCGTCGTAAACAACCCTAATGGGCAAATAGAAATAATTTCTAAGATACAGCTATGCACTGCAGCAGGGGCATCGCCAGCAGCTAGGGGGGGGCAACAAAAATTTAAAAATTGATATAGCATAAAAAACGCGTAAATAGCGCCGCGGGCGAAATTTTTTTGTGAGACGTAGTTAAGAAGGCCGTGACGTGGTTGGTTTATTTGAAAATGTATATAATACTTTGCACAATAATATGTATGGAAAATAATTTTCATAAAAAAGGGATAAAAAATAGCGCCGCAGGAAATTTATTTTATGAAACTGATGGATTTTCATACAAATTGTAGAAAAATTGTGATACCTACCTATATGATGAGAAAATGTGTTGTACCTAGTGATGTGATTTTTTTGTGAGGTTATTTACGATTTAGTATGAAAAAATATATACCTAATATTCCAATCTCTAGGGGGGCAGCTGTCTTCATTTCAAAATATTCAGCGCCGAATATCCTCAGCATGGGTGAAATGGCAAGAAGTCACTGGTGTGACTTGCTATAAGAAGATGCCAGTTGAACTCAAAGGGCTTATTTTTACAAAAGTGTCATTCAACCTGTGCTCGCATATGGGTCAGAAACGATCACCTCCTTAAGGTATGTCCGTGCCGTACAGACGGCTGAAATGAAGATGTTGCGATGGATTTGCGGCGTCATAAGGCTTGACAGAATCCAAAACTCCTACCTATATCCGTGGGAGTCTAGGTGTATGCAACATTAAGGAATCTTTACCATGAAGAAATTTATACAGGTTCCCTACGCAACATCTCTGACGAAATTCAGGAGTAGAGCAGATTGCGATGGTACGGGCATGGCAGCAGAAGACCACCAGAGGAATATGTTGGCAACAGGGCACAAACACTTGTTCTCGGTATCAGATCCAGAGGAAGACCCAAGGCCATTTGGAGGGAAGTGGTGAGTCAGGACACGATAGAGAGTGATGTTTACTTTGTACCGGAGGATGCGCATTGCGCAAGATAGAGTGTTGGCGAAAGACCAGAAAAGCAGACTCCACCACCATGTGGGATTAATAATTGCTAAGGAGAAGAGCTGTTATGCTTAACAACAGAAACATGACCATGCATTTAATTTTATCAACTCTACCGATCGTATCGATTTTTTTATAGATTATTTTATTGTCGTCACTATTGAGCCACCATAGATTAAATAAATCTCAATTTTTCGTTCATTTAATAATCATCTGTGCTTTCAATATTCAATTCATATACAATTCAATGTCGGGAAAAGTTGAAATGACGGACATGATTGAAGGGTTAGAGTGATTTTATTAATTATTCAAATGCATATTTATCTTATTTCATTAATGCATATTTGGTCCCCTAACTTACAGTTGTGCTTTTGTTGTAATTAGACAGTGTTAATACAGCCTGACAAATTCTTTGAAGTGTGCAAGTTTACTTTCGACACCAATTGTCCGCACTTGCATTTCATTTTGATGATGCTCAATGGTAGAATTAGTAGAGTGTGTGCTTGCGCTCATTTATGCAATTTGAAACAAAGATATATATTTTTGTGTTTTTAGAGGTTTGCGACCATCTAATATTGCTGTTATAAAAGAAGTGTATGACAGTGAATATGCCTTGGTCAAATTTGAAATGGAACTTGAGAGAGCTCTTGAAGCTGGATGTGCCATCATTGTAGTTGAACCTGAAAGATTGGCAGAAGAAACGTCCAGATGGATTATAGTTGGAAATGCTTTGCACAAAATTTCTCTTTATAGTGGCCTAATCAGTATTGCAGCTGGTAATATATTATTATGTTCTTTGTTTTGATTATTATTACTATTCAAGACTTGTTCAAACTTCTTTGTTATTATTTCTGGCATTATGTGTTTGTATTATTTGTTGGAAGTAAGGTCAATTACATCAGATAGTATGATCAATCATTGTCTTGATTGTTGTGATTTATCTTTCTATTTGGACATTGTGTACGTTTCCAGATACATAATATTTTATTCAACTCCATTGTTCGCAGAGTAATTTATTGTTCAGTTTATGTTTCCACCATTCATCCTACTTATGTAGCACCAGAGAACAGCATAATAAGTGATGAATGTGTTGTGTAGGTAGGCGGAAAAGTAATTGATCAATAATACATCAATTCTTTCCTTTCGATAAACCAACTGACTTTGGATCACGGTAACTTTACCACAGTAAACTTCACCCCATGGATACATCAGTGCATGGAAACTTAAACGTGGATAACTTCACCGTGGGGAAACTTGAGTATAGTAAACTTCACCGCTAGGAAATTTTATGAAGATCCTTGCGAGATAGGCATAAGGATCAGAACGCCAAACGAGTCAAGGAGAAGTGCAGGGCGTAATGAACAACTGTCATAATTATCTCGCCAATATCGAACGATGCCTTTCAGTAATTCATTAAACGTATTTATGAACACTTTTGGAATATGAAATAAGGAAAACTTGTTTTAATTCCTACCTGATTTATTCTTAAATTCCTGGTAGATTTTGACAAGGCGTTATTTTAATTTAAAATGGTTTAAATGAAATTTTATTCTTAGATTTGTTTGAAGTTTACCCATGGTGAGGATTCATGCGGTGACGTTTCTACAGTGAAATTGCCGGATCCCTTTACTTGCTGTATACTAGATTGTACACAACTATCAATAATTGAACTCTAAATCAACGAATATTGTCTAAAACAATCTGCATATAACAACTTATAAAAAAGTTTCTCACTTATGATGATTAAATATTGTTGTATTATTTCAGGTTTTGCATCAGATCGTTTGTTCTGTGCTCCGTTTGGTATTTTGTCTTTATTATCTGCAAGTTGCTACACATTGTCATGGCAGTGGGACCCATGTTGCAAATATCAAAGAGAAAAGAATCCAAAACGCCTAGCACACCTCCCTATGTTAGCTGAACTCAACTCGGCCTCTCCTCTAGTTTTAGTTCGTACAGATAACACCAAGAAAATAGCCCTTCATTGTACTGTGTCCCTAGCCGCTGCATTGATATGTATTTGGAGGGTATACAGGGTCTTCAAGTGATTCCTCTCTTCTGTTTCTGTTGTGTAGTGCAGCTTGATACACACTTAGCTGCTCAGTAGAGGTAATCTTATGTAGGTATTACGTATAACTCCACATTCTACGAGACTAGAAATGGTAGTGTTTGATTAAGTATCTCGCTCTTAGTAATGCAATGTATTATAATGATGGTCACCAGTGAGAAATATTTGCATAACATTTGTTACAATATGTCTTATGGAAAACATGAACAAATGTACTTACAAAATGAGAACAAGACTTCATGTTTTAACATGAGATTGTTAGGTTGGTATCAAATTTTAATAGAAACTGCAGCAGGCTTTATAAATGGTACATTGTATAGTTTTGATATTACCAAATTACTTACTCGAGCTTTGGTTTTCATTTCTAGTTTAGAGTTTAGCATAAAATGCGTTGGCCAATAATTTATAAGTTTAAGTATATTATCTTTAGTTTACAATGCATTGTTTTGGTTTTTACAATATTTTATAAGTTAATAATCTGTGTTTTTTTTATTGTGTGTATTAGTTTATTAGTTGCTTTTAATTACTTTTACAATCTCAACATTGTCAAATCTATTAATTAGTTATTCTTAAGATTTCATTTCTAAATAATGTAATCAATATGTAACGTACTATTTACTACTGATATTTAGACAAGTGTTAGAACTCACTGCCTTCATTCTTATAATACGTCTCATAGATTGCAATAAATAATTAATAGTAAAAACTGTTTGAAATACTAATAATTGAAAATATTCTAAAAATGGGATGGAGTTAAATACATGTAATTAAGTATTTTATTTTTGAAATTGAAGTGATAGAGTGTGTTATATATTATGCATTTGTGCACAGTAATGTTGGTGATGACTGTAAATAAATTGTAGGTAATACATATACAGTCGAACTTGGTTAAAGCGAACACGAAGGGACCGCGTATATTTGTTCACTATACCCGTGAAACGCTATAGCCGTGAAGTAGGTATACTATGTAGGTACATCGTTCTTACCTGGTTATATGCCAACATATATGTACTAAGACAGACGATTGTGATGATTTCTACATTGTTCAAGCCAATCATTATTACGCCTGAAACGGTTTTGTATGCGGGGGCGTCCGAGGCTAACCTGGGCCGACCATGTCGACCAAATCCTTAAAAATTTACGTTTTTTGAATAAGAGAAATCAAAGAATGTGTGTGATACGGAATTAATGTGACGGAAGCAAGGAGTGTGTGAGAGTATAGGGCGGTCTGGCGTTCTGTTCTCTTTGCCTGCCCCGCAAGAAACGCGACGTGAATTAGATTAGATAAATTAGATAGCGGAGGGTGGTAAATTGTTTTTTTTGGACGCATCAACATTTTTCACTCCATGTTCAATGTCATGTAGACTTATTTTTTGGGTGTCAAAGGTACAAATCGATAATTTAAACTGACCGAGTATCTAAAAACAACTTTATTACTAAAAACAAAACGAGAGAGTGGGGTGCAGTAAAAAGATTACAATTACCCAAAACATGAAATTTTTCTATTGGCTGATGCACTATAGGTAGGTACATTGCAACAGCCAATAAATTGCCCAGGTATTGTATTCAATCGATGTTTTGAAAACATTGAGAACATACCCCCTTGAACTTTTGAATGCCTAATGTCGATTATTGGATGAAAGAGTTGAAAAAAGATGGAGTTTACTAAAACAATGGGCGGAGTTAAGGGATTAGATTTAAAGAAAACTTTCCTTTTTATTCTCACCTCATAAACATTACAAAGTAAACAAATGACTAAATGACTATGAGGTAGCATTGTCTTCTAATGTGGGGTAATTCCCGCATTATAAAAACAATGGTCCCTAACAGTTTGCGATGTTTAAGCTTACGAAACATAATCCTACAATAGATCTAGGATTCATTGTTCTTTTCCGTGCAACAATTTAATGCCGTATTTGAAGACAATGGTAGATACCTGAACCTGATTTTGACACTTAACATAAACATTACGATAATTTAGTTTTCTGTCCTTCCAATAATCCAAGTAATCGGTATGTAACGTACATAGTAAACTGAGACAAAAATAACCTAACATTATATGAATTTTTGTGTTTTTTGAATGAGAATATTGTTCCGGGAATTAAATTTGTGCGCTATACCCGTGAAGCGTCTTCGTTATAGCCGTGACGATTTACGTACAAAATACAAAAATTCAAACGAATGTCGAGCATTTGTTCGCTATGGCCGAGAATTCACTATACCCGTGATCGCTATATCCATGTTCGACTGTATAATAGTAGGTACCTAATAAACTACTTATATTTTTTTAGAAAAAATTAGGGCAATTTTTGTGTAATTTGTTATACTTGCCTACTGTTGTAAAGATGTGATAAGAAAATCATTTTAATTATCCCAACTTATAAAGGCAACTCATTCTAAATCTGATATTTTGTTGAAGACAGGTAATTTGATATGATGTAATCAGATCATTGTGATGGTTGTATAAAATGTAGATACACTATAATGTATGTAGGTAACATGGTGCAGGCTCCTAGTGGACAAATGTAACATTTTAAAGAAGCACTACATCAGTAATATATTTGAAGATAAGATAATGTACGAGGGTTATCCAGAAAATAAGAGTACTGACCATGTAATTCTTTTTTGAAAAATGATATTTGAAAAATAATTATAGGGTTTTGTTGATACATATGTCAGCTATTTTTCCGCTTGGTCACCATCCCGATGTGTGCAGGTTAAGAGCTTTTTGAAGCGCTCCTCAAATAATTTTCCCGCCATCTCCTTCTTTCAGTTCAGGACCTCCTGTTCACCTCCTCGTCGGCTGAAAACATTTTTGCACCCATGGGAGTCTTCAAAGAGGTGTAAAGATGAAAGTATGAATGAGGTAGGTCAGGAAAGTTCGCGCGGTGGTTTAAAATGTCCCAACAAAATTACTCCAAAAGTGCCTTGGCGGTAAAAGTCGAATGCGGGCGGTCATTGTCGCGAAACATTCACACTTCCTTCGTCAATATTCCTTGCAGTTGGTTTTGAATTGCTCACATAAGCTTTAGTAGGGTCTCAGAGAATCCTGATGCATTAATCGCCCCCTCCACGGGGCAGAAATTCGATCAAAATGATCCATTTTCGGCCCCAAAACATAGATGTGTTTTTCCTTCCGTGAAAAGAAAACCGATGTTAGGGGGCACTACATACTTGGCGGCATTTTTTATAGACATGTCTCACAGAAATGGTCACTGCAAGACAAGTTTTCGTGCTACAGAGGTCCGCCAGTGCTAGTTGTGTTCAGGAGAAATCCCACTACCACATAGTAATGTCAAACTTAATAAAAAAGATCTTCACGGCCCGTGAGGACACCAGTACTCTTACTTTGTGGACGAGCCTAGTATCACAATTTCTAGGATGGTATAATAATTTTCTATTCTATTCTTTGTTTCACAATCCAATCAAACGGGAGTTATCCGTGATATATTTGCATGAAAAATATTGTACGTATTTTATATTATTTCTAGATATATCTTCTATGATTCTTACCACCAGTAGCCCTGTGGCCGAGTGCTTAGCCCCCTATTTTTAAATATCCATAGAATTCCAACCTTACATATATGTAGTAATCAATTTTATTTTATACCAATTTATAATTAATTTGCAGATATATCCGCACAAATTATTTCTAGGAAGTTGGATTGTTCTTTAAATGTTTGATTTTATTTTTTGCATTGCTGTAGGTATGCTACTTCATCTTCAACATTCATTTAAAAAAATAAAAAATCTCTTCAATCCTCAAAAAATCAAGTACTTCCTGCCTCCCCTAATTCTGTCGTCATCGCTAGCTACTTTTCCTCCATGGTAGAAAGCACAAAGCCAGACTGCTCTCTCCTTACGTACACTCTTTACTTCCGTCACATTCGTGCAATTTGTCATATACGCTCTCCGAATCTTTTTACTTAAAACACATGCTTTGAGGATCTGGTCGACATGATTAGTCCATATTGGTCTCAGTTGGCCATGCTTTCTCATGCCTCTCTTTTTACTCATACACATCTTTTTACTCGTCCTGTCATTTTTTTTTTACATATGTACATTCTTGTTATTATTATTAAACCCATATTTATTAAGAAGCCTTATTGAGTGAACAGTGTAACTTTAGTTCAGTAAATTTACAATAAGTTGTATCAACGGAGTATCAATTTAATGTTTTTTTGTTAGAAATTTTACTTCCAAGCATTCATGACTTATCATGGGATTATGCAATGTTGTACAGTGGATTCTAGAATTAACACATTTTTAATTAATGTTTCATCTGGTTGTTCCAGTTTCTGGTAGAAACGTTTAAAACTTCACATACCCATTGAGTCGATGATGTGTTCCTCTACTTTGCAATTATACTAGCAGTGTAGTTTTATATGTACTTGTACACAGTAATTGTTTAAAACATCTTAAATTCCCTGTTATATGAACATGTCTACTTGTTAAAAGTGACTAGAACTGTGTAATATTTAACACATGTCTCACATTTAACACAGAATAATCACGTCCGTGTGTTGCGCTATCTGCCAAATAATATTTTACATTCTGACATTACAGAATATTTCTTAAAGTAATAGTGGATAACTACATACATAGTGGATAACGTACATATACTGTAAAACTCTAACTTGTCGTTGTAATAGTAGTTCTATCTTAATTGTTAAATTATTTCATCTTGTTAATAGGTAGGCACTGTTATCTTTCCAACATAATGCTAACTGAATTTAATCAAATGTTGAATTCTGAAGTAAATCGTATGTTGAATTTATAGCATATAAAAACATGTAGGTGGTATCAATGCATGCATTTCATGGTACAACTCTCTTACATAAAAGTGAATATTGCTCAGGATGATACTGTGTTATTAAATACAATTACTAGGTCTATTGCAACTAATAAGCCATGATGGACTTTAAAATCTAATAAGGAATGTACCTATAGGCATAATATTATGTAATTTATTTGTAAATAAAGATTGCAAAATTATTATTTTAGTTTAGTCTTTTCCTGGTTGGTTACGTAAATATGAATATTCAGTATCAAATTAATCATTCCACTTTATCTCATGAAATATTTTCTTTGCATTGATTTATATTACTCTCCAGATACTCCGACTGCAAATATGTTTGTGTATTGCAGAATGAAAGTGTGTTAAATTTTCATATTATTTAATTACCTCCAACACATTATTATTCCATGCAAATAATATAAGTTAATAACTTTTTACACCTGTATGTTACGATTTTTTAAATTTTTCTGAAAATATCAGTAAATGTGTATAATGATGGAAGAGTCGCTCTGATATACACTAGAATATTGTGAATGTAAGGAGCCAAATGTACTTCCTTACGTCTTAATACCACAGCTTTCATTGTTTCTTTTGCAACATATTCTGGACTCATTCCGTGTTTGACATGTGGATCCACAACTGTAATAAATAGTAAAAGTTGCTTGTCTACAATCAACTATTCAAGTGACCCTTCATTACTGACCAACAATATTCGGCTAACAATACACTCTAATGGATGGCCTGTATTTATTTCTATGAGCATTATGAAGAACATGAGAATTCCAACCCATCTGTACCAGCTATTGACAATGTGTTCACAATACAAAGTATGGTAGTTTTTAACTTTTGACAGCTTCCAACTTATTCACTGTCTATATGAAACTCACAGCAATAGAATTGCTTTAAGTAGTTCATTTGAATCAAATTTAACTAGTACAAGTAGACAATTAATATAAATCACTTACTTCCATGTAATTCTCCTGTTTCTGTGATAGCATTCAATGACAGCGGTGTATTAACACCGGCTGGTGATATGACCGTAACATCAATATTATGCTTATACACTTCAGTCCTCAATGTATCGCAGAAAGCTTGCAGGGCGTGTTTGGATGCTCCATAGGCAGATCTATAAGGGAGAGCAAGTTTCCCTTGCATGGAACTCATGTACACAATGTGACCAGACTTGCGTTCTATCATGTGTTATATGACGGCTAAAAAGATAATGATAGTTTTTTTACAAACTTTCAAATCACCCATAAAAATCATAATCAATAACATATTATTCTATGCGTAATGTAAGTGTATGTTGCAAAAACAGTTTTTTTTTCTTTTTTTGTAAAAGCCAAACCGTAATCAATGTTGTTAAAACATGCTATGGAAATCAAACAAAAATAGGGCTGCATTTTTTTTTAAGCAACGCAGCATGTTTTAATAACACCCAGGACAATTTTACTATAGCCCTACACTAAAAGGTAGACAATGTTTTCCATAAAAACCTTTAGTTAGTGCAATTTGTGCAAAATAATTGATGACCATAATCTTCATATCAACATCCACATTAGTTCCAAAACATGTGCCACGGAAACTAACACCTCCATTGTTAACAAGAATATCAATGTGCCCAAATATATCAATTATCTTGGAAACATGACCGGGTAAGCTGTTCAGGTCCGCTAGATCCAACTGGAGAATTACAGGTGGATGCGTGGGTACTGTCTGAAAAAATAAAGCATTATCAAGTTAATTGATGACTCATAGAAAAGATGTTTGTGATTGTCAATATTAATAATATGCTGCGACTTGAAAATTAAGACTACTAATTATCCATAAATGAATGATCGAATCATGTGTTTCAGAAAGCTCAATATTTTAAGCTAAATTTATTGACTAGTCAAGAGAGGTTTAGTTAGTTTGGATTTTCAGTGTTTCCACTATGTACACCGTATCTTGGGAGCGCATTTAACATATTTTTTTGTCCTAGTAAAGAATGAAACAACTTACAGGATGCATGCGTAGGAGATCAGACTTGACTCTGTTGAGCTCATCAACTCTTCTTGATGCCAGGACTAATCTACATCCTTGTGCATAAAAACAGTGAGCCAATTCCAGAACTAGCGCCTGTTATTACTACCACCTGTAAGAATTATTGGGAGAGTTTAATTTTAGATTGAATTGAAGAAAATTTACTTAATAAAATTTGAGTAGTATGATTTTTCTGTAAAACCGACATGAAACTGACTGGGCGTAATTTTGACAAGAGAGATAGGGTACCATAAAATTAATTTAAACCTATGTAAATAAATACAGTCACTGATCACCTTAACTATATTTTACTATTATAAGTGATTTAGGTAGTCGAGTATTACTGAATCAGTAACTATATTACGTTGCATTAAAGTGTTTGTAGGTACCTTATTTTGAAGCCGTGTAATCCGCTTTTTGAGAAGAATTTTGTGATACACATAATAAATTGCTATCATTGGTATATTGGTGGTGCCCATAATGATTTCCTAAACCACTGGTTAATATTAAACATACAGAAATTATTTTCAGACATCCAGGAATCTTTTTTCACAAACTTACAACACATCAGTCAACTGGAGCGTGCAAGTTTAAATAAGAAATACGGTAGTTTGGTCGCTACTTTATATGAATTTAAATGGTTCCATTTCAACCTCCCACAAAAAAACGGTGTAAACAAGTCTAATGAATAAATCTTGTATAGAAAAACTCCCACAAGAAAAAACCTATAGAAAGTACGGTAGAGTCTCGATTATCCAGCACTTCAGTAGGTACATCTATATTATTAATCTATGGGTACATCGACGTGTCCAGTAATCCTGCACCCTTTGTCACCACTTTCTCCATCCTCCCTACTTTCAATTAATGACTACCTACATATTTTAACACAAATTTGTCAAGTTAGACAACTATCATATTGAATTATGTAGTAAATAAATACACATCCCTTTATTCCTACATATACGTGTAGTGCTTTATTTTATTTACCTTGAATCCGAACTTTCTAATAATCCGGCACCCTTTGGTTTTTATTAGTGCTAGATTAGTGAAACTTTACTGTAAATATACATATAAAAAAAAGAAAGTCTGAAATGAAATTCTAGTATATTGCTAAATATAGGTACTTACCTAATTATTAATACGCACTGCAAGCAAGGTTAAAGCGTTAATTTTTTATGTAAATACCTACTTACTTACGGACTTCTCAACGCGTGCATAATGCCAAAATACTTTTGTGCAGATGTGAATCCTGGCATTTCACTAAAGCACAAAATAGAAAATTACTTAACCCTGAAAAAAGATACTTGCGACGAATACTGGGAGTCGGATGGTTTGACTATGTCACTAATGAAGAACTGATATAGATTTGTAGGCTAAACTGGTTCGGGCTCATTCTACGCTTGTCCGCTGATAGCATTAACAACAGATGTTTCCATTATCGCCCTGTAGGCAACAGACGTCTGGGTGGGTCTTCAATGACCATCCAGAGACTGTACACATCAGAGCTGCGACAGCTGGAATGACATGGGAACAGGCAACGGAGTTGGCCTAGGACAGAAAAGTCTGGATAAACTGGGCGACGACCACATACTCCACATAGGGAGCGGGTGTGCATATGTATGTATGTACAATTGTACATACATACATATGCACCCCCGATAACTATCGGGGGAAATTTGACCATCTAGGAAAAAATAAATAAGTAAGTACATATTTTTCTCAAATCATTTATTATGTTTTTGTGGGCGCTGTATCCAAACTTCGACTTAACCATCTCGTAAATGTGATGCATTGAGAAATCTCAGAAAGAATGAAAGAATTTTTTTTTTGTAGATTTTTACAAGCAGATCCACCCTTAAAGACTTAGTAAGTTACTATATGGAGAGAGAAGAGTTGGTAGGTAGAAGAAAGTAAGAAAATTAAATACAAAATACTGTATATAGAAAATTGTGTATGATAATACATCACATTGAAATTTAGTACATCTTAATAATGACTACCTTCAGGTTTAGAAAAAACATTCATTAAACAAAAACCATTGACTTCTTAATAAATGGCAATGAATGTTCATTAAAATAATAAATAGACATTTCAATAATAGTAAATAAATCTTACATATTTTATAGTTATCTCAATTAAAATCATTGACTGTGAGTTCTTGCCCCTTTTTCTATTGATCATTTTTCACTGCTTACATAATTACTAAATATTTTATTTTATTACAAACACAGCTCAACGTAACGGTGTTAGCCTTTGTGCTGAGCTGAGTATGAAAAAATAGTGTTCCAAAAACAACATTCAAAACATGAACAAAAAAGGTAGAAAGTCTGCAAATACACATTAACATGTGCGATGAAGACTGAGTAAGTGACACCAAACATGTCAACATGTACTGCGAGCTCATTCAGGTAGCGGACTGCTCTTGCGATAGGAGAATTGTGTATCACATTTGTCCTCCCCCGTGGAGGGTGCGGGTGAGCTATTGGGTGAGACAAGACTGTGGCAAAAATGAGCTATTTATTGAATTAATGCTTTTTTTTCAATTTTAGTTGGAGAAAAAAAAAACTAAGTGCTTCGAACCAAATAATATATGTACCTCCCCTATTTTTTATTTTTATAAAGCCTCTTGAATTGCAAAAGCCTCATACATATTTGTCTTGTGCCTATTGTGCAACAAGTAATTTTAAATATTTTTAATGAATAACTGATATT
Organism: Ceraclea dissimilis; assembly: GCA_963576895.1. Classification (NCBI taxonomy): domain Eukaryota; kingdom Metazoa; phylum Arthropoda; class Insecta; order Trichoptera; family Leptoceridae; genus Ceraclea; species Ceraclea dissimilis. Next base: position 9,434,900 of record OY756365.1, read on the forward strand.
ATATTTTCATTTTAGTTTCAAAAGGACTTCTTGCGTGAATTATGTGATACTTTTATAAGCTTACATGACTACTTACTCGTAAGATTTACATTTTCAATAACATTGAATATTTCATCTATAATACAATACAATATAAATATATTCACGTTTGTTCAATATGGTTATTATATTTACAAAAACTTTAATAAATACCTAAATTAGTAAATAAATAAGTTTAGTGAAACTACGCAAGTAAAATACACCATTAAATATTTTTTTCCCTTTACATTGAAAAGTGTTATGACCTAAGTGAAGAAAATTTAAAATTTCCTTCATAATAAATAAAGAAAATTTGAGCCCCTTTTCTTTGTTTCAACAATGGCAAGATAAACTCCAATAAAGTCATAACATATTCCATTTTAATTAGTGCAGTATTTTAGTCAGTACAACTCTTTGGTGCTGAAGACTTTTCTCTTAAAACCATTCCCCAAGTATACAAAGATGGGAACATTGCTCTGATGAGAACTACAAGTTTAGGGAAGAAGGATGATATTATTAAGTCTGTTTGTTTTAAAGCTACAGCTTTTACTGTTTCCATCGCCACAACAACTGGTGATATTCCATTCTCAGTTCTTTCATCCATGTCTAAAAACCAAATAACGCAATATAGTTATCATTATATATTTTATTTATCTACGGCTCAATAATACAATCCAACGCATTGTTACTTACGTCCATATCTTCCTCCTGTTTCTGTGAGAGCATTCACTGAGAGAGAGGTCTTAACATATGTGGGAGATACAATAGTAACATCAATATTATGCTTATATACTTCAGTCCTCAATGTATCGCAGAAAGCCTGCAGGGCGTGTTTGGAAGCTCCATAGGCAGATCTATACGGGAGAGCAAGTTTCCCTTGCAAAGAACTCATGTACACAATGTGACCAGACTTGCGTTCTATCATGTGTTTCAAAACAGCTAAAAAATAATCAAATCATGTATAGCGATTTGGGTTTATGACTACACATACCATGTTTATACTATTATGTATGTAGATACATAATTTCTACCCATGAGATATTTTACATACATCATACAGTAAACACAAAAAGGTTATTTCAAACTCTCTTGACATTTAAGAATATTAATCTCTTAACTCCTAACTGTGTGTACAAGGACAGGTGAAACCAAAACTGGTTTGGAATCTTCTATTTGCTTTTAAAAGGATCTGGCTTGTGTACACAAACTCAAATATTTTCCTCTACACTTCACAATAGACTAAGAACTTGTGTCATGAAGTGTAGATGTGAAGTGCTTTATATTAAGTTTTCTCTGCCAAAATTGATCAGTATTAACTCATATTTCTATTGTTGCTACGTTGATTTTTTATAAATAGTTCACTGTCTATTTTGTTTGCTCCTCAAAGTATGCATCTCGTGCTTTTCAACTGAATTACTAGTAACTAAACATTTCCTATTTCATGTATTTGCAAGATGTGTTCGGATTAATATAATTTAAACAGAAAACTATGTAATTATGTACCTTTAGTCAGTGCAATCTGTGCAAAATAATTGATGAGCATAATCTTTATGTCTACATCCACATTAGTTCCAACACTCGTGCCTCGGAAACTAACACCTCCATTGTTAACAAGAATATCAATGTGCCCAAATATATCAATTATCTTGGAAACATGACCAGGTAAGCTGTTCAGGTCTGCTAGATCCAACTGGAGAATTACAGGTGGATGCGTGGGTACTGTCTGAAAATGAAAAATCAATCAAAATACAATGTGACAGAAATGATGAAAATTTTTGAAATGAACAATTGGGCTGTCTGGTAGTAATAGTGAAATCATCACTCCTCTATTTTCAATATTTGTGTTTAGCAAAATTATTTTTAAGTTTGATGCATGACTAAATTGGTCTACTACAACTGCTACTAGACTATCACGGTATATTCCAATGATAGGTAGGTGAATGTCGCGTGTGTATAAAAAAACCACAACACTCTCCTTGCACCAACATGTATAGTATTATCATGACATACACAATGGGTGCCGAACCTTGTTACTGAAATAAAAAATCTTAAATTTGATTAGGTAAATTAATTGTTTTTGCCGATCCCGGTAATATAACCGAGTCATGATTGTATGTGGCAATTTTATCCATTAGTATCTTTATATAGACCTGTGGCTCGAGAGAGACATTTGGATTCATCGGGTTAAATCACAAACTAAAAAACATTCACCATTGTCCTAAAAAATTAAAAAGAAGCGATAGAATTTTTAATATCATTCATGGTACTAAAATACAGAGACCACTGTTTGTAAAGCACTGTTCAGTGCTGAATAAGATAGTATTGCACACAGTGCCCAGCAAACATAAAAGGTAGTAATTTGGACTTAATTACCTTTATTATGTCACTGATACTCTGGTAACCTCACCTAAATCGGAAATAAAGACCTTGATTTGATGTTCATTTTAACCAAAATGGGGAACGGAAGCACGTGCCTATGACGTCTAAATGGAGGTAATCTAAGAAACTCTAACCAGACATTTTACGACCAATTTGGTCGCTGTAACCAGTTTGACCTAAACTTCACGTATACTTTACCGATTAATCGACCTGTTTAAAATTTTATGACCTAATGCGCGCATGCGCGGATTATAGAACATATAACCACTTCTTTATTTTATTATTTAGCATACGCATCCATTTACGTCACAATACTTTTACAATGGCGTTTATAATATTCATCAAACTGCATAAGCACTTTTTTTTATCACTGATTTTATGCGCATATACAACAAAAATGACGTGCGGTGCAAATCTAATCGTATATTATGATGATTGGAGATCGAAAAATACTAACGGGCCCTAAAAATATTGAGAAATAAGGAAATACAATAATATTCGTATTATTTTTATATGTCTTAAAAATTCTTAAAATTGAATTTTATGCATGCAAAATTGTTAGAAACATTGATTTATAATGTTTGCTCACATTAGTTTTGATAATTGAGCATTAATAAGGGCATAAATAGTAATCATAACATGTCAATTCATTCCGCCAAGTTAAAACGTCAGAATGAAAAAAATGGCGTCCACTCTTAGAAAGAGATACGACTTCTATTCGTCAAATAAGTCATGAAAACCAGTAATTCTCGGCTATCAAGAATGTTTTACCTACTTTAGTGATAGAATCTACAAAGTTACCGACCATGATGTCTAATGTAGGTCACCAAAGTTACCACTGTCAGATAATCGAGCGTCACGTGATATCTAGTGATGTATTAAGCCGCGTTTTATAATAGCAAAGCAAAAATTTCTCAAAAAACATAAAATCCAGTAGAACAATTCAGTGGCGCACCTAGGGTAGCCGGCGCCCGAGGCAAACTATTTAATTCCCCCCCCCCCCCTTTTAATAATACACACCACGATTATACAAATCAAAATAATTATTAACGAAAATTATTTAAATTTTCGCTAGGGCGATTAAATATTTAGGTTAATATTTACAAGGGCGAGCTGATGATTAAAATGAAGTCATCGGCTCGCCCTAGTGAATAAAATACTGGAATAATTATATTTTCTCACTTAATTTAGATCATCAGCTCGCCCTAGTAAATGTTCACAAAAAAATATTTAATTTATATTAATTTCGATTATTAGCTCGCCCTAGTGAACATTTACCTGAAATATTTAAATTAAAACACTTAATTTTTATCATCAGAGCGCCCTAGTGAACATTTAATTTAAATATTTAAATTTACTCATTTAATTTAGATCATCAGCTAGCCCCAGCTGGTGAATATTTAAAAAATATTAAAATTTAATTAATTTCGATTATAAACTCGCCCTAGTGAAAATTTAACTAAAATATTCAAATTTTCTCACTTAATTAAGATCACCAGCTCGCCCTGGTGAATATTTAAAAAATATTAAAATTTAATTAATTTCGATTAACAGCTCCCCCTAGTGACCATTTTCACCTGAAATATTTAAATTTAAACACTTAATCATCAGCTCGCCCTAGTAAACATTAACCTAAATATTTAAATTTTAATCATCAGCTCGCCCTAGTAGACATTAACCTAAATATTTAAATTTACCTACTTGATTTTGTGTACCTTCAACTCGCCCTAGCGAAAATTTAAATAATTTTCAAATATTTTAGTTAAATTTTCACTAGCGCGAGTTGATAATTGAAATTAATTAAAATTTCACATTTTTTGTAAACATTCACTAGGGCTAGCTGATGATCTAAATTAAATGAGTAAATTTAAATATTTCAATAAATTTTCACTAGGGCGAACTGATGATTAAAATTAAGTGTTTTAATTTAAATATTTTAGGTAAATGTTCACTAGGGCAAGCTGATGACATAAAATCAAGTAGGTTAATTTAAATATTCAGATTAATGTTCACTAAGGCGAGCTAATAATCGAAATTAATAAAAAAATATTTTTTGTGAACATTTACTAGGGCGAGCTGATGATTTAAATTAAGTGAGAAAATATAATTATTTCCGTAAATTATTCACTGGGGCGAGCCGATGATCGAAATTAGGTGAGTAAAATACATATTACATATTTAAGGGCAATACCACTATATACAAATATAAAAAGTAGGTGTGTTGTGAATCATGTGTACCTGCGCACCTGTCGCTGGTAACCGCTCATCGTGGTAAATATCGTAATCGTACGGTATGAATCCACATACTATTAAGATTTGCCCATCTCTATTGTCCGCACACACCAACATCATACGGTAGGTATGTATCATATTTCATCATGGCGTCACAATTATAAAAAGAAACTCCATATTCGTCAAAATATCCTGTGCTACCAAAATACTTCCAAAATATTATATAACTAGAATTGGAACACTTATGTGAAACTATAACCTCTAGGTTAAATTTAGAAGCAAATCCTACCATAAAGACATAATAATATTATTGTCCGTAACCTATTGGTGTTCAAAATGACCAATAAGTCATACCTAACCTACAAAACACAACAGATACCGAGAACGCGATCAGCTGATCAATGGCCGCCATTTTGTGGAACTTGTTGGTCCGCATTTTGTCTCAAATGAAGTAAAATAAACTTCAATAAGGGTCATAAATTAGACTAGTAAGTTTTTTTTCCAATTGGTTGATTATATGGTTATGATTTTGACGCAGAAACGATTATTTCAACCAATTAGTAGGAATAGCTCAGTGGTTAATAAGAGAGGTAAATACCACGTCTTTTTAGAACTTCTATTCTACCGAGTGGCTATTTGTTCTTTATGGTTGGGAAATAAGTAAAAACGATGTTCTTTTTTCTTTGTATTCACCATTAGAGTCATAACTTCTGAAAAGTTTAAAATGTCAGATAATATTACGAAATTTTACACCAAAATAAGTTAATCTGCTATTAGACCAGAATTATTGACTTCGCAATGTTTGCTGGGTGTAAACACTACATTACATTGTTAGACACTTGAAATAATTCTTATCATAGGTAACCTTCGTTTTGAACTTTGGTCCACAGCTGTGTGTAAAATGGAATGAATCATTAAAATAATGTTATATTTGTGGTATGTATTCAATTGCATTATAAGACATATAATTTCATTCAAACAACTACTGCATATGTATATTGAAATCAGAGTAAATAGTTATAATAATGAAATAGATTGGGAACAAGTATATAATAATTATCAGTATCATAAACAAATAAATAAATAATACGAAACAATGAAGTATATTTTCCTTTACTGACTATGTGGGGTGGAGTAATACTATGTACATACTTTACTACTATTGCGATAGCTAGAAGTACGATAAATTACAAATCAATAAAAGGATATACAACTTCATACCATCTCAATATAAACAGAATTTGGAAGAGCTTTGGTGATCACAAAATAATGCTTATTTGTTCCCAACTTCAATGTATTCTAAATTATATGAATGTTTTCCTTTTCTCAAAATTTGCATTTCTTTCCCCCACACTGTCTACCCTAGTAAAGTATGGTAGTCCAGTGCATGCACCACGCAGTATATGAAACGACATCAAACCTGATTCTTTCTCTAGTGGAAAAAAACATCTATCTATCTATCTATACCCTCACGCCACATCCCTTGCAGGGTAGGCAGAGAGGACAGAGCGCCAGACAGCCCTATCCTTACACACACTCCTAGCTTCCGTCACATTCATGCAATTAGTCATACACGCTCTCCGATTCCTTTTACTCAAAACGCGTCCATCCTTGAGGATCTGGTCGACATGATCGGACCAGGTCAGTCTCGGACGGCCGCGCTTTCTCACCCCTCTTCGCTCATTCAGATATATCTTTTTTGTCATCCTGTCATCATTCATTCTCTCAACATGCCCAAACCATCTTAATTTGTTTACTTTCATTCTTGTCACTACACCAGTCTTGCAGTCACTCATTTCCCTAATAACCTCATTCCTTATCTTATCTCTCAGCGTTTTCCCGCACATTCTTCTTAATGACCTCATTTCTACTGCATTCAACCCTGATTCATCCTTCTTCATCCACGTCCACGTCTCACTAGCATACATCAGGGTCGGCACCAAGACAGCATTGTGCACTAGCACTTTTGCTTTCATAGACACATTGCTACTACTAACAATCGGACCGAGCGCACCATTCGTCCTAGTACCGGCCAGCTTCCTTCTTTCAATGTCTCCATCACAGCGTCCATCTCTAGTAAACAAACTTCCCAGATATACATACTCATCCACTTGCTCCAGACAGTCATTACCAACCTTTATCACACAATTTGTCCTTATTTCCTCTCTTTCGAACACTAATACTTTCGTTTTATTTACATTCATTTTCATACCATTCATATCGCAGCTTTCGTACACACAGGATACTATCCGTTGTAACTCACATTCATCATCAGCCATCAACACTAAATCATCTGCAAACATTAACGCACATACTTTCACTCCATTTAGGTCCACACCAACATTCAGCTCATTCAGAGGACGCATGCAGTAGTCGAAGAACAGGTTGAACAACCAAGGCGACATGACGCAACCCTGTTTAACCCCTTTTGTGAGAGTGAACCACTGCGACAACGCAGCATTCACCCTGACACAAGCAGAGCTCTCCGTATATAGAGACGCGATTGCGCCAATCAGTCGGTCGCTCACCCCATATTCCGACAGTACACGCCACAGTCTTTCTCGGTCCACACGATCGTATGCCTTCTCCAGATCCACGAACGCGCAGAAGAGCCTCTGGTGTTTAGCCAGAAGCTTCTCCACGACCATCCGTAGGGAGAAGATCTGATCGGTGCACCCCCTGCCACTCATGAAAGCACCCTGCACATCCCATACTTTACTTTCAGTCACTTTTCTTACTCTTTCAATCAATACCTTTCCATACAGTTTGCCCACAGAGCTCAGCAAACTGATAGCCCGATAACTGCCGCATTCCAACCTTGAGCCTTTCCCCTTGTACAAAGGGCAGATGACTGCCCTCCTCCAATCCTCAGGAGTGCAGCCACTCTCCCAGCACAAGTTGAAGAGCCTCAGGCACCACTCGAGAATCTTCGGGCCACCTTGCTTGATGAACTCTATGGCCACACAGTCATGTCCCGCAGCTTTACCATTCTTTGCTTTTTTCAATGCAAGCACAACTTCATTCATACGTATTTCCTCGTCCTCAGCAATATTTACATTCATACTATCTGCTACATTCGTCTGGTTTGTACTAGTACCACTTTCATACAATTCTTCGAAGTATTCTTTCCATCTTTCAACAACTTCTTCTCCATTCATCACTAAATCACCATTCTTATCTTTGATGCAATTCATACTGTTTTTCTCACTTCCAGATCTCTTTCTTTTTACTTCCTTCCAGAATATTTTCAAATTCTCCTCGGCGTTCCTCGATAATTTCATACATTCCTCTTCCTCAAGTTTTCTCTTTTTCTGGCAAACCATTTCTTTCACTTCTTTCCTACACGCTTTATATATATTCTTCTTTCTTTCTTTCTCACCTCCATCATCTGGTTTCGCACCAAGCACATCATTCCACGCTTTCTTTTTCCTCACTACAGCATCCTTCACCTCATCATCCCACCACGCATCACCTTTTTTCCTTCCTACCAACGCTTCTCCACATACTTCTCTTGCACTCTTTACTAGCACCTCCTTCATAACATTCCATAGTTCACTCGTCGAGCGTTCCTCATCATCATGTACTTCTAGCCTTTCGTTAGTTAGTCTTTCATATTCATCCCTAACATTCGTCTCTTTCAGTTTTTCGACCCTGATTCTCCGTACAGGCTCCAACTTCCGAGCCCTCGAGCGCCAACCGGAGAAAAGATCAATCCTTGTTATTACAAGGAAGTGATCCGTCCACAGTCCGGCGCCCCGAAATGCCCGGGTGTCCTTTGTCGCCTTCCGGAGCTCAGAGTCCACACATACAAAGTCAATCATCGACCTTTCAATACGATCAACTCTCTCTCTTTGCCAAGTGTACTGGTGGATCTCCTTGTGTGCGAAGAATGTGTTCGCCACAAAGAGATCCAACTCTAAACATACTTCTAACACTCTTTTGGGTGGGTTTTGAGTAAAAACACTCGAAGACACACAAACACGATTTTGACTGGAAAATCACTGGAGGAACGACCCAGAAGGTGGAATACACGAAATAGTATTAACGACAATATCGAGAAGAAACACGTGCGGTCACGACGGATGGTAGAGGGCTACTGATTTTGCGTTCAGTGGACGCCTGGGGACCACGCGTATGGAATAGTATGATAAAATGGCGTCTGAAAAACAGAAGACAAGATGGCGTACGAAGGCAAAAACCAGTAATACTAGGGGAAAAAGCTTAATAATTCCGGCACTGAGTGGGTTTTGAGTAAAAGCACTCGAAGACACACAAACACGATTTTGACTGGAAAATCACTGGAGGAACGACCCAGAAGGTGGAATACACGAAATAGTATTAACGACAATATCGAGAAGAAACACGTGCGGTCACGACGGATGGTAGAGGGCTACTGATTTTGCGTTCAGTGGACGCCTGGGGACCACGCGTATGGAATAGTATGATAAAATGGCGTCTGAAAAACAGAAGACAAGATGGCGTACGAAGGCAAAAACCAGTAATACTAGGGGAAAAAGCTTAATAATTCCGGCACTGAGTGGGTTTTGAGTAAAAGCACTCGAAGACACACAAACACGATTTTGACTGGAAAATCACTGGAGGAACGACCCAGAAGGTGGAATACACGAAATAGTATTAACGACAATATCGAGAAGAAACACGTGCGGTCACGACGGATGGTAGAGGGCTACTGATTTTGCGTTCAGTGGACGCCTGGGGACCACGCGTATGGAATAGTATGATAAAATGGCGTCTGAAAAACAGAAGACAAGATGGCGTACGAAGGCAAAAACCAGTAATACTAGGGGAAAAAGCTTAATAATTCCGGCACTGAGTGGGTTTTGAGTAAAAGCACTCGAAGACACACAAACACGATTTTGACTGGAAAATCACTGGAGGAACGACCCAGAAGGTGGAATACACGAAATAGTATTAACGACAATATCGAGAAGAAACACGTGCGGTCACGACGGATGGTAGAGGGCTACTGATTTTGCGTTCAGTGGACGCCTGGGGACCACGCGTATGGAATAGTATGATAAAATGGCGTCTGAAAAACAGAAGACAAGATGGCGTACGAAGGCAAAAACCAGTAATACTAGGGGAAAAAGCTTAATAATTCCGGCACTGAGTGGGTTTTGAGTAAAAGCACTCGAAGACACACAAACACGATTTTGACTGGAAAATCACTGAAGGAACGACACAGAAGGTGGAATACACGAAATAGTATTAACGACAATATCGAGAAGAAACACGTGCGGTCACGACGGATGGTAGAGGGCTACTGATTTTGCGTTCAGTGGACGCCTGGGGACCACGCGTATGGAATAGTATGATAAAATGGCGTCTGAAAAACAGAAGACAAGATGGCGTACGAAGGCAAAAACCAGTAATACTAGGGGAAAAAGCTTAATAATTCCGGCACTGAGTGGGTTTTGAGTAAAAGCACTCGAAGACACACAAACACGATTTTGACTGGAAAATCACTGGAGGAACGACCCAGAAGGTGGAATACACGAAATAGTATTAACGACAATATCGAGAAGAAACACGTGCGGTCACGACGGATGGTAGAGGGCTACTGATTTTGCGTTCAGTGGACGCCTGGGGACCACGCGTATGGAATAGTATGATAAAATGGCGTCTGAAAAACAGAAGACAAGATGGCGTACGAAGGCAAAAACCAGTAATACTAGGGGAAAAAGCTTAATAATTCCGGCACTGAGTGGGTTTTGAGTAAAAGCACTCGAAGACACACAAACACGATTTTGACTGGAAAATCACTGGAGGAACGACCCAGAAGGTGGAATACACGAAATAGTATTAACGACAATATCGAGAAGAAACACGTGCGGTCACGACGGATGGTAGAGGGCTACTGATTTTGCGTTCAGTGGACGCCTGGGGACCACGCGTATGGAATAGTATGATAAAATGGCGTCTGAAAAACAGAAGACAAGATGGCGTACGAAGGCAAAAACCAGTAATACTAGGGGAAAAAGCTTAATAATTCCGGCACTGAGTGGGTTTTGAGTAAAAGCACTCGAAGACACACAAACACGATTTTGACTGGAAAATCACTGAAGGAACGACACAGAAGGTGGAATACACGAAATAGTATTAACGACAATATCGAGAAGAAACACGTGCGGTCACGACGGATGGTAGAGGGCTACTGATTTTGCGTTCAGTGGACGCCTGGGGACCACGCGTATGGAATAGTATGATAAAATGGCGTCTGAAAAACAGAAGACAAGATGGCGTACGAAGGCAAAAACCAGTAATACTAGGGGAAAAAGCTTAATAATTCCGGCACTGAGTGGGTTTTGAGTAAAAGCACTCGAAGACACACAAACACGATTTTGACTGGAAAATCACTGAAGGAACGACACAGAAGGTGGAATACACGAAATAGTATTAACGACAATATCGAGAAGAAACACGTGCGGTCACGACGGATGGTAGAGGGCTACTCAGGCTGGAAAAAAACATTTGAAACAATAATCTTTAACTGGTTTTTTGTTTCTTTGAAGAGAGAGAATTTGTTGAATTAGTTTTCAACACATTGCACAACATGTAGACATGTTCGACAGCCCCTCGAGACTTGCCCTTTTGTTATTCCAGCTTTTAGATAATTACAATATTATTTAACTTACAGGATGCATGCGTAGGAGATCAGACTTGACTCTGTTGAGCTCGTCAACTCTTCTTGATGCCAGGACTAATCTACATCCTTGTGCATAAAAACAGTGAGCCAATTGCTCTCCAATTCCAGAACTAGCGCCTGTTATTACTACCACCTGGAAAATAATACAAAGTAATGAGTAAGAACCAAAGTTTTTCTACTACTCTGACCCCTCCATGAACTATTTGGTCAGGTACATAATTTAAAGATTAGGTATTTCTTATCCTTTTCAGTAGCCTGCGGCTGTGTTCCTTAGAGAAATGTTGCTGCTGCTTTGTCAAGTACTTATAGTTAAAAAGATATTTTTAAAAATAAAGTCTTAAAGTACCTATGGTTATGTCAATTAATTAATAGTGGATGGATACATACCTTATCTTGTAGTTCTGCCAATCCTTTCTTTAAGCGTATATTATAAATAAAATTATACACAATTATGGGAATAGTAATTGGAATACATATTGATTTTAAAAACCACCACACTACATTCAATGGTGATCTAGGACCATTTTCATCTTCATCTACTTTTAATTCTTTGAAATTGAAAGACATTGTATTAAAGTAAATTGCACAGATCGTTCATTAATTGATACTATCAACCAAAATGGTTTTTTTTGTATTAAATTTAATATTATGATTATCAGTTTTCAGCAAAACTTGCTGAAGCCACCAAACTCGCCGGAATATACTTAATTTAATACAGAAGTGGTACAGTATTTACACAGGTCAAATTACAATCAATAATTTTGGAAATATTACGACGGCGATAGCCCCGCAAGCACAACTAGTAAATTTATGATCAGACAGAAATAAATTATTAACCACAGATTAGTAAGTAGTTATTAACTGATTGTTATTGGTTATTACACTTTTCCCCTGACTGTAATCTGCAAAGTCGGAAATCTTGTTTTTTTTATATCATTTTTCAAGTGACAGGCTTGGTGATCTCCTTTAGCCAGGAAATCTAGTGAAGTAACTTCAGTGTGACCATTTTCCGATTTAGCAAATATACCGAAACTTGACATACTACTCCTTGTTTCATATAACTTGGCCACTGGCTACATAGTAATTCTATACAAAAATTGAAAAATTGTGACAAGACGGATGAAACGAAATGTACTAGATCAATATAATAATATACCAGAAAAAAACTATATCAACTATGGCAACTTTGACAATAGAACGGTCACAGGGCGACAACTTAAGGAAAAATGTGGTTTGGCGGTTTTTACAATTTAGAAAAAGGCAAAGAGATACAGTTGTGGATACCATAGAGTTACCATTATATCAGAGTGTCACAGGTTTTTATTTTGGTCTTCTGCGCATAAAGGTGTGGATATACGGGGTCTCAGGAGACGCGCCTCCAGGCACTGACAAAATGGCGTCAGTCTCTTCAGTGAAATACACGACGGGAGATTTTCGTCTCTAGAGACGGCATCTCTAGTAAAAATGGCCGACAATCGCCTCCTGTCATCAAATTATAAAATACACGGGACTATCTCGAGACGCGAGACTTTGGTCTGTTGCTGCATTCATTCTATTAGTATTTTTGGCGCCATAATGGCGTTTGGTTTTGTGTACATACTCTAGTGTCATGTATTTACGAGTATTGTGATTAAAAAATATAATTATATACCGCTTTGAAATTATTTATCGATTCAGTAATGTACATATGTCGGTCGGTACTTCACTTACATGCGTATGTGTATATTTCCTTTTCTGCGTTAGTAAATGAAATAGAATACTTAATTAGACCTTCTTTTAATGTACACCATTCCTATGACATCAGTGACATAAGCCAAAGCAAGTATCGGAATGCACTACATACCCGAAACCGTTGTTCCTCCTTATGTTCATTCGATGAATATTAAAAAGTGAAATGGTAACTACATAGTTTGCTATAAATGTTGTAGGACATGAAGGAAATAACAAAACACGTAATGTTAATCACAACTGTATTCATATTTCAAATGCAAATGCAAATGCAACTCTGTTATTAATACGCCATTATTTAAAAATAATATTATTGTAATTGTAATCAACTAACAATTTTATTATTAACAATGTACTAATATCGTCACAATCGCAGGAATGTTTAAAATTATATATCAATACAAAAACCACGTGCCCACGCGCGCCAATCCAATTCAGTTGCAAACATCTCCAAGAGACCTCAGATTAAAATTGAACATGTCAAAAGACCGGAGACGCGTCCCCTGAGACGAAAATATGTAAAATACACGACGCGAGACTTGCGTGCGCAGACCGTCTCAGGAGGCGCGCGGTATCGAGAGATATCTCGCGTCTCCGATGTGTTTACACACAAGAGACCTGTCATTTTGGTATCCGGGAGGCCAAAATCTCTCGTGTGTATCTTCGCCTTAAGCCAACATCTATGCCGCCGGCGCACGTGGAGTGTGGCAAAACAAACACGTTCGTGATGTGTGTATGGACGGTCTTGAGAGTTGCTCGTTTATTTTCTGTTTTGTGGTGTTTTTTTGTGGTTTTGTGCGAAAATGGTTCGTTCTTGTTGCTGTTATGGCTGCACTCAACGTTATGATAAAGAAAATAATATATCTTTTCACGGGTAAGTTATGATTTTCGTGATGTTTTCGTGTTTACTTAAGTGTGCTGTATAGAAACGGTATCGAGTCCTTTGTATGTTTTGTCGACAGTGATATTATACAAGGTAGCTACTACTTGTTAATGTATTGTATGATTTTAATTATTGCCATCCTTTCTATAAAATGTAGTAACTTATTATTAAGTATTCTTCTGGGATATTTAATCTAAAGGTGAATTGATAAGACACGCGCTAACTGAGTAGAAACATGGCGTATTATGTTTCGTACGCACATGAACGTCGACAAAAGCGTTTATTTCATTGATTTTTGAGCTTGTTAATTTGCAAAGTTTGTATATATTTCAGATTTCCTAAAGTTAAGTCATTACGTGACTTGTGGATTAGAAATTTAAAAAGAGACAAGTTTAATCCATCAGTACATTCAAAAGTGTGTTCCAAACATTTTGAAGAGGATTGTTTCAAAAAGGAACCATCTGGGTGGAGAAGTTTGAAGTCTGATGCTGTCCCAACAATTTTTAACTTTCCTACCCACCTGCAGAAAGTAAAGAAAACTAGGAAATGTCATACTAAACGAGGTAAACCTATTGTATATGTTGTGTACTACCTAGCCTAACATTACTAAGGTTATATAATAGTTGTGAACATTAATAGATCAAATAATTATCTTAACACAAAAATGTTATTATAATGAAATGACGTAGGACGTCTATTGGAGAGCAGCCATAATTCAGTATGACAACTCAAGACAAGTCTTGCGATTGTTAGCTAAAGAGATCTGCCATAAGAAGACCCTTTTTTCGTGATCTTTTGTATGATAATGTGCAGGATAAAAATAAATAATAATTATACTGATCGTTCCAGGTATTTTACTGAATAAAGAAGTTACAGATAGTCACTTGAATATAGTGCCTCCTGATGTTTCTGAGCCGTCTACCTCGACGCACTCACCTGAAAGCTTTGAAAAGAAGACATTTCGGTATGTACCTATGTTTTATATCTTATTTTCATACATTCAGAATTTTCACTGGATTATATTACTTACATTTATTTGTAGGATTTTTATTAATCTTTTATTATACTGCTTTTCCTGTGATAGCACTCCTTACTTAAAACAGTGTTGATTTATATTATTTAATCGATTTGGTATTAGAACCGAACAAACCTTTCGGGACACTTAAATGTCCCGGTTTTTGGAAAAGTTGGTGTATTTTAAGGATTTTTTTCATTTTGTCGTATTTTTGACAGTTAATGTAGAGAACTTGTTTTTAATTATTATCTTTTTAGATATGTTGGTGATTTCAAACAAGAAGATTTGGCGACACCAGAAAATGTTCAAAAAGCTTTTGAAATTCTAAAACAACAGTCACTCACAGATTAGTAAGTAGTATGTTTTCAACAGATAAGACAGCTAGCGGATTTTCTATGTTTTATGATGTTTGACAGATCATCCAAGACATTTGACATTACTAGGCAGGCGGCTGCGTGCGCACGATCCCTACTATGAAGAACCAGGGGGGTAAAAGTCCATAGTGAGCCATTCGACGAAAAATTATCAGAAATTTATTTCAATGTATCAGGAGCACATAATGTGTGGAGGGTAAGTAGATATCTGAGTTTACCGATAATAAATGTAATTTCTATGGTAACCGTTCCTGTAACCGTACCCGAGGCCGTCGCCATATTGTTCATGGAGGCCGGGCCCAACTGACATTTGACGATGATTACGCCATCTAAATTGTATGGGAAAAAATATTCCGTAGTTCAAGTGTTTGTCACCGAGACAATGTGTTTGTCACCGATACAAGGTGACGTCACCACTCGTGGCGGTGATGGAATTCGAGGATGTAGGCTTGTACTCTACTATCGCAGGCTTCGCCGTACCTAAGGAACCTGAATGCCATCTGTTGATGTATTTGATAAGCAGCCTAAAGGGGGGAAATTCAAAATGAAATATTGTTCCTCCTTTTCCCACCTACCCTGTAATGAAACCCACTCACTCTGTATTTTTTCCTGTTTTCAAATTCAATCAAATTTAATAACAATGTGCGACATTTTAACATTAATACAGGCATATAAATATCAGAATAGTGCTGACTGATTGTGAAAGATATTTTTTTACGATATTATTACATGTATACCTAATTTGTGATAAGATAAACATAAAAATATCAAAATAAGTATCTTTCATGTCAGTGTGTAAATTACAGGTAGGCGTTATTAGTTACATTGTTTTGTATTACTCATGCAAGGAATTAAGATAATGAAAAAACTTTATTTCAAATCGGAATTTATTATTTCACATATTTTGAACTTTGATGTGTAGTTTTCATAATATTAAATATTCACACAATAATCTTATTTAAATATCAGTTCAATATTATATTACCTACACAAAAAAATGTTATTAATTGGAGTCCACTCATCAGTGAATGATACTATTGTATAAACACAATACCTTAAAAGTTAAGAGTGAAATACAGAGACAGGAGAATTATATTTGAGTTGTATAAAAATGAAGCGGCTATAGTTAGGTACATGTGGAAAAGACCAAAAAGAAGCCAAAGTACGTCAAGGGGTTGGACAGGATGCCCTCTATATCCAGTGCTTTCTATTGGGTACATTCAGTGTACAATAAACTGAGTCAGAGATAAAATGACTCATAGAGAGGGTGTGAAAATACCTGGGGAGAATATTGACATGATTAGATTTACTGACGACATTGCACTGATTGCTGCACGTGAAGAAGAACTCACAGAAGCTCTGGTAGCCCTGGACAATGTCTTAAACATCGAGTACAATATGAAAATAAATATAAACAAGACTAAAGTGATAAAGGTAGGCTGTGAGGAGCAACAAATTAATGTGGTGATGTTCGGAGAGACATTGAAAAACGCAAAAGAGTTTGTGTACCACGTAAGTAGGATCTCTAGGGGTGGGAGAACAAGGAGTGAAGGAAAAAATCCTGCGGGCTTAAGGTCCTCCACACCCCCGGGTATCTCAGGCGCATTAATGGCGACCTCTTTACCCGCACTTATAAGCAAATCTTATTCAAAGGTGGGCCCAGGGTTAGCCATAAGGGAGCCCCCCAGCAAACCCCACGCCTAAATTATGTTCCTTCAATGTCCTTATCTAAGGAGGTTACAATTCATTACTTACAAATAAGAACCTTAAATACTAATTACATCTACATTATGTACAAGTCTTAAGTACTAATGTTTACAAATGAATTCTAAAACTACATATTTACAAACACACAATGATTGGAGTGAAGTGAAGTTGACAGCCGAATACATCAGGCAACACACGCATTCAACAAAAAGTCAAAGATCCTTGAATCAAACAATTTAGATCTAAAGCTCCGCAAGCAACTTAAAAAAAAAACATGTATGGAGCATATTGATGTATGGCTGTGAGACATGGTGCCTCACCGAAAAAGACAAGAAGTGACTGGAGGCATTTAGACTATTTGATTTCGGCCTATTGTACTTGTAAGCTAACTTGAACAGGTTGAGATGGTTGGGACATGTGGAGAGAATGAACGACGAAAGGATAACAAAGAAAATTTACCTGGGTGAAAGAAGAGGTGTAAGGAAACGCAGCCGTCCGAGAACCATATGGCTGGACCATGTTGACCAGATACTCAAGTCCTTGTGTATTATATTGTTATTTTTGTAAATGATTCAAGTACATACTGTCTAGTATATACTACTTGATTACATTATCTTTGTACATTATAAGGGTAAGGCCGTATTTTTTTCCACATGTAACATAAAAGTAACATAAGTCCTTTTATGTTACGGTTACGTAAAAGTAACATAAAGGTAACATTAAACCATTGTAAAGCTGGATGCACAGTGATAGTTTTTTATAGAAATATGAGGAGCCCCATACCGTTCCCCGTCAGAACATAATGAGCGCCGACGCCACTATAATCTTTTCCTCGGAAATCAGAAGTTTTTGAAGCTGGGAATATTAGGTAATTACATTCCCAAAGTCCACATATATGAAATCAACCCTTAAAATATTATTTCTTCATACGAAAACAGTAAAAAACTACAAATTTTCTACGTAACGACCTAAATATTAAAAAAAATGATAGTTTACGAAAAACGTAAAACTGCTAATGGAGATAATGGAGAAGGTTTCAATTTAAAGGCCGACATTTTTGACAGTGCAGTTAAATTGTAGTTTGAAAAATACTAATGCTCGGTAGTTCTAATTTTTTTGTGTGGTGTTAATATTTGCCCTTAAATGGCAATAAATATACCTCGCGCGTAGTGGGTAATAAAAGAACATAAAATGATACCTAATAAAACGTTGTTTGAATCTAATATTTTTATTATATTTGCAAATTCCAAATGAAACGTTCACCAAATATACGAGTATTAAAATTTTTGAGAGAATTTAAATGTACTTTCATTAATATAAATGTGATGATCTTGTGTATCACCAGCTTTATAGTGAACTTACGTTACGTAACATAAGTATTTTCTTAAGTTACGTAACATAAGTAACATAAAAGTATCATAAAAGTAACATAAGCACAATTTACAAAACAGTAAATCCAACATAAAATCCAAAGTAGATGAAAATAGGTATTGCAATATATTTCATAAAAGACTGTATATGTATACGCATAGCATAATATTAGAATTCATTGATAAAATGGTAAACATTCTGTGATAACCACTTTTTTGAAAATTGTTTTACCAAATTTTTTTCCAACACTTTTGGACACAAAACTCTCAAATATCACTTAAATTTTGAGGAGAAATGTACTCTATGAGAAGGATTACTTGTGTAGAAAACACAATTCGACGATTAATATTTCGATTTATTATAATAGAAAATTAATATCGAAAATTGGGTAACGTAAAAGAAGTGTTTTGGTACACTTCTTCAGTGTCTGAAAACTACCCTATGTATTTAGACTAAATTGCTGAAATTGAAGGATATTGTACCTTAGAACTACATCTGTTCCATACAAAAAGAATTTTTCAATTATACAGGTGTCCCGTAAATCAACGTCATCCCGTGGAGAGGTGATAGACCAGTTCACGACCTACCAGAAAATCGAAATATGACCTAGTAAAAAATTGCTCATTCTCGAGATATCGGCACTTTTTTGTTTTTCGTGAAATTCGACACCTTCGATCAGTTTTTCGATCGCCACGGTCACAAAATTCAATATTCTAAGATTCTAATTTTGGATTCTATATTGGTTGGATAGATTCTAATTTGGATGAAAAAAAGGACATCGTTTCCGCCTCTCGAGTTTTTTGTTTATTATTAGCAAATTTCGACTCCTTTACACTGTAAAAATTTTGTATCACATTAAGCTGGCAAATTATTTTAAAAACTTCTTTATTTAGTTTAGTTTTTAGAAAGGTAGACTAACATCAGGAGAAAGGCTCCACCTAACATCAGGAGAAAGGCGGCGGCGGACGCGGAGAGGCACAAGCAAATCCACGATACCAGACACCCCCTCTACGGCCACGAGATGGCGACACAGAGATTGGCATCGAGAAAGAGCTTCCTGAAAACAACCACTGATCTGGATACCTCAATAAAACAATACAGAGAGGACCAATGGAAGCTCGAACTTGGTGACAGACTTTGGATAGCGCCGTCGGAGGGCAGTAACACCGCGCAAAACCTCGACTTTCCAACCTGGAAAACCTTGAACAGACTGAGGGTGGGGGTGACCAGGTGCAGAGTGAACCAACGGAGGTGGGGCTTCCTCGAGGGAGATGACGCGAGTTGCGACTGTGGGGCGCTGCAGGACGATTTGCATTTGCTGTCGTGCCCGCTGATGCGGATGGCATGCAATATGGAGGACTTAAAAACGGCAAATCACAAAGCGATATCTGTCGCTGCACATTGGAGTGGCAAGGTCTAGAGTCCGGACCCGTAAAATAAGTAAGTAAAGGTAGAAAACTGGATATAGTTCACTTAAGAAAAAAAAGCTATTCCTGTTTTACTTCAAAAGGAGCTCATTATAAAAATAATCAAATGCAGGGTCATAGCTTCTTTATGTCCAATATTTTGACAAGTGATAGAGGATAAAAAAATATGAAAAAAATCATAATAAACGTATGTCGAGAAATTCACCGTTTTGGAGTTATGGTCTTTTGAAAATTGAGGAGTATGAAAATATCTCATTTGGGTTTTTTGTCAATAACTCACAAACCACTAACTCGATTTTGACAAAATAAATTAAAAAATATTGTTAATAATATAGGCTTTCGACAAAGTTCCTAATTTGAGGCCTTTTCCTTAGAATTTAGTGAAAATTTTGTTGAGAAACATGATTTTTTGTAAAAAAAATATCATTTGTCACAAAACTAACAAAATTTAGTGAAAATTTAGTTGAGAAACATGATTTTTTGTAAAAAAAAATATCATTTGTCACAAAACTAACAAAATTTTCACTAAATTCTAAGGAAAAGGCCTCAAATTAGGAACTTTATCAAAAGCCTATGTTATTTACAATGATTTTTTATTTATTTTGTCAAAATCGATTTAGTGGTTTGTGAGTTATTGACAAAAAACGCAAATGAGAAATTTTCTTACTTCTCAATTTTCAAAAGACCATAACTCCAAAACGGTTAATTTTTCGACATACGTTTATTATGATTTTTTTCATATTTTTTTATCCTCTATCACTTGTCAAAATATTGGACATAAAGAAGCTATGACCCTGCATTTGATTATTTTTATAATGAGCTCCTTTTGAAGTAAAACAGGAATAGCTTTTTTTTCTAAAGTGAACTATA
Source organism: Ceraclea dissimilis (assembly GCA_963576895.1). NCBI lineage: Eukaryota > Metazoa > Arthropoda > Insecta > Trichoptera > Leptoceridae > Ceraclea > Ceraclea dissimilis. Next base: position 9,455,571 of record OY756365.1, read on the forward strand.
TCCAGTTTTCTACCTTTCTAAAAACTAAACTACTTAAATAAAGAAGTTTTTAAAATAATTTGCCAGCTTAATGTGATACAAAATTTTTACAGTGTAAAGGAGTCGAAATTTGCTAATAATAAACAAAAAACTCGAGAGGCGGAAACGATGACCTTTTTCTCAAAATTGGGACATAGTACGTTTTATTTTGGGTTATAATCAAATAGCTGGATTATTCAGGATTACGAATCCAAAATTAGAATCTTAGAATATTGAATTTTGTGACCGTGGCGATCGAAAAACTGATCGAAGGTGTCGAATTTCACGAAAAACAAAAAAGTGCCGATATCTCGAGAACGAGCGATTTTTTATTAAGGTCATATTTCGTTTTTCTGGTCCGTTATGAGTTGGTCTATCACCCCTCCACGGGATATCGTTGACTTACGGGACACCCTGTATAGCCAAATAGGCAAAGAATGAAAACGAATCACAATTATAACATTGGGTGCAACGGGTTTCCTGAAATCTGGTGGCACGTTTTTCATGCATCAAATGTGGAAAAAAATACGGCCTTACCCATAAACTGAATCAATAAAGTATATTAACATAAGCAATTTGTTGTTATTAATTAATCTAGTATAATCAACTGAATATTATAGAGTATCCAAGCTAGTTTAGTCGTTGTAGTCTTCCATTCACCTGTTATAGTTTTCTGAGTAACTATGCGAGTAATACCGTCTTTCCTTGGATGCTTCTTCAAAATATCTTCAAATTGCTGTAATCTTTCCATATCATCAAGTCGGCTTGTGTCCCAGTGTCTGTGTACTCTGCACTCCAAATATCTATAATGCAAATATCTATAATGAAAACGTGATTATAAGTACATAATTAGACTGATGTGAAAAGCTCCAATACTGCAAGATGACTTTCTTCTTTTCATCTTTACGTCTTGTCCTGTGCCTAAATCCTAATACGAAAATTATACTTTTTAACAATCTATTACATTCTGTCACTGTGTATGTCATACAATGGTTTGTTCATTGATGTTATATAAATAATATGTTTGTCGTACATCGAATGATGTTAAAGATATTGGAACATTTTATAACACTGCATTTAGTATTTGTTACCTAAATATAAAATACTATGATTCGTCACTCTCAGTATAAATAAATAAGTAAATAACCAAAACACTTGACAATGGCAAAATCACCCGTAGACGGGTGCGTGCCATATTTAAATAAGAAGAAGAAGAACAATCTATTACATGATGAAAATATTCCAAATGCATTCCAATCTTTATTAGGAACTGAAGCTATGCAAATTATCTTATTTTCAACTGTTTGGCTTACTGAACATTCTTCTTTTTTCTTCAACCAATTTGGATTCTCCCACCCAAATAAGGAATTTGCAAGCTGATTCATTGACATCCTTTGAGAAATGATGCTGTCTACAGATTTTGTTGGTACTATTTTCAACATATTCAACTTCTTGAGACCATCTTCGCAACTGACTCCATCTTATTCCCTTTTGAGGTGGTTGACTCGTAATTTCATCTAGCACCATACAGTCGATGTTACTCCTGTAATTTGAAAAACATGATTTTGACATTTTGATTTATGTTTGAAATCTTGTACAATACCAGGAACACAAAACTGTATCACGATGTGAAGAAAACCATACGAGATAAACAAATTAAACAGTATAATAATATACCTAAGGGCAACTATCTTAACTCTTCTAGTGCCAAAAACGAGATATCTCGTTTTCCTGAACTTCCCGTAGTGCCAAAAACGAGATATCTCGTTTTCGTAGATTGGCTGTATCTCTGGTAATAGTGGACTTAGCCCAGTAATTTCACTTGGGGGTTATAGTTTAGACTCCAAATTATGGGCATAATATACAAAACATAATTTGACACCTTTGCTAATGCAAGAAACCTCACCTGAAATTTGCCATAATTACCAAATAGTACACCTATTCCCTATATAAAATGTATGGAAGATTATTCATGGGATACCTCGTAACTGCAAGGTATGTCAAAAATCCATATTCAACGAAATATCAATATAGCTTCTAGTGGATTTATTTTGTGATTTTTTTCTACTTTCCGTATTTCTACTAGTCAACCAAAATAATCAATAATGCAGGTTATACTGAGATTAAAATATAGGTACCGATCCAGGCGATATATTTTTAGGGTGTAGACACGAGTGCATATAAACATATTTATTCATTCATTCACTCACTCACTCACCACCCATTCATTTTACCACTCACTCATTCATTTATTTATGTATTTATTTATACAGGGTGTTTGATAGATGGATGTATATATTTTCAGGGGTGATAGTAGAGGTCATTTGGGATCTTTTGAGCCAAACTTAGCTTAGTCCAAAGTCGCTTGGTTCTCGAGTTATTCGAGATTTTAACTTTTTATCGAAAAACCCCGAATTACTCAATATTTACCCCAATACTTTCGTAAGTATAGGTATCTACTCAGTTATGTAATTATTTTTTGTTTCTTGAATATGTGCTTGGTCTATTAAACTCATTAGTTTTAATCTAAAGAAACAATAATGATAAAAAATATCAGATTAAAGTTTCGATAAATAGTTAGTCCAAAAACGAGTCACGACTTTAGATGAGATTTTCCTTAAGAAGAAAATTGTCTAAAGATTCAGAAATTTGGAAAAAACTTCTCTGATTTATGCTCTTTCAAATGATGTACAAAACATAATAATAAAACTTTAGTTTCATAAAGATATGATACAATAACTTCATGAGATCACTACTAATTTAAGAGAATTTCCATACAAGTTTGAAAACAAGAAATCGAAAGGAATGTATTGTTCACTATGCAACCTGTACCTATGGTAAATTTGTATGGAAATTTGCCCAAATTTGTAGTGATCTCTTGAAGTTATTATATCATATCTTTATGAAACTAATGTTTTATTATTATGTTTTGTACATCATTTGAAAGAGCATAAATCAGAGAAGTTTTTTCCAAATTTCTGAATCTTTAGGCAATTTTCTTCTTAAGGTAAATCTCGTCTAAAGTCGTGACTCGTTTTTGCACCGACTATTTATCGAAACTTAAATCCGATATTTTTTATCATTATTGTTTATTTAGATTGAAACTAATGAGTTTAATAGACCAAACACATATTCAAGAAACAAAAAATAATTACATAACTGAGAAGGTACCTATACTTACGAAACTATTGGGGTAAATATTGAGTAATTCGGGGTTTTTCGATAAAAAGTTAAAATCTCGAATAACTCGAAAACCAAGCGACTTTGGACTAAGCTAAGTTTGGCTCAAAAGATCCCAAATGACCTCTACTATCACTCCTGAAAATATATACATCCATCTATCAAACACCCTGTATAATGGCACATATGTATGGAAATGAGACATGGGCATGGTTACGAAGAGTGAAATAAACCCAGTGGAGACGATTTATGACCCTTCCTGATAGGGAAGGCATTGGTGATAAAAATACAGTGCGAGATAGTATTGCACTAACATAACCTCACCAACGACAGGTATGCGGGTGTACATCAGTTCCTTAAAGGGTAGGCCTTAATAATATAGGTATAGATACCCTCCCCAGACCTTAAGAGGTAGACATAGATTAGTGACATGGGCGTCGCCAGTCTCGGAGCTAGGGGGGGTTGAACAAGAATTTAAAAATTTAGCATACTTAGCATAAAAAACGTATAAGAGTATATCGTATAGAGGGGGGAGGCGGCGAAAAGTCAGTGCCTATACCTAGATAAAGTGTAAATCCGGCGCTGGTACCCCTCCCCCCCCCCCCCCACTCATGTAATTTTTCGGTTGTCCCGGTTTGACTTCCAAGAAATCTGGCAACCCTAGATATTGTACATAGGAGATTTACTCCATTACATGCTTCTCTAGGATAATTGTACAATCCCCATGTGCAACAGCACCCCTATAAATACCCGTACTTCTCCGACATTCGTGTTTCTCCAAGCATTCAATCTCGATGCCATTCTCATTCTTCTAATATGGATTGTGCATGCTATAAGTTTGTATTATCGACGATACTTGTTAACAGTTCGTCGGTAAAAAATGGATCGCACAGACGGCTAATCGTTTTTTTTAATGCATATGGCAAAAGACCCGGCAATTACAAATTTAGAGGTAAATTTCTTAGCCAATTGGCAGCGTCAGCAGTGACCCCGTGGATTTCATTTAGACTGCACTCGAAACCAAAAATTGGACACTCAATTATATGGCCCATCGTTAAAGTAGGTTTTTCCATATTGTAATTCAATCCTGGCATTTCCCCCAAGAACGGATATTCTTCTAGTTCTTCGGGAAGGTCTACCCAATCTTCATCGTCATCTGTAACTTGCCCGATCAACTGATTAGACGTTGTTGAAAATACAGTCATTTCATTCAGATTCGATTCGCCACTGATTAATATATCGGTTGGACAGCAGCAGATAGCAGAGAAAGTAATCCATATGAAATTCTACATGCGACTCTCCTACGTTAGGTGCCCAAATATCTCCGCCCAGAATCTCCCCAACTAGGAGAGTCGCATGTAGAATTTCATATGAATTTAGGCTCTGCTGTCTGCTGGCTTTGCCCAACAAATATAAAAATATTATATTATCTCTGGATTGTATGGAAATTATTTAGGGGTCCCCATCCTAGGTGTAAGTTGGTGGGATTGGGCATAAGAGTTGCTATTTGCGGTTGCAAGATTTGACGATTGCTGTTTTCAATATCACCAAAAATAACATGCTATATAATGCTATTTTCAAATCGAATGATTTTCATTATGCTTTGCTATTTATTCCATCACTAGTCTCACCTCCATATTATTTCCACCTTCCCTTAATGGGTGAAAAATTCCACTGTGTGCAAGGATAGGAAGGAAGAACTGCATGAATGTGATAGAAGCAAAGAGTGTGTGGATGAATATAGAGTGGTCTGGCTCTCTGTCCTCTCTGCCTATACCCTATGTGATGGAAGCAAGGAGTGTGTGGAGGAATATACAGTGGTCTGGCGCTCTGTCCTCTCTGCCTACCCTATGTGATGGAAGCTAGGAGTGTGTAGACTAATGAAGAGTGGTCTGGCACTCTGTCCTCTCTGCCTACCCTACGTGATGGAAGCAAGGAGTGTGTGGAGGAATACAGAGTGGTCTGGTACTCTGTCCTCTCTGCCTACCCTACGTGATGGAAGCAAGGAGTGTGTGGAGGAATACAGAGTGGTCTGGCGCTCTGTCCTCTCTGCCTACCCTATGTGATGGAAGCAAGGAGTGTGTGGAGGACAATAGAGTGGTCTGGCGCTCTGTCCTCTCTGCCTACCCTATGTGATGGAAGTAAGGAGTGTGTGGAGGACAATAGAGTGGTCTGTCCTCTCTGCCTACCCTATGTGATGGAAGCAAGGAGTGTGTGGAGGACAATAGAGTGGTCTGGCGCTCTGTCCTCTCTGCCTACCCTGCAAGGGACGTGGTGAGAAGGTATAGATAGATCGGCATTTAGCAGCCCATAAAAGCTTGCCACGTAAAGAGTAACAAATAAGTAAATAAATAAAACTTTATTGAAAAATAATAATTTTCAAATGGCGGGTTTAATGCTATCGGCAATTTCTGCCAACCAACCACTTGTGACATTCATCTTACATATAATAAAAATTGTTTGTCCTTAAATGAAACTCTGTGTTATAATATATTGTATAGCCAAGGGTAGCCAACCTTTTCAGCAGCCGGGCCAGATTTAATAAATTAGATTGCGTACCGGGCCGCCGCACAACCATTTTTTTTTAATTTTACAAAACACAAAAATAAATAAGTATATAAGTTTGTGCGGGGGGAGGGAGGGGGGGGGGGGGTCAACAGAAATTAAAAAAAATTACAGCCTAAGAAAAGTGAAATAGCACCGCAGGCGTTTTTTTGTGAAAAGGATGGATATGGCTCACAACATTATGTATAGAAAACGTTTTCTAATTGAAAAGATTACCTCAAATAGCGCCGCAGGCAAAATTTTAAGGGGAAAATGGGTGAAGTGATGAATCTGATTGCTTTTCTAAAACAGGCAATACATACGGTTATATTGTAAAATGCTCGCGACCGTAAGTAGCGCCGCAGGCCCCCCCGATGACGCCCATGGATTACATTAGTCATTAAAATAAAACATAAATGCGAATCGAACATATTTATATGATTAGACTTTTTAAAATAATAAGAAATAATTAGCAAAATACTTAATATAAAAACAATAAATTAGTGTGAAGTTCAATCTTGTGGGGCAGAACTATGTAAGTGCATATCGATATTGAGTAAGGTTGTTCCTACAGTTCCAGTTTTCATCAGTCATTCGTGTTCTCACTCGGGATTTGATATTATATTTTTATTTTCTCACTGCTTTGCGGGCCGCAGGTTGGCAACCCTAGGTATAGTTTATTTGTATTCACCACTAAGAGGGCAAGATGTGAATTGTGAACCATTCATAATTGTTTAAAAGTATATAATGTCATACACACACACACCTTGCCTGTAGGTGAATCTTGGTAAATAAAAATAAAATAAACTTACCAATACCAGTCATTGGTCATCTTATCACCATAATATTATCTGAATATGTTCTCACAGATACTGGATAGTATAATATTCTTAACCTTTCAATCAGATTTTTTGAATTTGATACTGTCTTTCTGGTGGAATTTGGGATTCCTAAAATCACAATAAAAGTCTAAAATATGTAATCACCAAACTCAATATAAGTACGTATTATTGTTATTTTTAACTATTTAACAAACCAAATTGATGAATACACTACACTACAATCCAAGTCTACGAAACAGACAAAAATTCTACTGGCTTCAGAGAAGATTGATGTTGGATACAATTTATCTAAGAGTTTATCTAATAGATCCACTACACATTAAAATCATGTTGAAAATCTATTAAATTACATGAACATGAATGCAAAATAATAATATTGTACAAACCTGTATAATATCATATTGAAAACTATTAAATTACATTTCATTTATTCACAAATTTATTCAATTATAGGTACATTAATAATTTACAAACTTTACAAAACCAAAAACGTAAACGTCAAAAATTTCATTAAAACAAAAAAGAATAATTCAAGTTTCCAAGATAAAAATCTGTGGTTTCCAATGTTGCCAACTTAACGACTTTTGAACCTCCGCTTAGCGACATTTGGTTTTGTCAGGTTGGAAACACTGGTGGTTTCCATATTTCAATAAAGCGCCCTCTTGAGCCATCTGAAATGGATGATAGTACTCTTTAGGTAGGTCCCTAAATTTTGGAACCAAGTTCTAGCTGTCAAAGCCGTGCAGTCACTGAAACAAAAGAAAAAATTGAAATCCCTCAGTCAAAAAAATCGAGTAATGAAGAGAAAAATTACATCGTTAAAGTCGTTACTGGATGAACTTCAAAAGAAACAAAAAATATCAGAATCTGCGAGAGAGGTTTTGGAAGTGAGTATTAATATTTTATTATATGGGTACATTTTTATCTTTCCTATGTATACAATGAAAGCACAGAGTACCCCTCACCTTTTATTTCTTATTTATTTATTTACACTTTTGGTGAACAAAATACAGAGATATACTTACATTACAAATATATATTATTACATTCGTTCACTAGGGTGAGCGTACTGCAATGCTGCAATCTCTGTTAGATAACCCCATTTAATTTTAATTTTCAGTGAATATAGGTATTAATACACCAATAAGTTTTTATACAATATTAAGTACAAAAATTTGAATGCATAACTAAAAATATCTAAGATTGAGTAATGAATATTACATAATGTGCATATGAAGACAGGTTTAACATTTCACTTAATATAATATGCTGTTGTTTCAGATGTCGTTGCCGAGTGGTATCACACATCTCATCAAGAGGTCACGAAGCGAGAAAAGAGAAAACAAGTATTCTCCCGAATTAAGGGCCTTTGCTCTGACGCTAAATTTTTATTCAGTACGGGCATATAAATATGTGAGGAAGTGTTTTAATTCCGCTCTGCCTCACCCATCAACACTTCGTAAGTGGTGCAGTCATATCGATGGATCTGCTGGATTCACCAAGGAGACTCTGACGGCGTTGAAGGCCAAAGTTGGCGAAACTGGAAATCCCCCCTACTGTGCCCTTATCATTGACGAAATGGGCATACGCCAACACGTCGAATGGGACGGGACCCGATTCCACGGGTACATTGACTACGGCACTGGAATGGACAATGATCAACTTCCTGTGGCCAAAGAAGCCTGGACCTTGATGCTAAATTGCGTCAATGGTCATTGGAAAGTACCTATTGGATATTTTTTAATTAATGGTCTAAGTGCGGCAGAAAGGGCCAATATTATTAAGTTGGCATTTGACTTTCTTAAAGAGGTTAACGTCCAAATTATTTCATTAACCTTTGATGGAACGTCCACTAATTTTGCAATGGCAAATATCTTGGGTGCAAAATTAGACATGACTGATTTGCACCCATATTTTAGGCATCCATATTTGGATTCAAATGTCTATATTATTTTGGACCCATGCCACATGCTAAAGCTGGTGCGGAATGCTTTTGCTTCCCTGGGAATTATTAACGATTTGGAAGGGAAAAAAATAAGTTGGCAATACATAAAATATTTGGAGTCCTTTCAAAATGCGGAAGGACTTGTTGCCGCGAATAAATTAACCATGCGCCACATTCATTGGTATCGAGAAAAAATGAAGGTGAAGCTGGCAGCGCAGACGCTGAGTAATAGTGTGGCGTCTGCTATAGAATATTTGACGCATGATATGAAAGTACCTCACTTTAATGATAGTGATGCGACTGTTCATTTTTTGCGTACATTTGATAAATTGTTTGACATATTTAATAGTAGAAATTTACTAAGTCATGGTTTTAAGTCCCCTCTTAAGCCAAGTAATCAGTTAGAATTTTTTAATTTTTTGGATGTGGCTGAAAATTATATTAGAACTCTTAAAATTGACAAATCCAACATAAGTATTATAGAGTCTTCAAAAAAAACTGGCTTTATTGGGTTTATAATAAATATTCACAGTCTTAACGGACTATACGATTTGTTAATAACTTCGAAGAAAATGTCTTTTTTAATGACGTACAAACTAAGTCAGGACCACCTCGAGATGTTCTTCAGTTGCATCAGAGGTCTCGGCGGATGGAACAATAATCTGACTGTTCGGCAGTTTAGATCTGCATATAAAAAATTGTTGATTAATAATCAAATTGCTCCATCGGCATTTGGAAATTGCATTCCGGTGGACGGAACATCTATATTACATATTAGTAGTTCCTCGAAGTCAATTCAACAGGTGGATGCATTTTCAGAAAATTATGAAACTAGTGAAACACATTACAATGATCATGATTATGCAAAAAGTGATTGGATGTCCATGAAAGTATTATCAAAATATGTGTCAGATGTTGTAGGTTACATTAGTGGTTTCGTGTCAAAAAAATTGGCCCCAAAAGTTGGTTGCTTAGATTGTGCTTCCGCACTAACCGCCGATATGGATGGGGATAATTTGTTAATTACAAGGAGGGATAAGGGTGGATTAACTAGGCCCTCAAAAGATGTTGTGAAGGTTTGCAAAATCGTGGAAGGCCGGACAAGGCATGTATTAAATAGTAGTAATAATATAGATTGTAGGTATTTTATTAATATTTGTATGCGAGATGTCGACAGTGATATATTTTCCAATTTGAATGATCACATCAAAGATCATGACCCACTACACAACCACAGATTTTATTTAATTAAATCAATAATTTATGAATACATGAAAGTTAGGTTTAATCATACTGCTAGGCTAAGAACCTTAGAATTAAGTGCGATGAAAATTAGATCTAAAAATAATAAATTGACAATTTTCCAAGGGCAGTAACTTTAAAATGCAAAATGTCAGTGTCTGCTTACTGGACTGCTTGCAATTATAATTTTCATAGTGATTATATTGTTGATTTAATTTTTATAGTAGGTACCCGTAAAACTGACAAGATTGTTGTTCTGAAGTTTTTACAGTCAGATTGGTACTCGATTTCATCTATCAGAAGAAAATGTTCTAAGCGTAAATGTTATTCTTACTAACTGACGAAATGCTGGTTGGAGCCTTTTACACTCCAATCAGCATTGATAACCCAAAATGTTGTCTTTGTTTTCCACCTACTTGTTCTCTGCATCTATTATTTTTGTTAGTTATTAATTAGTTATATAATCTGCATTTGTTCACTGACGATGCCAAATGTTTACATTTTAAATAAAAGTTTGCAGTCATAACACATTTTTCATTTTGTTTTCTCCCTTTTAATTTCCTTTTGTGCTAATGATGAGCCGATCGTCCAGTATTGTGGGACTTGTGTGTGAAAAGTATCGACCACGATCTTGAGCTGCTCGTAGGAATGCAACAAGAACCCTAGAAGGAAGCATATTTTTCAGAAGATTCTATGCGCTTTGCATAAATTTCACATCCTCTGAGTTGGAGGAATGTAAATGAATCTCTTAAAGAGGTGCACACACTGGGTATGGTTTGTATCTGGGAATTTATCAATCAGGAAATTGAACAAAATTAGGTGTTTTCCCAATTTGTCTAAACAAATAAATTTTCTCTTAATTCAGACCTGTAAAATCACTAAAATATGCTATTAGACAAACCAAAAATGAAGAAATGACAAATTAATAAAGATGTGAGTTTGCTAAGTACTATTGACAGAGGTAAATAATTAATTTTCAATAATTAAATTGCGTATTATCGACGAGAGGAGCTCAATTCCCATACAAATATCAGTACACTGACAGATCTTTTGCCACACTCCACGCGGCCGCCGTACATAAGATGTTTGCCTACGAAATTGTCTACTGCGCAGGTTGTCAAACACTCTAACTATTCCTATCTCTATGGTGGATACAGTACATAATGTTGTTGGAAAAAGGTAATGTGGTCCAAAAAAAAAAAACACATTACTAATAAGGTAAAGTGCAGTGGAAACGAAACAGAACGATTTATATATTTTACTATAAATTACCTGGGTTCATTATTAATCATACAATGCACATATTAGAGAAAATAAGATAATAATTATTTCTTTTTCACACATTGCAATGGAAAATCAGATTTAATTACTCCACGAATATGATATAAATATAATTATTAAGTGGAGTATACTCTTTCGATATTGCGGCCCACCCGCAGCCTAGAAAAGAAGTGGCGAAAAAAGTCATGTCTCTTATGAAGAATTTTAGTAAAATGACAGATATTTCATGTTTGGCTCGTTGTGCCAAAAAGGGTATTTTTCACTCGACTCGACCGTGGACTTTTGCCTTTTTAACATGGATTTATAATACTAGTAAGCTGGATGGAAAACATAGCTGTTTGTCTATACATTCTGCACGATTCTGGGGAAAATGACCAGTTAGGCAAAAGAAGCAAAATGGGGTATTTTCCATACTAAACGGACTATAGGAAACTGCGGTTTTCACATGGATGTTTGGTTTTCGCTGTTTATATTTTAACTGAAAATGAATTATAGACATCATATTGACATAATTATTGGACCAAGGGATGTAAATAGGCCATTAATCAGAATTTATGAGCAATTTTATAACACAGGAAATGGCACACGCACGATGGAAGTTAATTAAATTACTTTTATTTATTTTTCTTATTCTTTTTTTCAGATTTTTCTTTAAGAATTAAACCTTATGCATCGTTTAAGAAAAAAAAAATGAGAAAAAATGTGTTTTCAGTAGTTTCCTATCACTAATTATGATATTGAATATCACTGATGTGAAGACGTTTTAAGTATATCATTTATTATGTAGGAATTTATTTTTTCATATTTTTTGTCATTTAAAGCTAATGTGTATGTATTTATGAATTTTTGTGCAATGTTTAATTTATTTTGTAATTAATGACAATAAAATAAATGTAATTTAATTTACTTCCATCGTGTGCCGTTTCCTTTGTTAAAGAAATTGTTTATAAATCCTGGTTAACGGAGTATTTACATCCCTTGGTCCTATAATTATGTCTATAATTCATTTTCAGTTAAAATATAAACAGTGAAAACCAAAAATCCATGTGAAAACCGCAGTTTCCTATAGCCCGTTTAGTATGGAAAATCCTCCATTTTGCTTCTTTTGCCTAACTGGCCATTTTCCCTAGAACCGCAATAGTCGGCCAAGAGCAGAATCCAGTTTACTAGTATTACTAAATCCATGCTTTTTAAGGATCCTCTTTAGCACTTTTCTTAAACAGAATAAACTTGTAGTGGTACCTACTGTAATAGGGCTGCCATTGATAGACAGGAAATTTAAATATAACTTCTTTGCTCATTTACATGCATCATACTTATTCTTCATATTTTATCTCAATAAACCAGTAATCCCTTGTAGATCTTTGATTTATTTATCACACATTTATATTGTTCAATAACAACAGCACTGAGTAATGTTCGAATGTTAAAATATCATAAATCCTGAAGTGATTTGGAGGTGTGAGTCTTTGTCCACTAACCTCTTGTAGTTTCTGACATAGGAACTCCTATTATGTTAAACCACTGTCTATATTCTCCCTTTCAGTGGCATTCATAGGTTTTCATTTCAAGAGGTGGGAGGGCGGAAACTTTTTCGTGAAGGTGAGTGAAAAAGGTCAGCAATGGTTGTGTTAACAAATGTAATAAAAAAGAAGAGCCAGCAGCCGAATTTTTTTTGAAAGATGGGTGAAGTGATGAACCTGGGATCTTTCTATAGAAGATAGCCCCTTCTCCCCCTATATATGCCCTTGCTCCCTTTATATACAAATTATTCAACTCTTCTTTTAGTCTTGTTGAGAATTGGTCGTCTTACAGCCCAGCGTACGTAAACGAGTGCATTTTTCATCAATCAGAAATGGACAGTGCAGCATACGAGCTCTTTCCATTAGCTTAAACTATGAGAAAATATTTACTCCCCACCACTTTTTAAGGTAAAAAATCAAACAAAATAATTATATCAACTTTTTATTCTGCTGTATTTATGACGAAGACATGAGTTGAAAACAAAATAATGAATACACAAATTAATGTAGGTATTTGCACCTAACAAAATCACAAATTAACATAAAACAACACTAAATGTAAAAAATTAACACAAAATATTGAGTATTTTGATTCATTAATTCTACAATGGTTATAATAATAATTAAAATCATAGAAACATTCACAGAACAGAATATTTTGTGCTTAAAATGTTTGTTGGGCAGCAAACTATTACAATGTGCAAAACGGAAGACATATTATCCAACCTATTAATATTCAACAGATTTACAATTACGGGCCAATTTGAGCATAATTCATTTTAAATACTGGATCAAATATTTAAAAACAGTTAGACAAGCAAATTTTGTAAAAAGTAACTCATTTTATTTTCATAACAATTATTACAGCACAAAACACAGAATTTAGAGAGCATTCTTTATCAGAGAATTCATAATTAATTAATAATCAAATGATATTGTGATAAAACATTTAACACATAAAACAACTTTATTAAAATAATTTGATCGTAACCACTAAAAATGTCATGGAGAGTTAAAAAGAAATGAGTATAAAACTGGATACACTGGGTTGCTCCAATACTATTCAATAATAATTAAGAATATGAGAGAGCACACAAAATTTATGTAGTTTGTTTATTCTAACATCGAGTTTAGACAAAAATATATTTTTTTAAAGTATACACAGTTGAAATACATAAAATGGAAACACAAAGAATGAATGATTACTATAAAGTAAAATACGTAAAAACAATGTACGTTCTGCTAAGGTATCAGTTAACTTAATTAAAGGTACTATTTATGTCAGACTAGAAATCATGAAGAACATGTATTGTGCACTGTACTAGTTAACAATGCACATCGTGTAATATGGAGAGGGACACATTCTGCAAAGGTTGTGTGGGTGTACCATATACTATGTATTCAGATGGTAAAATTACAATTTATTAAAACTTCTATTGCTTTAAAAAGTAACCTGGTTATTGAAATTATATTTAGGTATAGTACTATGTTAACTAGTATGTAGTAAATGTAATTATATTTTCCAGCATCAACATTGGTCGAAAAGAATTTTCTCTTAATTAATATTATAACATGTTACATTCTAATATGACACGGTTCAGAAAGTCATAGAAAGATGTACCTATAATATTATTAGGTAATTTATTAATAATTATGTATTATATCATTACTACTACATCTGCAATAGTCTCTATGTATCTCTACCTAACTTAGTTCAAGCACGCAATATTGTGTAATCCCTGTTACTATCAAAATAACGTTTGCGTATTTCATTAAAAAAATACACTTAGGATATTATTCATCAATCTCCACCATAACGTAATGTAATATCAATATATAAAATGGATATGTCATTTTAATTACTAATGAGGGATATTAATAAAATCATAAAAATGCACCATTCAAGTAAATCATTACCTAATAAAGACATCTTCTTACTTTTCAAACAACTAAAACAGGTATGTACAACATAGTAGTGTGTACAAGAGACATACACACTTGTAAGTTATGCTTATATTATATCCAGGAATTCATTTTGTGCTGCTCAGTGTCAACATAACATATTTATGTAACAGTTGACGTCCATATAGCTGATCTTTTATTTGTGCGCTACGTATACTAATTCTAACACACCTACAAAATATAATTACAAATCTTTCAACAGGTCTATGTACTCATATTGTCTTGTTTTAAAAAATAAATATTTTTCACCGTACTATAGGAATATGTTTAGGGTGGAGTTAAACAAATAATAAAATATATTCACAGGTAGGTACTACTTGTAATTCCTGGATATAGATATCGTAATGTTAAGTAAAGTTGTATGTGATTGTATGAAACTTCCCAGTGGTAAATGATCTCACAACTTTGAGTATTGATACGTATTATTATTAAAATCACTGTTAAAATACAAATATGTAGATATAATAATATTTTATATTAAACAACAATGATTTCTATACTATTTAATACAGTAATGTAATGTAATATATACACATGTCCAATAAGACATAGACAAATTCGTATATTTATCAGTATTATCATTCAGAGTATTATAAAGATTCAAAGATTCAATTGTTCAAATTTTGATCACATATGTAATAAAATATAATGTAGGTACTTTAGTAGGTAGCAATTAAATGAACAATAAACCAAAAGTTAATATAAATATTTGGCATGATCCAGCTTCTTGAAATATTACCCCATAATTAGTTGATGCTCCGTGGTACGCCACTCCCTGACTGTATTTATACCACACTGATGGATAATATTCCTAGCTGTTGTGTTAGGTAACCTATCGTTAGGATATAATGTACATTACAAAGTATAATTCACAATGAAGATCTATAAATGTCTGGATACAATAACATTATACCTACATGTATCTATAGAAACACGATATGTTTAATCCCAAATCAGGACAGATATTAAGAACCTACATAAACTTAAAATACATATTTATATAATCATACATAAAATGTTTGTTCTTACATCTACTAGGTATAATCAAATGAACAAAAACCACAAAAGAAATAATCATCAATCAAAGATCATTGTAATCACATTTAATTTATATGAGATTTACAGAAACAATATAGAATTTGTAAGATATATAGAATCAAAGGATGTCTGATTATAAACTGATAGTATTCAACTATACAATGTATGTACCTAGTAATATGTCATACATACACTAATCAACAGACATCAATACGTTGAATGTCAGAGTCATATTAATATTTTACAAGAAGCTAGCAAACTGACATATGGTAGCTGCCAACTTTCATACAAGTGCAAAGCCGTAATGGTTTATTTTCATACAATCAAATGTTATTAGTAATTACTTTGGTATGACATTAAGCAAATGATATAATATCAAGTTCATTTCACCTTACTTAAGAGTAACTTATATGAAATGTACAAATGGTCAGGTTACCCTAAAGATCATAAAGAATAGTAAAAGTGGTAACTGTAGGTATATGTGAAGATATTGTGAAATATATCGGTTGATAAAACATCATTTGCAATAAAAGTGTTGTTAAAACCTAATATAACCTTATACGGGCTCAAGTAAAAACCCTCAGATTTTAATAAATTTGTACCATATGCTTATGGGCTTTTAAAATATAATTTTATATTCATACACAACAGTCATCACTTAGATGAAAATAGAAGTTCTTTAAACAACTTATGCATCTATATTAGTCATGGATTATTTGATATTTGGCAATTAGGAAGTCTTCAATACGGAGCGAATCTGTTGTAACCACTTCTATAGACAGTCGCCTGCAATAAGAACAATCATAACATTACGTCATAATCATATATTATTCTCTATCAGATGCGGAGAATCCTAACAATCAAGGATACATACCCCAAATCCGGCAACTGGTCCTATACCATGGCTTAAGTAGGTCTCATACTCGCGTCCGTATCTAGAATAAATTATTAATATAACATTACTGTATCGTTATTACGAGGAAGGAAATATTTCAGGAGAAATTGGAGTTCAAGTGGAGGTGATCCATACCCAGCTACAGCGGCATATCCCGCTAAGGGTTGTGCTGCACCGTAGGCAGCGGCGGCTCTAGCTGCTGATGAGTAGGAAGCGGCAGTCAATCCTGCTGGGGCTGTACCCAAGGGAGCCTTCAACAAGGGCGAAGTAGCAGCTGCCACCTGAACAATTAAATAAACAACAATCAATATTCTGTGCACACGGCAAGCTTAGTACAAACCACCTGGAAGCCAAACCAACTTTAGAAGATTGTATTTTACATTAAGACTATTGTATTGTGTAGTGTGTGTTTCACATAACATCAAGTTGCACATACATAGTTTTAATAAGCCTGCATTGTCTGAATAAATGAAAAATCTATTCGCCAATTAGCTGCAATTAGTCTTTCTAAAATAAAATATTTTTAGGTGTGGTACAAAATATTTTCGTGACAACAATTCTGCTTTACATTTAACCATTCATTATTCATTCGCTGAATGTTTGTCAGAGAGAGCTCCATTTACTTCCATCAGGCTCATTCAAAATCTCATGACTTATCAATTACTATCAGATGGCAGTCCTGTAGCGTTATGTTGTGTTGTACAAAACATAAATATATTAAAAAAGTATAAGTTGTTTAAAGTAAAATTGAATACACGCCAGTAAGTAAAAAAAAATAAATAAATAGAAGTGATATAGATAATACGGTAAATAAAATTGCAGGTAACACTAAATAATGTTCATCATTACTATTCTACTATACGTAATAAAAATATACGTACTGTTTTTCATTAATTAATTCATATTGAATATTTTATTTGCTTTATTTCACAAATGAATGAAATAGTAATTTATATAAATTATGTCTTAGGTTTACAATTAACTTTAATCTGCTATGATTGAACCACACTTGATGTTCATTTGAGGCATCCAGTTAGATTAAGATAATATAGTAATTATAAGTTTATCAAATGATAACAATGGAAATACTATTGGATCATATGAATACTCACAATAATAAAATGCCGGGAGATGCAACTATTGACGTATCCTTTGAGTTGGAACATCCTCAAAACTGACTTTGGTTTCCAACTTATTCCAGTTTTTTGTATTATAGATATACCTACATGTATATTATATAAAACCTATCTAAAGCATGCATCGAAAATTAATACAATCTTACTCTATAAAAAGCTTCCCCCAATTTGTATTAAATTGTTTTAAAGATGAAAAGAATTTAATATTCATGCATTATATATTATGTAGATACGTGTAAGTATAAAGTGTAATTATTATTATGTAGGTATCTAATACTGATATTAATTCCATGTTGTGATCAGTGAGTAGAAGTCATCAAGTAAATTGTTACATTATATTATAACTAACTGATGAATATTATGATTATCTAAAAATGACATTTGACTAAACTCAGAATCCACTAATGTTGGGTAAATAATTTATATAAAATGAAAGCATAAACCAAACCAAAAGAGAAGGAAATATAGGAATAGATTGATGAGGTGCTGTTATAATAATGCATAGATGAGATAATAATATAGGATGGAATGTTCACAACTAATGTACATATTCTATTGTTGCATAAAACCAATGGGAAGAACAACAATGGCTCCCTCCTCAACAGAAGGATTTTGTTCTGAGACAAGTGAGTTGGGACCAGAAGTTAGATAACAACATTCTACAGAATACTTACCCCAGACAAATAAGGAGCAAAGGATCTACTAAATATAATAGGTACGTGAGACTGATTTGAGTGTAGAGGTGTAAATACAAATTATACAATAGTTTAGTCACAAAGATAATATCAAATATAGAATGCTAAGAATAAAGCACATAAACAGGAAAAGTGAAGATAAAGATATCCCAGATACCTTAATGACAAGTGATTGAAAACATGTGCAGATGTTACAAAGTCGCGTACAACCTTCTCATTAATATATATACTATACTTGTTTTATAAAACACATAACCGTGGCACAACTTCTACAGGTCAAATAAAAGCATGAATCAAAAGAAAAGCATTAGCAAAATAAATCTTTTTCATCCATGTTACCTCCACAACGGGTTTGGCGGCCTGTAACAATAATTATTTTGCTTCGAAAAATATTTACATGCAAAACACAAAGTAAATGGAAAGTCAAATTATTATATTAAGTAAATAATTTCATTGTTGAGAATAATTATAATAAAAGAATAAATAAAAGGGAGATTGTAAAAGTAATATTATCTTAGAAGATATTCACGCTTCTGACAAAATGAAAATAATAAAATTCAACTGAAAATGCCTTTAAAAACCTATTTTCAAAGTCGTTAATGATTTCTGATTTATATTGTAAGTACATAAAGTTAAACGCATTATGTTTAAAAATGATTTTTATGAAGTGAGATAAATTGAGCAAAAAATAAACTGGTGTAAAATAAAAAATCTTATAGCTGTAAATGTAGGAAGATGTAGAAATATAATTACCTGTAGTCTGTAGTTAGGATCTGCCGCAGCAGCTGCCGCAAGGAACGGATCATAGTGGAACACACTGCAGGAAATAAATAAAGCAATCAGATACAATTGTACTAATGTCATACAAGTACTTAGATATTGTAAAGCTACTCCAATTTAGAAAGGGTACAAGAGATGCTAACCAAAAGGAATCACTTACATATTTACAAACGTAAGTGAAATCAATTTTAAAAGATTATTTATTTTTCTATCAAAAAGAAGATATATTTGCATTGCAAGTTTAACAATTGGTAATTAAGTATTGGTTGGAAATCTATTAAGTATTTCTTTAATAACTAATTGAATTGAATAATAAAATTATCAGCTATTTAAAAAAAAATGAAATTCAAGGAACAAAATGTGGTATTAATATAGAAAATATCAGTTACACTTACAAGCATCAACTAAAGCATAGAATAATTATAATTCAATTGTAAAAGTGGAAAAAAAATAAAATCCAAGACATAAAAATACCAATGATAGAAAACCATCTACACACTTTTTAATGCAAAGGTTTGCAAAATTAATTCATGCTGAATGTTAATACAAAACAGCAACACTATTAAATACGTATTTACAATATTATATACCAATGTATTGGAGGAAAAGTGCGCCAAAGAGAATATCAAAAACCTTGCAGCCTATTTGATTATAACATTATGAAAGCGTTAATAAAATTAATTGAGTCTAGAAGTGCATGCAAAACCAACGAAACTTATAATGTAAGAAAATGTTCTTTTCAAGCTAATGTTTTGTCATTCACACTAATTGGAAATGCATCCTACATAATATATTGAGGGTCTAACAGAAATGACTAACAACTCATAGAACTATCTAACAAGATAAATTATTGCAGGATTTGTAAACATTTATTTCAACTAGATGAGGTTCTGTAATATGGCTGCAGAAATTATATTAGGCTTGACATAGTATGTACTCCTCATTATGGTGTACAACGTACGTGAAATGGAACTGGCTGTTACAAGTACCCATGGTTTACAATCTTACAAACATTTCAACGGTGACCCTAACATCCATAGTCAATGTTCATGGGATGGATGGAAAATTCTGAAAAATGTAGAATGTGAAAAAAAGGATGGAATATTGGAAAAATCTATGTTATTTAGGTGTACATAATGAAAAACATATTGTAACAATATATTAGTATGTAATTACACACTAATATCAGATAATACCTACGTTATGTTGCAACTCAGATTTTTCCAAAAGACGTGATATGTAATAGAATTTTACATTCAGATCACAGATGCATTGCTCTTAACAAATATGAAATACTTTTAATAATAATATTTTTGTGACTCGAGATATTCTAAAACCAGTATGAATGCAGGTACCTGTGAAGAGAATATAATGGTTATTCTAGTACATGGTGATGTGAGGTGTGCATGTGTATACTCACGGAAACTGCAGGGGTGTAGAGGCAGCTTGTCTAGCATAGGCTGCGGCCACCGTGGCAGCGGTCGTGGGGGCGGCTGGGGCTCCAGACACAGGGGCTGGACGAGTTAATGGCACGTGACGAGGTCGATGAATGGCCACTCCCCTTAGAGCCGACACTACATGCGTAACACACACAATGCACTACAACCTGCTTTATTGCACTACTCGGACATTTATACAGAACGTGTACATACTGTACATATGTATATCATCATCCTCCTAACAAACCTATTATGTCTTTACATTTAAAAGCATCACGGATTGTCAGCCCTTCACCTACATATTACGTTTATGTCTCATGCTCAAAATATACAGATGATTGAATTAAAAAATATTATAAGAAAAAGTTAACGAGTAAATTATAATATAATAATTAATAACATTAATTTTATAGAGAATAAAATTATAACAAAACTAATATCCGCCGAGTCGTGCACACAAAGCTATTAAATGATTAATAAAAACATTCTGAAACAATGATAAAGGCAATAACCAATGACATATGTAAAATGCTTTCCTGCATAACTGATTGACACTCATTAATACATGTACGTATGTATGAGATATTCAATTCAGCCAGTGCTTATAGCCTTTATATCACTGCAGTGTGAATCTAAACAATAAAATTATTATTAGTAATGATAACATGGAACACAGAAAATATTTGTGCAAATCCTCATTACAAACAGGTGTCATTGGCATATCTACAGGATTTCATTTTCACTTGAAGAATACCATATGTGACATACAATAAGACAAGGACATCCTTCCTTAGGGAAAGTAGCAAACTACGGAGGTGCTTATAGTATGTCACTCAGTGGATTCCTTCAGTGTCAATGATGGATGGATGGATGGGAAGAAGGGGTGTGATGTAGTACCTCCGGCGCTGTGCCGCATGTCGGGGGGTGAGCACCAGGGGGGCGGGCGTGGGCGCGGGAGAGGGGGGCGCCAGCCAAGGCCAACCCGACACTCGCAGTCCTACACACATACAACCACATTCATACCTTTACCATAACATGTCAACAAGACAACACATTACAGAGTCTATGCCAACATATTATTATCTCACACAGATAAATTTGGGTTGATTGGCAGAAATCGCCAATAGGCGATAAATCCGCCCTTTGTGTGTATATTTATGTGCAATAAAGTTTTTATTTATTTATTTATAAATGAGACAATGGTCTATGAGAGACAATAAGTCAAGAGATCATCTTGAAGACAGTAAATTGTCATCAGTCTTTTCTTGTAATAATTGTACTTGTCACTTTGTCAAAAAGATTTAAATTGTAGTAAGTAAGTAACTTTATAAAGGTAGAGAATAAAAAGATAACAAAGCATTCTATTGTCAGTATACAGTTAAAACGGAATGGAAAACAAACTGTGGAAAATAATACGAAGGCATGACTCTATTGAATACTCACACTTGACTAAAGTAAAAATAAATAATTATATTGAACCAAGAACTTTATATTAAATATTAATATGTATTGGCAATGAGAACATTTAACAAATAAATTGTAACAAAAATAAGTAGGTACTATTATGTTAAACACATTGTTGACAAATATTTGTTTCATAGATTACCGGCACTACTTTGGGGGATGGCAGCATAAGACAACTTCCACCAGGTTAATATTTTACGAGTTTATAAGATGAAGGTAAATATTATTACGCAGATATTCATATAAAGTAAATAGAAAGAAAATAGAATCAAGCTAGACACTTTGTGTGATATGGTAAAATATAAAGGAAGTAAGAGATATTACTACTATCTATGTATATAATATATACATAGATAGTAGGTACATAACAATTGAGAATATTGGTGTAGGTACATAATAATATGCAGTGGAATGCCTGAATCCATAATAAATATAAGACAATAATAATACAGTAATATAATATAATACTTGTACACAATCATACCCTCAATACACAACTTCTAAAGACACACTATGGCATTAACCTTCAAATAACTGCTATCCGTTAACTCAATACATTACATGGTGAACAAATTCAAAATACATTCAATTAAAAGTTGTATTTTTGAAAAGCGGCATTGTAAAGCAATGATATAGTATATTTATTCTAGAACAGAACATGAGAGTGCGTCTATAATGAGGTTTAGTAACAGTACCACTACCTGAGTAACAATATATATATAATGTAACATAAGGTAACATAATGATTAATGCCATAGACAGAAAACTTGAGTTCAATCTTTAGCATATACTGTAGTGTGACACTCGCATTCTTTGCTGTCACTCAATAAAAGATTACACATGCCATCAATATGTCAATCAAATATGCCTAGATCCATAACCACTTTACTAGCAGAGAGAAGGGGAACTAGACATTGTATGGGACGTACCTTCGGGCCATTGCACGCACACTGAAACAAAACAAATGGAACATTACTTCAAACAATAAAGCAAAACACTAGACTAGTATACATACATATCCTAGTCCTAGCACAATCACTACACATTCATTATACTCAATACTTTGTTGCATTATCATACAATACCTAATACCTACTCGTACTAGAGTACTTTATACTGGGAAGGACATACAAGCTTCCATATTACTATAGGTATCTTGCAGGGTAATACGTACTGTACAATATATAATAGAACATTCTTTGCATGATATGAGTAAGAAAGAAAAACATCAAAGGATTTGCATTCAACATGATAATACTCTATGGAAAGTGGAGAATGAGTTGAACATCGAACATCAATACAAAGAGAATAGATAAAGTCATCTCTCTCACCCAATGTTGGGACTGATCCATTCCTAGCAAGTAATACTGAATATACAAAATAATCATTTATCAATTTCCATCATCTATTTGCAACAACATAATTCATTAACTATAAACTACTACATTAGGATTACTACATATAGATATGGATATGTAAACTAAATCATTTGACACACTGTCACTGAGATAGTCTTGTTAAGAAACACTAACAATTTACACTTGTAGACGGAATATTTATGAAATTTTGTTATTTGTTAATGCTACTGTAAAAAAAAATTCATTGAACAAAATGTTTCCATCATACAGTTTGTCAGTACAGAGTACATTACAGTCATTGGAGCTGAGATGTTTGGAGCATTGTCTCTTATGCGTTTAACTTCCAAATTCAGGTTAGAAACTTACAATGGCGGTGCATTCAAGTAGTTTTTACTGTGAAATGTACAAGAATTTGTTTTTTGTTTTTGTTTGCAATTAATGCAATGTAAATAAGAATTACTTACCATTAGATACGGTTGTAGGTTTCTTCGTTTGTACTCGTGCTGTGGCATTATTCACCTAAAGTAAGTAAAATAAAGAGACATTAGAAATTTACATAAAATATTAAGCAGCACAAAATATTACTAAATTGTAAATATATGGGATTCCAACCTACACATACTTTCAATATTTATTCTCTATCTAACTAAACTGACTTAACAAATAAATGTATGGATTTGTGAAAAATTGAAAAATTCTATCCAGGTAACTGTAGTTTACAATTCTTTCATGTGGGCATACAAAATGAAATGAACTTTGGTAAAAATAGGTATTTTCCACAAGTTTTCTTGTTTGCAGTTGAAGACATTGAAAAACTTTTGAAGTTATTCAATAGATGGCACTAACTACTAGTATCTGTCAGCTCTCAACCCTCCTTACAAACTAAAATTTAGGGAGTGTACTTCATATGGAATTAAGATTTTGTTGGGTGAATCTGATTAATCTAGTTATTGATTAATATTGTTAGGAGTCTCATAAATCTTACCTGGATTTATCCCGGTGGTTTAAGATCTATTATCTCTCTCTTTCTCTCACAACCATATTTTCATCGGCACTTTTTATAGCCGTCTAGAGAGTAAAGGGATAACACAAATGTTGAATAGACTTAAAAATTATAAAGTAGATGGAACCTGAATGTCCAGTCCTATGACTATAAGGAGGACGAGACATTCAAGTTGTTTGTATGGAAGTGTGTACCTTCATACATCACGCAGGTATCATCATACCTTGTGATAGTGACAGTGAGAGAGTATTCAGAGTTATCATGACAGGGAAATTGTCCAGTATGGTTCGAGTATGAGGGATGGGGATGTCTGTAGTATACTGTACTGCAGTACCACTGTGCTGTACACCGCTATGTATGAGTTGTATTGTATTGTGTTGTGTCATGTTAGGATGGTTGTACTGTAAGTATCTATGTATGTGTAGCATGAAGAGGTATACATATACAGTGGGCGGTGGGTACGGTAGGTAATATCTACAGAGCAGAGAAGAGGATAGTGAAGAGGATAGGTAGGGAGGATGTAGGTGGCTGGGTTAATATATATAACAGTTAAGTAAGTATATAAGTGCTACCACAGATTGATTGGTAAATGATAGAGATCATGCACACCTCTATCTTTCTGCCCTCAACCACGGTGCCGTGAAGTCGCTCCCGTGCGCTCTCTGCATCACCACTATTTGCGAATGTTACAAAACCGAATCCCTGCATGCAAGACAGACAAAACATGCATTAAAAACAGCGTCGCTCAAAAACAACGTGCAACAAAAATTAACATGTATGCATCGCATATTTATATCAAGGAATTTAATAATTGTGTACTTTGATAATATAATAATTGCACTTTGAGCGTACGATACATATACATAGGTATTATTAAAAAAGCATATTGAAATCTAAATACAAAGGAATGAATTAATACTTTAATATCCAAACTATATTATAGGAAGTATAATAGTTTGATAAGATACCATCTCAAGTGCACATACTCATGAGAAAGTTGTGAGTCTGATGTCAGTTATTATGTAGAATTATGTCCTACCAATAGACATATCCTAAACATATTACATTCAACAAAATATATTCAACAGCTATTCAATGTAACTAAACTTGACAATTATTATTAACTAAGTACATAGGTATAGACTTATATACACATGTAATACAATATGTATGGTTGTTTAATCCACATTAGGTAAGTAATAAGTATTGTAGAGTTATAGACTCGTCTCTAGTACACCCAATACCACATACCCATCATCTAAACAGACATACGGGGTATACAGTATGATTACTCGCGCTGCTTTGCGATTCATTTAACAATATGGAGGAATAGGTGTAATATAAATGAGCAAGATATATATATATATATAAAATATTTCAATACTTTAAAGAGTGTTAAGCGTCTAATTGTTTTCTATAGGAAAGTGATGATGAGTAATACAGTACATTAATAATTATAAAAGCACTTCCCTGTACCAAGTACCATGAGACTTATGAGAGTTATGTAGGTACGTAGGTAGGTAGCTATACCTTGTATACTGGGAGAGGTATTATTGATAATACATATATATTTATTGATGTTGAATACTACATAAGCTGTGATCCAAGCCACATTCAATATTATGTACAAAGTTTAGGTGCCAGTCACATACTACACTGAGAAATCCAGCCACAGTACAATAATATAATTAATTAAAGATATATTTTAGTATAAGTTCATTAATATCATTGGGACTCTTCAAAGATATCCTCAAGCATGCCTGAAATATCTGACTAAGATTAAATCTATTCAACACTTCCACGCAACTCTACACCAGAAATGATGTGAATATAATATGATAGTTACAATTTATACAAATTAAATACCATTCACTAAAACTTGTTGCATTAGATGAAAACTTATGCATAATATAAAATCTCTAGAATCACAATAAAACAACGGTAGACAAATCAAATAAATACAAGTACGGTATCACATCTTATGATATCATGTTAGTCCAAACTAGAACTGAACGAATAAGTCTTCTAAGAACGAGTAAACGAATAAACAATATTCACTTGGTTGTATAATTCTAAGATGAAGAAAATTACAGAAACAGACAAGAGTTCCAAACAATTTTAAAACACATCACTAATGATTATATAGGGTAATCATAAACACAATACTAAATAACAAAAAGAGTAAATTATAATAGAGAAATACAGAAAAGAGAAACTAAGCAAATATTTCATCTTTAAAATTTTGAAGACACAGGTAACACTTGTCTAATTAATAAACATTCATATAAACTCTAAGGTAAGTGCATAAACCTCAAACATTTCAGTCATAGTAACATTGCTTATTGGTTCTCCCTTAATATTTTATGTACGAGTCATGAGAAGTATTAATCAAATCCACTTTACAGTCTCTCCAACAAGTCCTATGCGTATATGATTGCTTCTATTTATATTTATATTCACAACCTCTCAAATCAAAGAAAAAGTAAAACAAGAAGGTAAAGTTAGTATCCTTTAGACAAGGAATGAATATATAGATTAGCATTCTGTTGTGTGGAAGACAAACAGAATTTGTTGTTAGATCACAATTCAGTAATATTAAATAATTCCCAAAACTGTGGTTAAAAAAGTTAAAGCAGGATGCTTCTATTGGTATACAACCTACTGGTCTGTCCTCTAAACTATGTGACTATGTGACAGTATAAATGTATAAATAGAGCAAAAGACTTAGGACCCGAGACTTGTATTATGGACTCTGGACACTGGACAACACCAACAGAGAGTGTCAGAAAATTGTGAGGTACAAAATATATAATAAATATAAAGATCTGATTGTCAAACGAGCACGGTCTACTTGTGAATGACACAAGGAAAGCAACATTAAGCAAAACAAATCCAATCAATATGATAATGTTTGGAGTACTGTCATGAGAAGAAATCATAAGAAAACACTAGAGGCGATATTGGGTTTGCGAGATGTGTACAAGTACAGGAGTAAATATTACATTACACCTCTACTGAATATTTCAAGCAGAATGATTAGGAGTAATCTGTTCATCTGTTGTGATAACTTGAATAATGCGGTCATCATTATAAGTGGTTTGGGTTATATACATTTATATCCACATTGGGAAACAATTCAAGGGAAATCATATAAAGTACTATTCAGTATTATGACTAATGCAAGTTCATCTTTACTCTTTGCAATAAACTCTACACAACATGTTCCTCATGAGATTCATTTTATAAAAATCTATTCCTCTAATCATTTATTATCAACTTGCATTTGAATCATAACACCTCAAAACATAGGGAGGGCAGGCCCTAGTAATAATTACAAAGATAATCAATTTCATATTATCTTTACAATTATCATAACCAGAGCATGGCTTCCTCCCTTATCATAAAATAAAAATGATTTTGGTTTAAAAATTAGTTTACATTTGCATATGTTTCCTATGATAAATAAATGTGTGTACTGACAAAGCATAGTAAGTAAATCTGTTACTTAAATTTGAATATAAGACATAAAACTGTTTAACAAATATGGCAGTGGAAACTGCTTCGTTTAAAAACAACATACAATCAGTGTAAAACAAAATACAAAAAATATTATTTTGTGCTAAAACTAGAAACATCTGCAGAGTGAACTCAAAAAGTGAAATAATATGTAGGAAACTGTGGAATTCCATTAATATTTTTTGTAAATCAAATAATGTGATAGAAATTTCAAATAAGTAATGCCAAAAACAAAATGATTATCAGGCAACAGTATTTAAAGAGATAATGTACAATATATTATACATACATTATTAGGTATCTATATCAAATACATTACATATGTATATAAATACCTACTTAACAAATATGAAGATTTTCTTGGAGAAATATATAGTAATATACCTACTAGTTATTTGATTTACACATATTGCAATACGAACATATTTATTTTAAATCAAATACAAACAATATTAGAGGAATTCCACAAATAAATTATAAACAAAAATTAATTGAATACATAATAAATGAATGCCTACCTTTGATCCTCTTTCATTAAATATTATTTCAACATCAAGTATTGTCCCATATTGCTGAAATATAAAATTATAAAAAACGTTAAAAATTATAAAAAGTTTCAATAGGTAAAAATATAATTCATAGTTAGATCTATAAAATGTGAGTGACTGTGGGTGATACTATCAAATATTAACACTGAAATGAAAATGGTTGAAGGTATAATATTGTATTTTATTAGGGAGGACAAATTAATATCTATTAAATAAAATGAATATTAAAATAATATACTTACACCAAACATGGTTCTTAAATCGGGGTCTCTAAATCTGAAGGGAATATTGGAGACGTGTAGCCTCTTTGGTTGACTATTTGCTGTCTTATCCGTAGGTTGAACAGATTGTGAGGTAGGTGTAACCAAAGCAGTTGGACCCACCAGAAGTTCTGGAGGTGTTGTGCCGACTAATGTGTTTCCTGCTACTGATTCTGGCTCCGTTTGCTGCAATCCACCAGTCTTCATGGGAAATACACATAATATACATTTCAAATGTGATAAAAAACAATGCATATTGTCCAAGAAATGGAAGCTAACTTAAACAAACTTTTTATAATTCAATGCTTACAATGCTAACTGTTTGTTGTTCAATTCCATTTTGTTGTGCAGCTAATGGTGGGGGAGAGAATGGAGGAGGTTGAACAGGCGGCTGTGGCCCATTTGGTTGTGTTGCTCCGTCCTGCTTTGGAGGTGGAGGCTCTGGCGCGGCAGCTGGTGTGGTGGTGGCAGCCTTTGCTGGAAGAGGTGCCGTCGCAGCTGCTTCGCCATTCTGTGCAGCGAACTGAGCTGTTGCCGCCGCGGGGTACGGGGCCGCCATGCCCGTCTGTACCATGTGCTGAAAAAAAAATGGTAACGTTAGAATAAAGATCCAAAATTGCATTAGTGCCCATGGGGAATTTCTTCAGTGTGTTTATGAAAAACTGTGAATCTTATCGTAAATACTTTTAAGAATATTGCTTTTTGTAAATGTTTCAGTATTGGTAAGATACTATTAAAATATAAGACACGGTAAGATAATATTAAAATCATTCGTTTGACACATGGTTGTTAAAGAAAATAGAAAAGCCATGTATTCAATGTGAAATCTCAAATTAATAATTATGAAGACAGCGAAATGCACTGAACACTTTGTACATAATTTTACTACAAATATTTTTTTACTTATAAATAAAAATTATAAATAATATGTGGGACGGGCAAACGACTAGACGTCCAAAACATGCCAAAAAAAAAGTTTGTGACAACCAGATGACATTTACATACTGTCAAAACATTTTCCCGCTCGAAATATTTTTATAGCCAGTGTGGCAACATTATATGGGCCTACGGCCAGAATTCTTTTTTTTTTATGTAGCTGGAAAATAATTGCTGGACAGTCAATGTAGTGGTAGGCTAATAGTAGGCCAAAGCTCATCTTGGTGCGGATTTACTATTATGATTGTGAATTATATAGAACTCACGTCTACAAATTTTAAAAACTAATTCTCGGATAGTCCCGTTTCTTCAATCCTTCTGTAGTCAGTTTTAATACGTTAATATTACGAGTACCTACTATAATTAGGTATGTTAATATAGTACCTACCTACTTGCTAACAATTTTAAAATAATTGACGTTAGACTACAATATAATTAAAATAATAAAGGCGATATTAACTAGATATAACTACTTATCATTCAAGTAACATATAAACTTTCACAACAAACTAAGAATAAAATAATCTCGTTTGTTGTCAGGTTGTCACTATAAAGATCATACCTATAGTTACTAAGAAAACGACGCAAAATCATTCTCCCGACATTTTGAATTGCGACACATTAATTTTTAATCGTACATACAGCAAGTCGATGGCTGATTGTGTTATGGCAATAGATCTTTATGAGGTTAACACACCAGAACATCTGGACACTTTCTGTATGTGTGTACCTACCTATTCTGCATGTGGGTAATGCATTATGCAAGTACTACCTATATTATGAGCGGCTGTACCTCTACCTATAGAGATCTCAGTCACATAATGTCTCCGATCAATCACAGAGACACTCTGTAATTGAATTAGTCGAAAATAAATTGACAGTTTGGGATCGATTCAAATACTTGCTCCAGTTCTAGAGCAGGTAATATTATCCGATAGTAGTAGTTGTCGATAGACCACGTACATAGTATTTCAATGGATTTTCTTTATGTCTATGAGTCTACATGTGTGCATGGGCGTCGTCAGGGGGGGGGGAGTTGGAATAACCACTAAATGTTAAATCTTCACAAAAAATCACATTACTACCACACATTTTCTCACCATATCATAATTTTTCTAAAATTAGTATAAAAAAACCATCAGTTTCATAAAAAAAATTACCTGCGGTGCTATTTTCTGTTGCTTTTTTATACAACCATTTTTCATTCATATTATTGTGCAAAGTATCATATGCATTTTCGAATAAAGAAACCACATCTCGACCTTCTTCACTATGTCTCACAAAAAAAAATCGCCTGCGGCGCTATTTCCGCGTTTTTATGCTACATCATTTTTATTTAAAAATTTTGTTGCCCCCCCCCCTAGCTCCGAGGCTGCCGAAACCCATGTATGTATGTGTATCCAATACTTGTAATATTTCTGATGAAAATATTCGTGGATAGAAAAGCATTAGGTATAATTTATCTGTAGCCTCTAGCTCTAACTCACAGTGATCCCACAATATCGTAATTACAACGCGGCTACAATGTCCGAGTTGTCAATAATATTACCTATCGAAGAATCGAAGAATGGTCACCTGTTTACTACATAGGTATATATGTAGGTGTATATTGTTCTATCTGATATTTGTGTAGCCCAACCAACGAAATGTCAATTGTTTCCGGACTGGCATGGTAAAGCGAAATCGATTTATCAAATGCCTGAAATGTTTAGCATTCAGACAACTTTGGCAGCTAAATCAAGAAAGGTGAACATATACTTATAGTATGTATCTACTATATTCTATGGCATTCATATCGATCGACTTTTTAAATCGGTCCCACGATTTTATATAACAGCAGGTGAAAATAAGAGACAGAAAACCAGATATTTACTTCGTTGAATTAAGAGCTGTGGACTGTGGCATACTGTTATATGGTTAACTAAGAGCAACAATCATTCGACAAGTGGAGACATTTAGTTCAAAAAAGTAATAACTACTCAGTCATCATAATTACATAAAATCATTGTATAATTCTGTTCAGATATGCGAAATTTTAAATATTTTTTTGTAGTAGGTATTTCGATTGATGAATATTACTATTTTAATTAAGTAAATAAATTGAACTTGTATTTCTCTTACGCGTTTTCCCAGTGATGTGACGAATATTTAACTTGAATCTTTGACAGATTACATGTCACTCGGTACAAAATTATTACAGTAAATTCATATTTACATAATCAAAATATTATTTATTATCTGGGTCACAAAATGCAAGATGCAAGTATGCGTTTACAAAACACTAAATATTATTTCATCAAGGTTGTATCAGAATTATTACATTAAACGGATGTCGTATAACTGCGCCATCAATAATAATCATTATTAATAAAGTCTGTAATATTTTGCGAGATAGCAATATATAATACTGAAATGGATTCTCAAAGTGGAATGTTACTGGAAATATTATAAAGGATTCGGAGAGTGAAAAAATCATCGACTGATATTTCCAATACCTTTTTTTTGGTTTCCTTATACTTAAGCTTCAAGTTCGTATTTTATATTTT
Source organism: Ceraclea dissimilis (assembly GCA_963576895.1). Classification (NCBI taxonomy): domain Eukaryota; kingdom Metazoa; phylum Arthropoda; class Insecta; order Trichoptera; family Leptoceridae; genus Ceraclea; species Ceraclea dissimilis. The sequence continues at coordinate 9,487,722 of OY756365.1, forward strand.
CGATACGAGTATAAAATACAATCGGTAGGGTTACAAATAACTTTCGAATGGTTGTGTTGGTATGATTTTATATCTCAACTACCTATACGAGGAATGATGTGTGACGATCGAGTAGGTACGTTAGAATTTTGCTAAATGTGTTTACGTATACTTTCATTAAGAATAAACATCATTTCTTGTAGAAAGATGATATTTTTTTAGAAGTATAACTATATTTAGAACGCATGGTTGAACGATGTAACTATATCGAAAATTTGAGAGCTCAAACCGTGGGGAGAGTTGAATAAATAATTAATCTCGTGATCTGGTATACATTAAAATAATATTTACTGATGGAATATTAAATAATTTCCAAGTTTCAGGCGTCTAGTTCAATAAGACGTAATTAATGTTTCATATAATTAATTGTGTTATAGCACATCCAATTTATCGCTGAAATTATCTAAAGAAAATCGAGAGTGTTTTTACGAAGGCGTTTACTGACTGTTCGTATAAAACTGTAGAATATGTAATAATTCATCTGAGACATGGTACTCTGGTAATTACATAAAATAACGATATTTCTGTTACCCTTATAAAATAATATCACGTAGGTTACATACGTTTTCATTATTCCAGTGGCTTTTCTCCGTATACCAGCGGAGGATAGATAATGTAATAATAAAATTACAACATAAAAACATGAAAGCGTAGTCTAGAGAGGACTGGGGAACACGTTATATCTAAAAATGGTTTAAATAAAATAAACCTATTCGACATACGCCCGCATCCAAAAAGTGTAGAATATTTTGGTTGGTTTCAATATAAATTCGATTTTGTCACCTTTCATTATAGGTAAGTATACGTGCAGTATTATGTTGGAGGTTGTTGGCTGTGATCCAATATTGAATATTATATCGGGTGACACTCAAGAACGAAAGCCTTTTGTGAGCAAGACAGGATAGGTGGGATCATAATGGCGTTATATAGGAGTCTTTATTTAACCATTCACAAAACCTATCTAGGATTAGCGTCTGCTATTTCAAAATATAAAACATATTAAGAAATTATACTTACATTTAAACATACTCAAATAAAATTAGGAAACAAAACGGATCTTCAACTAAACTTTCATATCACAAAATGATTAATAAGGTTACCTACTAAAGGATAATATATGGACACAACCGACTCACGATGATGACGTTTTTCGACGAAAAGGAAAGACATCGTACAATACAAGTAGGTTTTACTACACAATGTCAGCGATTACTCAGTGTGAATATCTACTTCATACGTGATGGTTTACGACCTTAACGATGGACATACATTTTAATAATTATTACACATTAATATACACATAGGCGTACGAGGCAAAAATTATATTCCACACATTTTTTAACATAGTGTACAGTCGAATTTTCTATTGTGTTTAATCGAGGCGATCAACCCAGATATGTGTATAGTTTTATAAATTAAATAATACTTTTTGCATAAGCGTAGTCCATAACACGTCAGGTTACACTATCTATTATAAAAAAAAGGCAAACACAATTTGTTAGCTTTGGAACTCGTTTTTACACATTTTCGTTAGGTGTAACTTATTTTTACAAAGTTTTTCTATACATAAAACGTGTTTAACCCTCCGTTTCCGAGTATACAATTTTCAGGAGTATCTATACCAACTAGTTTAATATAATTTTCTATGTATAATATCGGTCACCAATGTAGTTATTACTTACATCAGCGTAGAATGTTACTTGTGATATATTAAATGGTGATGGACGTAACAATCCATCTTATGAAATTAACGACATTCCCACTTCATAGTATAGTGGCTATTCGTCACATTAATATGATACACAACAGATGGAATTGTCATTAGAACTTATTAGACGAACATTACAAAAATAATTAACAAAACCTAATAATATAGGGGCTCAGCTTTGTTATAGTGCTATCAAGAGATATTATTTAACAGGGTGACGTGGTGAGACGCAATGTTAATTGAAGTATTCCAATCCGATGATGTCATTTTTATAGGTATGTAAGTTTTCATACACACTTTCATAGATTCAGAGTCAAAGAGAGGAATATGGGAAGCCCACTGGATCCCAGTCTACGGTATCTTCATAGATAATTTGTGTTATGTGTAAAAAGTGCTTCTGCGAAGCTGTTTCGAATTTTGGAAACAGGATCTAAAATCAGGGCCGTCTCTCCCATTAGCCACGGTGGGCACTTGCCCAGGGCCCCGCGATCCAAGGGGCCCCCAAGCTAGTATATTGTATTATTTTACGAAAATCTAACAATTATTACTGACTATAAATTATAATTCTTATCAGATTTTTTGGTATTCTAATGAACAGGGGCCCCAACAAACAATGCCTGTTTTCCTCATTACGATATACCGCGGGGCCCCTTAATTGCTGCTAGATCACGAATTGATGATATTACTCATCAGATTTTTTTGTATTCTAATGAACAGGGGCCCCAACAAACAATGCCTGTCTTCCTTATCCACGGGGCCCCCTAATTCCTGCCTAGATCATGAATTGATGATATTACTTATCAGCTCGGTTAAAAAAATTCGCCTGCGGCGCTAATGTTGCGTTTGTATTATTACTTCACTGATTTTTTAAAACAATTTACTGTGTGTTTCATATCGCTTCGTCCATTTTTCTGAAAAAATTTCGCCTGCGGCGCATTATTCCAATCCTGTTGAATGATCTAAAATTTTGTTTACTTGCGGCCCATCGCTCATTTATAATTTCAAATGCCCTTTCATCCAAAAAGTTTGTCCGGCCTGCTATAGAAAGACAAGCGGGGTAATTATTTCACACATTTTCTAAAAAAAAGTCGCCTGCGGCGCTATTCACATTTTATGTAACACAATGTCATATTTCACCCCCGCCGGCAGTTTTTTCTTGCCCTAGGTCAACTGTTTTTTAGTTTTTGTAATCCGGCTCTGCATGGGGGCCCCATCAGAGTAAAGTGCCTAGGGCCCCCAGTAGGTTAAAGACGGCCCTGTATAAAATGCAAATAATTTATTAATTTGAATGACAAATAAAATCACATCTTAGCATACAACTTAACGTACGTTCATTCAAATTATAAATTTTAACGGTAGGTATTAAACAGACTATTTTATACACGCAAGCTTAATATGATATTTGGAGGGCTTGCCAAGTTCGACGTTCTCTTGATTGTGTCGGACGTGAATAAAATTTTCACTCATAAAATAAGTGTATTCAAATTGCACAGATCTCTTAATTATTAGATAAATGCTGTAAAATAACACGGAATGTCAGGTTTTACGTCAATTCCATTACATAATACTCGTATTATCCAAGGCATGTAGGTATGTAACGCTTGCCCATTGGAAAATTTTGCAAGTTCGATGAATATGTATGTAAATTTCAAGCAGCGACGCCTTATGTTGGTGTCTAGAAATTTTCGTCAAATCTCACTTTTTGAAACTTTTATGAATGAATAATTTGAAATATCGAATGGTACCGTACCTACTAATGAAATTATGAATGAAAATAGTTTTGAAATATTTCTTTCGTGGAAATAATCAAGTAAGTACCATTTTATACAACGTAACAGAAAATGAAAATCGAATTCTCATACATACTATATGGTACGTACCTGTACACGTAAAGATTGCAAATCGAACTATTTAAAGTACCCACCATCTATATGTGTGTAAAGTACCTATGTATGTAGATAGACATGTAAGAGGAGTTTTGTGGCTTTCAGGGGTGGGTGCCAACTAAAAAAGTCGACAATATGAATCTTACGATTCTCATGACGATATTGGAGAGACGGCGAAAAGACGGAGCCAATTGTGATCTTCCTGTGATTACTCGAGGAACTTTGAAGGGTGGAATACTTAATAGGTGGTTATACAAAAACATATTTAAGCAAGCCTCCGTGATTTTCACGGGTAGGTACCCTCTAGTAACTACATAATTCCCTTTATCAACCTTTGCTTATCGATTTTTTAAAAATACTTATATCCTATCGAAAAGAAAACATTAGCGTCGAAAGTCTTAAATGAGTAGGTACACCCAGTCAGGCCGGATATTAAAATTTGAGTTATTTTGTAATATTTGAATACGACCCACCCAAGCTTTCGTATTGTAGTAAAAATGGAACAAACATTTAAAGAATAAATCGGCGCTTTGAAAAGCAAATGGGGTGGCGGAAAATACCCAAACTTACTTTACGTACCTACACAAATAAATTATTGATTTATCGGATACTAAAAGTGTGTTTCAGTTTCCTTTTGGAACATCATTAATAAATACGCAACTCACACATTAAAAATGAATGTTTTGAATCTCGTGTCCATGCGAAGGTAGGGAAGAAAACTTAAGTCACTTTCCTTAACTCTCTTTAATGTAGTATGAATAATTTATAATACGAATCAGAATAGTGTGGTTATTTAGGTGTTCTTACCCTCTGGGATAAGATTTTGTCACATCGAAATAAGAATATTCCTTTCTAGGCAATGTTTTGCATTTATATAAACTGTATTCGTAATCTAATATACTGAGTGAAAAAAAAAACTGTTATATAATCAGAATGATAAATGTATACCGTTTACAACAGGAACTTAAAATTAACTTTGATCTAATATGCTTCATCAATTGTGAAATTCAAAAATAGATATTTACATTGTAGTATCAATACATTGTGTTAATCCGTAGAAGCTCTACATAGATATTAGATACCGCTTCATTAGTTCTAATGACACTCTAGGGATTGGAAAGAAATAACCCAATAATCACGATTAAAATATTTTGATCGTGATCGTACTTTTTAATATTCCGTCAAATCATTGATCAACCAATCCGTCTATGTTTTTGAGTTTTAGTATTAGTGGTTGGGTTTTGTTTTTGCTGGTAAGATAAAATTTGATAATGAAAAATGGCCCATTTTTCCTTCTCATGGATTACAGAATGCAATTGATTACAATAGTAAGAATGAACTAGAAACATTATCAAGAATGAAAATAGACAATGCATTTGGCAAAGGAAATAAACCATAAAGTCGTCTAGGCACTAGCCTTTATAGTCATCGACTTTCGATTGTTGGCAAACGTTCTTGAAACATGATTCAACTTTGTAAGTAGGTATCGTATGTCAGCTTACCAATAGAAAAATATCAACAATAAAGGGAATGGACAATTGATATGCACGGTGGTTTTATAAATCGCTGCCATAACAAGAAAAATCTATGACATGGAAAGTATATTGCGGAAATAATAAAGGATAATAGATAAAATAGACAAAAATTTTATATCTCATCATAAATGTATTATGGTTTTAATCTATCATTATATACAACCTAGATTAGCTTTCCTCAGAAACATTAATGTGCTATATGATTAATTATTAGGTACCAGTACCTACTGAATTAATTAGGACTCTCGGGATATATTATTTAGAGAAAGGTAAATGTGAGTAATAGGATTAGAACAGAAGCTTCGATAAATAATTTAACGATTGAATATTTAAACATATTTAGATAAATAAACATTATTGATCGAAACCACTCCTGTAGTCAGCGGCAACCAAGACATATGGATTCATGAAATTTTATAAACAATAATATACACTTCAAATACTTATTAAACAACAGATGAAACTAATATACTGATAGATTAAAACCATAATACATTTATGATTCAATTTGCTCTTTTTTTAATTAAAAAGGTTTCATCGCTTGGAATATAGTAGGTACCGTGAAGATTATGCGCAGTTTTAATGAAACTGGTTAATTTAGAGACAACATTATAATTAAAATGTGGGCAAAAATTTAATTTAACCGCAGCCCGCATTGTGAAAATTCCTGTAAAATGTTTTCTACATATGAGTTGTCTATACTGGAGTTAAAGTAAAGGGAGTACTTTTTAGAAACCGCGAGACCTGACATGAATTTTAGTTGGAAATGTTAATGCTACACAGTGTTATGATGTTAATATATATATGAAATATACCTTACATGAAAAAGTAGTTTTGACAAATTATTTTAATGGTCGTTTGTAATCCTTCTTTTTTGTTGTTGAAAATACCAAGCTTTAGAAAATTCTGCCTAGCTTTGGGTAACTGATGAAAAAGGTTTGAAACTCATTTGGGTACGTATGAGAAAAGATAAATAAAATTACAACTAGAATGGACCATGAATGACGACGACATAGTAAATCAAATAACTAATGACTGGACAGTGGAATATAAGGAAATTGTTCCCATTTTAAGGATATTTTGAATACAAATTATATAGTAAAATATCGTCTCATACTTAAGTAATCGCAAACTTAATGTGATAAATTTATCGTAATAGGTATACTGGAAGGATGAAATGCTGCGCCACGAATGTCATTTATACGAATAAAAATACTAACCAGGATTAATATCTGGAATAAAGCTGGTTTTATACTGAAGATTGTGAGCGTACCAAACCACGGTACTGATGAGACATCATTATATATTTTTTCTCTTCTACCCCCTAATCTGTTTAATACAAACGCTAGCGAAAAATTATTGTCGAAACACTAGGTCCCTATAGGAATAATAACGAATAAACAAGTGTTAGAAAAACATATCATAATTAAGATGATATTAAATTAACACTTCTGAATCATATTATATCGCTAGAGACATAGTTTATGTAAAAGTAAGAATAATTTATGTTCACAAATATTTCTTTTTTGCTATAAATTTAAGCACTTCGTATCTTTGGCATCTTAAATAGTAACAAAGTAAATAAATACGCACAACACACTCGTAAACATATACGTCGGAGGTGCAAAATAACATATATCTAGAAATAATGAAAATGTACGACATTCGCTCAATTAATAAAAAATAAGGTATGTGAAAGATGTAATAAATTGATCCCCGCCTATACAAATTGTCATAACATATTAAACACATGTAAGTATATAATAAATTCGCTGCAAAAATTATTTTATTTTATTCTCCAATCTATTTATTCGGTGAGGCGTCATTGTTTCTATGATAATTTTGGGAATATCTTGTAACCAAGGAAAAATATAGAGGTAACATCATTCTTATTGCGCTTGTAGAAGATTGAACTAATTATGTGTTCTAAAAGCTGTATCTGTAACGCAACCAAGATGGACACATTGGACAGGAATAAAAGTCAAAATATCCGATTGCAGTATAAACTTCTTCAAAATATATTTCCTGTTTTCTCAGTGGACCTGTCTTAATTCTACGTGGACTGAACTAGGTAATTTCGACCTCCATACTGGAACATTACCTGATTGTAAAATAAATGAAATAGGGATATGTTTAATTTACATGGACAAAATGATAAATCATGCGCATTGATGAATTTTAATAGGATGTTAGATTAATTGAAATTGATTAAACTATTATAAGCCGATGTATAAGTATTTTCGGATCAAGCTTTAATCAGGCAATTAATATAAGTACTATAAACAAACAGGACAAATCGCTTATGTTGTTATTAATTATTGTTGATCGGAGCGCTGTATACCTAATTGAGGAAATTAATCAAATTCATTGTCAATATTGTACATAAAGTTTGCTCATCAAATTAATAAAGATTAAAACGATTTTAAGTTTGTTTAAATTAATGGAAGTTTTCCGTATAAAGCGTTAAAATATTGTTAGACATATTTTCTAAGAATTTGTGTAATCCACTTACCGCTATATACACAATTTCTGCTCTCTTTTGAGCATCAGTGGCTAATGTCAATACACATAAGATAATAAACTCATTTCATCTCCGTTATAATATAAATATTTCATTAAAATTCAGAAAATTCAATTAGATAACTGTACATTTCCAATTAAAGATCACCAAGGCTGCATGTTCACTATTCAGCCAACATGGCAACATTATATTGGAAAAGAAATGAAGAGATGGTAGCTAGATAACCTACACGAGAGGAGACAGAAAACCTAAATTCCGTTCCACCTTATTTGTCTCATGGGTTACCATGGACACGATTTTTTTTCAATGGAACTACTACTAATGTAATTAAGTACTCAGCGGCCAAGTTACACGAAATGCACTGAAGTGAGCAGCACGAGCAGCACCGCCCTATACAAGAAAAAGAATTGAGAAACAGGATCAACTGCATACGTCATAATATTAAGGTGAGAATGAATCTTATAATTTTACAAGTCTTTGTTAGCATTGTATTAAGTGGAAAACAGAAAAATATTGCAGTTCATTACAACTTATTTGCATTACTGAGCACATATGTACGAGCCGAAATGACATATTATATACCAGTGGAAAAATGGGTATATTTACCTAATACTTTATTACGGCAGAACCTACATATTTTTAGTTGAGACTTATACCCGTCAGCGAACATCAGATTGAGTATACTCGACTAAAAGCAAAACATGTCATTTTATATTTTCAGGAAACTAAATTAAGAATTTTTATTTCAGTTCTGTGTGGTATAGATTATAGATATACACTCGGGTACAACAATGTTTGTATCTGTTACCAAGCTCCAGCTCGAGCATACCTAGCTGGATACTTGTTATGTATTATTAGGAATACCTTTAACTCGTTGCCGTAGGTTTTATATGAAAATAAATTCGGAACCCCTTTTCTTCATAACGGTCGAATCGAGACGATTCATTGAAAAAAATGTATGAAATCATCATGTGTTTCTTATGATCCAACCGAAATTTATGTATGTTGTTCTGATCGGGACGTATAATGGTAAATTTGTAGATTACATACCTACGTAAGCCGAGGACGGCATCATAGTTCGATAGAGCCAAAAGCTCGCAACACATTTATTGAACTTTTTACTGTACCTGCCTTCATTCACGAATATACTGTCGAAGGAAGATTAGTCAGAATTTACGGATACATCGTTTTAATGGGATACACTTAGATACTAAATAAAAGTCAACATCGGTCTGCACAAAACATTATATCATTCATCTTCTTTTATGACGGGGAATTAGGTTGAGTATATACTCGTATATGCCAAGTCAAGGGCGTAACATGATTGCTTTTTAGTATTCAAAGTATTTAAACAAATCGTATTTCATAATATTAATGGAATGAATAACACGAACAAATTTGTAGAAACACATTATTATCGCCAATAAGTTATTTTTTTAAATGTATTACAAAGAAATAGGAATAGGTATTATGAAAAGAATAATATAATAAAAGCATGATTTGTGGTATAGAAATATAAAGAAAACTAATTTAAAGTCCAACAAAGAGTTTTCACCACTCATTGTTCTCACTCAAAGTGTGAATGCAACGGCAGGGTTCCTTTGTGGTAATAAAGCTACGTATATAAAAATAATAAATCATTTAGCAACTATCATCAGATCACAAACCACTGCAAATACAAGACAAAGAGAGGTTGTTGGTGGTTTTAAAGTTTGCTACATTTTTTCATTATTATAAATTATAATATACGAGTTTACAACTTGTATGGAGGAAGATTTAGTAATACAGCGCAAGTTTTATATGACGAATTTATATCATCTTTGGCGAAAACTTTGTCGTTATAGAAGAAAGAAGAAAACATAACATTTACGTAGTACGGATTATAGAATAAACCCATTTGAGTCAACTGCACAGTGTACCCCGGTTTTATAAAGAAAAGCTCTGAATGGTTAGGTAAGCATTATAAACTCCTCAAGCCGAATGTTGGGAAAAGTTAGCTTTTAATATTAGTACTAAGTATATTATATAATCGATTTGTTAACATGCTACTGTCTCAAGGTCTTGCTAACTTATTGTATTGTGCCTTGACCTCTAGCAGGTAAACATTCCGTAGTAACGCTAGCAAAACTAACCAGGGTGCCAAAATGCGGAAGGGCGGATTATTAAAATGTCGATAATGCCGGACGAAAAATTTGTACAAAAATTAAATCAGATGAAAATGTTTAAGTCTTTATATCACGCATTATGATATTATATTACATTATTATTAGAGGGTTGTATTTATTTATGTTAACTCGCTAAGGGTATGGCCGCGTGGCGTGTACATGTGGAAAGTAGGTATACCTAATGACTCATTACTCACTATTATTTTTATCACGCCACGTGATTTTTGTAAATGGAAACATGGGAAAAGTAAATAATATTCAAGGTAAAAATAAAATTAATATTTCTCATTAAAGTTATCATTAGTTTTACACTTTCACCTACACAAATTGTATAATAAAAATCATAAAAAACATAATTATCCCTTTCTTATTAAAATTAAGTTTTAAGGACCAATTACAATTATGTTGCATTTTTGTGTTCGGAATGTTGTTGAATGAATGAATGTTTGTAAAATGGAAAATTCGTTAGAGCGTGAAATGGAAAAAAAATCTGCATAATATTTACCTTGACCGAAAAACAAATTCAGTGTTCTAATACAGATTAATAATCCTGTTACTGGCAGAGAGTCTGCTGAGAAATTAAGTAGTAGATATTATGATACGTATTAGTATGCATCTTTAGTACTACAGATTTTATAGTTCTACTGTATTGAGTTGGGACATTGAAAGCCACGAAACACCGAAAAGAGTTTTCACTACACACTAAGAATTTTATTTTGTAGTCAAACCTTGAAGTCTTGAATTTCGGAACTAGAGTTTCCTCTGTAAATTGCTTTCATGCTGAATTGATGAGGGCTGGTCGACGGAAACATTAAGCAAATCAGGTTAAACAGCGCGAGATCTTTACCTCATCCTACGCGAAATTCAGTGCCAACAACTATTTTTAAATATTGCGAAGTAGTGGGCGGAACTGTCTATTTGCCTTTATAGCATTTTTTTGAAAAAGGGACCGAATAGGGATAATCTGACTTTATCCAGAAAATTTCCATAAATCATGTTTTTCCCAATGTCTGTTATCAAAATAAATAAAATATGTCTCTACCACAATTTTTTTTGAAATTTTAATATTATGAAAACGATACCATCAATTTAAGTTGAGAAAAGACGTATCTCAAAATAACAAGGAAAAACTATAATTGTTAGAGTTATTTACAGCACAGTGGAGTTCTGTTCAATGATGAACAATCAAAGATTTGCACATTGATTTTTATCCGAAAAATATTATTGATACTATGTTGAAGTTAGTAAGATGATAATTTGGTGTCAAACCTCTCACTTAAAATTATACATTTATACCTACGCCTGTTCCAAAACTTTGTTTCATTTAGAATATCAGGTAAAGTCAGAGTTTTGGGTAATTTGTGACAAAGAAAGTTTTAATGTTTTTACGGCTTTTCATTTCTTTGTGATGTCTGAATATTTAAATAGATAAGAATGTAACACTTAAACATATTTTTGATGTTTATAACGTTGAAGGGAACATTAATAAAAGTATAGACATAGGAGCTATATATCTTAAGGGCAAATGAATCTTAAATAAGACGACATCAGAAAAGCTCAAATGCTCAGCGATAAAATTGGGAAAATTACATTATTTGTGCCGAGATTCTGTCTAGCCGCCTTAAATAAAATTGCGTCTGATGTCTACATTTCGTTTCAAAATTTACGAATCATCCCCTAAATGACGACAAAATAGAAAAATATATTTATTTTAGACTTGAAATAAATCTGAATTACAAAGAGCGACGTTCCAGATTTCTTTTCGTTTTATAATGTCGTAATTTTGGAACATGGTACACATACAAATTTTAACTTTAGTTTGGAGGTAGGTATACCATGGTGCGAATTATAGTTACCTAGTCACTCAAGCGACATTATAAAAAGAAATTCTTAATGGATATATAGATTATCATTGACTCATGTATCAATTAATATTAAACTGGGTTCAACAGCCAGCAGTTTATGAAGCGTTTACACGACCTTGCACAATATGAAGTTAATTGGAAGATGAATCATAAATTATTATTATTATCCGCCTGCGCTTTTGCCATAAATGTTTGAATGAATTTACTCATCTTTACGTACTAGAAATACCGTTACCCTATCCCACACTACAGATGTCCCACGCAAATTAAATCGTTCCATACTATAATAAGAATTAGTATACACATCTTATATGGGACATAGTGGAGGAAAAAATGTGGAACATTCGAACCAACCTAGGGAGTTGTGGGCGGAAAACCTGTTCACAGTTGGTCGTGGCAGACTGCGAGGCGCGTATCCTATATTATAGAAAGGAAAATACACAGGGTTGACATTTCCTTAATTTTTCTCTTTTACTTACCATAACATAAACAAATATATCATCTAAATTTATTCTTATTTAATAGAATTTACATTTATTCAGTGGTTCAAATAAACGAAAAATATTGCGAAAACTTAAATATTTAATGAAAAAAGTAATCATTACATTTCGTTAAAACAGAATTTTATCGTGCCTATTTCAGGAAGCCAGTCTATCCCCTCACGCCACGTCCCCTGCGGGATAGGCAGAGAGAGTAGTTAGCCAGAATTCCCTATTCTTACACACACTCCGTGCTTCGCAAAAGAAGCTTTATGATTTCAAAATTACTAGAAAGAAAAAATAGAAAGACGACAAATTAACAAGTATCATTGTTGATATGATATTAAATTAATATAAAAACAAGGATTATGTTGGCTTCATACAAGTATAAAGTTCTATTGTAAGTTCGTCACTAGTGTGAGATGAAATATGTGGAGGGGAAGAGGTGGATGTCATAGAAAGAGACTCGCAGTACGTGGGTGGATCGATATGGAGCAAACTCATAACCTCCCCCTGGCTGAGAGAGAGAGGGGGAGTCACCACCTTCCTATAGAGGGGAGAAGTGTAATCGGACACGGAGACCAATTTACTGTGACGAAAAGTTGTAGAGTGAATGTTCAAATAAGTGGATGATGGTCAATCATGCGGTGACGACGCGACGGATAATTTATAAACATATCATCGACTATGATGAAACACAGGTAAAGGTCTACAGTTTATGATAAAAAAATTCAGACTACGAAGGTAGTGGCAAGTAATTGCTATCTATGGGAAGGTAAAACTATTTTTAAAAAATGTTCAAAGTTATAACAATTAACAAGATTGGCTCAAGTCATTTGGAGCGGGGATCTACCAAGTTGAAAATGCAGGGTTCATAAATTGGTACTGACGATTTACCTATTCTTTCACAGTGCACACCTGACGGCACCAGCTTTGGAGCTAAGTGTTAAATGTATATAGGATCGGAATTTGAATATTGAAATCAATTGTAATTAAATAAAGTTACTATTCTGTCATCATCATCACTGGCGCTACAGGTCACTGTGACCCTTGGCCTGCTCCAGAATTCTTCGTCTTTCTACTCAGTCCATCGTCCCAACTTTCCAGTTCGTCACTCCAATTGCCCTTAGGTCCTTTTCCACGCCATCCATCCACTCCAGCTATACTTACTATACTATCTGGTGTACGGAGATTGAATCATGTACGTATACTTGCTTGCTCGTTGACTGTGGTATGTGCATGTTCACTTCTTCTTCTTCTTCCTCAGCCTTCCTCCCTCCACTGCTGGACGTAGGCCTCTTCCATTTTCTTCCACTCATCTCTGTTTCTCCCCCTCCGCATCCAGGTTCCTCCGGCTTGTTGGACTAGGTCATCAGACCACCTTTTGTTCACTTGGCTGGTGTTAAATTATATAATTAATTACTATAATCCTATAATCGTAGATTCACATCGAAGGCAGAGACTTAACACATAATATGCTGTTAATTTAATAATTGCAGCTGTATTATTTATATTATAATAGCTGTGTTTATAGTATATAAACATGAAATGACTTATGATTGATTTAGGTGAAAGAGGATTCTGTTAAATCGTACTAACGTAAGTGCACAGGTACATTTATTCAGGAACTCCTAAAAGCGCTACAATTGAGAAATGTTAATAATAAAAAGATATTTAGACGTATTGTTGTGTCAAGCTTAGGGATTATTACGATTGAAATAATATTCCGATGGGATTCTAAAAAGCTTCCCGGAATAAATAATTCTTATTAAAATGTACCTAAGTGGAAATAAAATATGATCCATAGAATATATTTCATGAATTTCTAAAGAATCCTTTTGTCTGTGTATCTAATCCATTTACTACAAGTGTTTGATTTTCATTTCGTTGAATATTTGAAGGCTACACAAATATCTTTCTCTAAATACTTATTTCAAGAAATTGCTCATGGAAAGATTCTATAACATTATACAAGTCTTGACGTTTTATCGGGCAAAGCTAGAGTGATAAATGATGATGGAAAAAGAAATACGGGTCATAGGTGCAAGTACAGAGTAGGCGAGAATAAAAAAAACATAATTGATAACATGAAAAAATCCTCATAATAATTTAAGGTTTTTGTAGTGCCTAAATAAATAATACCAAGCTTAAAAAACGTTGTGCGGTAGTTTAAAAAGTATTTAAAAAATGTATGCCACTATGAAAATATAGTTATATGACAAAATGAGAGCAATATCTATCCTCCTCTACATCACTTTCACCCCTCTCTCTCTCTGTGTCTCACAATGTGTTGGGTGGATATATGTCCACTTTTACAAAAAAATATACCTCTCCAGAGAAATCATCTCATGGCATATTAATTATTTATTTTGTTAGCCACGTCGACGAATGTGTAAAAAAACCTATGATAAATAAATGTAAAATAAAACTTAAATGAATTTGTTCCTTCTTAGGTATGCCATTACCGATTTTTGTAAACTATATTAATAATGAAACCGTACATCGTAGAACTCGTAGAGCAATGCACACGTCGCTTGGACACGCACCTAAACTCTAATGTTATATTTTTTAATAGATTGTATTTATTTATTTATGGTACAAATACAGTCACAACAGTACGATTAAACAGGAATATGTAATAGGTACAGGTAATAGGTATAGGTAATATAAAATAAAATAGCCATTTACATACATAGTTCTCAGAATCAGCGATGACTGATCAGCGTAGAATACAAAAATCACCGAAAAATTAAACCTACAAAATAAGACTAATATTTTTTACCTATTCATATATATATTTTTGCCTTACTTACAAAATGTAACTGCGTGCTATTTTATTTAATTTTCTATTGAGATTCAACCCGCACATACAAAGTGTGGTTTCAAATTAAAGTCCGAATGCTTTGATTGGAAAATTACTTTCCTCGAATACTAAATCAGGTAAGTAATCAATATTATTAGACGAAAAATAATTATTACACGTTTCATTTACAAAATACTTTATTAATTCAACAATAAAATGCTTACATCTCCCTACTAAATTTTATATAAGATATACGTATAAGATATACTACTAAATTATATAAGATATATACTACTAAATTTTATATAAGATATACGTAGGTTTCAGCTATATTTTTTTGAATAAATAACAGTCAAGGACGACTGATTGAAAATCGAACAAGAATTAAGTAAAAATCTCTGGGTTATTAAACTTCGTTTTACGATAGTCTTATATTTAATGGAAATGAGATTTTAGAAGACGATAAAATAATTGGAGGAAATTTGTGAGAAGATTAAGGGAGTAGTCTAAAGAAGATTTCATTTGTAATTGATTGAATAATAAGGAGACAGTATTAAATAAAAAGTTAATAATTCCCATAAATTAAAGGCTTGGCACCAAGAATGACGTCACAGTCTTATCCCACGGCATTAAGGTTCAAAATCGCGTGACAATCGCATGATAAAATGGTAAAAATTGCGTTTTTTCCATTTTTTGGGGTTAATTTTGCGTCAATCAAAAAACTTTTACGGTTATTCCCTAGATTTTAATGCATATTACCAGTACGAAAAAAATGTTACCCCGCGACTTTCGGGAAACGAGTTTCCGTCTTTCGCAAAAAAGATCAGAGGTGTTTATCAATTTTTTTTTTGAGAAATCTATACAAGATATAAAAAATCTTTTACGGTTATTCCCTAGATAAATGTTCTATGCATCTACCCTATTTTGTTCCAAATTATATTTAGTAACGGTTGTCGAGATATAAGGTCTCCCGTTTTTAGAAATTTTTGAAATGTCGGTATGTATGCTCTTAAATGTAATTTGTAAAAATAAAATTGTGAAACGTACTAATTTCGCATTGAAATGGTTGTCAAGACGCATTTGGAGGGGACGATAGTTTCTACTACAGTTAACTACTAAAAATAATCTAAATTATACGCCGCAAAAGTTTTGTACAAATCTGAAAGATTTTAACCAAATGAATTATTAGCTTCATTATTTATGTACTTACTCAATGACATTTTATTATACTTCTGTAATGTGTACCTAATAATATTTCAACACCAGTTAGTCAAAATGTTTTGTGATCCCCGTACATAAGAATATGTAGCCTATCTACGTAATTAGAAAATTTTTCACAATAATAATATAATAAGTATTCTAAAATATTAAATTTATCATTCAGGCTGTTTAGTAAATACTTGTAATCTAAAGCTCACTAGACAGTTTGTTTAAACGTATTGTGAACATTATAAAATAAGCGTTAAAATATAGTTGCGGAATATTCTCCGTAAATTATAGCCAAAGCTACGGGAGTAATGGTCACCAAATGTGAGCTAGACAACCGCACAACAATAAAGTTATGGAACTAGATTGGCTGAAACTAATTTAATGAATTATCTATAATATGTAATTTCATATGTATTTGCCTATGTTGGTACGAGACTTATTTAAAAAAAAAAAAAAAAGGATCTGGGCTTGCATACACAAACCCAAATACTTTCCTGAACACCTTACACTAGGCCAAAAGTCTGTATCGCAAAGTGTGGAATACATCGCCAGCGCCGGGGTTTGAACCTGAGATTGAGAATTGAATTGAGAAAATCTTTTTGTTGTAATGAAATTGGATAAAGGATATTATAGAGAATGTGAATTATTATTAAAAGAAACATCTATTTTAACCCCTTTATATTGATGGATTGCCTTCTAGGTTGCATGTATATACTCACACAACAGATAATTTAAGTGTAGGTTCTGTGCATGTATACAATAAAGAGTAGATGGAAAACTATATTAGTCAAGAGCTTCCCTTTCTGTCAATTTATTCCAGACTTCTGTTGAATACTTATCTCTATTAGAAAATACTAAATTTTTATGGCAACATAAAATAGTACTGCCTAGTGGCTGTCGTTAAAACGATAAATATAATTTCTTAATGAGATAACTCTTATCTTGGCTTCGTTTTGTTTTTCTTTTTAATAAAATAACATAACGATAATGAAATTATATTATTTGGATTGTGATGTATAGGGAATATTGGGATTATTCCCATTTCTGACGAACACAATCCGATTATAGAGTAACGTTATTAATAAATATTATTACAATGACAAACCTTGGTAAAAGTTTCTTTGAAAGTAAATAATACAGAAGAAACTGAAGAATTATTCTCTACGTTGTTTTTCAATAAGAGGTTTCGAAGGGATTCAGAAGAAATAATTTATCTCAGGATAAGATGATGAATAAGACGATCCAATTTAATTTAATAAGGTGCGAAAATACGCAGGTAAGCTGCTTAAGGAAAAATTGTTTATTACTTTAGGAAAACGATAAAAAACATCCAAGAACGATGAAAAGTTATAATTAAATATTTACACAAGCAAATTCACCATTAACCTGTCAGATAAATTATATTCTTATTGTCAAATGAGATAAGTGATTGATGTTAAAGGTGAAGGATAACATCATTACTCGGGTCTGTTTAACCGACAAAAAATTGTTTTTCCTTCTGGAGACATTGATAGTCATCGTAGATATTTATGTATAATTACATCACAGGTGAACGAGGTGAACTAGCAATGTCCCCTGTCCAATATAAAATAGTAGAAGGTACAGAATCCTTCGTTTCCTTGAAAATATCTTTTTTAGCTAACATTAACATTAAAAGGATAACAGAATTTCAAACAATATACATTGAGGATATAAGAAGATAGTAGGAGTATTATCTACATTCTACACCTATTAGTGTCATTACGATGGAGAAAATATTCAAAATACAACAATAAGCTACTTCGGATATTCAAATACCTTGGGTACATTATCATGTAAAAGAGCTTTTAAGATATGAATACTGCGACAATATTCAAAACTCGTTCACATTACGATTATTATAAATATCAAATATACAGTACACCACCATAACGTCCCTTATTTTAATAGTAGGGACATAATATTATATAGGTACGAGAGTATTACTTTTATAATGTACTCTTAAGTAACAAGAATTCTCACGAATATTCTTCAAATATACTACCTACTATACTTGCGTACTGCGAAGATAGAGCGCACTTTCCATGTTTACATTAATCATTGTGCTATTTTCATAAAAAAAGCAATTTCATCTTCCGAGGACAATATAGACGGAGAATATTAAAGAAGATAGATACAGATGTTATGTGAATTTTCGTCGTAAATCGAGAGCTGAAAATTCAAGTAACAGATTTTCGATATAATTTTATAGTGAAACTTTTAAGACTCGAAGCTTTGGTTAATGCATCTAACAATTAGGGACTTTGCTCGTGGATCCGAAGGATGAAAATATAATGGGTATTTTTTGTAGTAAAACGGGAATGATTTAAAAAGGAAGAATTTATTTAATAGTGAAAAGATAAGTTGAAAAAAATTTGGCCATAAAAGACTGGTACTATAGTTAGGAGTGCATATATGTTTAACATGGAGAAGGCTACATAGAGGATTAGATTAGAAGCAACGTGCAACACTTCTGTATGAGCGAAAAGTTGAAGCTTTTGCTGAGATCCAAGATCAACCGAATGAGGTAATGGAAAATATCACGTTCTCGAGATCAAAATACATATGTGCGGTACATAGTCGCGCTGTCAAGAATATCTTGATAAAATAATATGTAAGAGAGCTGATACTTTGTAATGGAAGACAGGACTTTATCACAAAATAACTCACGGATATCTGGTGAATTCAAAGCATTGATGAATTATATGAAGAAATGCTTTACTATTGGCTAGTGTTACCCCTTTCAACATAGAACTTCTATCAGCTCTCTACGCTCCATTGAAACGAAATGAAAATCACTATTCAATCGCTAGTTGTATGTGATTCAATAATTCAGAATAAAATGGATAGCCAGTGTGGTAAGCGCAATCAAATGTGCAAATGCGAACACGTTCCGCGGTTTGGGCTCTCTTTGAAATTACATACAATGAATGGATAAATCGAAAAAAGGCAACTCAAACCTATAATGTTGCACTATGTGTAACAGCATTGTGTTTTTATGCAAACGATCGATAAAATAATGTCAAGAGAAGCAAAATAAAAGTTCGCTCATAATTTATATAATAACAGTTTTAATATAATATCTTTAATATGCTAATGAAGCTTCCACTTGTAACAAAAATTATATCAATTATCGAAAAGCTTAAAGTATTAATTTATTATATTGTTAATGAGGCGGAATTAATTGTACCGAATATTAATATTATCAATTACAAAAATAATTTATCTGCTTACGCATTCGATTATCAAGCAGATACATTATTTCATTCCATTTTTATAGGGATTGTGAATTTAAAAAGCTTACATATCATTCGTCGCGAACTTTTTAACTAATGAAAGTGTGCTTACAAATATTGTAGCTCTCTTTTCTTCGGTTGATTGGAACGTTTTGTTTGGGGTTGAGAAACGGTAGTTACTTACCTGAAAAGAAAAATGATACCAGAATTAATATAAATTTTATTACTTAATACAAGAAACCATCTACAGGAAAGATGTAGGTACGAGTATTATAATAAAATTTAATATGCAGTCTATCTCTTATGTGACTGCGTTCTTTCAGGATCAATATACCTAGGTAATATGAATGTGGGTCATAATACTAGTTTCCATCTTTAATAAAATAACGAATATCTAGTTAACTTTGTTCATATTATGAAATGGTATGAGGAGATGTTTGAATTTAACATTTAAATACAATGTTGGCGTAAAAGCAGTTAGCATCTATAACGCCCTGCTCCAGAGTTTGCGGGTCTTCATACACAGTAACCAAACCACAAAGGAATTTAAAGTACGACGTACAATGTTATAATGCAAGTCTTTTATTCTCTGTAACAACAAAGTGATCAAATGCAACATTAATGACGCTCAAGAATATAATGTGTGTTCTTAGTCGGCTTCCGAAATATACATGGAAATATAGGTGGATGGAACATGAATATTGAAGCACCTGGGATTGATTTACGAAAGCTGCTACAAAAGATAAGGACACAAAATGTATTTTCAATTATCGCACGGAGTTTCTGCGGAAACTTGTATTAGAGCAATACAATGTCGTACTCTTTATTGTCATATAATGTTAGACAGTATATAAATAACATTAATATATCCCAATAAAGTGCGATTACCTACATTTACCATATTATGTAGATGTACATAAGTTTGTAGTATAAATTATTAAATTTGATTCTGTCAGTGTGGAAGTGATTTAGATCTGCGGCTGATTCTAATAACCACCGATAAGCGGAGTCAACTCAACGTTGTAAAGTAAACATAGTTACTGTTTAAAACAATATTTGCTCGACAAATAAAAAGCATCCGCCTTTCTACCATAAAGTATAGAAGCAAATAGTATGACACGGTATGTAGGTATGATTTCCCAAGCTTGAACAGATAAGCGACAACCCCTAGCTAATTTTCTATTGCAATAAAGGAACAAATAAACCCCAAAAAAATACATTTGGAGAATATAATTTCTAAACAATTATGAGTTGTAAGGTGAGACCTGTGCAGTCGGAGTCTGGTTGCCATGCAACGCAACGACATTGTAATTTTCTGGGGATCAGGTTGGCATGATGCCAGTGAATAAGAGGGTGAGACGCCCCCTAAACCCCGACTCGCATTTTCCCAATACATGTAGCTAGCTACCTATGTCCACGTTATTATTAGAATAAAATACTCCATACTGTGGGAACAACAAAGGTATTATCCAAAAATTGCGTAATACGTCCCCAAATCTATCGCGAGGTAGAATAATATTTATTTGCGAATTTCATCTACGTAAGTATGTATTTTATTGATTCACAACCAACTTCGCCCTTCAGAGTAACGTTATGTGACATTGTAATCTCTTGTTACGTCATTTGGACCTCTAATCTCGTCTCTCGTAAAACAATATACTGTGAAACAGGATATTATTTCATGTTTGTCGTAAACTTTGCCACTCAAAATTGAGTTTTTATTGATATTCGCAAACTATTAATCACTTTAATAAATAAGACTGTATTGAATGGTCAGTTGCGAATCAAATCTAAGCGGTACAATACTAAAATGCACAGGTGATATAATAACTGACAACATGTGTTGCGTTGGTCCCATCAAGCTTATTACATTTATATATTCCGCGTGTGTAATAGATCACTGAGCGTAACATTAGATTCACTAGATTGGAAAATAATACCTAATGAAGAGTTTACCGTTGGTTGGTTCAATTGCTCATAATTTACATTTAGTATGCGATTTTTGATAACAATGTGGACGACATTTTAAAATACATGAAACCAATTAATTGGAGTATGTAAACATAGATATATCTATGTTTTAACAATTAATATTAATAAAATTACACACGTAGTAATAAAAGGTATAATAATTTAGCACAACTTACAAACACTGGATATTTGAAAACCTTTAAGGAACATTTAATTTGTCTCTCGCGTCATAGTGCGTAGATTAATTTAATTTAATAACAGCATTAAATTAAATTACAACCATCGTTAATCATTAATGTATAGCAATTAACAAAATATCACGAGTAATTAAAAAAGTACGCGAGAACTTGGAAGAGTTATGCTGGATTTCACCAACTTAGGCGAGGAATAGCGGAGATAGGAGTCACCTAGCCTAGCACAAATTTTGTATGAAAAATAATCCTATCTCCATTATTTCTCACTTAAGAAGTCAGTGAAATCCAGCATTAGTCTTTGTTAAAAGTTTTTCATAATAAATGAAGGATTTTACCCCGAATCGAATAAATTGTAATCGATCATAATTTGGAATGAATTATTGGAAGTAGGTACTTATCTACTTGTCACAAAATGCTAAAAGTTTATAGGATCGTAAAGTAAAATTCGATAATATTAATACACCTACCACCCTAAGAATATTTTAGATCCAGATTAACGAATGGTCGTTAAAAAAAGAAATATTGGTAGGTAGATAGGAGGGCACTGAAACACTGAATTCGAAGCACGTTTGATATAAATCAGAATTTATTATGTCGCCTTGAATTGGTATAGGTATACAATTTACATACAGGTTACGAATATCTAACATAATTAATGTTAAATAATAATAATACATTAGAAATTTCGTATCGCGTAGTTTAGCTAGCTCTATATGGTACCTATTAGAAGATTTCACTAGCGTACGACGAATGTTAGATATCCTCAATACTGTAATTAGGAACTAGTCGGGAATTTCTCGAGCGACTCTATATTTGCCTTATTATAACTCAAGTGTGTGTGTAATCAAATTAGGCTTAGATGTCGTAAACGCGAACCACAATACAGTAGTCGTAGAAACAGTTCGTTAAGTTCTATTTACCCAAATATCATTACTAGTCTAATCATATGGTGTTTTCGCGGAGAATCATATGGGATTTCCGATTCACACTTTACGTATTTGGGGGCGCTGAATTCGAATTTCAACTTTGCCATCTCGTAAATGTGATGCGTTCTGAGATACCCTATGAATTCATACATTGTTTGGATTTTGCGTTGTAATAATTTTTCACATTTTTTAGTGTCGCATAAAAGTTAGGTGTTCGTAATACTGGCATAAGACTTTGCACATCTTTTCTGAAATGAGGTCCGACACCTGTTGTAAATGTCGTATACATTTGCGCGAAGAGAATGTTGAGTTTTTTTTTACATATTCACTGATAACCCGATTATACCTTCCATGATGGTATAGAAATAGTAGTGGCAGTAGTACCAATTAATCATATCACGAATTCTTGAAATATACGAATATATACGTGGGGTCTCCAGCATACAAAACGAGAAACCGTTTAAAAATCAAACACACCAAATAAATCAATTCTGTTCGGCAGAAAACTTGCAAAAAATAACATAAAAGTTATATGTGTAGATGGCAGAAATTCTGCACGAAAACAAAAATAAATAAATGTGCTTTGTCACCTTTGGCAACAAACAAGTAAAATATCGTTTTTTTAAAGATGCCTATAGGTATATGTCGCACAATTTCACAAAAACAATGGTTTCTATAGTTTACGTAAACCAATTCAATAGGCCGTAAATCATAACATTATGGCCCAGTTTCTTTATATTTATTTTGTTTTTATTATTTAAAAAATGACGCTATACCGAAATAATGGATGGAGTCGAATGGTCCGAGTAAGTAAATGTGTATATAAGCACGTATAAGCATTTCAAATAACTTGGATGCGAGTGTTGACAAAACACACATCGACTGGAAGTATGCTTGTTTAAGTCAATTCTGTCAAACCTAATTACGAGTGTTATCCCCACATCGAGTAGGTACCACATTTTTAGGAACATATTCTTTCCTAGGTATTTTCCCAATAAAAACGGGGCCTGTATTTCATTTCAAATTCAAAGCCGCCGTTAAATGTGCCATTTTTTTACATACTATTAATTTGAATTTAAAGTCTGTGACCCGTTCATCGTATAATCAATCTATTTCCAATTTTGAGAAATTTGTGATATTATGTATAACGAAAACGAAGGCTTTAGTACTAATCCATACCTAATTACATATTAATGTTCTTGGGCTTTGGTGAGCAAATACAACAATGATCAAGTTCTGTGATATCTACAGCCTTTCTAGTAAGTATTCTTATCATTTGTACCGCTGGCGCTGCTCTAGAACTTATTGGTATGCTGAAATTTTAACTAGGCAAGCCGACAACACAGATTTACCTTGTATTCTACCTGAAGTAGAGCTACCAGAGCATATACAAGCAAAACTCTAAAGTGGTAAAGGAGGAGTTGCCTATAGTATGATTGCGTCTCAAATAAATCCAATGCCACTATTATGATACGTATAATAACATACGATAAGACGTTCAACCGTTTTCATTGATTTTCATACATAATGCGGTATATCATTTAATATTTATATAAATTATAACCTGACTTGTGGATGCCAACATTCTTTGACTTTAGATCAAAACTGATGCGTGTTTACGCCGTGAAAGTAATATTTTTATACACCAATTGCAAAATGAAACGTATGGAAAATTATTGAGTAAACAAATAAATTCATACCATTAAAATGTCAAGCTTGATAATATTTCACCTTCTAATAAACAACCAATCATCTATCATATGTGGAGTTAGAATAAAAAGACCAAAGAATAAGATAGTACGTCATATGTTTATCACCACTTATACGGTACAGTTCTATCATACGACGGAAAGCGCTAACGATGTAGGTAGTTGGATAAATAACTTATTTCATTTCTGAAGGACATATAATATTTTTCAAATTTATTTAGCAGTATAGATCATATGTACAACTTTGAGGTTTTGTTATCGTTTCAAAAATACCATGCTCACGATGGAAGTGGGGAGATTTTAGAGGTAGTTCTAAGACTGGTTCCTCATATTGTAATGTCAAATTCATGAGATTGTCGTCCGAACATCATGAACCTATGGTATTTTTCATATTTTCATATTCAGACCACAACAATCCTTTATACGAACGCGGTTAAAAAAAAGTTTATTGTACATTGGATTTAAATTAGCGTTATGTTAAAATCGCAGCTAAAATGAAATAGTGCGTAGATAGATAAGTAGGCAGATATGTACTATTAATAATTTTGCTTTACCTACTTGGGTAGATCCTTAAGAGGGGAAATGGTCATCTACCAAGCACAAAGAATAAATAGGAATGACGTAATGTGGCTGGGTATGAATTATAATGACGCATTTTTATAGCTCTAGGAATGAATCGTAGCTATACAAACATTTTTCAACGTTCGTGGATAGATAGGAGAAATTATTATTCAACCGATAGATGTAAACGTAGGGATTAATGAGCTAATGTAAATTTATAACTACAAACTGAAACATTGATAGATCAAATAAGGAATATATAAATTGAAGGGAATGTTATATAAATCCCTTTACTACCTCCAGCTGCCTGAATCCTTATCTTATCCAGATGACATGTTAATAAAACAAATTAGTGGTTGATCGATATGTCTGATATGAAAACCCTACCGGCATGTTTCTCAAATCCTTCTCAAAATGATATGTGTCAAAATAATGTTTACGTTACGTGACACACTGTGACAAAACCACAAATACTTGTTAGTAGAGTAAATAATAGTGTATTTCGTTTCGATTAGTTACAACCTTTTAAACCTGGCATCCGGCACATAATACACGAATTACTTTGAGCTTTTTTTAAACTCTGATTTGGTTTTACTTCTAGCCAGCTGGGATTTTGGATACGGAACAAAATGATGCTTTATGTTCAAATTTAATCATAAATTTAATTAAGCTGTCAAAGCTTCGCTATTGACGGTGCTCAGTTTAATTTAAATGAAAGGTTTTATGAAATAAAGAACAGTCCTAAATAGAATCAATTAAAAGAAATACAATAAAAGGCCCGATACCTACATACGTTTATGTACATTTAAGTTCCTAGTACATAAATATACGAATGGATTGAAGTAACAGGATAGATGAACAAAAGCTCAACTTAGCTAAAACTCAAATTAACACTAAACGTTTATAAACTGTGGCAGATTAGTATCTGTAGTCATAAGTAAACTTAATAATAATGATATTAAATTGGAACAAGGGCTCCTAACTGATCTGATAAGTGAGTTGAGTGTCTATCAGTATAGAATGTAATAACCTTTTGTAAATAGGAACGGATTTACGATCCCAGAAAGTACGACCATGCGGAAGTCCAGAGATAAAGCATTTATGGTGGTACCTAAATACCCCAACTTATGTTACGCGATTTTTTTTTGTTTTCTTGTTATGATTTTTTCGTATTTTTTTGTAAAACCCTGACTTGCAAGACATTATTGGTCACAGAGACACCAATTATTAAGATATATCCTTGTTTTTTTTTCCAAAATAGGTGAATAGCATACCTTGCTGACGCAAAAACAATTGTGGGTGTATCTCATACCATTGCGCTATAAAAAATATTGAATTCAAAATTAGTCACTATCTGAAATTTTCCAAAAAATTGAAGGATGTTTAAAAAAATAATCACTACAAAAACTTGTCCCAAATATTTTCAAAAACTTACTAATTTTATGAACTTATTATTATTACTTACTTATTTTATTTTCATCTTATTTTCATTAAGTTATCTCTACTGCATCATACATAAAAATTATTCCAAAATACAAAAAGAAATTTTGATGAGACTCCATACAAAATTTGGGGGGAGAAAATTACTATATCTCAATCGGATGATCGGGGCTGAAGCCCTATGGCAATGGTGTTTCTGCAGCATATTAGTTAATTTTATGCAATGGACTTGCGTTTTAATCTATCGCAGAATTGCGCAGTGGTTTAAACAAATATCATTAAAAAAAGCTTTTTTGAAGTAATGATGTTCGGAAAAGGGGGAGTAAGTAGCTAACGTCAGAGTTTAATATTAATGAAAATAACGAACACAAAAGAGAGTGTGGATTGATGTCAACCATCTAACGTTTTACCCGAGGGCATAGACAGTATAGAGTATAGACATTCCATACAGTGTAGAGGGAGGTACACCTGAATTATAGATGACACTCTCTAAACACTAAATGAGGAGATACAGATGACATATATATGGAGGTATGTTTCACTCATCTTCGAGGAATCGAGAAATTTTCATAGAGAAATCTTGAAAATATATCTAACTATTTTATCATTAGTCCTTGAAGGTGATTGAACTATTTTATTTGACGGTAGCGATAAAGTCTCCGCAAATATTTTGTAGGAACACGTTGTGGCTAGTTAACACGCGCTCTCGTTTTAATACAATTATTGAAGCATAAATTGCAAAGTTTCGAATATTCAAAGATCCCAATCACGATATTT
Organism: Ceraclea dissimilis; assembly: GCA_963576895.1. Taxonomy (NCBI): domain Eukaryota; kingdom Metazoa; phylum Arthropoda; class Insecta; order Trichoptera; family Leptoceridae; genus Ceraclea; species Ceraclea dissimilis. Next base: position 9,514,764 of record OY756365.1, read on the forward strand.
TTTTAGATGATGGATTAAGCGCATAAGAAATTATGCTCCAATAATTAATTGTTGGAGGGCGATTAAAATATCACCGATCGAAGGGGAAAAAAACATTGTAGTGTTAAAATTCTTAAGCACTAACTTTTATGATACATCATTATCCGTTATTAAATTTGAGTTATGGCGACTACATTATTGAACTAAACCTTGAAACAATTCGGTAACGTTCATGCAACACCCCTGCTTAAGCATGTAAATATTCAGTAAAAATAAATGATCACATTTTATTAATATTTTCAACATTGTTATCAGCAAATGATTCCAGCGATAATAATCAAAACGCTTTGTTTCAAGGTAAATTAAAATACTCATGTGTTAATGTGAATATTAACGCAGTGCTTGCGACATTTACCCTAAAAAGAAACTGTGACTATGTAGCTAAATTTACGGATAATTAAACTATTGGAGGTGATTTTTATTACTGATGTGTAATATTAATAGGTGTGTGACGTTAGTGCTGTATTAGTAAATGGATTGAAAACCATTCAAGGTTTAAGGCATGTAGGTTAACGTTATTCGCCGAAACTAAATAATGTCAAATACAGATTTTGAAATGACACGACTTTCTTTACAATCATTAGGTACATTCTTTAGAAGGGTTGAGCGACAAGCCCGCGAAAAAGTAATCAATGTTGTAAGTGGTTTGAAAAGGACACCGATCACTTTTTATAGTAATTTTGAATTGTTTATTTTATTTTGTAATCATTTATCCTACAGTTGTGTACCTAAAAGCCTTTATATAATAACGATTTGGATTGGGTATTGTTGTTTATATGACAATTTTTATAAACGCCCTAGTTTTATCTGCTTAAGGTACACAAAAAAATATTTTACTTAGGAAAAACCTAAGATCCAATTTTTCACAGTTTGAATTTAGTGAATTGAAAATATATGAGGAGAGGATGAATGAAAGAGATGGCTCTTGAATATATATCTACTGGTGTATTATGTTGTTCACAATACATCATCACCAACGAAATATCCACAAAGGGAATTATTGATGTGTTCAACGAAATCATCAGCGTAAATAGATATACCATTGGAAATAAAATGGATACACAAATAAATACTGAAGGATATTTTGTAATACTCCTTAATAACTTACTTTATAAATGCGCAAATCCAGTGAATTGAACTACTCACTGTCAATATTTCGGCAAAAGCATAAAAGAATATTACTTTATGATCTCTAATAATAAACGAAAGTGCCTGACTGAATGAATGACTGAATGACTGACATACTCACTCATCAACGCAGAGCCGAATTGGCTAATCCTAGAGAAGTGAAATTTTGAAGGCAGATAGGTTTTAATACAAAAGCTTCCACTAAGAAGCGATTTTTGGAAATTCCGCCCCTAAGGGGGTGAAAAATAGGGTTGAAAGTTTTTCAGAGTATGCGAATATCTCGGAAACCAGACATTGTACGAAGTTGAAATTTGGCACATAGATTCTACTATTAAAATTAGTAATAGGCTGTTTCGCCGTTTTTTTTAAATTTTTATTTAAAGGGATGAAAAAGGACATAAAGAAAAGGGGTGATTTTTAAATGCCTCTTAATACGGTAAAAAATAATTTTATAGGAATTTCCAAAAAATGGATTCCTAAGAAAGGGTCAAAATATGATATTCTGTCCAGAAAAAGAGTCAATCCTTAAGGGTTAGGGCGTGGGATTAAATTTGCTTTGATAGTAACGTATCTCGGTAAACACTGAAGCTACAAAGCTGTAGTTAAACAGTTGCATACTTCTTTTAAAATGAAAAAAATTCGTCTTACATTGTTTAATCAAAAATTGAGGATAAGGGCATGAAAAGGGTACTTTTATAGTTGTTAGTTGATATAAGTACTCTCCTGTATACGTGAATATATACACGTTTTTATAGGTGGTGAAATAAGTGTATTGTTATGCGCTCAGTGAAGCATGGACTCTGAGTAAAAAAATATTTGCAATTTCGTTAATTGTATTTTTTTCATAAGCCGTACTAACTGTATTGCCCAGCATTGCCCGTCTAGCCAAGTTCTACTTGTGAAGCTCTTTTATGAGACACCAAACAATGTGGTATGTGGTGACTGGATTCTCTCGATCACTCTGTGTCTCCCGATGGTCTGAGGACGCATAAAAATGACTTTCTGAAGATTTGAATTTCTTTTCTAACGCCCTTTCATACCATACCACACATGCTCCACACAACCCTTGAATCCCCTCATCAAAAAAATTTCACAGAAGGTTCTCAATTTCCAGAAGTTTCTACCACACAGTATTGGTTTCCATATAGCAAGGCATTTGCGAATATTTAACGCAAATATTAAGTAGTAGTTGTTATTTTGCTGGACTGACTATACTATATTTTACCGTACTACACACGTCTATACTTATGTACACAGGTGGGCACACAGTCATCAGTCTGTTTTTACATACATAATATATTGCATAGTGTGTTTTATCGATTGTGAAATACATATTATTAACCCCGCCCGTTGGAACACCAACGGCGCGAAATTTAAATTGCAAAATATAAACTTTTAAGTAAAATAATATTCGTAATTTTGTTAATTTGTTAATTTCAGAAAAAAATGTAGGTATATAAATTTTGATGATACGTATTAATTAATTCAGACAATTTAGATGACAGATTGTGATGATTCCCAATAATAAATATTTTAGTTCGTACCTATGGTATATACATAACATTTTTCACCTTCTCCTTTATAGACACCTAAACCGTTCATCCGATTGAGATGAAACTTTGGAAAATTATTGTGCTTGCCCCAGGGAATGTTCTTATTGTGGTAGGGGGTACGAGGAGGGGGACACTAAGGGGGCACGAAGGGGGGGGGGATCCACACAATTTTTCCGTAGCGAAGCACGGGTAATACAGCTAGTATAGTATATTATTAAGATGCCTGAAAAGAGTTCTAGTCGAGTAGGTATCAATGTGCAGAAGTTAGGCTGTAAAATTTGACTTGATATATATTAAGTGAAATGGGCAAGTGTAAGTACAAAACTGAAAAAGAAAAACTGTGTTGAACAGAGTATGTCGGTAGTGGGACATGGTTTGTGAATATTATTATTAAATGTTTCGTCACCAAGCTACTAATTCATTCGTCAAGGGGTTGTTAATCTGCGTATATCTACAATGTACAATGTTCACACGTACATAATATGTAACTTCCGTACACAATAGAGTAGAATTCATTCAAAAGATTTCATAATTTATTTAAACGATGGCACTGCATAATACATATTACATATATAGACGATCTGGAGTGGAGTGTAATATTTCGCCGATTATGACTCGAGATTATTACTTTCAACGGAATTGGATATCATCTTGCAACCCCTTGACGAATGAAGGATGTATTCCATCAACATATGACATTAAATTGAAATACACTTTTAGAAATACTGTGGAATCATCTCGAATAATACATTTGTTTAAACAACCATGTTTTATAATATCGTGAGCTCAGTTGGACAAAAATTTATAAAAAAAAAACCAAAAGAATTTACTATTAAAATGGATTTTAGAGTTGATTTAATTTAAAAAAAAAACTCTTTAGCTCAAGATTGACAAGTCTCTGTACAAACAATGTATAGGTATCGACGAGCTTCAAGTAGCCAATAATAACACCCATGTTAACCTACATATTTATCTACAAGTCTCGTCCCATTGCTAAGTCTCCCGTCCCATTATTCTCCGAGCGTCCCACCTGATGTACCTCCTTAGTATTCACAGTACACATAGATTTATCGATTTAGGAAATGACTTAAACATCACAGGTACGACATCTATACGAGATTACGTTCTGTATTTTCTCTTATAACGAGTCAGAGTAAAGGTACTTGTAACAAAAGACAACATTTTGAAAAAAATAACACAGACTCTTTTGTTCTCTCTCTGATAGGAAAGTGCAATATACTATAGTACGTTCACAAGTACCAAAGTAAAGATAATAGATTCATCAACAGACACATACGAATAATGGAAAGTATCATTTAATCAAGTGAAAGAGTAAAGCTCTGATAAATATGAATCATATGAACTAACATACGTATATCTACGTGACTAATAATTGTATTCAATGTAGATTTTCCATTCATCCATTTTATGAGAGTATGTGGCATATCCCAAAACATAGGACAAAGGACGAAAAATGGGCTGGTATAAATTACTAAAATACGATCAACAAATGTATGTAGGTACCAGTGGCGAAGGGTGGATTTCTGTAGAAGTGAAGCCGGTACCAATTTTTTTTATTGCTATATGTATATTGTAATTCGTGAGCACACAGGGCCACTCAACACCATCTATGGAAATCGAAGCAAAACACGCAGCTTTCAAATTTATTGTGTAGATGTCTCTATCGTTATGCAAAATAAAAAATAACGCGCATTATTCCACTATAATATATCGATATTTCCAGCGTATTACACAATAATTACCTAAAATATTGAATTAATATTATACCTACCTAATATAATTAAGCACGTTCTCGTCTTTAAGGTTAATCAGCGAAAATATTATTTAATATTTATATGTACATCAACATCGATCGAAAAAGTTTGTAATTATATTATTTAGTTAGTAAAAATATATTAAGTTGAACCGCTTTCCATAACTATTACTAAAATACCTGCATATGAGTATTAAAACATAAAAAATACAACATAATATTACACTAAATACAAAACCCGGAGATAAAAATATACAAAACAAAAAACAAATTCCATTTGTTTTGACAGCTTGTGTCAGATAAAATCTTGCCATATGAAAAGTTTTATATCGCTAATAATTTGAATGTCATTATATGAAGAAAAAAACATGTATCTAAAATATTCTAAAATTGAATATGAGAAAATCTACTACTTGTAAATAACCTTATATTAATACCTGTAGTTAGCAATAGATTGATATACTTGTTCTCAAGTTATCAAACGTAAAGTGTCTAAAACCCTCAAAATATTTGTCACATCTAGCGATAATAATTGTAAACAGCAACACTGTTTGTGTTTTGCTTTTTTTAAAATAACATTATAATATTGACCCATTCGTAAAAATATCGTTGTATTAGAGAATTTCTCTGTGGCATGATCTACTCCTTTAGAAAAAAACTCTTAAATTACTGCGGTAAAGACATGGTAATTTTTTTCCTCTATGACGTTGAAAGAGATAGTAATATTCTAGTTTTCTCATAAGACTGAGAGAGAAAGATATATTTTTGTCATTTTAAAGGAATATGAACACACACGCCTGGTAATAAAATCTGCACCAGTAACTAAAAACGATACGGTTTATTATCTTACAATATGACAGTGTAACGCAGTACCTATAGGAAACGTTTCGCGCGCTTATTTGAACACTAATGTTATTATACCGTCCACCGCCATCTATCGGAGACGAATCTAAAAAGTTTGAATGTAATATTTTTTGGTGCATTTCTGATTATACATCATTCTAACTATTATTTATCATTCTAAATCAAAGGATAACTCGATGAGAATCGTGTTCTTAGGTAGCTTCGCCCCTGGTAGGTACCTTCTGCCTCAATGCAGCCTAAACGTGAGTAATGCGCAAACATGGTTAAAAGCACAAGCCTAAATTAAGGTAATATGCAGATCGCGCCATCAAGAACTGGAATAATCTCTGGATATCAGGCACGGAGCTTTACTAAAAGACAAATGAATGATATACAACAAGAGCTTTAATACAAACTTCGAGAGGACGTATGGAAATCATACAAATACAAATATAAATCTTGAATAATATTTTGATACAACGATTTAATGTTGGAAATAAAATTCTTTCATCAGTGGTTTATAGCATTCTTGATTGTGGATAATTTGACAGTGAAATATCTGCGTACAATAAAAACAAGATTATTATTGCTGTAAAATTACTCAACAGACATCTTTATGAAAGGGAAAATGACAGAAACTCATTGTAAATATTACTCTGACAATTATATGTAGGTATATTGATAAAATGATTAAATATTTTGTAAGGTATCTCACCACGAGATATGGGCCAAGTTATTAAAATCCTCACAATATTAGGGTGCCTTCCCACGACAAGTGAATCCGGATTCGTACGCGAATCTGGATTAATCCCTTCCGGATGGATGATTTCGTGCACGGGGTATGGGGAAATAGTTCCCTATTTTTATAATAATATAATAATTCATTGTATTAATATTTTTAACTTTTTAACTTTAACGTTGTAAATTTTGAAAATATCTTGAGTCCGTTGAAGCAATAAATAAATAAATAGATAATATAATAAATAGATAATAATAATTATCTCTGTCATACTGTTGAATATATACTAATTCTGTTTTTGTGTTTAAAAATTAGATCGATCAGGTACGAGAATAAATTATTGTCTTTACACCAATATTAATTGTAATTTAGTAAAAAAAAAATAAAAGAAAGCATTGCCTGCGGCATTAATTAAACTTGTTTGTGGGTGATATTTTTTAAAGTTTGTCACACGGAGTTTTTGTATCTTGTATCACGCGTTATTTTTCAACACCGGTTTTTCTCAAATTAGCTGCTAATCTCTTTCAGTCCCGTTATGGGCCCGCTACACGCTCGCGAGTCACCACGACCTTTTGGTGTTCATGAGTAAAAAGGCGTCAACGGTCGGTTACGTACATGTCAAGATAAACGATCCATCCGCACCCCTTTTTACTCATGAACACCAAAAGGTCGCGGTGACTCGCGAGCGTGTAGCGGGCGCATTATGTGTCGGGGTGTACATTATATTTTATTTGTACGGGAAAAAATGTCTACCATAACTGGAAATTAGAGAACCCATTAAATAATTTATTTATTTATTTTTAATATTATTAATGTCGATATTATCAGAATAAAAGAATACCGGCCCAGTATCAGTGCAAAAATTGTGCTGTTTCAGGTCCGTGGTATTAGAAAAATATAATGATTGGTACCTTAAACTTTTTTTCATTTTAAATAAAATAATAATTTCTTTATCATTCGTGTGTTATTTAGACTAATAGATTAGGTACATAATTTTTGAAGGGAGACATTTGAAAGATTGGCATCATACTGATAAAATGCACCACATGGACTTATAATTCGATGTAACAAAATTCCAGAAAAATTAATTCAATAAATAATAAGAAAATATAATGTTCCCCACTCTATGGCAACTGGGGAATCTAAATTTATACATTATTTATTTTGATTTTATTTTTCGAATTATGCGGGTATGTCTGTCTCCCTCACTCTCGTTGTATATTGTAACAGTACGAAACCCATAAGCATATTGCTCAAAATAAATAAACCCCACAAAAGTCGTACAAAAGCCACACAGGATTTTTTTTAGGGATAAAAGCACAAATTTAATTGAATTTTGTAAATAAAATTAATTGTATCGATTAGTATTCGAGTAAATTATATTAGGAACTAGAATAGATTAAAAAATACGAATAAGCAAGCGGATCTAAAATGGGATAGACAATGATTTCAACATTTTATAAATAATTCATCTACTGAAATCCAACTAAAAAGTTTAAGCTTTTATTATTTGAGGATTTTTTATTGGTTTTTAATCATCTGTAGACCATATTTAAGGCACTTGGAATCGTCAGGTTTACAAACACAAAATCAAATGCAATAAATCAATAAACACAACAAAAAAGAATGAAAGCAATAAACACATAGACAATACAAAACTATAACACATTTGTGGTACAATTTAATGCAGGTCTGGATGTAAATTGTCCAGAACTACATTAAGTACGTCATATTTCTGAAGGGTTTTTGTGTTTTTTGGGGTTCATACTACATCATCGTAAATACTCCTATGGGTTTTTCTTCGGAAACCGTTGTGTATACACGCGCTGAAACATGTAAGTAGGGTTGTCAACATTTTTTCAGCTGATTATTCCATCTGCATCAATAAGTAATTTTAAAAAGTTATTGGAAGCCTGGTTGCTAACGCGCTCGATCCTCGATGCCGACATACCCCACTTCACGACACAAGCTTTTAAGCTTGTTATGAAGTTTACAAATATGTATCAGGGTGTAATTCGATAATTTTATGAAAATAAAAGAAAACATACACATTATCTTATTGTTCTTGATATCAGTTCTTAACTCTTTTTTTGTTGCTTCCTTCATTGTCCCCTCCTTTCTTCCTCTTCTTCTTCCTCTTCCCATGCTTCCTCCTTCCCTACCATAAATGTTTTATAGATATAAGATATATATTTTTAACTATGTAATGTAATCTATTTGTTTTGCGTGTGTGCTAATTGTGAACGGATGTAATTGGTCTTGTGTATTGATATTTTTGTATTAATGTACCTGCCAATGTTTGTTTTTGTGACTGTATCTGTTCCATGTGCAATAAATAAATAAATATCTACTTATCTATTTAAATAAAAACTGTCATTTTATGAACTGCTTGAATTTTATAATATTTTTATTTGCTAGAAAAGTGTGGTTTTCTCAATTTTCAAATTAATGTAAATTACACACTCATTCGTCAGTCGAAAACTGCAGGCAATGTATAATTCTTAAACTACGTTTAAATTTTACAAGTGAAGCGGATTTGGTTGATATTTTCTTAGTTGTTGCCAAAAAAAAAATATATAGTATTTTGCGATCCATATATTTCTTGCAACTCACTTTCAATATTATTATTATACTCTAGTACGGTTGACAACCCTCGTTGTTAGTGAATATATATCCGAAAATATATCGAATAATAATTATTTTTATTGTAAAATTGTTACAAAAATATACAAATTACCCGACTAGCAAAAATTACAACACGTTATTTTCAGTTAATGTAGGTAGCTACATGTTATCAATTTAGTATCATATTCTTGTATTATGTATTTTTGTACCTATGAATAACTTTTGAATCAGTATTAATTTACAGTAAGTAATGTTAAGAGTATGCATACCGACATTTCAAAAATTTCTAAAAACGGGAGACCTTCTATCTCGACAACCGTTATTAATTATACTTTGGAACAAAATAGGGTAGATGCATTGCACCTTTATATAACCGTAAAAGATTTTTTATATCTTGTATAGATTCTCAAAAAACAATGGAAAACACCTCTGATCTTTTTTCCGAAAGACGGATACTCGTTTCCTGAAAGTCGTTGAGTAAAATTTTTTTTGTACTGATAATATGCATTAAAACCTAGGGAATAACCGTAAAAGTTTTTTGATAGACGCAAAATTAACCTCAAAAAAAAAAAAAAAAACGCTATTTTTACCATTTTATCATGCGATTGTCACGCGATTTTGAACCTTAATGCCGTGGGAAAAGACTGTGACGTCATTCCTGGTGCCAATTATATAGGTAATACCTACCGATTCGGTATAATACTTTAAGTAAAAGTTAATGTCGCCGCCACACGCTTGCGAGCGTCTACGAGTTTTTTGCGTTCATGAGTAAAAAGGCGTCAACGGTCTGTTACGCAAACGAGCCAAGATAAACGTTCCATCCACACGCCTTTTTACTCATATACACAAAAAACTTGTGGACGGCGACAAATGGAATATATATGTATTACGTTTAATAGTTATACTATAGAAAATGAAGTAACGTAATAAGCTAATAGGTACATAAATATATACATAATTATATTTTTTAATAAAACGTTTTTTATTTTGTGAGAATCAACACACACACACACACACACACACACACACACACACACACACACACACACACACACACACACACACACACACACACACACACACACACACACACACACACACACACACACACACACACACATAATTATATTACACATTTTGTAATTATCAAACTATAAATTAACATTGAAATAATTGAAAAAAAAGTTTAATTTTAATTAAAATACATTTTAAAATAGAGAAGAAGAAATAAAATGAAAAAAACTGTCTGTTTGGGATGTTTCCTAAAGAAATATCTACGTATATGTTTATTGGATTCAACACTTGTATTGCAAGTTATCCAAACGCTATGGATTAGACGGATTCATCTGGATTCATCAAGGCGTGTCCGCGGATTCACAGGCAACCTATTTCCCACGATCCGTGCACGTCTGCGATATTACGTACCGCCATACAAATCGCTATGAAAAAGTCTGTAGATTCACGGACTCACTCCTTCCCACGGCATGCGAATCTACGGACGAAGCAGGATTCACCTTCCGTGGGATATAGCCATTACAAACATCTAAATTCAATTTAATTAAGTTTATAACAAATATCCGAAAGACAAACAGAAGTACCTATATCAATATAAATATAGAAGTTTTCAGTGTTATTTTGAAAGCTTTTAATCTGAAGCGCCATGATTGCGAAGCGAATTTCCAAGGAACTTTGTACTGGAAGAAAATAGGAAATTATTGATAGTACCCTCGGTTTTACTAGGTAAACATTAGTGCACTTAGTTATCATCTAATTTAATAGTACAGATAAAAATAAAAAATGTCATTTGATACCATATAGTCGGGAGTCCCCTTGCTTGTTAAACATTTACGAAAGTATCGAGTACTTACCTGAAACAAAAGAAAAAAAGCAATGAATATTTATTATAAATAAATAATTGCATGAAAAGTTATTTCATATTGTTTTTGGTTTGCTATTGTAACAGTTATTATGCAACTTTTTTTAACTTGGTTATTTAGGATTTAACTAAAGCAACTTATTACTGTCTAACTATGTACCTACACACGTCAAATACAAATAGTTTCACTGCAGAAATGTAAACGAACATAACATTCAGAGGCATAGTAAAACAGACGGAACTAATAATAAAATATTCTCATGAATTACTCTTAAGTCATATTTCATATTGCAAAATCACGATTCCGGATTCACCATCAAGCTTCATTGATTATTTGGACCATCTTCCATTAATAAGGTGCTCCGGAAATGTCTCTAGTCTAGCATCTTCTGGCAGAACAGGTAGGCATAATAAATATTACATATAATACTATGCAGCATCAATGTACAGAAGTCGTAGCTACGTTACGACAGCACATATCTGTGGGCGCGCTTTACACGTAGAGTGTATTGATTTATGACACAGTTTAGGAATATTTCAGATTTTCTGAGTTATTCCCTCACAAAACAACTTCAACAGAGAATTCGTTTCATAATTATAATCGTCTATCGAATATAATATTCATTGGCTTAGGTATTCTTTGCATCTATTCAAGCATACGTCTTAATTTTGAAAAATTTCTTGTTTTGTAGAAATATTTTGAAAACTGATGCTTTAATAGACGATAATGAACTCCATACATTAAAACCGTTTCCGGTTTTTTGTTACAATAACACTGAAATTGAACCCAGGTATACGAAATCGTGATAAATGTCAAGTAGGAATATTTTCACGTTCTATGCAAATATAATACTTTTCTGTAATGAACATTTACCACTGTTTAAGCAACATACATGAATCATTCGAAAACGGGTGCTTTGCCTTAAATGAATATTTAAGCAACACACGAGATGAAAATTACATCCGTTTCCTGTCGGTTAAAAGCAAAAGTGGGTCGTCAGTCAAACGAAAAAAAAAATAAAAAATGGAAAAGAAGCGAACAATGGAAAAAACGCTTGTTCGATTCGCCTAAACATAAAGCTCTGTAAATTTACTTGTCACAATATAATAAGCTGAATATTTTATTATATAGACACTACATTCAAAATAGACAAACTTGTCGCTAATCCTATTTAAATTTATTTTATTTGTTTAACGAACTGTACTGACACTACAGTGATTTATGTCAATGAATAGGGTCGTGACAACTTACATATATTTTGTTCAAATCCATCCCAATTATCTAATACCAATTTTATAGATTTAGAGAAAATAAATAAATAATATGAAATACTCTTTGTAGTACCGAACTGAGAATTTCACATTTCTGAAAGACAGTTAAACATAGATGGATCGGCGTAAAACTTTACGATATCACATAATAGGGTGTTTGAGTGTTGTAAAATGACGACGGACGATTCGAGCGATTGGAAAGATTTCCGAATATAATAATAAAATATGATTCAACATTCACAACACGGTAAATGTATGTGGCGTCCGGTGATTCAAGCCACGTTGACCCATAAAAGATTACTGCGCACCATTAAGCCCCTACAGTGATCATCACAACGAAGGTGTGATAGAACAAATAGCTTTTTTTGTCCTCGAAAACCTTTACACATCTCTAAACTGACTAAACTGTAATGTAATACGTTGTCTACTGGAAATCATACCTAATAATTATTAGCTATTTCAATATTTGTATTACTAGATACAATGTGAGCAAATATAATAGAGTATTATTTTGGTGTGAAATTCCTTTTTGTATCAAATTTAAAATACGACCTGCTTAAATTCACTTTATCTATCTAGCTCTTTTTATCCAAATACCTACGTTACTTTGAACGTATCTATTCCGTCCTTCCTCGTCCAAGATAAAAAAAAGATATCAACGTCGGGTGCGTCAGTTGCGTGAAACCTTCGAAATAAACTAATGTTAAACGTACAGAAAAAAATACTGAAAGATCTCACCTGTGTAGTACAGTAATAGGATGTTATAATATAACACTAATAGTCCGTAAGAGCGGTTGTTAGGCAATAAAATCTAAAGCGAGATGCTATTTTACTAAGTAGATAAATGAAGGTATACTCTTATAATAATTAAATATTCAACATCCGCGAACTTACCTAAAAATATCTAATCCCAAGAACACGTTATACTCCACTTTATATACAAAAAAATACATTTTCATTCTGAGTTACATAAAAGTTAAGCTTTTGTGAAAGATTATTATTTCTCCGCCTACCTTAAGAGAACGTGTACACTGTACAGTTTTGTGGAAAATGTATAATATTATGAATAATTCTACATTCATATGAGTTTAATTAATTTAATTCAATATAACCAAGTATTCAACTTAACTTACGAGAAGTTTAAGAGGGTTACATCAGGCACTGTAGAATTGTATTGAATAAGTTTTAGGACAACCATTCTGATGTAAAGCATTAATACTTTAAAATAATGCGTTATTTGTTTAATTTTAGGTACGCTATAAATAAAAAAAAGGGTAATTAAAAATTACCGAAATAACATAAAAAAAGTGCGTGGGGTTTATGATATAACAATAATTTAGAAACCCATAAAATATTTTCTCCTCGTAGCCAGTAACATAATATATTATGGATATTATTATAATGGTAATGTACCTATACGGGGGTGTTTTTTCTACAAAATACTTTTTCAGGAATACAAATTGTAACATAATCCCTTAGGGCGCTGATAGTGGACTAATTTTACGGCTCTTGTTATAGACTTCTCGCTGTGCAAGAAATCGTTACCAAATGTCATATCCTATTGCAATTGAGCTTGCAAATTTCATCCAAGAACGGAACGTCATTTGGGAAACGGTAGTCTCTTGATTAACATTGCTGAGGACGTAGACCCAATTACTCGCCTCTTGGAGAGCAATTGAAGTGACGCCTGTGCAGGTGGAGGAATGGAAGAGGGTGGAAGGGGGGATGATGAAGTGAAGAGTCGTACAATTTAACACCACCAGGGGGATGACAGGTACTTTCGTCGAGCTTTTATTTTTTTTAAAGCACCACTTTATGGCAAAATAACCTTTCGAAACATCCATCATTGACAGAGAACCTGTCAGTGTAAAAAATTTACTACAAACAAAGGCAAAATGTATTCGCACGTGTCATTTAGATTGGGATATATTGACGTCAAATATATGGATGTTGATTTGATTAAGTAGGTACTTTCAATTTTCATACTTCTTACATACTTGTAATAAACAAAATTATGTAAAAGTGATTTGGTGTTGCGACAAATAATTATAATTCAGTGTTTTTATTTCTGAAGGTTTTGGGGTGACTGAGAGATATATGTAAAATCTTGTTTTATAACTTCGGATTTAAGTGAGTAACTGAGATTTTTAAAAAAATATTTGTAAGATTACAGAGACCGATTATAAGACCGAATTTCTCGGAAGAACTAGATTAATCCGAGGGTTGTCGATAATGAAAAACAGTGACTAAATAAGTACATTTTGTTATTTCATACAAATATTGTGATCATTTTTTTTTATAGTTTCGACTATGACATGTGGAGAAAATTACGCGGAGCTTATCTAATGATAATATTTTAAAGGAAACTTGTATGACCACCAAAATGCCTAGAATTACGAAATGAATATGAATCTATTTAATGCATGGCCAGTGTAGTAGGTAATAGGTATACACAGTACACTATACACGTATTAAATGAATAAATGATTAAGCGTCCGTCTTTTCGGTCACGTGGATGTGAAAGTTTCGAGCGCGTAACTGTCTGGAAAGCGAATAAACAAACACTAATTTTAATGAGGATTAATTAATGTAATTGGCATTACGGCGTGTGCCTTTCCAAATCAAATGAGGATGAATATATCAAAAGGTGAATCAAATTAAGAGTGAGAATTTGATACTGTTAGGTATAAGTGTCTTGATGAAACCGAAAACATTTCTGTCAAATAAAATTGTATAATTCCGATAACACCTACACAACCAAGTAAAGCGACACACACAAGCATATTGTAGTACGTAGTCTATCAGGACAGATAACAAGATCGTCACCAAAAAGGAAATAGGCAAATCATTTACTGTCAAACGTTATCGAAATACTTTTACGTAAATACGTGTTGATATTTCCTTCCAAATCTGAGGTAGGTGCCTTCTATAAGTATTGAATAAATTATTCAAACGACAATAACAGTACTCGTAGCTACCAGTTCACGTAGTTGAAAATTCGATACAAGAAAATTCATATTATGGAGACTGTTTTGCAAATTCATAAAATATTTATCTGATATTTAGATTTAGCTTCCACATACATTATTCGAATACTTCATAATAATATATCAGATGTAATTTCATCTAGGTATCTAATTTATGAATGAATGGAATAATTGTTTTGGCACGTGTTTGAAAAAGTCTTACTTTTGAAGGGAGTGGTTAAAAGCAATTAAATCATTCAAATGCCAAGGACTTTCATGAAAAAAACAGTGGTCATATATAATTAATTATAATATAATATCATGTTTTTAAATTTATACATCACATGGGCAATGGGCATTACACAATATTGCTCTCGCATGCACGAAATTGTGCAAATTGTACCTAGGTACAAATCCCAACTTTTACGGGTTTGTTTATAATTAAATCGCGTTTCAATAAATATAGTTCAAGGGCAATAATAATTCTTACCTTGATACTAGTACCTACCTTAACACAGGTTTGCTAGAGAAAGGATCTAATTACGTACAAGTAAGAAAGCATTAACTAACACTATAAATTTGTACTAGGTAACTAAAACCTTCATGAAATACACAAGTATTAATAAGTTGTTAATACCTACATATATATTTTATCGTATTAAACACGATTTCAGGACTATGTTTTTTTTCTTAAACGATAATGTTCACATAACATGTCAGATTTCACAAAACCTACATAATGTGATAAAATATCGCGTTTTTTTTTGCCAAACATGTTAAAATATCAACCAGCAGAAAACTATTTTGTCTCGCCTAATACAGAATCCTGTGAAAATTAAAGAATACTATACAATTTTACATATAAATTGCTTAAGGCCCTATGTGCTGTCAGGGGGCGTCGGCGCCCTGAATTTTACTCAGCCAATACTGAAGTAATCGTCTTGAAACTGAAAACAGTGATAGATGAAAGTATGGACTACAGATCGGCTGTTCTATAATTACAGGATTTTGAAATTCCTTGAATAAAAAAATATTCCTAAATAAAGTATAAAAGTACCCCTAAAATTTACGGGATCTTAAGATTTTCGATTCAGTTTTTCAGATATAAAAGTATAATTTAGCCAAAATACTGGTAATTATAATCTTAACAAATCGACTGTTTAAGATTTTTAACTTTTTTCCCAGGTTTCTTTTAAAAAAGGATAATTCACTTTGTCGCTTACGTTATTCTTGCTGAGCACTAATATTCTCATACAAAATTTTAAAAAGTTGAAGCTAAAATAGAACGATTTTTAAAGCCCTTAACACGTAATTGATGAGTAATTTAATTCGTTGAAAGGTATTAGACTCAGTTCCGTACACATATTAAATTATTAACGTGGTGTGATATGGGGACGTCCATACTGCGTATTCCCGTATGGGTATGAACTTACGAGCGTTTGTAAATTGTATAAATTTTTCATGAAAATCTGTCGGCAGATTATCCGCTGATGTTGATTACGGCTATTTGTTGTTAGTGTTCCATGTATGGTAAAAATAACAATTTAAAAGCTTGAGATTCGTTTACATGCCTACAGCGAATATGTCGACTGTCATGAGCAAACTAAATCATAAAAAAAAACAATAGGATCGAGTGCAACTATATAGTAAACTTAAAAATGGGTGTCGCACTTCATTGCCGAAGAAGGTGTGAATTGACTTTAATAAAATCAATATGTCAAATATGATGAAAAAAATAGTTATCCTGAGGATCTTGAACTCTTTCTAGAGAAACTGTACTCTTACGGATTTATTGTTTACATATGTAGGTGCGGCTATCTGCACTAATGCGTAATGTCATTCATAATGATAAAAAATATTATCTAAGAACTAAATTTGTCATTCAATGAGGCGAGACAACAAAACAATTCAATCTACATCACTCACGTGTATAGTGACGTCAACAGGAATGTGAAGGATAGTTGAAATGATTAGGTTTATACACAGTAGTCTTATTGATGACGGATTTTATAGGCAGCTTTGTAGCATGTCTGCTTCATATCCTTGAGCATTACTTTTTCCATCATAACAATCAGTTCTGGTAGTCACGCCTTTAGTCTAATTAAATCTCGATCTAGCCACTCCGCGCTCTAAATCTGAGTCCTGAGTCCTGTTCTAAATCTGGGTCCTTCCTTGTCTGAGACCGCATACCACATTAATGCTAATATGCTAAGGTATTGCTAAATGCAAGGCATCAGTGGTAATTTGTAGACGTGTGTCCCGCTTCGATCATTATAGTCTGTACTCCGTAGTAGAGTTTGCTCCCGACTCCTGATGCCCATCAAGGTCGGTAAACGGTCATTTTAATAAAGTGATGTAATTAATTAGATTTGTCACCGACCGCAGCGATTATACATAAACCGATATACGAGAATTTGATTAATAATAACACACTAACGCATGAGTGGAATATCTGGAAATTAGGACATCAATAATATGAAGTTACAATAACATGAATGAATCAGTTTTTTTTTTCAAAAACGTGAGGTACCTACAAAACTGACGTTTTTGCCGTGTGGTCATTTGGTTTCTGATTATTACAATTTTGTGCATACGATACTTTTCAATTGCAGCGTTCTGATATTATTATCTAAGTTTTGTAGAAAACAACGGTACCTATATCATTTTCTATACAAATAAGAATATACCAATAACTCGCCTGTAAGATATATAAACATATAGAAATAAGATACGGTGGTATGAAAAATAATAAAATGAAAGTTTTATGGTATCTAGTAGTCTAGTGTCTATGACATAAACGAGAGAGGACAGCAGCAGAGATGCCATGAATAAGATTTATATGGAAATTTAAAGAATTGCAGCCACAATAAAAAAATCATAGAGCTGATGCTAAAGATTTCTCCAACTGCAACAACGAGTAGGTATAAATATCATAACCTATTCAAATCTTGAACGACATCCATGCCACTTTTATTTTTCATATTTTATTTCGCTCACATTTCGCATCTTTGTCATAGTAAAATACCCATTAGAAATTATACTAATCTAATAAACGAAATTCGACCTTTATATTATTTTCGCCCGAGCTGTGTGAATCGAGAATCAAAAACATTGTAATTTTTGCCTCTTTGAGTTTTAGTTATCCCACGTTTCAGATCGCAATTAATATTTACTTACTTCATCGAAGACATATTACGCCTATCTCGACTACGAGTATCTTGGTTACAGTGTATGTAGACGTAGACTGTACAGATAATATTATAGAATAATGTACGCATATGATACCCGTATAACAATCGTATATGGAGGGTTACAAATTAAACAACATCGTTAAGTAAATTGGTATCAATTGACTGGATGGCTTGGCCCGCGTGGCTACTGTACATGACAGCTTTAAAATTGCTTCCAAACATTCTGAATGGACGCATGTTTTAAAATAATTATCTAATATACCTACCTACGTACTTACACGTTATTATGTCTTATATTATTTAATACGTCTTATACCTATATGATAACTTCACACTTTCCTATGACAATTCACTTAATCTGTTAGTAATGTGTGTTCTCCCTGTGTTCTAAAAAACAAGGCTGAAGTACAAAGTAATAATTCGTTCATACAAAATAAAATGTAGAGACAGAGACTAACAATTTCCTTGTAAGAAAAAATATTGTAAAAATTATAACAGAAATTAATGATGAAGGTGTCGGAAGATTATAATCTACATCGTGTAGAACTTCTGTATTTGATTTTAACAAATTGCAAATAATAAAACATCTAATTGGTTCATAGGAAAAAAACCTCAATGAAATATTTCACTGAGTGCTCCAAATGTGATTTATCAACGCTGTGATACATTACCTACCATTATTCATCATTGGAAGAATTTCATAGCGAGGTGCATTAATATGAATTCCAGGTTCCAGTGCACATAAATCAACTCGTATTTTGTAATGTTTCTCTCTAGGTATCTAATAAATTTAATATGAACATGTGACAGATAACGACTTGTAGTCGTAGGTATAAAATTTTGTCTTGCTTCGTATTATGACGTATGCCATATGCATATACCTACTCGTATGTAGGTATTTTATATATCACTCGGGACTCCGATAATTTATGAGTTATATGAATATTCGACTCTTCCTATATGTAGAATGTCTATCGGCAATAGTTCTAAGTATTTTACGCATATGAGTAGACAATTACAATTTCTCGATGCGTTGTTCACAGTATGCGAGTAATAATTGTTCACGACTACCCATAGTCTAATTACGGAAATTCTCCCAGAGAGAATGCACATAAAATTAGTTTAGTATGCATCAAAACCCTACAAAAAAGGAATTCAATGTAAAGACAATGAGTCGTATTAGGAAAGTGCCTTTAATGTTGTCGGTCTGACGGCAATTTGTCTATTTTAAGACGATAGCGTCGCCGACAATAACATCGCACGCGACTTCCATGGATGCCAAAAATAATCGCCTCACTAATCCTTTGATTGCTTGTTTATGGTCGGTTTCGCCACTGGGAAATCTATTACGGTTGGTTCGTACACAATGCAAAGTCGATGATTTGAGTATGCGAGGATTTCATGAATATTGAATAACATGACGAATATTGCTCAACATTATTAGAGAATATAATAGCATGTTGGGATACTTTTACTTCCAAATGTTTATAGATGAAAGTGTTTTTATGAATCATTTTACGGTATTCCGATTTATTCTCGTAGTTGCGTACTGAGCAAGACTGACGATTATGATTCATTCAGGAAATACGGTTAAGAAAACACCTTATTCTATCCATATTGTCACAGACAAACATGAAAATGAAATAAAATTATATTACCCAGCTTTGATGTTGTCTTTACATGATCTGTGTACTGTGCAAAGGACTTTCACTTGAATAAGGAGCATCGTATTAGGTAATGAAAAAGTATTCCATAAAAATGAGGTATCATTTGTCAGGTAGAGAATATTTCCCATAAAACAAAAGACACAATATTTGTTTAAATCCAAAAATAATAAGCAGAACAGAGAGAAAGAAGTGAAGATGGCACTAGAATAACCTTTGATTATTGAAGTACTTAATCAAATATTTTTTGTCATACTATGAGAATAACGCAGTTACCTATTTTAAAGTTTATTGAAAACGAAAAATATTTTATTGTAACAAAAACTTGTAGCTTGCAGAGATCCATAGTTGATGATGGGATGATGGTGGGTAGAGATAGGGCGTGGTTTGTTACCGATATTATCTTTATATTTGTTCATGTATACCTACACAACAACAAAGGGAATAAGGCTTGAGAACAATATTATTCCTATCATGCTTTTTGTCCGGTCCCAGGAAACACCCACATCAAAGCCATTGTTACCACAGGGAATGAAAAAGGACTTTAAAAAATGAATTGGTTTTTAAGAAAAACGCAAAAGCAATTCTAGCTATTTGTACCCATGAACGTAAAGACTTGACATTTAGATTACAGAGAAACAGAAAAATAATACAACTAGTATTACTTCTTCAACGTTCCTCGTAGAAACATTGAGAGGTAATATATTTGCTATTTAAAGTAATACTGAGCGATATGGGTTATCTAATTCTTCTCTATAAGTTTATAGGCATAACTGAAGAAAATAAAATCATATATTATATTTTCTCTAAGGAACTTACAGATAAAGGTTTTATGAAATACGTATTATCTCTTCCCACGTTATTTCTAATGCTCTAATGTCACGATTTATTAATCATTAATATAATTGCTTTAATTACTCAAGCATCAATGATAACATGTTAATTATATTGCAGGATACTTCTGATAGTACCTAAATGTATTAAAGTATTGTGTATCAGAGAATGCATGGGAGGTTATTGTTTATGTGCATTAATTTGCATGCACGTGGGGCTTGTACAGTAAAAGTTTATACATAGTCATTCGTTCACAATGCAGTTCATTAGATTCACAGAATACGTCTTCTAAGAACTAAAATACAAAGCGAAGGAAATAAAACAAACAAACCCTCTTACTTCAGGGATAACCAAGATTTCACTGTTTTTATTTAGAGTGCACTCAGATATTATTACTAGAGCACGGACAGGTCTACTACGAGTTATATTAATATTGAATTATAAGACATTCTGAATAAGTTGTAAGATCACTTTGAATTGTTTTTAAAGGGCTAGTACCTCTTAATTGTAAATAATCTTTCCACACTTGCATTTTGGGCGAGGAAATACTTTTAAATAAAAAGAGTGACGATTTTGATAGAAAGTAGTATCAGTATATTCGACGAAATATTTACCTAGGTACAATAATGCACTGCATAATATCAAAATTGTATAATTAGATAGATAAATAAGCACTGTCGTATTTTCAATGTTGCTTAATCAAATCGAACGCTTTCGTCCACACTGGTGGACATTATCAAAAGTACCAACAAAATGAAATCAGTGAAAATACAACAGTGTTTATTTTATGTCTAATTATTCGTCATGAATTTTCACATAAATACCCTGCAAATATTCCAAATTTTATGGCTATTTACTCTATGCAAGTAATAAAATTATGCAATGCCTTGAGATGAAAAATAATTACGTATTATTGCATAGAGAAAAGAACATAATCAGTTTAAATTGTGTTGAATGAGGTCGTAAGGGGAGTAATATTGTACTAAGCACTTTGAACTAGATATTGTGTTACTGTTATTATGGACTTGTGCATTATATATCCCAGTATTTCCTCGAGAAAACTCACAGTGGTAGTAATAATACCACGTACTTTTCTTAATGATCTAATCCAAAGGAAAGTACTAAGACAGTTGCATAATATAATAAGATTTAGTAAAAGAAGATTCACTAGCTCTGCCGAGTACTGTGGAGTATATAAAGTATCGTGGGTACCATATAGTTACATATGTCACAGAAGGGGCCGGATGCTGAGAAAATAGTACGTAGGTACATGTATAATCAGATGCCTAGTATATCTTTATATACAAACTGGTACCCAAGTAACTTACACAAGATATTGTGTGAACCGAGTCAAATACACATATGGGACACAAGGAGCAACTCATTCATACATATACCAACTTCCTAGTTAGACTCTACTAAATTCAATTAGGTCCGTTGTTAGGAGTGTTTACAAGGGGTGGTAAAAATCAGCGGATGAAAGGAACACTACGACAATTCACAATATTTTTGATATTTCATTTATTTGTTTCCCAGCACGGTTTAAAAAATTGCTCTAATGCCAAAGCGATACAGACGCTTATGAATGAAATGATAAAAACATTTGTATGAAAGATATATAAAACGAAAGCCACAGTATGAAAGTAATATTTTTATAATTAAAACAATATGAATTTGTTTACACCACTTTTATTTTTGACTCTGACTTATTGACTCTGGTTAAAATAAAAGTGGTGTAAACAAATGCATATTGTTTTAATTATAATATAATGTCGCCACAAAGTAAAACCTTCAGAATCAAAGAAGTAATATTTTTGTTAAGTAGTGTCATCCAATTTCACGGCGGTGAAGAATAAGGTCTAAAAATTAATACTTTCAAAAAGTTCGTCCTTTGTACATAAAACTTCAATAATACATCTAATTGATTGGACCTTACCGTTTAAACATTGATCATATTTTGACAATGTGAGATAATTTCCCAATCTTAATGACTGAAGGATAATGGTTATAGACAAGGACTAAAATTCATTCCTTTGGATAAATATAATTTTATACATAGCTTATATAATTTAATTTACACCAAAGGATAGGTGTGGCTTGTACACATTCTGGCAAGTAATATACACTATTTTTTTATAATGTAAATGTAAATATATTTGCTACAAAATAACTTAGCAATAAAATATTTTATAATAGTTACCTACCTACATTACGACTTAGTTTTAACAAGATGCAAATTATATATTAATTTTAGTTTATGCGTAGCTATCTATTTTAGAAATGAATGATTATATTATGCGCCTGTAAATTTATTATACGATTTATCCCACAAAACTTCAAGCATATTAATACCGATCACATTTTGTGAATGATACTCTTTGATTAAATAACTATAACAATAATTTTACTACTATTAATAGGTGTTCAAAACGATCGTAAATGAGAAAAAGTGATCATTAAATAAGAAATAAATGGTTTCAAAACGGTTACAAACTATGTACTATAAATATACCTACTATTAATTCATATTCTAGCACACATTGTTTTTTATCTCATAAATTCGTATTGTGTTATTTTTCGACCATAATGTTAATTACAATAACAGTGAGGGCAGGTACATTCATTAACATGTTCGTTAATTATTGTTAATGTGAAGTCAATTTTCCTAAACGACGTGTGCGTTCTAATTAAATTCTCAATTTAACGCGGTTTTGTTATCCAATGGAATACCTGCTGTAAATTAAATTTAATACAGGTACACATTATCCAATTTTACACGATGTTATAGTATATTTTCTGCTATAGTATATAATATGAAATCAATTGCTGTAAAAGATATAGAAGAAGTACCTCGTTGATAAAGTTTTTTATTCCATTGACTATATGTTAAATAATTGATTTTATGTATGACGAAATGTCAATTAGAGCCCTTTACACTCTGATTGGCATTGATCTGATAATGATTTTTGTTATTGTTAATTGTAAAATATCATATTATCTGTAAAAATTGACGAGTCCAGATGCCCGAATGGGCCGCCTACGGACGATATAAAACAATAAATAATGGGAAATACGAGTATGTTTGATAGATAAATAAAATGACGAAAAGACCTATATTAGGAATCTTCTTTCTATAACGATCTTGGATTAGGTATACATTTCCAATATATTTCCTTTATTACATTTACAATGGTACACAAGTTATGTACCAACATAACTATCTAGATAATGATACACTTTATTGACATGTGAAAGACAATCGAAAGTCAGCGATAAAATCAATAAAGTGGTTGTTTTTCCATTGGGAAAAATAATTTCCCCACAAACTCCAATACACACTAGAACCTATCAAGCTAAATGAAATACGTCACTTAATTAAAAATGTTTTGCTATAAATTTAATTCACATTTATAGGAATGCTGCCTTTGAACATCAAGAATTGGAACCTAAGTATGAACATCCTGTTTAATAAGATTTTTTTTATAGGATAAGAAAGTAAATATTACGAGCAATATTGAAAGTATCTTTTGTTAAATAATATGTGCATTAATGGGTATGTAATTCAAATAGGAAAAGTGATAGAAATCTTTGAATACAATTTCTCTTTGTTTTGTTCTTCAACATCAATAATGTCAAATAACATAAGATGAGCGCACTTGCTCTTATAGTGCAACGTGAATTAATTACAGCTGATGAAATAAATCTGATACGTATGAGATATCATTAATCATATTGAAGAGAAATCTCTTGCAATATCCAGATACAATATTTACTTAGCGCCGTATAGTATCCACAACAAAATACAATTTTATTATAATACTAGTCAAACAATTTGGCCTCACATAAATAAATATATTGTTTTATTAATACCACATTTTTTTACAAAGTTGTGATCTATTTAAGTTATAATGTATTGTATAAATACACGTCCTATCTTGAGGTGATCAACACCGTGAAGTATTTATTATAATACTGCAATTCGTAATGACAAATATTATAAGTGCGGTCTTTGATGATTTGGGGGAAAATAATGAATGTTGTAACACCTCCGTTGGCGGACCATAATATTATTATGATATTAATAATAAGATCCAATATTACAACATTATTATCAAAGATATTAATGATCAACGTCTAGGTGATGTGGTGTAATAATGCGGAATGACATATCCACATTAGATTCATTTAACGATATGACAACTTATGTTAACACCGCAACATATAAAATGTAGATCATAATTGTTTATTGTACATTGTATCATGATTGTATCTTAATACTTCAAAGTTATACAGTGTACAATTTCGTATACATAATTATTTTAGACAAGTGTGCGTTGTTCCCGGATCTATTTTTAAAAGGGATGAAAAGATTGTCTCAGGTCATTAAAGTTTCAATACATGAATTAAAAAAGACATTTAGGAAAAGAGTTTCCATCAAAACAAAATTCAGTACTACGTACTTTATTACTTTAACAAGCGAGCAATTTGTAAAAGTTCAGAAAGAATCTCGACAAGTTAATGCTTTTACTCGAGAAGTTGTGTTAGGGAAAGTAGAAAGGATGTTTAGTATTCAGTTATGACTTGAGCTGTCCTCTCTAAGGATTGGTAGGTTAGTAGGTAGTTTATTTATAACACGTTTTAAGTCTCAAAAATGACACATTTGACAAGGAATGTTGTAATAAATCGCATAATTTTGGCAAACATTCAAAATATAAAGATATTATTTAGATTAATAAATGATATGTATCGGACATGGTCGATGCCACGAAGAAATTATCTAATGTGTGGAAAGGTTTGCATCGTGAGATTAAACTGTGTCAAGTGATTGCAAGATCTATGTCAAGAGGGTGTGACATTATATTAATAAAAAGAAGGCGTCAAAGTGATAAATAGGAAAACTATAGAAATATTTAATCATTATTATAAGTTCTGTGTAAATACATATTTCATTGCAAGTTACCATTATTTATGAATTTCTAACAATGAAAATATGTATCTACACAAAACATAAAAAGAAGTCACGCGACAAACTATTTATTATTAGGCCTTCTGGCAAATATTGTTGTACTACACCACGTTCTTAAAATGCAATGTTTAAGAAATTACGATATAAGAGAAAGTCACAGAAGATCACAGTCAGAAGTTTAACAAAGAATTATTACATAGGACATAATTCCAATGAAATTTATTAATAACTCGGGGTAATAAAAAACATGCGTGTAACTTAAAATATTTAAAAACATTGAAACTTGTGTACCTGGACACACATAAAAAAATGACGGAATGTATAATGTGATGAATGATACTTTCGGGATAAATTTATCAGCATGCAGACACAATGCGTTCATAAGTATGAATAATAAATTATAATCAAAATCGGGACACTTTTTTGGCGCTGTTTAGCAATAAATATCGTCTCTAGGTCACCTTATATTGCAATATAACCATACAGGATCGTCAGAAAAAGAATACAAGTATGATATCACCAGATAGGTTCGTCAAACAGAAAGAAAACAAAAACAGTCCCGCTAATTTTCCATTGCTGATTGATCAGACCCGTAGCAGCGGACAGACAAAAGTTATATATTGATCAAAATAACTAGAGCTAAATACTACGAGAACCAGATTGACCTTAATCAGCAAAATCCCAAAGAGTTTTGGCGCATTGTAAGAGAGTATCTGAATACAACCGTGAATAAAAAGACCAATATCAGCAATCTGACTGACGGAGATAATCCGAGTGAAATGAAAACAAATCTAAACAAAATTAATGAATATTTTGCTACTGTTGGAGAGAAGCTGGCTGAGACCAAATTGAACGCTATGTCCACGAACATCGAAAACCTGAAAAATCGAGTCAATATACATGCACGACCAATTAACTCATTCTTTGTGGCACCGACGGATCCGCAGGAAGTAGTTGGAATGATATCTACGCTAAAAAGGAGAGGAGCACCGGGAGTGGATGGAATTACTGCGCAGCTATTGGACCTGACTAAACAAAACATAGCTAAACCATTGTCACACATATTCAACATAAGCATTACTACTGGGAAATTTCCTAATACAGCGAAGCACTCACTTTTGTGTCCTATCTTGAAAGGGGGTGACCCTAGAGAAGTGTCTAATTATCGGCCAATATCCCTTCTGACCAGCTTTTCAAAAATCTTGGAAAAACTGATGAAAAAACGACTTATCAACTTCCTTGAAAGGAACAAATTAATATCGAACAATCAATATGGTTTCCGTAGCGGTAAGAATACTGAGGATGCTGTGCTCGTGTTGACAGAGTTTGTGTCGCGTGGTTTGGATGCTGGCGATAGGTGCTTGGGAATATTTATGGACTTGGCAAAGGCATTCGATACAGTGCAGCATGAACTTTTACTTAGAAAGCTACACCAGATTGGAATCAGGGGCATATCTTTGCAATGGTTCAGAGAGTATCTCACAGACAGAAAACAATTCTTACAAGCTAATAACTCTAAAAGTGATCCAAAAATAGTCTCCTATGGTGTACCTCAGGGCAGCATCCTTGGACCTGTGCTCTTCCTAATATACATTAACGATCTTTGCAATATGAAACTGATCAATGGACAAATTGTCACATTTGCCGACGACACAGTCCTGTTGTTTAGGGACAGGACTTGGACTGCAGCCTTTGAGAAAAGTCAGCAGGCCTTTGATATAGTCTCAAATTGGCTAAATAATAACCTGCTCACGCTTAACGCAACCAAAACCAAGTGTGTATGTTTTTCGATAAACAAACGAGGAAGTCCACCACAGGAAAACAGAATATACTACCACACAAATGACGACATCGAAGGAGATGCGAGGTCATCCACCGCACAAGAGGAAATTAAGAGAACTAAAAACATAAAATATTTGGGAATACTGATAGATGAAAACTTGAGTTGGAAAGACCACATCAGTTGCCTTACGGGGCGGGTCAGAAAACTGGCATATATTTTTAGAAACCTAAGAAACATACTTAGCCCACAATATATCAAATCGGTGTACTTTGCATTGTGCCAATCAATTTTGAACTACGGAATCCTGGCCTGGGGAGGTGTGGCGAAAACCTTAATGGATCCACTATATAAAGCACAAAAAATGATTCTCAAAATTATGCTCAAACTCAAGTGGAGATTCCCAACAATTCAACTATTTAAGGATGCAAATTTGCTAAGTACACGACAGCTATATATGTCAAGGCTCATCTTGAGAATAGCTGGAGAATTTCAATTGATGGAAAAGGTAGATCACACGCGGTATACAAGACAAGTGAACAACCTAGTAGTGCCAGCAACAATCACTGCCTTCTGCCAGAGGTTCCACACCTTCCTGGGACCTAGACTATTTAATACTGTGAATAAAATTTTTGGTGAGAGGGGCAGCAAAATAAACAAAGTGAATCTGGCCAAATACCTGGTCGAAGTGGGGGTAGTTAATTCAGAGACTCTGTTGTTAAAAATATTAGTATAGGTGTGTGTGTGGTATATGATGTACAATTAAATTGCTAGGTATAGATAATTATGGAGATAAAGACAATAATAGTGACATACTTATAACTATGTAAAAGGTAGCCTCAATACAGACGCAAGTCCAGTGAGGCACCACGCATATTACCATAATGAACTTAACTATATTTGACAAGTGAAATATTTATATCCTTAAAGTGTACACTTAATGAAATAAATTATTATATGGAAGGCGTTACATATATACAATATTAGGTACAATTAACCGTGCATGCATTAGTGACGAAGCGTAATTATATATATTTCC
Source organism: Ceraclea dissimilis (assembly GCA_963576895.1). Classification (NCBI taxonomy): domain Eukaryota; kingdom Metazoa; phylum Arthropoda; class Insecta; order Trichoptera; family Leptoceridae; genus Ceraclea; species Ceraclea dissimilis. Next base: position 9,543,053 of record OY756365.1, read on the forward strand.
TAAGATGTACTTTTTACTGATGCACATGTTGTTGAAAGTAATGCTTTATTTGATGTTTCTCTTCGCCTACGTACCTAAAGCTGAGATAACTATATGGAGAATTTGTAGGAATATTTTCATCCCATATTGATAAGCCGTACATGTGTTCGCTAAGAATATTCCACGCGCATAAACATTACGCTAGGACACCTGCACAATCTAGATAAAATACAGCGTGAGAATTTATCTTGTATTAATATTATAATCCAATAGCAACACATATTATCATAGCATAGAATGATGATACATGCGGGAGGAATGCAAAGGAAGATTTTCATACAGATAATGTATTATGCCCACGTAAATCAAATACCAAAACATAAAACAAGTTTATGGTGAATGATAAATTGGGCTTTGAATTGAACCAGACAAGCGGTAAAAAATACAGAAAGGCGAAATGATTTGAACAAATGTTATTTGTCTCATGAAAATGCCCATAAATCACTTTGAAGGGTGAAAAGGAAGTTACTTCCACCAGGAACTTGTTTGTATTGAGAATACATAGGTTGCATACGATCAGGTGGGAATATTTAGAATATATCGGGCAACGTAACGTAACAAGATCAAGGAAATTCTGTAGAGTGTTAACAATCAGGTTCAGGTATTATGTAGAGGACGAGGTACACAATACACATGAAAAGCAGCTCAAACAAAATATCTCTCAGTACATTGTATAAGACTTTAATCAGATTCACATCACGACTATTTCTCCGACAACAAAGCTTACGTGTAGTATTAGACAAAGTCTTCAAGATTTCAAAACACGGTGGACAAGACGTACCAGCCAAGCTATGTACTCGTATACCTATTACAATTTAATAAGATTAAAGATAATCCTAGAAACTACGTGTTTGATCAAAATGCTATCTTTGAACGATATCTCTTTCTCTTAATACCTACGTATTTATTTCACAGTATTTACATATATAAAGCATTCAATTTTATAAAAATAACATTAGGCCTCTAGTAGTTACAATACTCAGCAGGTATGAAAATTGAAAAGGCGCTGAAAGGACGAAGGAATTTGATGGAAATATTATGTATTATATAGTAACGATTGAAGGTTCGATGTGAAATGTCACCATGTCGCTCCTATTTCGAAACCCAATTACTTTTTTTATTGACTGTACGCAGCTATCGTTATATGTAATGTACGTATGCGTTTAAAGAAATTACAACAGACCTGTTAGTGGTGAGAAATTGACTTAATTCTTATAAGAAAAATATACTATGCTCAATAAATATCTAGTACACTGATGCTGAATTTCACCAACTTTTTGGGTGAGGAATAGCGGAGATAGGAGCCCCGTAGGACAAATTTTGTATTAAAAATAATGATAAGTGGCTCCTATCTCCGCTGTTCCTCACCTAAAAATCGATGAAATCCAGCATCAGTGGATATTCAGGACACACGGGAGGGATAAGCATAAAGGAGACCTTTATTCAGAAACGAAAGGAGCAGGGCTCGTGTTGATATAATTAAATGCTGAAATTGTGAAATGAAAAATTTAGAGATAAGTTTTAAGTGCAAACGATACAATTTTTTAAATATAAAAAAAATCATATTCTCATATGAAACTAACCTTGTGATTTTTCATTATACAATTTATAACGAATTCATGAGTGATAATAGTAATAAATAATACTTATGACGACACAAAAAACGCTATTACATTATTAAATTAGAATAAAATTACGACCAGTGTTTTCATATAAAAATATCTTACGTATTACTTATGAGATTCGTTTAGTAGTTATTAAAATAATTAGTTAAATTCGTGACATTCTTATTCTTATTTCAAATTCACATTATTCAAATTTCGAAATCAAACTTCCACCTATGTAGGATTCTTACTACGCTCTTATCATACACATTAGTCTAAAATATTAAGTTATAGAGAAAAAATTATTAGATCTTAGACTCTTAGACTCTTATTTTTGTGACATAGTTTTTACAAAGTTCAAACAGTGATGTGCAATGTATAAAAAATAAATAAATTCCTTTGAAGTAGGGATGACCGCAAACCTTAGTTTTTATATACAAAATGTTTCAGCCGTAATATTTCACGACTAGGTCTCTTTCGTGTTTTTCAGTCATAATAAATATCGGTAAGCATTTAACATATTCTTGAGTTCCTTAGAAGAAAGTTGATGGGCGAAACGGTAAAAAATGCTTATGAATGGGGAGAATATAGAGACGCGTTTCCTAATACCTTTATTTTCCTACAAATGTTGGTGTTATAATCATTCAGATAAAAAGAGTATCAACTTGTTTGATGGCAGCTTTGTATATTAATGATAAATTAGATGGTACGATGACTAGCGTAAAAAATACCTACATCAAAAGGAAAATATTGTGGAACTCGTATAATAATGTTCGGAAAAGAATATTGGGTGGAATATATTATATCGTATCAAAAGTATTTTAATTGGATATCTAGGTATATAATTTCACAAAGTTATCATAAAGTCGTAATATGGTAGCGATCAAGATTAATGACTTGATGTAAGTTTCAGTCAGGCGCGGTTTTTGAAGAAATTTGTGATTAAAATAAAGAGGAATGTTATTATTTTATTATGAAATAATTTTGAATTAATATTATCAAAGTAAACTTACAGAACACGAAATGATGAAACTCGTTAATCTCGTAATATACAGAGGATAGTGATACAATTATTTAGTTATAGAAATATTAATCAGTATGATGTGATTCAATGTGACAAGAAAATTTATTTATTTATTTAAGGTTCTACGCAACACAGTTGCTTTTACATTTCACATTTACATACTATTATAACACATTAGGTACTTATACTATGCATTAGAAAGAAAAAAAAGTCGCTCGCAACGAAGTAAAAAGGTTAACAACAACAATAATGACATCTTGTCCGAGGAGCAATCACAAAGATCGCGAATCAAAATATCAAGACATTAAAAAAGCAAGAAAGTATTAAGTATGGATGATTGATATTTTATTATTAACTAGAAACTAAATGTTAATAAAACTCCTATTTCCCAAATGTTCGAAGTAACTATGCATGTATAACGTACATCCAAAACTCTACAAACATGACGTTACATACAAGGCTTCATTGCTCAAAGTTTTGTAGGTACCTCTTCTCAAGTTAATCCTTCGATACTAAGGTTATTATTATTTCATTTTTATAAGAATGGAGCTCGGTATACCTTTATTGTTATTTTGTAAACATTTGGTTTGAATACTCAATGCACATTCTTAACAAAGTAATATTAAAAAATACGCCTTAAAATACACAAACAGCGAATGAAGGCAGCGAATAAGTTACGCGTCAAAGATATAAATTGCCTTTTCAGTATTCTCTCGTCGAAGTCGTGACAGAATAATAATATTGAAACTTTAATGCTAAATACACACGTGTTTGCTTTCTGTTATATCCAAGTCTTAAAAAAAGTCCAGACGAGTGAAAAACAAAAGTAAAGACATTATTAATACAAAAATACATACAAATACCCATAGTGATCTGAACCCACAGAGAACGGCAAACAAATCGTTTTGTCATGGTTCGAGAGGGAACTGTTTGACAATACAATAAAACCTCGTCTTGTTTTACTCACAATATCGAGTTGAATGTTTGTTTTATGCATAACATTTAGCAAACACAAAAGAAATGTGAGTTTTATTAATGTTTAAAAACCCTGTTGGCAATTAAATATGTGATGAAAGCGAAATACAAACATTGTGGAAAATTACACTAACATTTAATAATAAAAATTTAATTGGTGAAGATTTTGTTAAAACTGAAACATTTTTTCAGTGCACTTCAGTTTGTCAAAAATAAAACCAAATTAATTATAGAGTATCGCTGATCATTGTTTTCTGGGAATTATTTCTCGATTTTATTGAGAACGAGTTCCAATCTATAAACAGCCCTTTTTGTCCGTTGTTAAATAATTAAATAAATAAATAAATAGACAAAGCAATCTTATAACATAGTTATTTAGTATTGCTAATGTAGATAAACACACAATATGTTTAGGTAATTGATAAATCCAACACAATCTGATCCAATTTATATTGCTTGCTCTAGGACGGATGAAGCTTAATGAATTGATTGGTGTCTTTTATATCGTACCTACGAGTACTTACATAAATCGACATTCGTTCCATTGTAAAAAAAAAAGTAATTTGTGCTATTGAAACCAACAATGTGCGGAACACAATAGTTCAATTACTCAATCAGATCATCATCATCAGCAAATAAATTAGTATTCATGACTCGTCCAAGGATATGCGAACAATATCAACGACCAAGTATAAATTTAACTATAAGCGTGTAGAAACGAGGCGACAAATAATCATGTCACTGCCCATAAAATAGCTGACCAAATATTCCTTCTAGTCCACATATGCCAATGTCTAAAATACTGAAAGTATGTAGGTGAACAGAAGTCAATAATAATATGAACCAAATCAACAACAAGTAGAGACGTATTTATAAGGATACTCATTATAGAGAACATTTTGGATTATCTGTAATAGGATTACGAACCAAGAAGTAAACACAATCAGAGAAGATTAAGGTAGGTAGTATTTTGTTTTAGCCGCATTAAATAAAGTAACAACGAATGAGTATATTCTTACGTGTATGAATAATGCCAATATTTTCATTCCAAATGTATGCAGGATTACCGATGTTTATGGAAAAAGTAGCTAATTTCATTGGATGATAATAATCCAACAAAAAATTTCAAAACATAAACCATAATAATCATTTCTTTAGAAGACGTGGTAGGATTTAATATTCCAGGAAAATTAATATCAAAATAAGAACTCGGAGAAGAAGAGAACACACACAGAATATAAAAGAAACAATATGATAATTGAAGGGAATAAAATAATACCTAGCATTGAAATTATAATTGAATCCGCCTACACATGAAATGAGAGAATTTCGAATAATATTATTTATGAAAATATTACTATTGAATTAGGTAAGTAGTAGGCACTTATATCGCTAAGATACCAAATTGATACCTACTTTTGTGTAAGTACACTTGAAATTGTGAAGAGACCAAGTAGAATATTTTCTATTCCCTTTTACACAAAATTTCTACGCTCTGATAGCTTCGCTAAGATTTCATTATAGAATTGAACAATTAAAATACAATGTTTATATTACTTAATAAAATTATAAGACTGGTGGCTTTGTAAGAGAGCACTGAATTATTTAAAGTGAATAAAATGTAAGTATTTATGTGGATTATACGCAAATTCCTTTAATTATTATATTTATTACTTTATTCACGGCTATCAGCCCTCAAAAATACATAGAAATCAAAAGTAGGTCGTAGAATTATAAATTCATTACTGTTTTGTGTTGGCTGTTGAATAGAGAATGAAAAGTTATAAAAATATAGATGTAAAAGTATAACTACGTATAATATTTCTTATTGTATAGGTAGGTACTGGGTTACGAATACAAAATAATATATCATTACGAAAAGAAATCGGAATCATCATTAAAAATATACCCAATGTATAAATGACACACATCTGGTAATAATATTATGTAAGGTGATCCGTTAGTTTACCTAATTGTGTGGAAAAAATCCAGGATTATTCGCATGATTAGACAACAAAGGTTGTATTGTTAGGGATTATTTGTTAAGCTGTTTGCCACACAATTAATAAATTACCGGTGCAACAAGAAACTATTGCCACGACAAATGATCGTTTTCAGCTGTTATAAAACTTTTTCTACGGTAGAACCTAATCAAAATTATATCTTATAATGTGTAAATATTTGACTTTGTCCCCCGCTTATTTTACTGTTTGTTCGAGTGTGACTACTGTATAAGTTAAGTATTCGTAAAACATACGTAAGACATTTCACATATTTTTCCGCAATGAGGTTCGCCACCCATTCCGAATGATTTTTTTTTCACAAAAAGCATGCTGTGCGTGTTTTTATGCCTATATATTCTGGATACATATGGATTCTCAGGGTTACTATCTTATGCTAGGTTTTGCAACTCTATAACGAGTCTATATAAAATATCCATAGCCAATACTCACAAATAATAGTTTGTAGAGATATAGTTTGCACAGGAGATTAATTATTGTTCATACTACGTTTATAAATTAAAAGTACATTGAATTGGTTTGATGGTTTTTAATCTCTGTCCATTCAACTGCATACTTGACATTTGCGGCTTTGAAACTGATACCCTGTGCACTACAGTCTACATTGACTTGGCTACTATACCGTTTATTATAACGTCTAACGAAGTAGTGTTCTACATCAGCCTAGATACTTACAAGTTGTAGTCCTGTTGATGAAAATCTATCCACGTATAGCACAGGTAGGTATAGTCAAGTTTAGATTAGTTTTAGTACTACGTACAAATTATATCTTCACTATCAAGGTGTAGGGTAACAGAATTATAACTGAAGCATCTTATTCGCAGTAGTCTACTATAATTATTATAACTTAGTGTTGTGTAGTATGTATGTATTTACTTAGATGAGACGTAACCTGCAAGCTACTTAATATTAACGTGACGTATAATCAAGAGAATAAACTTAGAAACGTAAACATATGAAGCTTTTACTTAGCTTATAGTCATACTTCAATCAAATTATCATTGTAAACATAATTTTGCGCGCCCTTATATTTCATAAATAAGTCAAAGCACGTCAAAGCAAAATTATACACCTATGATGTCGTTATGGGGTGATTTAACTTTTCAACATTGACAATTTCAAAAGTTCTTACATAATTTGGAAGCCTAAAGCAATCCTTAATTTTAAACTGCTTTTCAACCTGCAACTCTTGAACATGTAATTTAATTATGAATTCGTTATTTACCTGACGCTTCAGTTTCAAAGACATACCTTGTCTTGGAACAACTGACTTTATTAGTAAAACATTTATGTAACTTTATTAGTAAAACATTTATGTAACTATATAATAATATAGACCCTAGGGTCCATAGGCTGATTATAAATATGTTCAAGTTTCGTATCGACTTCGACTTTTTCGATATCGACTTTCAAATCTTTAGTGTAGTTCAAACAGTACCTAGTTAAAACATTTGTAATTTTTAGTAGTCCTTTTATCATAAATTGTACATTCGTATTATTCCTGATGAAGTTCTACATTCTGTAAAATTTTATTCGTCAACTTGTACCAACTTTTTGTACTTTACTTTTACATAATATGACCGCACTTTATATAACGAAAGCTTCTGATTATATAGCAGACTGAAAGTTCACGACCATTAATCGACTTTACCTAAATAAAACTTTCTTGAGAAGAAAACTAATAAGAATGGCGAACTTTGGTGGAGATCAACCTTACCATCTTTCGAAGGGAAATACAGAAATAATAACTCCATATTATCACTCTCCTCGGATCATTCGAGTTTATTCAAGTAGAGATTATTACCTTCGTATAATTCACAAAGTAATTAGGTACTGGAAGGTCTGTAATTTTTTAATTTATCTACCGTGGCCGACGTGAAATTGTACGCTAGATCGAAATTCGACCACTATTTCGCAGCAAACTTCGTATGTGAATATTTTATATGATTATCTAACTAAGTAATGCAACTAATCAATCAACACTGGAGACGATCCAATGAAATTTAATTAATAAAGTATCAACGGATATATAAAATATAACATTTTTAATCGGGTAATAAATAAATTGAAACGGTCGATAAACGTAAAATAGCACAGTGTTTTAATAATATTTTGATAAATAAATGTATCTCTCATCAAATTGGGGACGTTGAATCACTGTAATATTTTAACAAGAAACATCAACCGCTCATTATTAAATTCATGATCGACCTATTAAAAAGGGTAAACAGAAAAATAAATCGTTGACGTAACGAGGAGAGCATTTACTATATACAATGTAATAAAGAAAATTTTAACATACTAAACATACAAAATTTTAGAACAAAATATTTCAGTTTTACAGGTTTTTCCTAACAATGTTATGCAATGTCAAATGTGCTCGATATGTGTCAATCTTGTGTGCATGGCATGGTATCTTATATATCTAAAAAAAATAATATATACCTGAGTAAATTTTCTCTTTCTATTACGTAGGTACTTTTTGTCGTTTACTGAAAGATTTCCATAATTAAATAATACGCAATATCGTACATAATACTTCCAAGTTGTTTATCGTGGGAATACTCAGAATGTTATTCGAAATAAAATAAAGAAGGAATTATAATCAAATAACATTCTTCGTCGTGTGTGGGTGGAACATACTGAGAACATTTTTCCCTCAGGTTGCGTACGAAACAATAGGTAAATAAGAAAATAAATTAGGAAGGTATATTTACACGCATAACCTTATACTAATAATATACAAAACTAATATTATTTAACTAGAATAATTCACTGTTGATAAATAGCTCCAGGGTGAAAAATCAAACGTTGAATATCATAAACATTGCATAAATTAATAAACAAATTTAACATTTCGTATACAGCGAATCGGAATAGAATTTCTAGTCGAATAAATCATCCCCTTAAGCAAGGATATGGAAAGTAATATATTCATACCTACGCATACATTTTCTAAACAACTAACTTTCATTACATTCTTTGTGGGAAAATAAAGAAGACACCAAGACTCACCACTCTCATATGGAAATGTTCACGCATTTCATTTCAATGTTATAAGAACGATTCACAGTAAAAGAATGTCTTCCAAGATATCTGAAACTTTGTGTTTTCCAGTACATAAACAGTTAAATCTAATTAAGTCTCAAATTTCTAAACTAGAATACCCACGAATGTAACAGAACGGTAGACAACAAAGGGATGGATCAAAGACATCAGGAAAATTGCGGAACAGGGATCGCAGCAAAGCGCCAAGGACGGAAAGATATGAAGAAATGTGGGAGAAGCCTGTATCCAGCAGTGGAGAGAATTAGCAGGCTTTTATGAAGAAGAAGAAATGATTAAAATATAACATTTAAAAAGCATCTTAGCAATGAGATGATTCAACAAATTATCCACCTAAGTTTATCGTATGTAATATGTAATCAAAATATTGAAGTCAGTAGTGATTTGTAAAAGTTGATAATTATCTAATGAATTTACGATGTATTTGATGGATAACTAAACGAGTCTCCTCAGTTGTTCTACAATCAATAAATGTCACCGAAGTTCATTATTCGCAATGAGAAATCAATAATTAATGTCACCCATGTAAATATACTGATAGCTAAAAATAGATCAAAAGACAATACGTCGGATTTGTCTCGATAGATTTACATTAAACACTTCACATACGTTTAGAATAATGTTCGTTTGTAATATAATGCAATAAGTTGTCAATACTGGTTGATGATTATTATCATTAAAAATATACGTCCCTAATTAATTACATGAATTAGGAATTGAATAACGGTTTCTAGTTTAATAATTAGTCACGCGCGGGTTGATTATTTTGCCATACGTAAGTGGCGAATAAGTCAACCGAACCTTTATAGATTGAACCATAAAACATTATTCCTCAATTTTTTCTAATAAAAGTGAGTGAATATCTGATCTACAGGTGATTTCCTTTTGATAATAATACGTACACATTATGTATAAGTCACTTGCGTATTTTATATCTTGTTAATATTGACTGAAAATATTATCTACTCGTACGATTATAAATAGTCATGTACACTGTATGTATAATCATACAATTTATATGAAATGTTTCGTAAATTAGATTTCTACCTCTTTAGTAATAAGGCTAATTGACAGATTTTATGTTTCAAATCAATCAATAATCTCTAAATTAATGACAGCTGTAAAAACCTGCAGTTATATAAACACAAGTACCTGTAGTAACCATAATGTTCATATATATCTATAGTGACTATTTACGTTACGCAATGAAACACGCATTTTCTGAAAATGACAGACCTGCGCTCAGTGACCTGTATTTCAAAGGGGAGTGCCCACACATATAAGTATTATTACATATCACCGAGTATGTAATATGTACTATATTGCCAATCCAATGATCTATTCGTGTTAGTATTACCCGCTAAAGCAATGCATTCTCGTGATTTATTACTGTGTATTAATATCGAGCGTTTAATTTATAACATCGAAATGTTTGCTAGTTGCACGATAATTATAGAAACAGTTTTAATATTTACCGAACAGATTTACTAGGAGTTGAAGTAACAATGAAGAAGGTACTTACCTGAAACAAAAATACAATAAATCAAAAAACGTTTAACAAATCTTAAAGTGAACAAAAAAAATACATATTGATTAATACTAAACAATTAACATGCTTTAAAAACAGGCAATAAAGTAAGAATTGTTGAAGATTTTCACAGTGAAAATTGACATCACTGCTTCTAAATCGCGGGTGAACTTGCGTAGTTTATTTTTTTGGACACTCTCACTGGTGTCATTTTCTTCAATAAAGTAAGAAGATCGTTAAATAAATAAATGCAGAGTTTATTACAAAAATTGCCCGTTTGCATACAGTCTGTGATGGCCAAGCTTTTTGAAGCTGTTGTTTTGGGCAATATATCATCGGGAATTAGCTCCTACATCACGCCAGAACAGCATGGGTTCATGAGTGGTAGATCTACGTTGTCGAATCTTTTGGTTTATAATGATTTTGTGTCTGAAGCTCTGGCTAAGGGTCATCAAGTGGATGCTGTATACACTGATTTTTCGAGAGCTTTTGACACTGTCAATCATGATGTGTTGCTGGGCAAACTTCAGAATATTGGCATCGATGGCTTTTTATTAAAGTGGTTGGCTAGTTATTTGTCTAATAGGACATTGGTTGTGAGGGTTGGTGGGGTTCTGTCTGGGGAGTTTAGGGCAACGAGTGGCGTACCTCAGGGGTCTCATCTGGGCCCTGTACTTTTCAATTTGTTTGTTAATGACATGACGGAGGTATTTACGGATGTCAAATTTTTGCTCTATGCGGATGACCTAAAGATATTTCGAATTGTGCGTGAGTTGAATGATTGTGAGATTCTCCAACGGAACCTGAATACTTTGAGTGTCTGGTGCTCCGACAATGGCTTGACACTGAACGCAAAGAAATGTAATTCTATAAGTTTCACTAGAGCAGAAACGCGTATTAAATTTACTTATTGTATTGGTGGCTGCAATTTGGAATCGTTGTCGGTGATCAGGGACCTTGGTGTGCTTTTTGATGAGAAGATGAGTTTCATCGATCATATAGGTAATATAAGGGATTCCGCGTGTAAAATGCTTGGTCTGGTATTGAGAGTCTCCAGGGACTTCAAAAATCTGGAAACAGTTAAGACATTGTTTGTTGCGTACGTCAGAAGTCAGCTGGAGTATGCATCTGTTGTATGGTCTCCTTATTACGCAGTACACTCGAACTCCATCGAATCTATACAGAATAAGTTCCTCAGACATATTAATTACAGATTGGGTATTCCCTATGATGAGATTAACTACAATAGCCTCCTATTGAAATTAAACCTGCTCAGACTTAGTGATCGTAGGACTGTCACCGATTGTATAACATTATATAAAATTGTTAATCATTCTATTGACTGCATGGAGCTGCTGGGGCTGATCAACTTCCATGTCCCGGGGAGAAATACAAGACAGTCATCCTTGTTTTCGATCTCAAGCTCTAGGACAAATTACCATTATCACTGTCCCATCAATCGAATGCATGTTATTGGAAATAAGTTTGGGCTGACTGTTGATTTTTTTGTTGATTCTGCGATGTCCATCAAGAGAAAGATTTTTATGTATTTTGTGTCTCAGTATGCTGAGGGTTCGAGGTTGTGATTTCTGCTTCTGTCATCCTCTTTTCTATATGTTTTACTGCTTTCTGTTGTTGTTGTTTTTGACATTATATGTATTTTATATATGTTTTTTCTATTATTGTTTTTGATTATATTTTGTATTTTTCAAAGGCCGTATGGCCGTTTATGTCATAATAAATAAATAAATAAATAAAAAATAATGTAAAAGTGTTATTGGCAATTTACAACAATCGAAGTTATGTACCTACAATACATAGAAATTATTAATTTTATATTAGGCAGGTTCAATTCTACTGGAATCATATTAATGTATAGAGTGTATCAAACCACAATAATAGTAGATTGCATAATGTTTATAGTGCAGGCTTGTGGTTTACAGGTACAACAAGATAATTATGGGTTCCCCTCAAGCAGTGAAAGCAACAAACTAATACGCAACATTCAGTACAGCATGAAATTTCTGCAATTTATCCGATGCAAAGCCATCTTGGGAATTTAGACCAGCTGACTCACGAAGAACTGAGATAAAGAACATTAAAAGTGAGAGAAAAAATAACAACAGTATAGGAAGTGTACGTCGTGTAATGTGTTTGTTATTGTTATGTCAATATTATTTTATAGGCTGTTGTTATCAAAGCATTGACAGTGTTCACCATTACAGGTGTTTGTTTGAATACTACAAATAACTTGGCAGTTAAACGATAGTGCTTAGCAAAATACACTTGAATGTGTAAATAGTGGGCGGGGGTATATATAGTAGACAGTTGCATGCTGACCACAAAGAGGTACGGGCGTATTATTGTACCTACAATAATAAATACTGAGAACTTATTATATTATTTATTAATAAGTAAATGATTATTCTATACAAATAAAAACAATTTTCATGCTAATGCAATATTAGTTTGGATTGAAAATGCTAAGGATACTTCTATTCTTTTCTGTGCCAGGGTTAACTCAAGTAAAAAATAAAACAATCAAAAAAGTATATCGTACGAAATTAAATTGAAAAAATGTGAACCATAAATTATGTAGATTGTATGTCGACAAATTATTATAGAAGAGATAGAAAAAAAAAATAGAATTTTCATCAGGTGTAAAATTTCATACATATATAGGTATTAATCATAGTGCTTTCAATTTTAATGTAATGGAAGCAAACGTGGACTATACGATAGCACAAATAAAATAAATAATAAATCTTTATTAGTCACAGATGTTTTACAAAACCAGACAATAGTAGTGTGCCAAAGGGCGGACTTCCTGCAAAAGCAATATCTTACAGTCAACACGACATACATCGCACATCAATCAATACCATTTTTTTTCTTTTTTGATATGTATGTATTTTTTTTTCATTTCGCCGAGAGGTAAAGGAAAATACGATGTACAAGAAAATACCGTGATGTCATTAACAGAATGAACTGCAGGAAAATAAAAAAAAGTTAAATGCCTAAAAACGGTGCATTAACTAATAACGCTTTTATTAAGTAAATGAACGTGGTAATTAAAAATTACCATACATGACCATTAATTTAAAATGCTTATTGTATTTAATTGTGAAATTCCTGGAATGCAAGAGGCCGTCGGTTTAATTAAACGGGGAGGATGGCTATAGGGAGATGGAATTTCCACTCTGATTCGTTTGTACCTACGGGATGTTACATATTAAATAGTTCAGGATGTTTTCAATTGTCTCTAGTTTAGTGAAGTGCACAACCATCTACCTATACGACAATCTGAACTAAATTGAAATATTTATGTTCATAGTATCGAATGGGCCTACTACTGTATCACTATATATCATCTCTAAGCAGACATTGTCAAGATTGCATTCCAGTGTAAGAATGTTTTAAATTTAATTATGTTTTTGTCGTTTATGTGATTGTACATGTAATAAAATAAGAGGTCAGATAAAATGACTAGAGGGGGGAGAAGAAATATCCTCCAGACAATCCAGTAAACCTGATTTTACTTCATTACATCGATTTTTTCGGCACTGTTCTATTAGAAAAAAAAATGTTTTAGTGTACCTATCTATCATTACATTTTTGAATGTTTGTTAAACTCTTTGGTTATTGAGGCACTCAATCAAATTATTTTCTTGTCAAACTGCTGTAACTTTCTAAAAAACCCATTCAAAATGCTATACTGAAATGCGTTTACCTTAAAATTGTGCCTTGGTTGGAGCTGGATGGAAATATAGCTGTTATTTAGCTATATACTAGTCATCTTAATGTAATATCTCCATTTCTATTTCATACATAATAGAGCATTACGGAGAGTGTTAAGTATTCAGTAGAGGAATTCCATTTATACCATGATGATAATATTGTTAAGATAGGTACTCGATCAACGAGAAGATTTACATTGTCCTTGAGAGTCCCTTAGGAATAGCGGAGGCGGGCAAAAGATTTACTTTTCGGTAGTTTACTTATCATAAAGGTTGTTTTCTTATGTAATAAGAAGCAGCCTACGTACTCTTACATAATATTAAAAGTAAAATATTTGTATGACAAGATTTTATTTGACAATAACAGGACCACCTTTAACATTCAAAATATTATTTCACTCACCATATGAAAGATTATATTGAATCAACATTTTCATAATATGATTTAACACAAGACGAGACACACATAAGTATTATTACCTAGACACTTCTAAAGAAAAGATTCATGCAGAGGGTAATAAGGTTATTGACATGCGTAACCGTGCTGAAAGAACAATAATTATGCATTAGTAACAACAAAGAAAAACACACAATAGTGACTAATATAGATTAACACATAATATTATGTAGGAACATCATGCTCAGTCACAACAAATAAAACCATCTTCGTTATGTTCACAAGACAGGACAAGTGCAGACAACATTATCATAACAACAAACAATACACAAACAGCCGTGATTTTTATGTTTTATCTCTTCACTCACCATAAATTCCTGCTGTTTTAGTATATCATCTACCCGCAACCCCCGCCCCTGAGGAAAGAAAACACGAACAATTATAATTAATCAAACAGTCAAATACATAGTGATAGAATCTAAGAATCATTGTCATGGAGTGGAACGAAACTGAAAGGAGTATTGTGTATTTTATAACATTGACGGAAAATGGAGATGAGAAACACTTAACAAAATATAAGATAAAATTAATATAGAGAAAGTGTTACAATAATAACAAAACAAGAATCATTTGGAAATCCCTGGGAGAAGATATAAAACGTTATTGATGATAGTGGATAAGGTATAATAATATAACAACCAACAACAATAGCAATAACTGAACAAAAACAATGGTTGAGCTTCGGATTAATGTTCATGAAAAGGATTTACAGGATTTCCAAAGTGTTAATACATTTTAATTATCACTATTGGTCTATAATACATATCTATTAAAACTACAACATTATAATGAAAATTACGTAAAATATAAATAATTTTAAACCTTTATAATTTTACGAGTTTGTGCTGTGGTAAAACCACTCAGCTTGGTTTCGCTAAAAAGGTCATAAAAAATTCATATAACATTCAGCGAGTCAACATCCTTTTATTACGCTCCGAGGCATTACCTACTGAATGGTGAATATACAAGAAATATTCATAAGCATAACATAAACCTAATACTACCGCTAAAATTGTCATTGAAACAACGAATAAGGCGATTACACATGGATTACACCACCATCAGATTAGCGACATGTATCCATCATTGTTCTAGTGTAATAAACATTATACGGAAGAACACTCTACAATAATACTGCAATGAATCTAAGCTAAAACTAACATATATAAAATATGCTTATATCAGTTAGTTTGTATTGTACTTAACTCATGTGTCTTGTGAGTCGTGTGTAGGTATTTAGTTCTACATTAATACTCGTATGATTATGTAATAACGTATTATAGACTTTCGTTTAGAAAAACATGTGACAGAAAGAAGTTACAAGTCATGAAAACAAAGTAATGGAATTTCTCACCAAATATTATGGTGATATTATTATCCTATATATTATATCGTATATTTCCCTGGAGAAATAAGCCGCAATATTATTATGATAGATGCTTGGGTTTAGTATGATGTGTTTTCAGAAAACAAACTTTTGTTATTTTCGAAGACACGCTCTATAAGAAATACATAAGTGAACACAATATCGTAAGTGTGATTCGAACACTGACGACTCTGGGAGTTTAAAAAGCTGATACATAATCAATATTCTTATAAAAATCATTACGTGTTATGATGTTTCTTAATTTCAGTCGTTTCACATAGCTAGGGTAGCTGGGAGAGATCGAAGCACTGCGATAAGCTCGCCCTGGTGAACAAATGTTTTAGCATCTATTACTTGTCATGTTAACATATTGCTGCATTTTTTCACTTAGTGTGTGTAAAAAAACTAATAAATAACATTCCATGGAAGCATCCTACGGGAATATTATCAAAATCCCATGAAAAACAGGTGTAATAGTAGAGAAATATTACAAACGAATAACAAAAATCTTAATACGTATTTGATTACATCATATGATTACAGAATGAGAGAAATTACGCCTAAATCTACCAATAAATTGATACTTAATACAATTTGTTACTTAATAATAATTATAATTATATTCCCACATCCATTGGTTAGATCATCATTAATTAGAACACAGCAGGAAACCTCCAATTTCTTTCTACCAGACTCAATACATTTTATGTAGTATACAATATTATTTACTGGGAAGATTGATAGAAGCCCATTTGCCTAATGAAAGGTAATTAATTTATTCAGAAACATCTTGGGTAGGTACGTAGCTATACGTAGGTAAATTATAAAAGCATGAACAAAGAATAAGTACATGTAGGACGTAGGTACACGGTTCGTATTAGTTTTGCATATTATATTGAGAGGCAGAAAATTAAATAACAATATATTATAGTTGTACAATAAAAACAATGTTTTATCATCTTCAACAGAAGTGTTGACATAACACAAGCATAAAAACTCCATAAAGAAATTCCTTTTTAATGTTTTGATAGACAAGTGATGTCAATGGCCATGTTGAGTAAAGTAGAATAAAAGAACTGCGGATGTTCAAATACATTAGGGAATAAAATCCTTTCTATAAAGACCCGCCTTCAGGAAATGTTTTATTACTTTCTACCTTCAGTTAAAAGTATCTGAAAGTACAATCAACGTGATTCATGCTAGCAACATCCATTGCCGCTATAAAACCTAAAAATATATATTGAAACTCCACTAGAATACATATGTACAGAATATAAAATAAATAAATACCTATATACGATAGAGGTTTCTTTACATTCTTAAGTGGGATCTGAAAGTGATAGACTATTATTTTAATTACTCAGCTTCTAAAGTTCATTTTTTTATATAAAAAAAGATCTACGAGAAAAATTAAAAGAGAAAATAAACGTTAAACGTTCTGCCAGCGACGTCGATAACAGTGCGAAGTTTTATTATATACTCATAAGAATCATAGGTATCAACATCGCGTGTTTTACTTTTTATACAACCATCCATCGTCAAAATCCATCTAATAGATCTCCAGAGACTAATCATAATCACTCGATTGTGAGTAAAGTGGTGATACTGCAAGTTCATTGTTAAGTGTATAAAAACACGTACGTACAAGTGTGTATCGCACTAATGTACTATACATAGAAGCAGTCACAATGGAGACTGTATGATTAAATCTAATTGAATATAAACTATATTACAATATCGTAGTTGATTATAGTATATAGTTATGTCCGTATAGGCATTGTTATTAAATTGAAACAATGAGAATCAATCGGTGAACGTTAGCCGGAGTTTAACGGAGAGAGCCGAGTGGTAACTTGCAATTGTAAAGGATATAATACCTACCAGTGGCGTATATAGGGGGGGGGGCCGAGGGGGCCCGGGCCCCCCCCGAAATGTTGAACAATTCTTTAAAAAACGTTATTTTAAAACATGAAAGTTACTCAAATTCATTATTTCACCCACTATTCAAAAAAATTTCGCCTGCGGCGCTATTTTTCTTTGTGTTTTCTGCACACAATAGGTATTAATACCAACCTAAAAGTCGACCTTTTTCCCTTACATTCACGAAAAAAATTTGCCTGCGGCGCTATTATAATTTTTTTGCTGTGCGTCTACCTTCAAATTTTTGTTGCCTCCACCCCCCCCCCCCCAAATTCAAATATTAGGTCGGGCCCCCCCCGAAAAGAAATCCTATATACGCCACTGATACCTACACGTATACCCGTATACCTACCGGAAATATGGACGAGGAAGAGTTGTTACGAGTTACGTATAAATGGAAATGGTCATTCAGAATTATTGGTATGGAATACTAAATCACATCTCTCTATACAGGACATAATTTGTGGACAGGAAACAAAGAATATTATTAATATATAGTACCTACCTACTGTATGCTGTGATTATTACAGAGTGAAACGTGGAAACTATGAATAAAAAGAAAAGTGGGGATTTGTTCAATCGTTCTTGTATATTTTTTGTCAAGCGCTTTGCCATAACGTTAATATTTTTTATCATACAAAAGTAGACAGTTATTTAGGAACGGTGCATCCACTGAAAAATATTGAAATCACTCAGCAGGAGAAGGGACACTTTGCAAAAATCAATTTGATGAAAAAATGTCGCTCACCCAGTGCTGTTATTGTGGAAAATACGGTATTAAAATATAAAATATACTCTATGATTATATTAAAGGTTGGTAATGACTGTTAATTATATTAAAGGTTGGTAATGACTGTCTGGAGCAAGTGGATGAGTATGTATATCTGGGAAGTTTGTTTACTAGAGATGGACGCTGTGATGGAGACATTGAAAGAAGGAAGCTGGCCGGTACTAGGACGAATGGTGCGCTCGGTCCGATTGTTAGTAGTAGCAATGTGTCTATGAAAGCAAAAGTGCTAGTGCACAATGCTGTCTTGGTGCCGACCCTGATGTATGCTAGTGAGACGTGGACGTGGATGAAGAAGGATGAATCAGGGTTGAATGCAGTAGAAATGAGGTCATTAAGAAGAATGTGCGGGAAAACGCTGAGAGATAAGATAAGGAATGAGGTTATTAGGGAAATGAGTGACTGCAAGACTGGTGTAGTGACAAGAATGAAAGTAAACAAACTAAGATGGTTTGGGCATGTTGAGAGAATGAATGATGACAGGATGACAAAAAAGATATATCTGAATGAGCGAAGAGGGGTGAGAAAGCGCGGCCGTCCGAGACTGACCTGGTCCGATCATGTCGACCAGATCCTCAAGGATGGACGCGTTTTGAGTAAAAGGAATCGGAGAGCGTGTATGACTAATTGCATGAATGTGACGGAAGCTAGGAGTGTGTGTAAGGATAGGGCTGTCTGGCGCTCTGTCCTCTCTGCCTACCCTGCAAGGGATGTGGCGTGAGGGTATAGATAGATAGATAGATAGAAATATACTCTATCTATCTATCTATACCCTCACGCCACATCCCTTGCAGGGTAGGCAGAGAGGACAGAGCGCCAGACAGCCCTATCCTTACACACACTCCTAGCTTCCGTCACATTCATGCAATTAGTCATACACGCTCTCCGATTCCTTTTACTCAAAACGCGTCCATCCTTGAGGATCTGGTCGACATGATCGGACCAGGTCAGTCTCGGACGGCCGCGCTTTCTCACCCCTCTTCGCTCATTCAGATATATCTTTTTTGTCATCCTGTCATCATTCATTCTCTCAACATGCCCAAACCATCTTAGTTTGTTTACTTTCATTCTTGTCACTACACCAGTCTTGCAGTCACTCATTTCCCTAATAACCTCATTCCTTATCTTATCTCTCAGCGTTTTCCCGCACATTCTTCTTAATGACCTCATTTCTACTGCATTCAACCCTGATTCATCCTTCTTCATCCACGTCCACGTCTCACTAGCATACATCAGGGTCGGCACCAAGACAGCATTGTGCACTAGCACTTTTGCTTTCATAGACACATTGCTACTACTAACAATCGGACCGAGCGCACCATTCGTCCTAGTACCGGCCAGCTTCCTTCTTTCAATGTCTCCATCACAGCGTCCATCTCTAGTAAACAAACTTCCCAAATATACATACTCATTCACTTGCTCCAGACAGTCATTACCAACCTTTATCACACAATTTGTCCTTATTTCCTCTCTTTCGAACACTAATACTTTCGTTTTATTTACATTCATTTTCATACCATTCATATCGCAGCTTTCGTACACACAGGATACTATCCGTTGTAACTCACATTCATCATCAGCCATCAACACTAAATCATCTGCAAACATTAACGCACATACTTTCACTCCATTTAGGTCCACACCAACATTCAGCTCATTCAGAGGACGCATGCAGTAGTCGAAGAACAGGTTGAACAACCATGGCGACATGACGCAACCCTGTTTAACCCCTTTTGTGAGAGTGAACCACTGCGACAACGCAGCATTCACCCTGACACTAAAATATACTCGTATTGAATATTTTAATAAAAATATCTACAGTTTAGCACGAATACTTTATTTGATTCATGTACGCTAGTGTACGAGTACATTATGAAAATGTCATACGTAAGGGTGTGGTAACATTAGCACTACAGTTTTAACATATTACAACATATCTCTGCTTTCAACCTTTTAAGGTCGTCCATCTACTTTTGAGCAAATGGAAATTTTCCCATGAAAAATAATGGTATAAAAAATGGAACGCAGTTAATCAAAGAAAGGTTAAATAGAAACTACAAAACTGAATTATATTATCCTCATATTGTTATGTTTATAGTGTAAATGTGATTTATTATTTTTCAGACAACCTTATATTAAAATGTTATTCGTTACGAAAACCTACAGAAGATACCCACCTGTCGCTCACGTTGTACCGTGAAAATAAAATTAAAGGCACATTAAAAAAAACGTAACAGGGAATCAACTCGAATTATAGAAGTGTCTAGGACTTCTAGTACATTTTAAGCACGACGATGTACTACGTAATTATATTCACTCATTCGTGTTATTGATAAGACGAAATGAATTTTCACATACTTTTCATTCGAGTATCGAATACTTATACTGATTTCAAACTCATCCGTTTGAGCAAAACATTGACTTTGTGACTTTTAATGACTATTTCTCTCAATTTATTAACACCCAAGTGACAAATTCTCTTCAGAGACATTGCATTTGTATTACACATGAGTACGCAGTATACCTGAACATTACATTTTAAACGCTTGGATACAAACTTAATGCTGTTACTCTGTACAAAGAGAATCCAACCAACCAGTGAGCATCTACGTAATATATTTGTGTCTAGCTAGAGCTGTTAGATACCCAATAGTAGTAGTTGTTGTCAGAGAATCGACAGTATGGGGCCGACGACCGAGTATAAAAAATACCTACAACCAACACAATATATAGCAATGAGTAAGTAGGTAAAGCCGTTCTTTCGTGTGAGAGACCAACCGTTGAATAATATTTTTTGTATTGTACGACTACATAGTAGTGGTAGTGAGAACGATGCAAATAATACCACGCCTGACCTGACGCAATACTAGATTTTTTCAATATCAAACGTTTGTTTTTACACTGAATGCATAATTCTATTATGACATATACACGAATGGATAGTCAGTCGTTACAATAGGTAAATATCAAACCACAAACGGTGATTAATATAAATATATTATCACAACGATGATTAATATAATTATATTATCACACTTCTCTAGTGATAAGATAACAAGTATTTCGTATATCAAGCTATTGAATTAATCGTGGGAATTGTAACTAAACTTGTTCTTGTTGTGCAAGTTTACTTCCGAAGGAAATCTAGTTTTCTCCTACAGATCGTTATTATGTAAAATTTTGCATGCTGATATTCAGTTCTCATCCCAACAACGCGACGAATAGTACCTATTCTCTTTCACGTATTAGATGTAATTATTTATAGTGTCCGTCCATTAAAACCATTCATCACGAAAATCATATTCTTCTTCTTGTTGTGTCATATCAGGTCCCCCCGACATCGGCGATCACTCTGGCGAAAAGTTCCCTGTCATGCGCTGCGAAAATCCTATTGGGTAACATAAAACAGATTGAAACGAATTGTTGCAAATATATGAAAACATTGCAAATAGTTAGAAGATGGTCATGCTTGTACGAGAAAGACTCTTGTTGACATAACAGAAGTAGTCTATAATGTATTTTCCCTCATTTCATCATAAGAAGAAAAGATATTGTAGTATTAGTATTAAAGAGGAAAAAAAAAAAAGATAATCGCTTCGTAGTGAAAACAATTTTATTTATAACTCTTTGTCACATCGTCATATGACAATCGAGGTGATAAGAGCGATGATACACGTCTAATTAGTGCAGTGAACGATGCGTGAAAGTTTCAGCGGAGAGTAGGATCAAAAGAATAGAAAATTATAAATATATAACTAAGTAAAGTAGTAAAATATAATACATTGTCAACGAAATCACAACACTATGATGATGTACTACATATTGAGAAACTTTGTTTTATTACCGTATCGTATTTGTTTAATATTACACCGTATGAAGTTACTTTGTTTTTTATTATTTTTCCGAATAATAAATTTCCACATATTTTTGGTATCCGGCAGAGCATAGAAAATTTATATTGGGGATTAGGAAATCAAATAGCATTACATTAGAATTTCTTCACAATGATTCTAAAATATCCGGTATTTGATTTTCTTGCTCGTTTTTTAACATTGAAAAAAGTAATGCCGCTTGACTATATACAGCGAACGGGCATACTATATTACTAACTTCATAGTATTACGTAATTAATTGTAGACCAGTATTTTATTTATTTACTATTATTATTTAACAATAGTTAGAAAACGCTTGTTTCTAATAATGTTATCAATAATAAGAAAGGCAATCGTGTGATTTGTGTGACCGGTCCACATCACTAATACTTATGTACTCTTGTAAAATATATATACGTAATAAGTGGTATAATAATAATTTATTGTATTCAGTATTCTAATTACAATAAGTATCAAATTTGCGGTACAAAAAAACCTACAGAATTGACAATCACTTTCTAGTTTCAGTGTACGTAAAAATGTATCTTTTGAGTAATAGAATTTAATAATTATTTTGTAGGTGTGTATTACAATGTATCGCATACATTACTTTATGACTCAAGCGTCGTAATATGAAACTAGGTATGAAATAAAACCGTATTTTTTTATTAATCGTTTCTTACATTTCTCGCACGCGTAATTTTACGAATTGTACTACATCGGATAAGCCGGGGTAAACGAACGCATTTTTTTAAACATATCTACACACAATCTAATTCATCTGGGCCATGGCCAATATCAAGAAGATGTAAAAGTATGTATAATGAAGGTTGCCTCTGTGAATACTTGGTCAATTAATTAGAAGAATAGAGAAAATTCTTTGCATGTTAAAACTATTAGAAATCACACTGCAGGTGTACGTACACCTACTAATACTTTAGTCTCCCAATTCTATGTGAAATATAGAACGAATGAAACAAACCAAATCTTTTGTTATTAACGTTGCTGATTCTAAATCACATAGGTATAAGATCTTTTTTAAATGGTTTTGTTATCTCAAAGTTTTAATGCAATACTTTATACGCGGAAGCATGACTTTGCCAACACACTTCTCAGTATTATCAGCCAGAAGAGTCTACATATTATCATTCATGATTCACATACCTATAAACTCATCAGCCTAATACTGGGAAAAATTCACCTATCCAGATATCACGGATATCACAGGATTAGGCTCAGATGCGCGGGGCCTAAAATACAAGCATTGTGCCTGAAATATCAGTATTTAGGAATCGTCTTACAATATTGCAAGTATTAATAATGACCGATTTTTGCATTTTTATGTATAAATTTTCCGGTAAATCAAATTTTTTTAAATTGTTTATTAGCGATTTTGGTATTATACCTGTGTAGCTGATAATACTAATGGGATTATATATACCGACCTAGAATGCCAAATATTTTTTATTTCACCTGCTAATTCTGTATATTTACGAATTTTTTCTGCGACGGTTGTTTGAATATTAAATGTATTTGGTACAGCGATGTCAATTAAATAAGTAATTTTAGTTTGTTTGTTATGTAAAACTACATCGGGTCTATTATGATGTATTGTTCTATCTGTTATAATTGTTTTATCATAATCATATTAAATTATTACTGATCTAAATCATATTTTCTAAACACAGAGCCAATTACCAACAATTACTGACCATTGTATATTTTGTATTATAATTTTGTACGTAGGTCCGTACGCAGTTACGCACATAACTTTATATGTAGATAGGTACATCAGAAGAGATGAATTTATCTTAGTGTTGAGGTAGATACCTACTTGCATGATAAGTTAAAACAAAATATTTGAATAGTGTGAAGAGTAGTCATTAAGGCCTTCGGAGCTTTGGGACGAAGTATGTCAAGTATTGTTTTCATATTGAAAGCGATGCTCTTATTTACTACATGTGAGGGTAATCAATACAGATTGATTTTTTGTGCCATATGCATAAACTAATCATCACATACTCATTAATAAATTATTTCCCAAAATATTAAAGTCAAAATAAAACATTGACAGTGTACAAAAGAGAGTACGCACATATGACATCGTGGAAACCGTAGACTCCTGTAGGTATAGTTTTCTATATTCTGAATTGAATTGTATCATGCCTTTTTTTGCCAAGATATTGCTTTTGCGATAAGTCCGTCTTTTGGCACATTACCATTGTCTTGTTTTTCTAACAATGTGTATTTTTCTTTGGCCAATAAAGATTTATTTATTTATTAATTATTTATTAATGCTGCACGCAGGGACGCGCAAAATACTAGGTAAGATTTAATAATACATAATCATTCTACAAGCATGATATATATTAATGTAGTTAAATGTTAGACGATGCGGAACTCTGTACATAAATATAAAATGTATATGTATTATGTGTGAACTACTGGATGTGGAAATGAAGACACGTGGATTCAACAACTAGCTACTGCGTATTTCTATAATAATATCTGCATGATGGAATACATAGTAAAGTAAGAGGTATGAAGAGAACAGATTTTATTATGACAGAATAATTTGTAACTGGAAGCTGGTATTGTATCTCTCTTACGTAGGTGGGTAAATACGTCGGCAGGCAAATCTCATTCATTATTAATAAGGTGAATCAGACTGTACCCACCGAGTGAACGAATCTTCAGGGTGTGTACGTGCAATTTACATACTATTATATTACACACTCGTAGGTATTATCTAAAAGTTCCCCGTGCGGTATGGTCTAAAATGCTTATCCAACATGTTAATTAAAAATGGGGGCTGCATAAATTTTACCGTGGAATAAGAGATGACTGATTAATTGTAGGTAGGTACTACGTGAGAGATAAAATACTAGTTATGGCCGTTATGGGTATTGTATTCGTACTTAAAATATACTAATTTTGTATTTGGATTCTCAAAATCTGCACAAGACCTATTGGAATCTTAGAGATATAATCTTAGGTGTGGTGGAGGTGTTTGAATAACGTGAAACATAATTAAGATCGTCTAAAGATATCTCGTAGAAAATCGCTAACATAATCCAAATTTCTACTATTCTCTTTTACATTCTTCCTAGAATCCTCCGTCCATATCTGTGGACATTATATTTTGGCGTGAATCTGTCTTATAGGGTCTTCCTACACAATCGCTTCTTTGATATAAGTTTGCCCTCGTGAGCAGCAACTTCTTATCGTTATTGTTTTATTTAAGTTTGGCTCTTCGCTTGAAGAATAAATAAAAATATATAAAACTTATTAAATGTACCACTGAGAATGTATATAATGTAAGACAAGATAGGCTGAATTTTATTGAACTTCATTAGGTAAAATTATTGTAGTTCAATGTCATAAAATGAAATATCTTCCGTCTTGGTGGATTTTAGCGATTTCACAGTTTACCTGTTCAAAGAAAATATTCTATAGACTGCTTTACCATAAGATATCTATCCACGCTAAAACATAAAAGGCAATTAATTAAATGGAAGATCAAAGCATTGCAATTACATTCCTACGAAAAAAAAAAGTAGTTAGCAAACCCTTTGAGTTATCGGGGTTGGAAAAATCTAGGTCAATTAAAATTACATGCGATGTGATCTCCCACAGCACGGCTTGATAAAACAATACAACAGATCGTTTTATTGTAAAATATGTGGAATAAAACTCGCCAAGAGGGAATTTCTATGCAATTTAAATAGCAATGAAAACAAAGGGATTTTTTAAATAAAATATGCTAATTAAAATCTCATCAATTCTCGGAATCGCGCCAGCGGTAAAACATAATTAATTACACAGAGGTAGCTGCTTGCTTCATCAGTAGGAGGGGGAGGTTTATTAAATGAAGCCTACATAATGTGCCTTCATAGATGAGATGGTATTCAATATTAAATAGCTACTAAATTAACATCAGATTAGGTTTTTTAATTTCTAGATAATTTTCTTCAAAATTTCAGATTTTACCTAATTAAGAATACGAGCGTACCTATATAATTTTCTAACTATAATTAAATTAGTTATCTTGTGTATTTTATTTTCCATAGATTTACAATCTATTTCAGGAAGTAGGTACCTACTTCCTACCAATACTATTATAAAATTGAGAATAAAAAATTAAGAAAATAAAAAATCTGACATAGATTAATTATTATACTGATAATGAATGAGATAGGTCAGTCCATAAGATTATGGATTAGATTAGGAAACAATTAGATAAGATTAGTTTATTATTATTCCTTATCAACAAACGATGTCAATGACACTGATAATAAATGTTACATAATAATGATAAAAGGGTAAAAACATCAAAACATTTTACACTTTTCCGCATGTTTAATATCTTAATGATTGTAGAATAGAGGGTATTACATTGAGATAGGTCAGTATGCAGTTGCCTGTTGTACGCCAGTTAATAAAAATGTAGACAAATACAAAGGAATGACGTAGAACAACGTTAATGTTATATTGCGCTGCTGGATTATATAAAAATAAAACTTATGGGAATGTTTGCCTTGTGGGCAATAATGTGAATTTAAGTAGGTACCAAACATTTTTATTGAACTATGAAAGATATTATTGTGTTATAAAAACATATATTATACATCTAATTAATCAAAGCCGGCATAAACATGTACGAGTAGATGACTGACCTTTATAATAATCGTAAATACACGAACCATTAGAAATACCTACACTTTGTTTTAAATCTTGAACGTATTATGGGTGCGTGTCACACAAATGATAGGTAATATATTTATGTCACATATTAGGTGTTACAAAAACGGATGAAAGAACGAATAAAAGTCAACGGGTTTAAAAAATAGATCCGTCATTAGATTACATCGTCAACATAGAAAGTCATCAAATTCGAATTCTCTATACTAAATCAACAGTAATATAATCTATATTACCTTCTACTTATGTCGATGATATGGTCCTCAGCAAATTTAGGTAAATACGATACTCTTTGAATGAAATCAGTGCGTTTTTTCTTGTTTGTTTCAATTGTAATCGATATGAGAGACCGCTTGTATAATGTCATCATTTAGTCATTGAACGATAGCTAATCTATGTATGTATCTAAGTATTACGAGTATTAGGAGTTGATGCATGTATCAGGGAATATACAATCTAGCTAGAGCTATGTCTCTATGACTAAATACGGAGGTATTGTGTGATATTACATACGTTGATCAAAGTAAATTAACTGTAAAGTGTTGAAACACAACAATGCGGTTAAATATACGAGTGGAAGCTGACGAGTTAATCAAGCCAAGAATGTAATTAAACAGATCGTACAAGCAAATAATCATATTACAAAACATGCAGAAACTAATACATTACATTATTACTACCTCTATGTCGTATTGCAATGCAGATGGTAAATTATTTGAGACGGGACTTGATTGTGCTATACGTACGTAATCAGCTGTTTCACATTCTACTATATGCAATACAAGGCCAACAATTATATGAGCTTGCCACACCTTAAACACTTGCTAGTCGGAATAAACAAAAATATTTGGTTAACAACCATACTGTATTGAATGAATTGAATAACGATAGTGCGAAAGGTTTTGTGTACTTTTAAATAGAAAGATTTACCGCTGTCGACAACCATATAGCGAGTAACTGAAATTTATAGAACGATTATGCTAGAACGAAAGCACGAGGGAGCAAAAAGAGCGATTTTATGCCAAAATCTACTGCTTTATTTGTATTATAAAAAAATACATGAATTTTATATAAAGAATAAGTAGGTGCTCAGTATGGGTAATATAAATACAGAGGCCGTGTCCCAAATGTACCTAAGGTAGAAAGAATACAATCTTGTGAAAAGGTTAAGAAGGGACTAAGGGAAACTATTTCACATTCATTATTTTCATGGAAAAATTTAGCCTTTGAGACGGATTAAAGAGATTTTTATTTTCTTAGGGTATCCAACTTTTGTGGAGAGAAAAAGTTACGTTAAACGTTCGTCTAAATCTCGGAGGCTTATTTCGTAAAACTGAATGAACTATTTATAATCTAAAGATGTTAAAATAGATCTTTGTTTTAAATAAGTATGAATGAATGAAAAAAAAAAACGATAAATACGGAGCTATTCCAGTTTAATTTATTCTATTTGAAACATAATAAAAGGACGAGGGAACAGATATTTCAATATTCACTACCCTTATAGATAAAGTCTTATTGCTTCAATCTTCAAGAGTGACTAAGCAAAACTTCCGAGTGCTAATTACACAACGACACTTACATTTCCATAGAAGTTTGAAAGGGAACATAAAAAGTACATTTTTAGTGAAGTTTTTTCAAGAGGTTTGTCGCTTAGTAAATTGAGATATCGCGTGACTGGCGTCGGCACACGTGCGATGACAATAAAGCAGTATTTTAATATTGCAACGATAAGGTATTAAATAATTTACCCTAATATTTGGGAGCACAAAATGTTACCAATGACAAGGTCGATAGTTTGTTGCAATTTGTTTTGACCTTAGAAAATATATTAAGATTACCTTTGGTCGCATGTCACTGTGACAAATAATAGAAATAAATATATAAGCAGCAGTATAGATAACGGTAGCGGGAGGGAATTTCAATAATTCAACATGGATATTTTGTTATAGTTATATTAAGTTAGTACAGGTAAACAACTATACCTATTATAATGTGAAGTATCCAGTACTTGAATATTATTTCTGAGCACTGAGGATTGGAATAAATTTACACAAAAATCTTTAAAAGTATCCTGTAAATAGTGCAAATGATGAATATGTTCGACTCGAAATATTTAAATTATCTAGTTAAAAAAGAGTTTCAATATCGGAGAAGAATACTCAAATATGTATGGACAAGATCACTGATGAAAAATATATAAGAACGAAACTATCATTTGAATGCCGCTTTATGAATATTGAATTAAACTGTTTGTCGGCGCTTGTGATAAACTCAAAGACTACAAAACACTGTTGTCGATTATGCACTCTGCAGTTCGCAATATTCAAAGCTCGAAACTATCTGAAATGAAATTCTAGAGGCTTAAACTTATTCAACAAGTGGCCCGCGACTGCATTGCTAAGCAGGTTCACATTAATAGGTGAACAGGATATCTTATTGCAAAAAATAGTGAGAAATACAAAGAAAATTAAATAACTAACTAAAAATTATTTGAGGAATTTTTTCAGTGTTAAAAAAATCTACAGGTAGGTAAGTTAAGTACATAATATTACAAACTATTAACATCTATGAATTATGAAAAATCTTACCTAATTACGCAATTGTTCTCTAAGTACGTTTACCAGCTGACCTACACTAAAATGACAAAGAACGAGCCAACAAAAAAGTCAAAAGGTATTATGACCCTTTGTGAATGTTAATACGGAAACTTTGCCTTAACACCAATACAATTTACACTAGGTATTTCAGGTTTAGTGTATTTTATTACAAGAAACCGACCGTAAATATACTCCGAGTTCAATCACCATTCGACTGAAAATGTTTCAGAGAAAATTTATCTCTTCACAAATAAATACTTGTTTTGACAGAAAATAATAAATGTTATAATGGTTGGTATGAGACAGGTATGTGGATGGTAATGTTATGTGTGGAAAGCTGTAGGTATGTTATTAGTTATTACAACGATGCTTGGTTCTGAATGCGACTGCTAATCCATGTATGATTAATGTTTGTGCAACTGCAAACAAGAATTTAAGGTAGACAGGGAGTACCTACTAGGTTAGTATGGGTATATTTCACTATTATACGTACGATGTAAACTGTGACAAACCTCATACAAAAATGTTATTGCATTGACTATATGAATGAACAAACTCTCCATTCATACCATTCATTTAAACATGGATTAAAACTACGTATTACGTTTCTATATCTCCCTTTATGTAAGTATTAAGATATTGCAAACATTTTTTTTAGTTTTACCTAGAAAAGCACTATGATATCTACCTACTTAAATTTTGTCAGAGCAAATAATAGGTAAGTAGTATTTTGTGATAATGTTTGGTGAACGATGAGTCGATGACAGAATGGGTGATGGATGGTTATTCCAGAAACATAATAAGGATCATATCATGTGTGTAAATATATTTAGAGGTATATCCATAAATTTATTTATATTTTGTGAGCGTAAAATAAAGGGTTGATGTGTCGAAGTTGATTTTTACTGCGGACGCTTTTATTCGCCGTTTTCTTTTTTCTTTCTGTATAAAAACTTTGATGAACTGGCTTAGTATTTTTCTCAAATTGTGAAATGTTACGTGGATGAAAAATTTGAAACGAGAAAAAAGAAACAGCATCTTTTCATTTTCATGAATATTCCCCCATGATACAAAGCAATTCCAGTAAGACAATGAATATATTTTACGTTGAGAGAGATAAATCATATTAAACTAGGTACTCCTAAGAATTAACATAATAAAGTGAGTCGGGGCTCCGTAAGGATGGTAAGGACCTCGAAGAAACAAATCTGAAATTCTTTTAAGAAAAACATTAAGCATAATTTATTGCCAGTACATTTAACAAAATATAGCGATTATCAACAGTAGTGTTGTTGCAGTGTATGTTAGTAGTAAACACATACTAGATATAAGCAAACAATAGAGAGACGAGTAGATTTGTGTTTCGTAGCTTCGACCGAGCAGTGGAACACAGAAATAATCCCCTGTATGTCGGAAACAGTTTAGCAAATACAACTTCGATATCGGAAATAATGTTAGTGCATAACAGATTACATTCAGCCAGGCTATAAATAAGACACATTCTGTATTAGGCTCCCATTTACATAATTTAAAATAGAGATGATAAATGACGCGAACTAGCTTTTTAAAAGTTACACTGCTGTGTCTTTCATAAAGTCACATTTGTTATCATTCTATCTTACATATAATAAAAATGGATGTATGTATGTATGTTTGTTCCACCATAACTCTGGAACGCCTGGAGCAATTTCGACCAAACTTGGCATACACATACCTTGCTATCTGGAAACGAATACTGTGTGGTAGAAACTTCTGGAAATCCAGAACCTTCTGAGAAATTTTGCTGATGAGGGGATCCAAGGGTTGTATGGGGCCGTGTGTAGTATGGTATGAAAGGGCATTGGAAAATAAATTCAGATCGCAAGTTATATTTTGTCCAGCTTAAGCCATCGGGAGACACCCAGTGATCGAGAGGATCCGGTCACCGCATACCACCGTGTTTGGTGTCTTATGAAAGATCTTCACGAGCAGAACACAGATCTTTTGTCAAATTTTGAATCGGGCAAGTGATAGTGGGAGGCTCTATCAGAACGATGGAATCCAACCGCTCAGAGAATTACGTAGAATCTTCTAGAAGGCTCTGGAAACATGTCGAACTTTGTAAAACCTTCTAGAAAATTGTAGAGGTTAATCGAACATTGTAGAACCTTGTAGAAAGTTGTGGAAGTTAATCGAACATTGCGGAACTTTCTAGAAAGTTGTGATAATTCGAATCTTCTGGAAGGTTGTGGAAATGAAACGAGCTTTCTAGAACCATCTGGAAATTTCCGGAAATTTATCGAACACTGTGGAACCTTCTAGAAACTTCTGAGAATGAATAGAATTCGAACCTTCTGGAAGGTGAAACGAACTTAGTAGAACCTTGAAGAATGTTGTGCAGATTAAACATTGCTAGATGTATGTGTGTCATACTGTCGATTTACTTCACCTTTCAAATTTGCCGTTACGAAGTACGGGTAACTCAGCTAGTAGAAATATAAGTTATAGTAGGTAGGTAGGTGTACTCGTACTTGAGATAGATAGATTCAAACTCTTCCAACAAAAGAAAAACTTAAGTAAAATCTTACGAGATATCATATACCTAAATTTATGCCGTGTAAGAAAATATTTATATGCAAAAGAGTAAATGTGCTGTTGTACTTTTCTATTAGGTTAAAGATAGAAAACGATTTATTCAGATACATCAAAATATAAAATTTGACGTAGGTGTAGCATTAAATGTTAGAAGAAGTAATGTATACTAGAATCAAGCATAGATCAGATGGAATGAAAAAAAGCAGAAGACCCAAAAGTTAACAATTCATTTCCGCCTTTTTTATTCAACCTAGATCCCTTTTGAGGGCCAGTTGCCAACATTATACAAATTGAATGAAATGCCAATTTTTGTGACAAAAGAAATATCCTCAAGGTTGAATCAAATTGTAGATAGCTAAAATATCTTCGTATCGATTCATTCAACCGATAATGTTCGTTGACTGAAAATTTTATTTACAAAGTTCGTTGGCCTAGCTAAAGTATTATCATAGATTTGCAAATTATACAAAATTTCGGTAATAGATTTTACTGAAGATCAGACGATATATAAATATAAGAAATGAAGAACAATTTACGGCAAAAATAAACAAGAGGAATTCAGAAAACATTTAAAACTATTACAGCATTATGCGTCTAAAAAAGGTTTCGTACATTCTATTTCAGTATTAAGGAAAAAGAGAACAGACAAAAGATTTTCACACTAAAACCAAATGGCCTTTTTAACCTCAAACGAACCTCTTTATATAATCATTTTTCAGACCGACAGGTTTCAATTACCCACACCATTCTTACTTTCTGAAGAAAAATATCTATTTTGCCTGTTATTCAAATTAATAGATACGCCAAATTAATTTATTGAAATTGACGAAACTCTATTCAAGTTTCTTTCAACAAACTCAAAAATTACAGTTCGAAGAAAAGTGTCTATGATAGTAGATTTTTCCAACGAATAATGTAGACACTATTATCTATTATTCTCTACGTCCATAATTTACCCAAATATATTTTCACTAGTCCCCTGTCATGATATGTCAAAACCAGATAGATGGCATAATAAATTAAGTAGGTATGATATAGTATGCAATATTCTAGCAAAGAAAATATATTTATATTCGTCGTTGAGGAATATTATAGAAAAATTACTATTTGAAATGAGATAAAACTATTGTATTGTTGTTTTGATGCTGTAATAATACGGTACTAACGAAATCTATACATTTATATAATCAGTCTAAATTAATAGTCATATAAATATAAATAATTATTAATTACTTCGCACAGATTATTGACCTATTTATTCTGTTGATAAGGACAACAGTAAACTAATATCTTGGGTGGATATAACTAAACAATAGATGTTATATAAAGCTATATTTATAACAATGTTATGTTGGTTATATAAAGAAACAGGACTTAGAGGATATAATAATAAAATAATATAGGTTTCTACCCACTTTTGTTATGTACGAGGTTTGTTTAATATTCATTAAGTAGGAGGGAAAACCGCTGTTTCATTTCGAAAATGTTTTTCACATAATTTAAGACAAGATGCTCATTTAAATAAAAGTTAAACGAAGCTTAAGGCAAACAATAGACAATGGTAGAGATATTATAAGAGGAGGACATTTTATACATTTTGATGAAGTTGTTTTTGTATTTTGAAATAATAGAAATTTGCGAATAATAATTTTAATGGAAAGATGTAAGTACCTATAAAAAAAATAAAATAAAAAAAAAAAAAAATTATAGAAGTCGTTGGCGAAATTATTTGACGTCGGCTGGTGAAAAGATGTATCCATTTAAAAGGAGTTAACAAAAATTCAATGTAACTATAATAACATTAGGTATATGTATCGAAAAGAAAATATCTGGATGATGCCTACTAAATATACGAGCAAATAACGGTGATGTGCTTTTAAAACATCTCACATTATGAAAATTAAATTATTACAACGCCAGTATAATAGTTATTATACTTGTAATTATACAAAAAAAAATATGTCAACTTAGAGTAAGCTAATTGTATATGGTAAACAAGGGCTATTTAACCTAGTTGTCTGAGGACCGCATTGAAGAAAAAAAACGAAGGGCGAACACCCAAATCACAGAACGCAAAATTTCAGAACGTACATACTACAAAAATTACATACATTTACTTTGTTTTCTCTTCGAGAAAATGTTGTGTGTTTTGAATTACTTATACTATTATTTTCGAAAAGTAGGTACATACTACATACCTAATGTTTTTAAGTAGAAAGGGCCAAGTCAGATACGGCCCGATGGACAACCCTGTATTACCTAAACTAAAGCTTCTTATGATTGAACAGGCAACTTGGATTATCATCGACGAAATAAATTACTTAAGATGAAAATATGGTTGCAAAGATGAAACTAACGATCCGGTAACTAATTATATTACTGAAAATAGGTTTCCATACTAAATAGATAGATATAGGTACTCGCGAGATGTTGAAATCTCCAATATAAACCAGTGTGAAAATGATGATTAATTGCTGAATTCCAATCACTCAACTGTCTGAGAATCATCTCATTAAAATTTTCCCTAAGCCGACAAACGACGTCAAACAAATGCGCAGAAAATTGATGACTGAACGTTGAACAAAGTACTTAAAATGATATCTAACTACAATATACTTTTAAGAAGTAAACAAATATACTCATAAAATTGATTAAGATACGATTAATTACCTGGTATGATAGATTCAAGGAGTGTAGATACGTATGTATATATAGAGAAGTCCAGTAATCCTGTCAAGCTATCCCGCAAGGGATTTGGCTAAGTGTATGAATGTAGAGATATTGATATAAGGATATTCTAATAATAAAACAACTCATTTTAATTGCAATATGGATGGTGCGTAATAAACCATTGTCCCTAGAGAAATTTCAACAAAAATTACTTCATTAACATTCACAATACAACAATTAACAGATAACGTAATAATCCTTCTATTACAAGTAATAATCTAGAGGTAAAATAATAACGTAACATAATTTAAATTTAAAATAAACACTATTGTTAGGTATCCTAAAACTGAAGTTAATAAATCATTCGACCAGAAACTAAAACCCACGTATATTATACTTCGTATTATTATATGCAAAATACTCCTAAGAATCACTTCATAATGATAGCAATATTATACTGAATACACATTGTCTGGTCTGAAATAATTAAATTTAATAAAACTTTCAGTGATGTAGACATCGTGTTTTTTTCAGTCATTACGGAGAAAACTGCATATTACGAAACAGGGTTGGGTTTAGAGATATATGTTATTCTTTGTCCTTGTCCACTCTTTGGCCGAAGACACAGTCCTGTAGATATGGAGACAGGCAATGTTAGCTAGTTCGGGAGCCATTGGCATCGTGTAGGGTTCAAGCATACCTTAGCATTAAGGTGGAATGTTGTAACTTGTATTTTTGTTGTACTTATTCTTCTTATTATTATTCTCCACACATCTTAGCACAAGCTGGAACTATAAGAAAGCAAGGACAGGCAGAAGCCAAGTACCTTGCTTTCTATCGATTTATTATTATCATTGTCTTTATTCTGGGTAACTGATGCATTTTCGATGGCAAATCATATTTACGATAGGATAGAAATGCTAAAACGATGGCTATAGAAAATGACAATAATTGTATTCTCAAGATCCAAAAGGCACACGTGTAGTCCAAGTTTAAAAATATCCAATCTCTACGAGTTTACTGTAAGAAATATTTGCTTGCAAAACTTTCAGCAAATACGAGTGCCTGTTACAATATATCAAAGGAGAAGGTATCTTAAAACAACATAAAATACAAAGTTTTTGAAAGACAATTTGAAAGCTAAAAGAAATCACCTCCTCCGCTACACCTGCGACATTAAAACTTTATGAAAGTATAGAGATATACGTTTATGAACAAAACTAAAATATTACCTGCTTTTTTATGTACATACAATTATATATATCGAAATAAAATGCAGGTATATCTGTATTATACTAATAACAAGACTTATGTTGATTTCCTACAACTAATCTTTATAGTAGTGGTACAAAAATATTCTGAATAAGTACATATATTTAGATTGGATTAAACAGTTCGGTATGTAAATATGGTAAAGAATAGGTGGAAACAATGTATATCAAGGCCGAATGTACTGTACTTTTATCTATGCGATATCCATATTTCTTTATACGCAACTTGAATTTGTTATGATAGGTATTATCGTCGTTATGTTCTTTGTACAGGTATCTTATATAATATAATAAACAACGACTCTAGTTATAATAATATGAGAATGTGAATACAATAACTTATAAATCTTTATCTGCTATTTAACTGAAGTAAATTCTGTTTGGAATACTTACGGAACACTTGTCACAAAGACAATAGATGTATTATTTGGAACATCATCACAACTCTTCACGAGTATACTACATGACAGTGAGATGGTTGAGTGCTTTATGTTCAGATTGTTATATCATAATACTCATTACACCTACCAATTATTTACGTCATTCATTCTCTCACACGTTCTTAAGGATAAATGTTTCACAGAAAGTAAACGTATGTATGGCTTGTATTTTACACAGTATAAAATAAAAAAAAATAAAATAAAAAAATCTTTATTGTACATAAACATACAAAGGGCGGGCTTATTGCCAAATGGCAATTTCTGCCAGCCAACCCATGACAGAAACCAAAGTGAGACAGCTAATTACAAATTTAGTACCAAAAGGGTACCTTTACCTAACAATAATTGAAAACATAAAAAGTATACGAGTATATACATGTTTTATTTCTAGGTTTTGTGCTTAGGGCAGCCATAAGTGAAGGGATATTAGGGATATTATAACACACATATACTGATTTATAAAATGAACTGTATACAACATTACCATACTAACATGTTACATGGATGTAAGCGACTTTACAAAGTAATCAGGAGAAGACAAGTGTAATTTTTTTCTAATCATTATTCAAAACGAAATAACTATGTATATATGTAGTTATATTATACGGAAAAATGCACCATTGCACAAATCACCCAGTTAGGGTGGACTGTGGATTAAAAAAAAAGCTACTTCAAAACTGATAAATTTTGTGATTTTACGTAGATTCACGACTTTATTATTTATTGAAAGTGGCACTTCAACAAAATGCTTATTTTGACGATAATCGAATGACAGGCAGAATTTCTTATTATAGGAATATACCATAAAAGTATTATTTGAACAAAACTTTTAAATGTCTGTAATAATAATATTAAATTGACAGCCGAAGTCTATAACCTTCTTAGTCATACTCTTCTTTTTATCTTTCATCAAGTCGTGGTATTCACAAAAAAATAATCGCAAGGTACAGAGAATAAAGCAGTAGAATAAGTTCGGCACAATTCACTATAAATACTTTTAGTAGGTATAGCAGTCCATTGAAAATATTGTGATACCCGTGTGTTTTATACAGGAATGGGCTTAAGAGTTGTGCCTACAACTTTATGCTCCAAATTTAGTTACCTTTGTGATAAAATAATCACAGTGTACCTACTCGATAGTTTAATAAATTATGCCACAAGGGGCCTATGTATGTTACTAGCTCTTGTGCAAACAACCATGAGCTAAAACACCAGAGTTGATCGACAAAGCTGTAAACATCAAAGATATTGTACAGGACAAGTTGGATTAATGTAGTTGAAGATTACATGACTAGGACGTAGTAGTGAGTAGCTACGTTCCTTAATCAACGACTTTTAGGCATTTGTGACATGAAATCTAACCAAACGGTCATAGAGGTATAGAACTAATTTTATCAAAATTCTAAAGACCATTAATTATTCAAGGCGTGTGGTAAGTCTGAAAGTGTTGATCAAAACTTTCGAAGAGAGTATTACACAATCTTGACAATTTTAGTCCTTTCTTGGTAATGAATGATAAAAAGTCCTGAAATAAAATATCAGAATAAGCAAAAAATCATATTATCTCGCCTAGTCAGAAGGGTAACAGAGATAAGTGTAAGGCCGTAGGCAGAATAAAGAAGACGTTGATTGACAAAGTAAAATAATTTAAAGAAAATCCTGGACCAGTATTACATAAATGAAACTACAAGACAATATAAAGGTATATGACGTTATTACAACATTAATTAACGTGTTTGACGTATTATACTGATTTTGGGTCTAAAGTAAAACAAAACATTTTATACACAAAGAGGAAATAATGTCGGTTGTGTAAACAGAAAAAAGTAGTAAAGGAACTGAAAGAAAAATTCTCTTACACGTACTTCCGAAACAAGTGTTGCTTGAAATAATAAAGGTAAGTTCTCTCTCCATACCCGAAAGGAAAAAGACAACTTGAGAGCACGCTTACTATTATTATTATTATTAAGATATACCTATATTACACTGTAGGTACATTATAAATATAAAAGGAATTTTATTATTATTAAAGGGACTTTACAATATTCAGAATGTAATAACAGGAAAAATTAAATTAAAATGAAGGTACAAGTTGAGATAGTGTAGATTTGGCGTGTAAAGACCAGTGCGATACGTCGTTGAAGATTGCCTTTAAAGAAGTAACTCTTAATACTCGTAATATTCTTGACGCTACTTCTGTCAAATTTTCTTTCATCTCTATTGAGCAACATTATTGTTATGCTATTATTACCCTACATCTCGCAGGCAACCAAGCAATGTGATTATATAATACCTAGATGGCAGTAATAGGTAAATGAAAATAGTAGGGCTTTAGTATCACGACTCTATATTTCTATTATGTAGTGTGGGGCATGATCAGGTTTACGATTGCATCAACAAACAGTGCCATGCTCTCACTTTCGATGACACATTTCGCGTCAACTTGTTATGTTAAAACACAAACATCTACAATAATCGTAAAACACACCGAACCGGTATCCGTACTGTGACCATAACAACATTTTACAATGTAATAATCGATTTTGTCTATAAAGTATGTCATGTAACATGTAACCTTCATCAGGTGGACCTATATAGTTCATGAGAAATTATGAACAAAACCTTTGAAAGAGAGTACAGAATATTCGATTCAACAGAGTACGGAGTAACAGATATGTGCAGAAAATATGAAGCTATAAATTGATAATATTAATAAACACTACAAAAGTGACTCAATTTTTTTTTGTCTAAAAAGATTTAAAATTTCACAGATGGCTATGATAATAAATTTATCAAAATTAAAAACCAGAATTCTTTTAATAATGCTGTTTGTACGAATCGCCCAAGGCAATTTTTTTACGACTAGCTACTCAGTGCTTTTGCCATGCGAGGTATGAATCGACTCTTAACAAACAGGTAAATGATTACATGTCTAATAAAAATAATATATAATTATGAATATATAGTAAAGAATACTTACAAGTCTTTTAGAAATTTATTCGATGATCTAATCATTAAAATTAACCTCTGTAAGACCTTCGCATAAAAACCAAAGTGAATTTAATTTTCACAGCGCCAAGTACAAAGAAGAAAATATTGTTGGGTATTATTTTTACTTTGAGAATAATTTAATTTACCTACTACGTATTATCCTTTAGGCAAGATATTTCATATTTTTTAGTTCGACTTTCTTAAAAATTTCTGTGAAAAATACATAAAAATTTGATGAGAAAGTGGTGAAGTTAGATATTTACTTATTATATTAAATTATCTAATTGTCTTACTTACACCTAAAGTTGGTTGATAAGAAGTGTTTATTCAAACATAAGAAAAACTTTAATTCAAAAGGTAAATTTTCATTAGTTTGTTTGCTTTGAGATAGAATTCTGAAGTTTATGTAGTCAATACGTCGAGGTTAAACTAGGAAGCTCTTTTCAGTGCTTTCACAGGATACACTTCCTTAGATGTAATAACATTTACGTTAGTGTTAAGGAGCACATGAATAACATAATATAATTTTAGAGATGTTGGTTTCCATTTGGCGATGTGAACATTATTTACTATAATCGTTGTGACATTCATTACGCTGCTTATTTGCTCGACATGAAATTTCCATAGCCATGGGAATATATCTAATTACCTCCCAACGTAAATTGACATAAACTTACCCGTTAACAGGAATAAATCTGAAATTTAGCGAAGACACAGGAGTGTATGAAGGAATTTGGTACTTACCTGAAACAAATTAAAAATCATATATTAATACAAGAAAAGAAGTTAAGAATTCAATTTTTTAGCAAATATTTAAAAAGGTAATATAAAGTTGTTAAAGGCAAACATAAAGGATCAACCGGAATATTGACTTATTGAAGTAAATGTATTAATAATTCAAACCTCAATTACGCAAAGTTTTCTTGTACAAAGTTTTTGCTGGTAATAAAAAACCCGGGCAAATATTATTAGCTTACTTAACAGGTAACCCTATACAAAGTATGATACAGGTCAGTTATGTATACAGTTCAGTTATATAGAAACAATAAAGAGCTATATAAATAATAATGGTTAATCTATAATTGGGTTATTCATTTAAGATGGTAAACAAAGACATATTACATAAATGTTTTTAAGAGCATGACACCAGGAATGACGTCACAATCTTTTCCCACGGCATTAAGGTTCAAAATTGCGTGACAATAGCATGATAAAATGGTAAAAATAGCGTTTGTTTCCATTTTTTGGGGTTAGTTTTGCGTCTATCAAAAAACTTTTACGGTTATTCGCTAGATTTTAATGCATATTATCAGTACAAGAAAAAAAAATTACTCCGCGACTTTCGGGAAACGAGTTTCCGTCTTTAGGAAAAAAGGTCAGAGGTGTTTTTAATTATTTTTTTTTGCGAAATCTATACAAGATAATAAAAATCTATTACAGTTATTCCCTAGATAAAGGTTCAATGCATCCACCCTATTTTGTTTCAAAGCATATTTAGTAACGGTTGTCGAGATAGAAGGTCTCCCGTTTTTAGAAATTTATGAAATGTCGGTATGCACACTCTTAAGGAATACCAATAACTATGTGGTATAACAAATATATTGAATTTTAGACAACGTAACACTAATTATTATTACTCCAATAAAACAACATTATTGAATAGAATTCTCACTC
The DNA here is from genome assembly GCA_963576895.1 of Ceraclea dissimilis. Lineage (NCBI taxonomy): Eukaryota > Metazoa > Arthropoda > Insecta > Trichoptera > Leptoceridae > Ceraclea > Ceraclea dissimilis. The sequence continues at coordinate 9,584,370 of OY756365.1, forward strand.
CCCATCTTCAAGCAATAGCTTTTCAAATCGATATCTATTGAAATTAACAACTACATACTAAATTAACGAACATTTTACCCACCCAAATAAAAATTATCTTCTACGTCTTACCTCGTTCCTATAAACAACTCAAAATTATCACCTTCAGAAAATTTCTTGTTACCAAATGCCTACCATCAATTATAAAAGAAGGAACTGAATTCTAGGATCATCCCCCACTAGAAAAGTCCCGGTATAACTGAATGTCAATCCTTTGTAATAGAATAGTATGAGTATATTAAATGAAGTTTACGACATACGCCTTCCTGATAAAATAAACTATGACACCTAAATAAATTTAACAAAGTACTGGTACATATAAATATAATTGAATTTCGCTATAAGAATGTCTTTACACTTAATAAAAGGTGTGTCATTATTACTATTTTCTCGTGTCATTTAATACAAACAGAACAAATAATAACAATAGCGATGTTGCACGCTACGTGCAAGTTTAAGACCTTTATAAAAATAGTCAACACGAACTCTTAAGTGTGGGTTAAGTAAACTGGGGACGACGTACAATATTATGTTCTATACTGGTATGTATTAGATCTACGTATCTATGTATCTATATCATGATAATATTGATCAGCGTGAGAGAGCTAACGCCGTCATATATAAGTTCATAGACGCTTTTACAAATATTGCGCTCGCTAGATTCTACTTAGAAAATAGGAATAAATAAAAAAAATAGGGAAATAGCTGCAGAAAATTAACCTTTTTCTTAATTCTTCTATCCATATTCCATGGGGACTGTGAGGGAACCAGGAACAAGGATTTACAATATCAGGGGATCCACAACTCTGCCTCATTACACATTACGTTAAGACATTCAGAACGGGTTTATTGTTCATTATCGTCCCTAGGCCCTAAAACTAAAACTCGGAACGGGTGATGAACTTAGTGTTGTATCGTCTTTGTATTTTAGATTTTGGTACGAGGAACAAGTAACAATATTACCACTAATTATACCTAATTAAAAAAAATATTGTATTCGAAAACAATTAATCAAAATCTTTGAGAAAGTACACAGATACTGAGGAACATAATAATTAATTATACCTTTTCATCCCTGAGAATATTCTAAACTTTCGTACACATCAATTATTCATCAGTTCGCATAACAGGCTCTCGAATGAGAAGACTTGACTGGAATAAATTATTAAGAACTGAATACTGATATCTAACACATAACGTCTGGTTGTATTTATGTTTTCAATGATCTATTTCAACTAGGTCTCCATCTAGCAAATATTTATTCTTCGAGTGAACATTCTCATTTGAAATAAAGTTTCATGGAAAAATGTTCACCAAGGCGAGATCATGACTTTGCCTGATATGACGATATTTATCTTTATTTATGGCATTTATGAATGGATAAAATTTTATGGCATTTTGAACAAAGCGACTGGGCAATGCTGGATTGCACTTAGTGCACAGCATTTTAGACTTTAAACGCTAACACTTACATGTAAATAAAAATTTTATGAGTATGTAGACACGCCTACATTTTATATAATCATTTGGATGTAGGTGTAGTTCAAGAAAATTGAAATGTTGTCTTTGTGAATAGGATTCCACATTTTATTTTATCTAAACCGATCACCGTCAAATGTCTGGAACTAAACTGGAGATTCCTATAATGGTTCAGGAAAATGTTTTACATCGAATATACTCGTAAACTATACGCCCAAATACTCCAAATGTTATTTTGTGTAAGTATGCCGTTGCAACGGAAATTGAAAAACTCACTGTATAATATGTTGTTGTACAAGTGAATGTATGAAAATATAATAATCATTTTATTCTATGCAATGATGTGTATTAGTATTTTTTTAAATAACCATGTAGCTACGTATGTCATAAAAAACAAAGGGCGTGAATTGAATTTCAAAGAAAGAGTACGTGTTAAAAAGTAAATTACAGCACGTATGTCAAAGTCCTCTATAATAATAGGTAAAATTCGATATAAGAATTGGTTTGAATAGAATGCTGACTTTCTAAGAATTCAAAATGAACTTTAATAGACACTCTGATACCTTTATAGAAAGCCCGAAGCGTGTTTATGAAGCACAAATCCTTTCAAAAGACGGCAAAAAATAAATACCAATCTATGGATTGCGTGAATAAATTTATACAAATGTAGGGTTTGTATGGAATATTTTTGGTTTCTAAAATACCCAAAGATAATAATATTTATGCTTTTGTTTGATAGGTAATATGAAAGAAACACAAAATATAATACAATGATTATATCATAATAATTACGAGGTAATGTAGATTTTATCATCGTGAATTGTCTATCCGAAAATAGATTATACCCCGGGAAACCTAGACATACAATGTATGGCCACCGTGCAAATCGTATAGTAGTTCTGGTTTTTGGATATGTTATATAGGTTAGTCCCCTGGTTAAGAATCCAAGTTTGTGACCTCCCAACCCTTGTGCGTTCACTAGGGCGAGCCAAAAACTGACGAATTTTCGGTCATTTTTTAAATTATTAATCATAACTTTTTAACAATCCATTTTAGAGAGTAAAGCTGTATGTAGAAGTTGAAGAATATTAAATTCTCTGCAACTTGAGCCTACAAAGTTTTTTTGTAAGACTATTATTTAAAGAGTTATGTGATATCCAAATTTGCAATTTTTTCTGAAATATGCTATTTTTTTACAAAATTTCTCATTTTTTAAATATATTTCCTGAAATGTACGTTGTAGAGAAAAACGTTATAAGTAAATGTTGTAGATCGTTTAATTTAAAATAAGTTTGAGGTCAACATTTTTTGTCTCAGACCAATAACAACAGAGTTGTGACCTTCTGAAAAAATATCAGACGAATATTTGAGCAACATTCAGTATAGCAGGTATGATAATAGTTATAAAAAAAATGCAATCAAAGAAATTATTTTTTTGTAGGTTATTAAGGTTAGTCTCGTGGTTCAGAATCCAAGTTTGTGACCTCCCCGCCCGCGTGTATTCACTAGGGCGAGCCAAAAACTGACGAATTTTCGGTCATTTTTTAAATTATTAATCATAACTTTTTAACAATCCATTTTAGAGAGTAAAGCTGTATGTAGAAGTTGAAGAATATTAAATTCTCTGCAACTTGAGCCTACAAAGTTTTTTTGTAAGACTATTATTTAAAGAGTTATGTGATATCCAAATTTGCAATTTTTTCTGAAATATGCTATTTTTTTACAAAATTTCTCATTTTTTAAATATATTTCCTGAAATGTACGTTGTAGAGAAAAACGTTATAAGTAAATGTTGTAGATCGTTTAATTTAAAATAAGTTTGAGGTCAACATTTTTTGTCTCAGACCAATAACAACAGAGTTGTGACCTTCTGAAAAAATATCAGACGAATATTTGAGCAACATTCAGTATAGCAGGTATGATAATAGTTATAAAAAAAATGCAATCAAAGAAATTATTTTTTTGTAGGTTATTAAGGTTAGTCTCGTGGTTCAGAATCCAAGTTTGTGACCTCCCCGCCCGCGTGTATTCACTAGGGTGGGCCAAAAACTACTGAAATTTCGTTCATTTTTCAGTTTATTGTTTCTATTTTTTTAATTATCCATTTTAGAGTATACAATTGTAAGTAAATATTGTAGAGTATTAAATTTTATGCAACTTAGGTTAGCCACGTTTGTTTAAAAAGCTATTATGTAAAGAATTATATAACAAATAACATAATTTTTAAACGTTATAAATTTTTTATTTTCAATTTTTGTATTATTTTTCAGAATGGTACATAGTAAGAAAAAAATATTATTAGCGAATATTAAAGGATATTAAATTTGCAACAAAAAATGGTACTAGACTTTTTTGCCTTGGACTAATAATAAATGAGATATGGTGATCTGAATATTGACTATTGACCTTAAATTAATTTTCAGGACAGCATATCTCATTTGTTATTAGTCCAAGGCAAAAAAGTCTAGTACCATTTTTTGTTGCAAATTTAATATCCTATAATATTCGCTAATAATATTTTTTCTTACTATGTACCATTCTGAAAAATAATACAAAAAAAAAAAAAAAAAAAATTTTTCGTTTAAATATTATGTTATTTGTTATATAATTCTTTACATAATAGCTTTTTAAACAAACGTGACTAACCTAAGTTGCATAAAATTTAATACTCTACAATATTTACTTACAATTGTATACTCTAAAATGGATAATTAAAAAAATAGAAACAATAAACTGAAAAATGAACGAAATTTCAGTAGTTTTTGGCCCAGTGGCGTAACTAGGGTGGGGCGGGGGGGGCGGTCCGCCCCGGGCGGCGTATTTCAGGGGGCGGCAAAATGGCACAACATATAAAAACCTCTTGATAAAACACACAAATTAAAAAAAAATCTCTGACTTTTTTAAAATTATTATAAAAATCTATTAAAGTACAATAATTTTCATAAAATGCGGTCCTCTGAATGAGCTGAATGTTGGTGTGGACCTAAATGGAGTGAAAGTATGTGCGTTAATGTTTGCAGATGATTTAGTGTTGATGGCTGATGATGAATGTGAGTTACAACGGATAGTATCCTGTGTGTACGAAAGCTGCGATATGAATGGTATGAAAATGAATGTAAATAAAACGAAAGTATTAGTGTTCGAAAGAGAGGAAATAAGGACAAATTGTGTGATAAAGGTTGGTAATGACTGTCTGGAGCAAGTGGATGAGTATGTATATCTGGGAAGTTTGTTTACTAGAGATGGACGCTGTGATGGAGACATTGAAAGAAGGAAGCTGGCCGGTACTAGGACGAATGGTGCGCTCGGTCCGATTGTTAGTAGTAGCAATGTGTCTATGAAAGCAAAAGTGCTAGTGCACAATGCTGTCTTGGTGCCGACCCTGATGTATGCTAGTGAGACGTGGACGTGGATGAAGAAGGATGAATCAGGGTTGAATGCAGTAGAAATGAGGTCATTAAGAAGAATGTGCGGGAAAACGCTGAGAGATAAGATAAGGAATGAGGTTATTAGGGAAATGAGTGACTGCAAGACTGGTGTAGTGACAAGAATGAAAGTAAACAAACTAAGATGGTTTGGGCATGTTGAGAGAATGAATGATGACAGGATGACAAAAAAGATATATCTGTATGAGCGAAGAGGGGTGAGAAAGCGCGGCCGTCCGAGACTGACCTGGTCCGATCATGTCGACCAGATCCTCAAGGATGGACGCGTTTTGAGTAAAAGGAATCGGAGAGCGTGTATGACTAATTGCATGAATGTGACGGAAGCTAGAAGTGTGTGTAAGGATAGGGCTGTCTGGCGCTCTGTCCTCTCTGCCTACCCTGCAAGGGATGTGGCGTGAGGGTATAGATAGATAGATAGAATTTTCATAAAATTTTTTGCCTGCGGCGCTAATTAATCCTGTTCGCGTCTTAGGTACATATTATTTAAAGGTGCTCAAAAAAGTTAGATTTTCGATATTATTATTTATTCTATTTAAGGCCCTCCACTCGTTTGCGAGTGATCTTCGGCCGAATTGGAAGAAGAAAAAATACAAAGACAAAAGTGTATGAAATTTAAAAATATCTTATGCCTAAAATTTCGTTACTTCTTGCATGGTCGCTTCCCGTATACAATACCTCTAACCATATGTGTTACATACAATAGAACGATAACCCGGTTCATCATTTCACTCATTTGTCTAAAAAATTTCGCCTGCGGCGCTTTTTTTTTTTTTTCTTTACTTATATCCTTTTTTGTGATAGGTGCGTACTTATTTTCTATATTTTTATTTAAAGAAAGTAAAAAAACTACAACACGACCATCATTTCCATTTATTTTTATTTAATTTTTATGCTTTGTTATGCCACGTATATACTTAAGTTTTTGTTGCTCTCGCCTGGCTTCAAAGCCGCAGACACCAATGGGTAGGTCTGTACTTGTATAGGTACTTCAGGGGTCAGGCGGGGCGGCATTTTCAGAGTCCGCCCCGGGCGGCACTAATGCTAGTTACGCCGCTGTTTTGGCCCACCCTAGTGAATACACGCGGGCGGGGAGGTCACAAACTTGGATTCTGAACCACGAGACTAACCTTAATAAACTACAAAAAAATAATTTCTTTGATTGCATTTTTTTTTATAACTATTATCATACCTACTATACTGAATGTTGCTTAAATATTCGTCTGATATTTTTTCAGAAGGTCACAACTCTGTTGTTATTGGTCTGAGACAAAAAATGTTGACCTCAAACTTGTTTTAAATTAAACGATCTACAACATTTACTTATAACATTTTTCTCTACAACGTACATTTCAGGAAATATATTTAAAAAATGAGAAATTTTGTGTAAAATATGCATTTTTCTGAAAAATTTGCAAATTTGGATATCACATAACTCTTTAAATAATAGTTTTACAAAAAAACTTTGTAGGCTCAAGTTGCAGAGAATTTAATATTCTTTAACTTCTACATACAGCTTTACTCTCTAAAATGCATTGTTAAAAAGTTATGATCAATAATTTTAAAAATGACCGAAATTTCATCAGTTTTTGGCTCGCCCTAGTGAACGCACAAGGGTTAGGAGGTCACAAACTTGGATTCTTAACCACAGGGGCGACCTATATAACATATCCAAAAATCAGAACTACTATACGTTTTGCACGGTAAAATTCTCTATTTCCTGGAGTATTATTGTTTTATTGGTTATTTTACTAAACCACAGAAGCACAAATCTGCTATTAAAATGACATTACAAATTTATAATAACGAGTAGGAAAATAATAAATGTAGTATCTTCTATCTTTTAATGAGTGAATTAATATGTATGAATTCAAAGTAGCAAACGGGAACTATACTTAAGTACAATGATTTTAACAAGGTAGAATGAGCAAGACCTGTTATACGTAAGTAGATTAAAACACGCGTAAGATTAAAGTTCGGTACTTCAAGTAAAGATACGTACGTAATAGCGTGTGGAAAGGGAGAATTGTTTTATGATGGAGACGACATGGAGGACAAAGTAGTGGAAGATGTAGACATCTTGAGAACAGAAACGGTATATTGTGTTGTACAATATAATAGTGGAAACATTCTGAAGGAGGAGTGCGGTTTTGTACGTACGCTGAACGTAGTGAAGTGAAAATTCTGAAGGGGTGACGATACAACACCTTTAAGTTTTACTGTACTTATTTTGGATTAAACCCCCAAAAGATGTTACGCAGATTAAAAATGTTGTAAATAAGAAACTAATTGACTGATTTACTAATAATATCATGGAAACAGTGCGTTCCAATTTGATAACTTTTCAGAGAAAGAGTTTCGAATTACAACAAAACTGTAATATCGATTTTTTTACATCTTCATCATGTTTGTATGTATACGCAGGTATGTAATATTATGAGTTCCACCCACCTATAGCAAGTTTTTTTTATCAAAAGTAATTATCTAATGACACGAATGTTTTGAAACAAACCAAATAAATAATTAGACACGGAGTTCTATGTACCACATAGGGAAAGCACTAACGGAGAGAGAAGAAGAAAACTAAATTTATCCGATGAAGAAATTTTAATAAATTGTACGCTTATTTTCTTTCATAAACAAAAGCAATTAATTTATTAATTATTGTATTTGTAATATAATTTCTTATGAACAAGTCACGGCTGAGCTTTCAGAATTTCATTCTCTTCTATGAAACTCCGTTAAGCGAAAACATATTACCTTCCCAAATTCAATAGAAATTACATTCACAAAAGCACCAACATTGCTAAAATACAAAAGCGTTTTCTTACTATACGACTTCGTAATTAATTTATTAGTTCCCAAAAAGCGTCACCAAATGTAGTAATTAGTCAATGAATTCAGCACTGAAGTGAGGCTCCCAGTACTAGGCATGATTACCTAATATTAATATGTAGGGTAGGCGCAGTAGAGTACCTATAGACATATAGCATAGTTGTGTGATTGTATATTTAGTTCGGTAGGTAATTTGTGTAAACCTCCGACTTCCCCTCACATACCTACTGCTAGTAAATTATGTTACTCCGAATGAACATAGTCAGATATTATTACTCTAGTGAACTTGTAGTTAGATTCGAAAACATATGGTGTACTAACAGCAAGTATCTAACCCACTCGAGACCAGCTTGTTCAAAATATAGATGACATATTTCATAATGAGTGTTATACCTAATTGAATTTCCCGATAAAACGATTTACTCATACTAATAGTTTAAAAACGGAAACAAGTTTCCAGAAAATGGACCTTAGTACACATTATAAGATGTATATCACAAGAACGTAAAGCAAGAAATCGACAGCCTTATGAAAATGTTACCATTGTAGGTAACATTTTCAATCATTTTCTTCGCCAATGTTTAAACATGGGAATGAAGTATTTGATCAGCCTTATTTACAAAATGTTCGAGAAAGAATTGTCGGAATGGCGTATCTAGCGTAGGTCTTATTAAATATACAATAAAATATCAGAAATTTGATCTATGGTTTCAGCGAATCTCATTGAAAGTCAAATAAGCTCTCTTTTTAATATTTATGAGTTGAATAAGTGATGTGCTCCTTTTCAATGTTCATCCACATATATAGAAATATATACAGGAACATAATTTAAACGAAAGAAATTTTGTAAAATACTACATAAACATGATTTAAAATTACATTATCTGTTAATGACATTTTTCATATTATTTCAGATTAAAAGGAATCTTTGTAATATTCTCAGTATAATAAGAATAAACACGGTACAGTAATTTCATAAATCACGCGACTAGAGTTTCTACTTCAAGAAATCGAATGTGAAATTAAATTATTTTTGAAATGTTATGGTCTTGAGGATCGAAGCAGTGAACTGAATTAAGGGTAAGAAAGGAGCAGTTCTAAATTAAGAAATGATATACATCGTTTATATATTCATCGTCTTAGATATAATCATAAATGAAAAAAAGGACGCAAAGAAACTGTCTTAAATATTCATAACAAAATTAAATCAATCCTTGTACAATAACTAGGAAGTCTATTAATTATTCAAAGATATTGTGCCTTCTAGAAAAAGACTAGATAATATATTGATGTCGTTGTACCTACGTACGTATTGTATTATTGAAACATGTAGGAAGATAACCTTTCTTGAACCGAACTGAACTAATTAACGATTAAATTGCGATAAGACTAATAAAATGTATTGCAAAATGGACACAACAAACATAATTTATTAGTAATATGTTATTAACGAACATTTTAATACTACTCTGTATGTTGCAATATACATCATTATATTCGATAGCTTAATCACAACATGCTAAAACATGTATGTAGCATCTTGAAGTACATCTGTACTTTACCGAAAGGAACAGAAATAAAATACTTGAGACCTTTGAGACGTGGTGTTACAGAAGAATATTAGAAATTCCCTAGAAAGACCGCATCTGATAGAAGAGGTTTTTAGTAGAAAAGAAGTGTCGGAATGGAGAAGGAAATGTTGCATTTTTACTACGAAGAAGATTGACATTGGAAGTACTAGGTTATGAAACGAATTGATAAAATGAGTGTAATGGTTAGCCTAATGCTAACAAGTCTCTTGGAATGTTTTTGTGTAACCGTCCATTACTGTGGGCTCAAAGTTATCTTCACAAAAGGGTAAAAATCACGTCCCACAAAAATTCAAGAAAAATTCAACCAGCTTGTGACCCTCTTGGGAGATAGCTAGAAAATCAGTAGTATTTATATAATTCAAGTTATTTTTTATGTTGTTTACATAGCATCTGAATTTCTCTGAACCTCTGAATTTCTGAAAATAGCTCTCAGCATTATTGTAGGAGTAGGTACACAGTAAGGTATTTTCATTAACGTGGATGATCTTTGATATTCTAAATGCCGCCCCAGGTCATCGAAATATAAAGAAAGAAAAATAGAGAAAAGAAAACCGAGAGATAAAAAAATGAGTAATTCCTGAAGATTTTAAAAAGATGTATAGTGGGAAAATTAATAGATTAGCAACCATTACGAGAGTTTTCAGGCTTTTAAACTGTCACAATATGTTGAATGATGAAGGAAGCTTCCATCTTGGTTAAGTATATTAACATACTTATTATTTATTATAAGAAGAAAGAACGTTATAAAGGATAATAAAAGTCATTGTATGTCTACGTCATTTAACAGAACCACAAATTACCAAAAAAGATATAATACGCGAGCATCATAATGTCAGGCATATCCGGTATTCTTTGAGGATTTTGAGTAACAATAGAGGGTCCGAGAGCCTACACATTTCCTACAAAGTTTAATATAATAGTGTAAACACAAAATTTTACACTAGGCTGATGACTTAACTACCAGATTATAGCGTTCAATAACTCAAACTAAATTCGAAGTTAAACGCTATGTTATTAGTACCTATACTAGTTATAACATAAATTTTTGACCCATTGCCTTTATTTAATACGAAACATATCGTTATTATAACTTTGTAAATTCGATACGTACCAGCTCTCTAATGAGGCAAACCCCCTAAAGGCATAGAAATGTCGTGAACTACGAGTAGGTATGTAACATACTTATTGAAGTCATAACTTGTGGATGTGGCATATCGTGTTAACTCGATAAGTAAAATAAATAATTCGATACTGTTAATCAACAAATATTTACATACGGCTATATTTAGATTCCTCATTAAAAAATTGGGTAAAAAATAAAACGCCAAAAAAAAAATCGCGGTCGTAGGTAGGTACAGGTGTCAAAAAGATCTATGAATATAATGTGTACATTAGCAAGCAGTGATGGAACAGATACAAAAACTATCGACAGATTCTGTTAATTTATTTTACGACGAGAAGCTCACAGCTCAGAGTGTGAACATTTACAAATTACCGCAAATAAAATGTTCAGCAATAAAACTTTGATGCTAGTGATTACTACTACATGCTTACCACAGTGAACTATTATAATTATTTTAATGTAAATATGTATTTTAATACTTACCCTATGTGTAATTATTAAGCATTGTGTACATATGTTTACTCGATGGATTATTAAGGTGTTGTTTGTTTTATTTTTAATTACAACTATACAATATCGATTATTAGAATACTGTGTAAGTAATGTTCGTAGTACATAACTGCAGTAATATGTATGCTGTATAGATAATACAGAAAATACTTAAATTGAGGAATCATATTCGGAGTGAAAAATGTCACCTGTATATCCTTTCGTTTAATAATTTAATCTCCAAATTGCAAAATTATTCAATAGATTTTTCTATTTTGGAGCAAACCATTGCTTATCAATATCTCACCCTCTTAGAAGCTTCAAAGATGTAGACAAGACCTCACCGTATCACTCAATATTGCTTAGCTGGAAGAGCTGTATAGTGATAGGCTTGTCCTAGTGAGCGTTACTTAAAATAATAATTATTATAAATGTGTATTATCTCGTATGGTTTGTAATCTTCACTTAAATACATAATAAATAAGCATGATCAATTCGTATGAATAAATGACGTGAAATCCTGTCATTTAAGAGCATTAAATTTGCTTAGATTACCTTATGTAGATGTAACCCCTCAAAGCTTTTATGAAAAATATACGAATTCAAATTAATAGATATTTTGCGCAAAATTGACGCAACAATAAAATTATTCGGGTGGTGAAAACACGAATTGTACTGCTGTTTTAATAATTCATACAAACTAGGTGGTTTAATAACGTGAACACGTTTTCAGTTCAATAATTTTCATTGACAAAATGTTTTTATTCATGACACTGCATTGTAATAATTTGGCCCAAAATTTAAAATTATAAATTATTTGCTGTGTCCTAACAAATCACGGAAAATATGCATCATTTTATATCAGGTATTAAACAAGAAGCATAAGAAGGTATAACTACTACATATATTTTCAAAGTATAATATGAATTACTTACTAAAAGGGATTGTTAGCTAGGCGACAAACTATTTTCGACAGCGGTTTACGTACCTACGTGTTTTAAGGAAATTTTCATGGAAATGTAGATACATAGCTTAATTATCCTTAAAAAAAGAAAGACAATTAAAATTCCTAGTGAGAATAAAAGAAAGATTGCTTAGAGTATAGAAACTACGTGAAATTGTAAAACATAATTGCAGTATTTTCAAAAGAATTTCAGTTGCCGTAATATTACATTAAATATACGTGAAAAGGAATGTGTTCGCCTTTATAATATTTTAACTATTAATATTTTCCATTTAGACTGTAATTGTTACCAATTCTAATATTACGTAACATTCCATTCGCATCGTGTAGATTTATTCAACTTAGTATTTTTATTTACTGAGGTGTATGTACCGGAGGAAAGAAAACTTTCTCAAGTATTTGCGTTGATATAATATGTATTCTTGTATGGAAGGTTCCTTTAGGAACAATAAAATAAACCAAACCACTGTTACGTACGGATTCTATAGATACAGTAATTGTGTAAATATGTGTATTATGCTTCACTACACTATGTACATATGTAAGCAAGTACACAACATCATTATTTTACCATTTTAATTAGTACGAAACTCGAAAAAGGTTGGAAACAAACAACGAAAATAAATTGTTCAGGAGAGAAAAAGTTTGTGAAATGTACTTATCTCTCAAACTTTGTATTAAGCCAATCTGTATCCGACATGGTATCGGAGCACTCCTACCTAATAATATCAACGTACCTAGTAACCTAACGATACCTAATACATTCGGGATTTATCGACGTGTGGATATTGTAGTACATTTTTAAAAAACTAGTCGTCTATGATAAATATGTAGATTGTTGGTACATACATATATCAAATTTACACAATGATGCTACACATAATAACAATGTGTTTTATTCGTTTCGTACAACTCTACGTATTGTGCAAGTTATCGATTTTCATACATATTGTAAACCTACCTGAAATACTCTCACATACATACCTACTTTGTGTAATGGGAACAGTCATTAGCAATAACGTATAGAATATCAAAAACACCTACAAAATGTTGATATTCATCCCAGAGACTTTAATAATATTTTGGTGTGTGTGAATTTATTAAAAGCTGTAATATTTTATACAAAATCTTTCAGTAAGGCAAATGTTGAAAGCACGCCACACCACCATCATTAAACCAAGGGATAATGTTATTTATTATGTAGTGATGATAAATTAATATACATCGATATTACTTATACCTGCACACTTATATTGTGTTACGTACCTGCAAAGCTTAAGTAAAATTTTCATAACAAAGCCGCTTGATGGAGGCCGAAAGGTTTCATCAGGGGAAGAATAATTACGCTGCCGTCTCACCGAAAGCAAAAGCTCCACGCAAATACAAAATTGACCTACAACTTACTACTCCGAGAAACGAATACAAAAAATGATACCTTAGCTTACATTTTGCATAGTAGTTCTGGTTTTTGGATATGTTATAAAGGTCGGTCCTGTGATTAAGAATCCAAGTTTTCGACCTCCCAACCCTTGTGCGTTCACTAGGGCGAGCCAAAAAGTGTCAAAATTTCGGTCATTTTTCAGTTTATTGATCATAACTTTTTTACAATGCATTTTAGAGAAAAACATTGTAGCTAAAAGTTGTAGAATATTAAATTCCCTGTAACTTATGTATACAAAGTTTTTTTGTAAAATCGATATACAAGGAGTTATACGTTACCAAAATTTCATTTTTTTTCAAAAAAATGCACTTTTTTTACAATTATTTTCTTTAATTGAATATATTTCCTAAACGGTACATTTTAGAGAAAAGTGTTGTAAGTAAATGTTGTAGATCGTTCAATTTCCAATAAGTTTGATATCAAACATTTTTGTCTCGGACCAACCAAAATAGAGTTGTGATCTTCTGAAAAAATATAAGACGAACATTTTCGAAACTTTCAGTATAGTACGTATGACAATAGTAATCAGAAAAATGCAATTTAAGAAAATTTTTTTTTTGGATCTTATTAAGATTGGTGTCGTGGTTTAGAATCCAAGTTTTCGACCTCCTCACTCTTGTGTGTTCACTAGGGCGAGCCGAACACTGCCGATATTTCAGTCATTTTTCAGTTTATTGATCATTATTTTTTAATTATCCATCTTAGAGTAAAAGATTGTATGTAATAATTGTACAGTATTAAATTTCTTGTAAATTAGGTTGGAAATATTTTCTTTGAAAAGCTATTATTTAAAGAATTATATAATAACAAACATATTTTTATTAAGAAAAAAATTTTTTTTTCACGATTTTTAATTTTTTTTTCAGCACGGTACGTTTTAGCGAAAAAAATATTATAGAATATTAAATTTGCAACAAAAAATGATACCACACTTTTTTGGCTTGGACTAATAATAAAGGAGATATGCTGTCCTGAAAATTAAATATTGAGCTTAAATAAATTTACAGGAGAGCATATCTCCTTTATTATTAGTCCAAGTCAAAAAAGTGCGGTATCATTTTTTGTTGCAAATTTAATATTCTACAATATTTGCTAAGAACATTTTTCGCTAAAACGTACCGTGCTGAAAAAAAACTCAAATTGTGAAAAAAAAAATTTTTTCTTAATAAAAATATGTTTTTTATCATATAATTCTTTAAATAATAGCTTTTCAAAGAAAATATTTCCAACCTAATTTACAGGAAATTTAATACTGTACAATTATTACATACAATATTTTACTCTAAGATGGATAATTAAAAAATAATGATCAATAAACTGAAAAATGACTGAAATATCGGCAGTGTTCGGCTCGCCCTAGTGAACACACAAGAGTGAGGAGGTCGAAAACTTGGATTCTAAACCACGACACCAATCTTAATAAGATCCAAAAAAAAATTTTCTTAAATTGCATTTTTCTGATTACTATTGTCATACGTACTATACTGAAAGTTTCGAAAATGTTCGTCTTATATTTTTTCAGAAGATCACAACTCTATTTTGGTTGGTCCGAGACAAAAATGTTTGATATCAAACTTATTGGTAATTGAACGATCTACAACATTTACTTACAACACTTTTCTCTTAAATGTACCGTTTAGGAAATATATTCAAATAAAGAAAATAATTGTAAAAAAAGTGCATTTTTTTGAAAAAAAATGAAATTTTGGTAACGCATAACTCTTTGTATATTGATTTTACAAAAAAACTTTGTAAACATAAGTTGCAGGGAATTTAATATTCTACAACTTTTATGTACAATGTTTTTCTCTAAAATGCATTGTAAAAAAGTTATGATCAATAAACTGAAAAATGACCGAAATTTCGACACTTTTTGGCTCGCCCTAGTGAACGCACAAGGGTTGGGAGGTCGAAAACTTGGATTCTTAATCACAGGACCGACCTTTATAACATATCCAAAAACCAGAACTACTATACAAAATGTAAGGTAAAAATACCCATTACCTGGACTATACAGGTAGGTACATATTCCTGCCTTAAAATTTTCTCGGTATATTATATGCAAATTACTAGGAATCACATTTTGGGCTTTGCAGTCAATATTTTTCAATCTATAAGAATAGAATAATTGGTATGGACTTGTATGAATTTTGAAATTATTTATATTGTATAGTATAATATATAGCATACCTTTAGCCCGAGCCAGATAGACACTAAACAGCTCCTTAAGGGAAAATTCTGGGGTAGTCTGCATTTCTTTCATTCTATATGTTTTCTGGGGGTGCTGAATTCGAATCTGAGGTTTACCAAAATGCGATTAGACACTTTGTAGAAATGCTATAAGCAAATCAAAATGATCTAGGTATATACCTTATACCTACCAACAATAATATCGCATACATGAACTTGTAGTTGGTGCCAAAATGGGAGAGAAATAATCCAATTACACTTATTATTTCATTAAAGTATTAAGTGAATAAAACCCCACTGGCCATACCAGATTATATTATGTGCTGTAAAGAAATATGAAGTAACCTTTAAATATAGAACAAGAACCAAGACCTGCCTTAACGCAGATTCTACCCCGTGATAATAATATGAACGACCGACACAATGGTTGTACCTAAATGTAGTTCGCTCATTTGAATAATAAAACTATAAGTCATGACGAAATATATCCTCCTTACCACTTGGAGGTCAAGTTTTCAATAGCTTGAAAGATAGATATATCGAATACAGTAAGCAATATTGTAATATACATATTATAGTAACCGGAACGAAGATAAAATATTTGTAGAATATCATTTGGCGTGTTATAATTATTGTAAACTCAAAAAAAAAACGTTTTTCGTGAAATATATTGCACAATATACTGTGGTAACACGAGGGCAATAAAGTTGTACAAAATTTAATATCTAGACAATATATAATTCCGCCGGTGACAGAATTATAACGTTACGCAGGAAGAAATAATTACGTGCGATAACTTTATAAAAATTTATTACATAAAAATAATATATTTAGTACCACTTATTAAAATCTTAAATCTGTTAAAGTTATTGCTTACTCATTATAATGTTAGTTAACTAAAATACCGAAATGCTACGATATTGTTCATCGCATCTCCTCGTAATAAAATTTAATACAGTTTTTTTTACTTTTAATACTGGCATTCAGCTTACAGATCTCTTTTTCTATAAGGTTTTTTTAATAGGTCTACATACTGTATTGAAAACGAATAACTACGTACAATGTGTTTGTTTTGAGTGCAGTAGAACATGCTTTACAAATACAAAACTTTGACTGATTTGATGAAGTTTTTTTTCCGATATCTGATTAGTAAGACGAAGAAGTTTATCCAAATGTGAATGAAAGTGACTTTTGATTTCTTTTGAACGAGCAATAATGAATGCCCGAAATGAAATATTAACGATTTGACTGATAGTAAATATTATTATATTAACTACGTTCTGTTGAGGAGATATGAAATAATATGAGAAAAAAGTATCATGTGCCAACACTAAGTATAACAACATAAAGTGATACACTGCGGCCTTCCATATACTCGTGTGTAATTATCTGACAGTAATAGGAACTTGCGTGCTATTAAGATTTGTTAAATTGCTTCTTCGACTATAAATTCTGAATACTTTTGTTAGAAATGAAATAAATTATGATGGCAAAGAAAAGAGATGGTTGTTAATTATTGACGAATATGTTTGTTGTTTGAATATCGTTCGTCAGTACTTTACTTTCTTTTTAAGAATAGTTACATGAGATGAGTCATTCAAAACATTTTACGAATTAAAATGATCAGCTGAAATTTTCTAGATTATCATGTGCCTGTATTTCAGTTTCACAAGTAGGCTTTCAGTTTTCTAAAATAATTTATGAAAAATAAAATTAGGTGCCACAATAGACGCAGCGTGTTACAATTTGCAACACAGTAATTAAGATAATTATTTCTGTACTTCAATCTAATAACGTAGAACTCGGATACAAGTTACTGGAACTTGATGAGTTCATTGAAAACATTATTCGACATCAGTCGGAGTTGAATGCTGTAAACCACAAATAGAAAATAACGAGTATTTTAAGAGTTTTAAGAGATCTGTGTAGGGTATAAGTATAACTTATTTCACAAACTAATGTAGTGCAACAAATTTATGAACGAGGAAATTTAAATATTGACAAACATAATGTTTCAAATCCACAATTTTCGTTTTGATATCTTAATATACGGTGCCCCAGATACAGATGAAGGAAACTAATTTAATATCAAAGAAGAACAATTATCATTCGACTACGTAGTTAGTAGTCGTTAGCGTCTTGATGAGGAGCCGAGAAACCTATCACATCTTTTGTCATATAATAATGAACAACGGGAAATGTCAAAAATTGCAAAATACGCAAACAGGATTACAATAAATCCAGTGGCGTTACAATTTCATTCCACCTACACGTCATGTCAAGATGTGAAATATTGTTATTATATTTCAGTTAATACTTGTTTACTACTCTAGGAATCGCGATGTAGTCAAGTCACGCTGATTACACGTTATGCCATTCATAATATAAAAATATTTGTATCATAAACCTGTCGTTATGTATAATTCTGACGACCGCCTATGTTAGCGATTACTTTGAAATATTGACACTTTATCAAATGGTCCGCATTAAAGTGACAGCTGGAAGACGCCGTATAGTTTTTTAATAATTACGACGGGTTGAAAACTACATCCCCTTTAAAACATTCACAATTAACATTATCTAAATTTACAACTGAATAACACTATTTCATGAAGTTAATACATAAATTTAAACAGCTCTCTATTGGATGTAATAAATATGTTAAGTACGCAGTATTATAGAAACACCAACCGAAATAGCTAAATCAGTTTGGTGTGTTCAGGAGTCGTTTTTTTCTTCAAATAAACTCTTAAATAAAATATATTAATTTGAATTGATTTGACAGCCCTGACTGTGAGTGTGGATCAGAACAGACTGTGAGACATGTAGTGCAATTGAGTGCCCTATTAAGAAGTTCAGTGGAAGCCTCCAAGACATCCATGAGGCGACGCCGGTGGCAGTGGACTGGTTGACAGACCTGGATCCAAAACTGTAGTTCTACAAACACTTTTTGACTCAGCCCGAATGGGTGAAGATACTTCAATCACCGCGCCACGCGAAAAGTAAAGTTAATTTGAAACGAAAAGTAATTAGTATGATTGAAAGCTAATTAATGGAAGATACAATATTTTAACTAATTAGCGAATGAAAAAAGAACTCGTAAATGTATGCCAGATAAGAACTACGAGTATGTGCTCTCAAGGAAAGAGAAAATAATAAAATTAATAAATAATGGCATTGCATTATTCATGTACCGAAGTTATTATAAATACAAGTTTTAATGAATATGAGCAATTATGAGTGTTTCGACATCGTTAAAATAGATTATTTACATTTATTCCGAACATTGCAATAATAATATACTTACAAGAGATGTAATAAAGAGTTTTGAAATAATAATAAAGACGAAACAAAACAACAAACCAACGGGTTTCTTAGCGGTATGACCACATAGAGATAAATCTTTCCACTCCTCATGATAAATGAAGGTATATTTACAATATAACATTTGCACTCATCCGAAATGCCTGAATATTTTAACATTTTCGAATCACGCAATTTACTCAAGGTTATACGAAATAGATCAGAAGAATTTTGACCATAAATCATTTGCTCCATGAATATTAACAGATTAGCCTAGAAATTATTTTAAAACATAGGTACCTACTGCTAAGAAATTCAATGTTTTTCGTATTACAACACTAGTTTACACATAAACAACAAAATAGAATATATTAAAATAAATAAGCTATAGGTGTAACATTTTATGACACATTTGTCGTTAGTATGTCCATGTGCAACGAAGTAGCTACAAAATGATCTTACGGAATGTGAATCCTACTTTGAAACCTATTGGAGATATATGTAAGACGACTGTCATGTTCAATAAATCCACGCTGATAATTCTGTTTATGAAAATGATATATGGCAGTGTACGATGTACTTTATTATGATCCTTACCGAACTAAGTACAATTCTAGAATACTACGTATTACTAAAGACCTGAAAACGGGACGATGAAATGTAAAGATAATAGGCGCTAATGTTCTTGGCATATTCCTAATATTTTGGGTAAAGTACGACGTTTCCAATATAATACGTAGGCTTTACATATACAAAGGATCTAGAATCTTCATTATATATAGTCAGGGATATCATGAGAATGCGAAGAAGACAACTTAACCCAGAGGGTTTTGTACTGAGTTAGGGGTTGGATGGAATCGAATATATTCAGTAAACATTTACGTAGATATCCACACGTTTAGGTACACTATTACCGAGAGAATATTAATTCATTCGTAGTTGTAGTTATGCAATATTAGTTGCTGAATGAGCTGAAACTAGTTACATGGAGATTTTAGACAATTTATTCATTGAAAGCAACATTTGTTACGTATGAGTAAATTATAAATTATTTTAACGGATACACGACAAAAGACCGCGTTAGAGTATCCTTTATCTATATTATTTTGTTATGTCAAAAACCCAAAATTAAGCCCCAATTTCTGATGCTTGTGTTTTAGTTAATATTGAGTAAAGTTTAGTCGATTAGCACATAACAACAACACAAATACTTAGTAGTAGCAAGTTGTTGTTGTGTTGTACGACGTACGTACCTGTGAGAATAAAGTGATGCCGGAGAAGTCGATTAATCACTTGCAAAGGTCGACAATTAAGATTAGACTTAAGTAACATAACGCAAGTACCTGGCTGAGTACCTAATCAATAAAATATATGGCCATCTAAACATCACCATGCTCTAATGTGAGAAATTTTCTCATGAAAAGCAACAAGAAATAAGATAAAATATTGATGATACAATACTTAATGTAATTTATATTGTAAAGTATGCGATGACATCTTTATTTGGATTTCATCAAAATGCTAAGAACCGTAAGATAAATCTAATAATGTGACATGATACTTGTATGTACATACGTAGAAACTAATTAATAATACACTTGAACATTTTGTTGTTTTGGTATTTGTATGGATATCTGGGACACTTGTGGCCTTCTTCATAACGAATTGTATAATATTTTTAAATATCACTGTCAATCAAAATATAAATTAATGATTGGCACATCTAAATACGGTATTAGTGAACATTAAAAACATATACAAATACATATTTTCTTTATTTTCAGTATTAGAAAACATTAGTTCTGTGGATTTAAAACAGACATGTTTTCTTGTAAAATTAAATAAATCTCCTGAATTCTAATTTCGGTAATAACTTACAACTATCGTTCCGTCTGTTGAGCGTCTCTCTTCGATATCATAAAATAGTATTGATGTTTCACATGTTTCTCAATCGAGTGTTGACTGGAGAAAAATTATATGGATAAAAAATTCAACACACGATTCAGCTAAGAAAAACTTGAAACGTTATTTTCTAAGGTAAAAATAAAGTTCAAATTAAATTCGAAAAGTTTCATATTACCTTTCTGTAAGTTTCAATAAATGGTCGATAAGTTTTGATACGAGTGATAATCTTACTGTCAACTTACATACAGCCTGGTAATTTTATTCATATAAAGATAGATCTTAGAATAAGAAATAAAAGTTTGGAGTAACTAAACAAATTTATGGTGAATGAATGTAGTCAACAATAAACATTTTGAGAAGAAATTAATATGAAAATATGTTCTCGAACAGAGGTAATCTTTTCACATTGTTTTGAACTGAAACGTACCTACTCATTTGAATGTTTTGCTTATTCGTTGGTTTTACTGCAAAACGTAATACCATTGAAACAATAGTAGATAAATATTTAAAATGGTCCAAAATTACTTCATGAGGTACATACTACGAAAATATAAAGTAAGAAACATGTTATTAAAATTTCCATGTTCGACACAAAGCAAATTAAACAAAACTTGGAGAACTTTCATAAGCAGTCAACAAAGAGTTGTTCTCTATAAGAAGAGGGTAGAGGGGGAGAGCGGTGGCGGTTAGGGGGGGGGTAAACTTGGACAGCGGCCAAAAATACCTTTGGCTGAACGTGAATGCGCCACTACAATCCCATGTGACGAGAAGTAGTATACTTCGACCAACACATTTTCTCAAAAAATTACAGGCGCCAATAACATAATAAATAATGAAACATTATGAAAACACGCGTTACAATTGGCCAAAATAATCAGCTTGAACTTGAACACCTGCAATATTAGAAAGAAATGAGTAATATTAGATTTGGTACTTATGCGTGTCCAGTTCAATTAGACTTTACTCAATTAATGACTAGTTTTTGATAAGGTACTTACCATTTCATGCTAGTTTTAGATTCGAAGCTGTGATAAGCTATGCAAAAGAAATTACATTTGAATCACAGTTCAAGGAAATCATAATACAGTATGATGTCGAATGTTGATAGTTCTACATTTCCCCGAATGCTATGAATTCATGGCCAACTATATATGATCGTTATGTGTTCTTACTCCAAAGAACTGAAGCGAATATCAACATGTTAAAAACAGAGCCACGCGTTTCTTTTAATTACAGACATAATAAATTAATTAAATCAAAATACTTCAGTTGTGTCACTCGAGGAAAAGAACGTTTTGTAAAAAGCAGTTATTTCAATGCCAAGAAAAAAATAAAATGTATTTTTAGTTTAAGTTGAATGTTTGTGAGAAATTTTACCTGAAATGAAAATAAATTAGGACACGACGCGGTCATGAATATAATAAACATTACCACAAAGCGGAACGGATTAAAATAATAATGAGTATTATAATATAATAAAATTAATTTTTCTTTTTTATATTGGTAGTTCTTCAAGGAATATTTGAATGTCAACGATTGTGTAACTGTATAAAATAGAAGCAAGAAACACATTAGGCCAAATGAATGGATAATTTAGGAAAACCAATGAAAATCTCTGCGGTCAACAAGCGACAAGAAACTAAGACATAAAATGCCAATAAAAGGCGTACGATAACGTCGAATCGAACATGTTGTTTTTATACTAATAAAACCGAATTTATATCCTTCCTCATACCGCAACTATAATTAAATTATAACTTTTCATATTTAGTTGCCAATCATTTCAATATCATGGACGATACAACGGATAGATCGGACATATAATATATACATATGTGTTTTGAAATTATTATATCCAAATATCATATAAACAATCGGTACGTACAAAATAAAAAAATCATTACTCTTCTAATAATATGTACGAGATAGCTGGTACCTAGTACTACTAATAGCATAATGGGGTAACCGTTGCTAAAAAATGCTCTTCATGGATGCATTTCTCAATAGATTCGATTCCTACATTTCTTAGACATCTTCCAAACTCTCCATAATGCCACTGAAAATACGCGGTAGACACTTTTGCATATTAATACGGTATCTTACAGTCGAGGAATGCATTTTGCCTTCAAGGTTACGTGAAGTTCTTCGATAATATATTTTGTAGCAATATTTAAATAGAAGATGTTCGACAATAAAATCCACAAATATCACAAACCCACGTTATCCAGAATTCAATGCAAAATGCGGAAAAGAATATAGGATATTTCACATACGGTCTTTTCGCATTGCACATTTATAGGTACTTACAGAAAATTTTTAAATAATAAAAGTATGAATTACACTTATGTCACGCTGTTTTATTACTACGCATTGTTTAAAAATTAGTGTATTTGTGTAATGAAGTAACAATTACTAAAACTTTTAACGAAATTTGGTAATTAGAACGATGGACATTTACGTACCCCAAATACTGCCGTTAAAAGTTTCAAAGCTACGAGATACTTATTTATTAATTGTTTTAAAGAAACAGTTAGAAAAAATAGAAGCCTTAAGTTTCGCCCAATCAAAAACAACAAAGGGCATTCGATACTGTTATAAACAAAGTGTCTAGACATCAGTGACGAAGAATAACTTCTTCTCATAGGTAATTCGGTAAATAATCGGTAATTACCCTGTTTATGTAAATAGAGACATATAAAAATCACAGGTAGATAAATACGCACCTAGCTTTATCGTGTATAAAAATTGATGTTTTTCTGTTTGTGTTCTCTATGTGTTCAAAAAAAAAAGTACAAATCAACCAGTCGTCCGACTGATATAAAACATTGGCAAATCGTTGTGCACATGCAGTAGTTTATTATTATATACGGTGTTGTGCCTACTACTAACTGATGTCTAGTAATGTTTTGTAGCATGTTTTCTTTATTTGTTGCGTAAATAGAAAGGGAAGCCAGTGGGAATTGGATTAATATGATTCCTCGCGCCTCCTAGCCATATCAAACGATTGTCATAGATTTTATAAATACACCCGTGATCGAGCAAATCTAATAGATGGCGACTCATTAGTAAAATAATGTTCCGTTGACTCTTCTAATAGAATCTTAAGTCCCAAGTACATATAATCAATAGTAGATAAGTCGGTAGAGTGAAATTGAAACTGGGTCTTAGTATTTAAATGGTATTGGCACCAACAACAATACAAATAATTTATTTAAATACTTCAAACGATAAGACATTCATGACAAACAAGAAATAGACTGACACTTTGAGATAAAAAGGTTATCAGAACAGTAAGTAAATAATGGATTTATACATACCTATATATTAGGGTGCTTCTTAAAATTGAAATTTCGAAATGTTAATGGGACACCCCGTTATTCTGTTCTCCTATGTAAAAAATGGAAGTACAATTTTTTTCTGAATTTTTAAACATGGTTTAGGGGTCGCTACCCGGTGTTGAAAATTTCATATTATATTAGTATTAAAATCAGTTTGATACACCGGCCTGGCTGGGGTACGCCTAGGGAAATAGAAACTCAACTGAAATAATGTATTATATTTGTTGCTGTATTCGATGGATATAAATATAGAGAAAAAAAAAATTTAAAAATGTTTGAAATTTTTTTTTTCATATACATAGTAAATTTTCTTTAAGTGGTAGCGACCCCTAATAGTTGAAAAATTCTAAAAAAAAATCTGTAGCATTTTTTTATAGCACAGAATAAAAAACAGGGGTGTCCCATCGAAAATTCAAAAAAAAAATTTTTTTCGACCATATAAGAAGCACCCTACTATATATATTTAAGGCGATTCATAAAGAAAACAAAATCAAACTGATCTCCAGTACTGTGTGAAGCCCACATATAACATTGTGATGTACTTATCAAAAATCAAAATATATATCAACTAGTGAATGTGATAGGATAGGGCACAATGTACATTCCAAAACAGGTGAAATAATTTAAAATACTATATAAAGGCCCGTTTTTTGAGAGAAAATTAAATTAAATTTTAAATATATTATAATGAAATGAAGGGTTTAATAGTATAATGATTAACTGTGATGAAATTTCAGAGATTGGCACAACAAATTAAACATATTTTGAACATGTTCGCTTTTTCATTAAAACTGTTTTTTCATTGTTGCTTCTGCCTGTCAAACAGATTTAACATAACGTGTTGGGTATTTGTTAACGGGTAATTTGGCGGAACAAATCAACAACAGGATATTGCAATACGAAAAAATAAACAAACTGCATTTCATTAAACGTATATCAAAATGAAATCTGGATTTAGATACGTGCTCTACTACGGTGAAACATATTAAAAATATGCAATCGCAGATTCGGGATATTAGCAGAAATCACTGGTATGCATGTCATATGCATCTGTCAAATGTGTACAATATCTGAAGTAATATCTGAAAAAATATTATTTATATACCTACACCTCCATGATTGCGAAGTCGATATTGTAGAAGGGAATATTTTTAAATCGTAATTCAAGAATAATATATGTATCAAGATACAGACCCATTATTATCGACACAAAAAACTACCTATGGGATACCTGTAGAAAAGAATATTAATATATATGAGGTGTAACGAACTAAAGACTTATTTTTGCTTAGAAAACCGGTTGTGGTCTATAATACTTTGTATAATTCATATGGAAAGATTTGAGTTTTTGTTACGCTAATACCAAATATATCAATATTATAGAGAGAATTTTAACTCCATTTTCGTGTTTGTTAACCTACATTATGAAAACAGGTTCCAAATTACAAGATTTTATTTACCAAGTTGCGTCAGTTGGTAAATTACTATTTCTATATCATCATCATCATCCAAGTCGGTCCCTCATTCCTGAGGATCGTGACCTTCATGTACTATTTGAGTCATCAGTCTGGCCCACCCTATATATGTAGGCACAAAAGCAAAAATCGCAAAACACGAATCGACGAATAAATAATATCTTCCTATGAGTGGAAATGGTTGATTTTCCCATGTTAAGAATGTGGCATTCAATCGCAAAGTTTTAAATACTAAACGCTGAAGACTATGAGTAAATCAATATGAAACTATATTAGTAATACGTCAAGCATTTTCATACCTACCAGTTAAATAAAAACTACTTGCTATTGAAAAGGAAAGAGAAAAATAAATCAAAACTAGGTTACTGAAATCGTTTTTACGCTAAATCTCATAATACTATATTTACATAATCGATTGTTTGGCAAGAGCGACTGAGAAGATCTCTCTTTGACAAACTTAATAATTTATTCAAGTCCGAGTTAAAACAAGAGGGATAAGGGATAATATTTTAATCCCTGAATAAAAATCTACTTAGATTGTGACTAAGTAGTTTGGTGTAACTTTAGTCCGACAAAATCCGTTTTACAAAGTATTCTGATTCAATTTCAATTACCTATGTACAAAAAGTTTTGCATCTTAATCAACGTAGGTACGGACTAAACGTATGTACTTACAATTGTTAAATGTCGAATCTAATAATGTGACAATGCCGTAATTAAATTATAAAGAAAGGTTTATTAACAGAGCGTTGAAACGCGAGACCTAGAAATCATTTCGATTTGTCATTTTGTCTGTGATGCAGATAATTAATAATATGCAGACAGTTTAACATATGAATATACATTCGACATGGAACACTTGGAGACTTTGCTCGCTTCATGACGAGCTAATAATAAAACAATACTAGTAATAATGCCTCCCATAGAATTGAATTCAACAGAATTTAATAAGTATATATGTAACTACGACAAAAAATCTATAGTATAGTATATTTATTATTTTTTAGAAGGAATCATATCAATATTAATGTACTTTCATAATGACATTATTTATTTATTTTGTTTTATGATATTATGTATGGCGAAACATAGGAAGAGATAAATTATTTTTTTAACAAAAATGTATAGTTATCAAATATTTAGGTGACCATCGTGTTAGAAAATGATAAATATGATTACCAAATTTCTGATTTGTACTGTGTATTTAAATAAACCTGTCTATAAAAGTAAATTATACAATAAAGATGTATATTTGTATATTTTAATAAACAAATTTAGGCATTGTGGAGCAAAGCTAGAAATACAAATAAAAAACAGATCAAATACTAACAAGCATGTATTAAAATCAGCGAATATAGATTAAACACATTGCAGCCTGGTTGCAAAGTTCTGCTATAGAGAAAAGTTTCAAGGCAAAGAACTTTGTTAGGGAACTCGTTAAAATATTTGACTAAAAACGAGAACTGAGATGAGATACGAAATAGTATTCTTAAGTAGGTACCTATGAATACTATTCTGATTTCGAAATAGTCTGATGAAAACTTAACGTTCCACAATGACAAAAATATTCAGGAGAAAATTTAGGTAAGTATTTTATTTTTTCCAGGTGACAGGAATTACAAAATAATAATTAAATGATGCAGTTATAAAAACATTATTAAGTATTTAGTTTTTGTACGAAATTATGCCAGTTCGAAAACTAGACGTAATCTAGACTAAATATAATCTGTAACTATGAAAAGTTTCCTCATTCCTATTTGAAGATATTAATTCGTGCTTTTTATTTATGAAGATAATATTAAATTCAAGTACTTACATAAACTTACGATGGTATGATAATATACCTGAATACACACATTGTCACAATCGAACTAGATTACAATCTAAAATAAAAACCTAGGTTAGTATTTATTTAATCGCTTAGAGCTTATACTCGTAGGTAGATACATAGGTAGGTACACTAGGTTATTATTGGTAAAATAAATCTAAATTACATTCCACAGGTTATTCGTTGTACCTATGTGTGTAGGATATATTTCAGTTGTATATTAATATTAATACATTCCTAATATCATAGATGATCGGTAATAGACATCTGTTTAGATCTCCTATAGGATGTGAACAATAACGTCGAATTAAAAAAAATGCTAAAGTTTACATTACCGACATTAAAAAGGAAATTACTAATCACACTGTAGAATGAACATTACAGTATTGGTAGGTACGTAGGTACAGTAATGGTCCAAGGTACTATGGTAAAAAAATACTTATTATCGGATTACCTAGATAGAATTTAAAGAATATCTATAGGAGTTGCAAAATCACACAATGTGTATTAAGGGCATGGCACCAGGAATGACGCCACAGTCTTTTCCCACGGCATTAAGGTTCAAAATTGCGTGACAATCGCATGATAAAATGCTAAAAATAGCGTTTTTGACATTTTTTGGGGTTAATTTTGGGTCTATCAAAAAACTTTTACGGTTATTCCCTAGATTTTAATGCATATTATCAGTACAACAAAAAAAATACTCCGCGACATTCGGGAAACGAGTTTCCGTCTTTCGGAAAAAAGATCAGAGGTGTTTTTAAAAATATTTTTTGAGAAATCTATACAAGATATAAGAAATCTTTTACGGTTATTTCCTAGATAAAGGTTCAATGCATCTACCCTATTTTGTTCCAAAGCATATTTGGTAACGGTTGTCGAGATAGAAGGTCTCCCGTTTTTAGAAATTTTTGAAATGTCGGTATGCACACTCTTAATAATCAAGAGCAATCATTTGCGCAAATTCTTTGTATCCTGGCAAACTGAAGTAGTAATATAAAAATTACTCAATGGCAGATCCTTATTGTTGTAGTAGGACAATAAAATATCACGTTTTGAAAAATAATGAGAATGTTTCAATTTTCTCTTTAAATTTGTTATCCTTTTATTGGATGTATGTGGAATTTTGCTTTATGGATTTACAAACATATATGGCATGGCAACTCAACTATAGATAAGTGACACATTCTTGTGTAATATAAATCTAATGGATGTACATTTACAAGGAAAATGTCTATGTCTATGATGGGACAGTGACTCGTTAAGTACGCAGTTGTTTGCTTCGTATGTAATGTAGTTGTAATAATGGGTATAATATTCATTATATTCAATTCATTCCTAACATCATCATTGCAAATTAATATACCTACTATACAATAGGCAGTTAATATTATGTATATACAGCAAACATCATATTGTCATAGTATAGTATAGTATTATGAATGTAGGTATGCATTATAAACTGTAATAATGTTGTAGTATGGTGTGTGTATAATAAAGTTGGATGTCAATGGGCAACTTGCGGTATTATATTATTTCGTTATTTTGTTTTATGGATAAAAGTGAATCATTAATTTGGTTTCATTATATTGTAATGAAAATGTCATGAATGTCAAGAGCATGATGGGTCCTGATAAAAGAACTTCTCTGATCACTTAAAGACAAAGAGCTCTGGAGAATGAAACATTGTGACAACTGACAATATTGTAAACACACTGAACTTTTAATATTTGATTTAAAGAATGAACGGACATGGCCTTCTACAGCTAATAGCAGAAGGAGTATTAATATGGATGTGATGCGAAAAAGAGTATATCACGACATGACTAAAGAATTGAAGACAGTGGTTTGGAATATCACATCCAGTAACTTGGTCATATTGGTCCTGGTTCTAAAGGAGAATTGCGAAACTGACAAATATGCGATACGATAAGAGAAGATGAAAATCCCTTGACAATTTCAGGACTGTTATTAACATGAAAACATATGCGATTAACGTTATGGTCTGTTAAAATCAAAATCCATCTGGAGATAGGCATAAATAATGTTTACTTTTGTTGGAGACGGCGACCATAATATATTATCAGCACACTATTATTAACCAAGTAATCTTACATACATGCGTTCCTAATCTTCCTAAATAAATAAACATACCCACAGTTAGCTGTCGTGATAGAAAAAGGAACTAAGTATTTCCTGGATAGAAATACTACAAGACATTCATTGATATTCTAAAATGGTTTACTGCTTGGGTATGTGTAGATATACACATACAACACAAATAATGAAAACATGATAATATTGTAATAGTATGATAGTACAAATTATAATATGAGATGCTTTATCTACCTGGTGTGATAGAAATGAAGGGATGTAAAATGATCTATCAAAATTATTTTGTGTGCATCATCATACTTAAGTAAATTGTTCAAGCGTTATTTGATCCCATTATACATAATTTGCAATACCTACATTCGTAATCGTAAGCAACAACCATTACGATTCGTAAGTGATATTACTACGTGAATTTGAATTAATTAGGTGCTGTGCGCCTTAACTACAGCATTGTCGAAATCTATGTTTTGATTTTTTTATTTATTCAACGTAAAATACATTTACAATAATTATATACATAGTAAGAATATGATTAAGCAATGATCTTGTTACTCCCCGGATATGAGTAAATTACTCGTGTTCCGAGTTTATTTATTTACTTATTTAAGGAGGACACACACAGAAAGTTAACAAACATAAGTACATAATGATTAATGACATACACAAAATAAATAATTCACGTTAACCTCCCAGTTAAGAGTATCCGCACTGCACAGTATGCACGCATGGTAGGTACATTACAAATCAATCAAAGAATCGAATATAAAACAATTGAATTTACTAACTAATACCTAAAAAACAAATGGGTAGGTAAGTAACTTTGGGTTAATATTCATTGCATATACAAATATACCTACGTGTGCCTTTGGCTAAGTAACCAAATAAAAAACAATCAATGCCCTGAATTGGACGATTATTATTGCCTTCGTACTAATTAGGGATGTATACAAGTTCTCGTCTCGTGTCTGTCGTCAGGCGTCTGCATACCAATTCAAGAGAACTTTAACTCCTATTTTCTGCTTGGAAAATGTGAATAAATGTAGATAATAATACAAACACGCAAACTAGAATAAATTGTTTTTTCTTCTAACACAAGGCTTCTCTGTAGGAATTAATTAAATCTTGGAATTGGACATAGAATACATATATTAAACTGTAACCAATTATTCTATCATTATATTCATAATAAATTACACCTACGTGATCAATGCAAATTTTTAACTGAGTATCAAATATGTTTAAATCTATAATAGATTGTTCGTCTAATAATAATTAAGGGTGAGTTCGGTTAAAACTAGATTGTTAATCTATTCTAATACTATCTATTATACAACCTCAACCGATGTTAATATCATGCACCTAATATGCATCTCTAAATATATGACATAGGTCCTAGACAATACATAGACGATACAGTACAGACAGGAAACGGGCAACTTATTCCCGATGTCATTGTTCAAACGTCTTGAATAAATAAACATATAAATGGATTCGAGAATATTCTACGAGGTGTAACGATGAATAAAATATTAAAATACATATTCCGAGATCCGTCTCATTCATCTCTGATATAGGTAACCAAATAATGTAAAACTTAGAAATTGAAATTAAGCGTAAACATTGGTTTAAAAATAACTAGTAGTTAGAATGGGCGAACGTCAATACAGGTGTAATACTGATTGTTGGTAAGGACAGAAGGACGAGAAATATTATCAGGAAAAGTAATAAGCATACAATATATAACAACATAGTGGAGGTATTATACTAATAACATCAGGGGCTGTAGGGGCACTCTGTCATCAAAGCCCCAGGCTCGCAAGCAAAGGAGTATAACACAGCAGAAGACATAAATTTACTGTATAAATAACCCCATGAGGGTCATATTGTTCATAATATAAGTCCTGACGTACAGCGAATTAGTATTAATCTGACATAACAATACACTATTACACACATGGTTGAACTAAGCTTTCATTTTGTTTATAGAAATTGCGATTCACGAGAAATAAGCAGAAACTAGGGAAAATTACACTTGTGTACGGAAAATTAAGGCCATGTATTCCGCCGTCGGAAACTATACCTACACTATAAACATACGCTCCGTCCTATTTTCGCTTTTTTTAATGAAACAATTTTGTTTTTTTGTAAAACTTCTTATTTTCTATTGTTATTTACGTACGCTAAGATTTTAGTATTATCCCGATAAGTTTTGTCAAGCGACAGTCTCCGATCGTCGTTGATCGACAGATAATCAGAATTTATCGGCGTTTAACGTCGAACAGTCTTCTTTAAGCACCAGGTTAACCCAATTAATTGGAGTGTCTTTTTCAAACCAAAATTCATTATTCTGAGGCATTTTTAATATTCTTTGTTGATATCGTATAACCATACTTTAAAGTGGTAAAATACTGTTAACTAAATTACCTAATGACATCAAAATATTAATCGATTCTTCGATCGTGAAATTTTTTCTATAATGTCTCAGAATTTCATCTTAAATAGCAAACTAATAGCGCTGGCTTTTTATGTTTATTAATAGTTTAAAAATATATCTATCATATATACAAATTATCCTATCTTTGATTGTTTATATAAACACATGCAGGTCTGGAAAACTCTTGTTTACACAAATTTATTTTATTTCATACGAAATCTATGGCAGTAATCACGGCTTCTTGTATCTGTTTTATAACTAATTTTGTTATATTTACGATATCCGGTATTTTTAAAACACCGAGATGATGTGTGAGATATCCATAGGTACGTAATGTATGGGTAAAGTTAATTTAGAAAGACATTGATGAATAGGGGTTTTAGAAAAGATAAAACATACGCATCTATGATGTTATTATGAAGAATTTTATAAGTAAATCATGATTGTTATTTGCAATCTGGCAATTTGTTATAAAGTAATACCAAAACACATTCATATGCCTACAACATTACTCCGAAACGTACACGATTTTATTATTTTTGAATGTTTATTCTGAGCATTCTCATGCAAAAACCTATTCCTGCATAACTGACGAGACCGAAATGTTGAGAAAAATGAGATTTTCAAATAAAAGATATGTACCAATGTAAGTGTACTGTAGGTACAAAATAGATTCTAGTAAATTCTACTTTATTTAGTCTACGAGTTGATTAGAAAACTGTTATTTTAACGATTATTGATCATTTAGGAAGTAAGTACATAGTATTTTCAAAACGTATTATTCTATGCTCTTTGTAGAGTATATTTTTTATCTACTTAAATAACTTTTGGCATTCCATATAAATATTTTGCCCAATTACAAAGAATTGATATATTTATACTATTTACTACCTAGGTATGTAAATATGGCATTGAGAAGTATAACAATGATTGCCAAATGTGTGGCCATTTTTGATAAATTGTTTTTACATAAATCACAATCTAGGCATCTTAAAACGGTGTTATAAGATGCCTAGCTTGGACAAAATGGCAAATATGAAGAACATGATATAGATTTACATTCCCCTAACATCGAAATGGTTTATAATTTAGTGACATTGCAAGGAGATGTTGTACAGTTATTGTAACATAACTAAGAAATTAGTGCTATAAATAGATGCAAGACTTATAACTTCCACATGTTCCCAGAATTTATTTATTTATTTCTAAAACTCGCACAGATGTTCATGGGATGTATTAGATGAGGGGTGCGTTGTATGTAGTAGGTATGTAGGTATAGGTACCCTTTTGTGCATATCCAACACACAGGGGGATAGAATCTACGCACTAGCACTATAATATTATGCGTGTTGTCTTCATATGATGGGATGTCGAGACGAAACACATTCCAGATCATTATTGTTTATCAGATGTGGGTTCTCCATTGACATATTATCCTAAGATAATAAGTCTATGGGGTTCTCTTGTTGTGTGGAGTGGTTGGAAGGGAGACAAAGAACTGCTGGTCATTGGAGCGAGACATATGTCACCGAGGACATCAAATAATAGTCAATTATTTTATTAGCTCTATAATATTATTGAAACATCGGATGATAGCAACAGCATTGGATGGAAACTGTATAGTATGGTATGTATGTAAAGTACATTGAGCAGTAGTTAAATAGACGGGTGTGCACAAACATAAGGAATCTCTGTCAAACTGGTGAGTCACTATGTAGCGGGAAAGAGAAGGCGATAGGGTCGAGCGCCCCTTTGAAACGGTCAATCGAGCTGTGCACATTGTTGTTGACTCTCGGTAGCGCGCGTGTCAGTCGAGATAAATAATAATAGTACATAATATCAAAATAAAATATAAAGGTATGCGAGTGCAATAATAACAAGGAATATGATGAAATATTCTACTTACGGGATAGTACATCCCCTGCGGCGGTAGGAAGAAAGCCCCCGAGCCCCACAGTTTGGAAGCTGTGTTGGCTCTAGCACATAAATACAGTCCACCGCTCTGTGGAGATGCGCAGCCACTCATTCGCGGCAGAACACTAGGGCAGTTGAATCACGATGAACTTAATTATTAGTACTTTAATATTTACAACACCAAATAAAATCACATAAAATTGACACTGTTTCGCGCGAGGTTATAGGTTATGGATTGCGCGCGATAGCGGTACGTGACCGCAGCGATATGCAGTACGGCTTTGAATGTGTTATGTGCCCACCACTGAATACCGCGTCGCTCCCAAGCTGAGAACTGAGAACACGAGGCGCGCAATGGAGGGGCGTCCACACCAGAGCTTCTCAAACTTGTTACAATCCTTGGTAAACAAAAGATTACAACATACGCACTTGTGTAACAATGCCAAATTACTGTACAAAGATTTGTCTTGTAGAAAACACCTAAATAAGTAGAAATTACATAGTCCATAAAATAATAAACCGCTTACGATTACAATACATTATGAAGTATCCACTACCCCATATATTTTTTACAGAATGTTCCTTCAAGCTGAAGCAAGCCGAATTACGATAAAAACTTATTACTATGTAATAAGACTTTAATATAATATATGTATCATATATGCAGCACACAAAAGGTCCCAAATCAAAGGCAAGCCACTCTCCGATCAGGCGGCGATACTGGTGTCAGGTTGACGGAAGTCAAGGTAAGAGGCAGACCGAAGTACTCCTTCCGAGCCTTCAGCTCTGCTGGACCGTCTATGTGGAATGATCTTCCTGAACAAGTGCGTAAGACACAGTCTCTTGCTGGGTTCAAGAGCTTGTTAAAAACTCACTTGTTCGATAGGTCATATTCATATAGTATGTAACTAGGTTAAGCTATGTATGTACTATTAATATTTAGGAGGCGCCCTTGAAGTGGAGAAATCCAAAAAAAACGGCGCTTTATAAATTGTCTATTTATTATTATTATATGTAGTTATCTATAAAATTACATCTACATTTACTTCATTAGGAAAGTAATTTACAATTTATTTTACAAAGCACATGGGTATTGGGTAGACAGGTGAGTATTGATTAGTAGAAAAAGGTCTCTTCCAAATCTACCTGGGTGTATGTAAGGAAACATTCTTTTAGAATCCTTGTGTTATTTGGATAGTTGGGAAGGGTCAGGAAGGAATGAGAGAGGGCGGGGCGCGCCGGCGCGTATACACAATCCCAGGCGAAAGAACAGTCGCTCGACTAACATAGTACATAATTTAAAATTTCCTAATATATATTTCAATCAATTATTATTCTCAAGAAAAATATAAATACCTACCGAATGAAGAAAAATAGTCTACATAGCTTATTTAGAAACTTTGGATTTCAGGTAGGTTCCTTCAAAGATCGCACGACACAAGTAGGTACCTACCGGCAAAGTACATCCATCATACGGAAATTGTAAATTTACAAGACTCGATGATTTCCAACCGATTTTCCCAATTAATTAGTTTCTCTCGTTGTTTTCAAGTTGATATACTCGGAATATTCCAACTTGATCCTGAAAAAGCGATTTTTCATTCAAAATTCGACTTGCTAAACAAACATAATTTCCACCATCTGTTTGTCCGATGTAATTTAACGCTGAAAATCTCAAATCAAGAATGGCGAAGAGCGAGACAGACATAATGTATTGCTATCTTGCTTCATCTTGAGAATGGCGCGGATCAATGAAACCATAGAGAACACAGACACCCTAATATTTTCATAGTTTTTTAAATGGAAATTTATGCAGGAGTGTGTTGTGAATATATTATAACAGATCTCAAAAATTATGTATATAAAAAACAACATTGTTGTACACACGTAATGGATATTATTTTTACGAAAATAGATGTACGAAGCATTCCTTGGAAAAGTTACACACGTTCGGGCAGAGCCATCTATGGAGAACTTTGCAAAGCACTATAAAATGAACGTTGGAAAGGGCAAATGAAAACTTTATGAAACTTTCAAGATTTTTCCAAAGCTATTAGTTGGTTTTGTTTAAGGGATTTGCTGAATATCTATATTTATTTCACTACACCAAAAGTTGAAGGTCCCTAATTTGTTTATATCCAAATACTATGTACTTAGTTTGCTTTGAAAATTATAGGTGGGTATCAACAAAAATGTGCGACAACTTTACTTATTGTAGAAAGGGAAATTTTCAACACACTTATATTTTAATGTTTTTCCATAACTTAATAAAATATATATTGTGTGCTTAGTAATATAAATCATAAACATTTCATCATCTGCATATCAAGAATAAAAAGTAATCATACAATATTAGATTTTCCAAGTGAAAATGGCGTATAATTTTCACGTTTATTGTTACAATTTCCATGTTGCAATGAATCATGAAACTCATGTATTAACATTATTTTATTATTGTCTACCAATATGGATATTGTAACTTGTAAGCAGAGAAAAATAATTTACATAATTTTCCACGTACCCAAATGGTGCAATTCAGATTATTCCACTCTTCGTTCCAATCCCAAATTAAAAAATCCCGCACTGTTAGTTTGCCGTACTCTTTACGAAACAGCGGGGATTGGTCACTTAATGTTATATCAAATAATCTGTTTATTTCAGAAGCAAACATGATAAATTTTTATTTTTAAAACAATAAAATAACTTCATCAATTAAAACAAATAAAATAAAACGATAATATTACGGGCAAACAATAAAAAAATATTTTTTAAAACCGGTGCTTAAAATTCAGTTCGACATAGACATCTACCGAAGGAAACTGAATACTTTTACTTTGACGAAATTTCGATAGATGGCAGTACAGAACAAAATGAGCTTAATATTTTCAGTGATGGGAATTTCAGAGCTTTAAATTGTAACATAGGACAGAATTTGCGATTTACCTACAATAAATTGGAGGATGAATATTATTAATATTCTTCTTAATTCGTAAAATTTTGCGTAAAATAGAGTAAGTCATAATGATTGTCATAGAAAATTAGAAAACTATTGCGATTATATTGTTATTTTCACCACAGACCACAGAGATGCAATGAATGCAGCATAATTTGATAAGTAGGTACCTATAGTACCTATAAAAAATCATGTTTTCTTTAGGTAAATGGAGATCTGGCTAATAAAAATGAAAAAGGAAATTTACTTTATGTTTTGTAGAACAATCAACAAACAAAAAAAAAACTAAAAATATAAGAATGAACAAACTCAATCAGTAAATATAGTACTATCACCAGGAAACTTTTAACAGCATCGAGCAATTAGATCACCTTGTTCTACTTAGGTAGGTACCTAATTATTTCAGGAAAACTAAAAAATATGATAAAACGGCGAAGAAATATGTAAAGCAAAAACATGTTACGAAATAGTGGGAAAATTGGGTTTCTTTTAGTATAATTTCGTGATGAAAAACACAGGTAAAGTATCTTCTTTCATCTTCAGGTTTTTTCTTAACTTTATATTCGTAGGCACCTATATGTATTATATGGAAGGCAAACACTACCTGCATTTTCTTTACATTTACAGCTAAGGATAAATATTAATATAAAGTATTGTCGAGACTTACAGTGGGCAAAATTGCTTCTGATTTTGTTGAGAAAAATTCGTTGCTATGTCTGCGTCTGAAAAAGAAATTAAAATACCTCAATCACTACATGACATAAATTATTAATGGAATTGGAATCATGAACATTACTGGAATCATAAACAGAACTATATGAGAATGAAGTTCATCCTTATGTTAATAGATGTGTGACCAGTGGCGGATCCAGGATTCAATTGGGGGGGGGCTGAATGTCGTCACATGGTAAAAAGTACTGTCACTCAACGTTTTGGGGGGGGGGGGCTAAGGGGCTAAAACCCCTGAATTTATCGTATATAAAGTACTGTCACTCATGGTTTTGGAGAGGGCTTCAGCCCCCTAGCCCCCCCCCCCCTGGATCCGCTAGTGTGTGTGACCAACTGAAAAGTATCTATTATTAGCAAATCACATCGTATACCTGGCGTTGCTGGTTACCGCGTATTGTGGAAAAAATGTGAATATAAACTCGTAAATGAATGGATAAATACAGAGACTTGTCCTTTACTGCTTGCAAGTAAGTGTGTATAACCAAGGCCTACACAAAAATTGATTTACCTACTAGGTATTATATAATACAGTCACGTGATTGTGGAAGGAATGAGGTTATTAGGGAAATGAGTGACTGCAAGACTGGTGTTGTGACAAGAATGCAAGTAAACAAACTAAGATGGTTTGGGCATGTTGAGAGAATGAATGATGACAGGATGACAAAAAAGATACATTTGAGTGAGCGAAGAGGGGTGAGGAAGCGCGGCCGCCCGAGACTGACGTGGTCCGATCATGTCGTGATGACGCGTTTTGAGTAAAAGGAATCGGAGAGCGTGTATGACAAATTGGATGAATGTGACGGAAGCTAGGAGTGTGTGTAAGGATAGGGCTGTCTGACGCTCTGTCCTCTCTGCCTACCCTGCAAGGGACGTGGCGTGAGGGTATAGATAGATTGTGGAACTCCTGTTACAGCATTGATGTAATACGTAATATTACTCCATGTATTATATGAACTATACCTTAATATATTTAATCAAGTATTTCAATGCGCTGCCCACACACTATTATCAAGATTACGAATATAGTGATGTAGGTAAGTATTTCATTGATTCACAGTGCGAAAGTGAAAGTCATACCGTGTGTCTAGAAGTATGGCATGTGAATAAGAAGGTGAACATTACAATGGCAGATTAAGATATAAAGATACGTACATAATTATCATCAACTGATCAACACACATACATACTGGTATCTCAAATTTGTGGTTGTACCGAGTACATTCTGGTTCTAGCAAATTAATCGTAACATACCAACTTGGGAAATCATTATGTAACTGGGTTTACGGTAAGTTCGTCTAAAATCAATTCGTCGATTTTAGAAGAATTGATTTGAGACGAGTTGATAATTAGACGAATTGATAATTAGACGAATTGATAATTAGACTAATTGATTTTAGACGAATTGATTTAAGACTAATTGATTTTAGACAAACTTACCGGACACCATGTAACTGAGTATTTGGTGTCGGTACATGATATGTTTAAAACGAGACGATACCAGAACATATAGATAGACGAATTGATTTTAGACGAATTGATTTTAGACGAATTGATTTTAGACAAATTGATTTTAGACTAATTGATTTTAGGCGAATTGATTTTAGACCAATTGATTTTAGATGAATTGATTTTAGATGAATTGATTTTAGACAAACTTACCGGACACCATGTAACTGAGTATTTGATGTAGGTACATAATATGTTTAAAACGAGATGATAACAGAACATATAGATAGAACGGTCCCGCCTTTATTTGAGACTGTGAAAAACGTGGGTGGTGTTAGTTTCCATTTAGTATGGTTATTGATGCTGGTGAGACATCCCAAACAAACACGTCTGTGTGTTTGTCCCATAAACGCTTGCTCGTGTACTTTAAACAATAGAATATTTTCATTAAATTATTTTTTGGTCTCAAATTAATTCACAGCACAAATATGATCAGAAATAGGACCTACATATGTACTTAATTATTTGATAATCTTTTCATAGGATAAAAGTTATTTTGTCCTTCATTTTATTTTTAAGGAACTCTAGAAATTTTAAGATAAATATTCCATTAGTCCGTCAGCCGCGTCGTTTTTAAATATTTTGTTCTTTGAAATTGTCTGTTAAGTTTTCTGTCTCGTCTCTGTATCTCAACAGATCATTTTGTTTGTCTAGAATTGGTTACACATTATAACATTATACGCATGTAATGTCATTGGTATGTTTACATGTTACACATGATAGAGGCACATGGCCCAGTAGTCTCCTGAGATTTTGCTCATTTGTTTCGCGGGATGTAACTTTGTTGCTATGTATGATGCTTGCTATATGAATTTGCTATGTACTTATGATATTTTGCTACAATGATATTTGCTATGAATATATAAATGCAGGATCCCTCCCCACACACGAGACTTGTCTCTATTGGGGAGGTATCTCGAAATGTGTATAGTTTTAAGTATTTAATTTGTATATATATGTAAAATTTTGAAGGAAAATAAAAAGAATTTTGAAATTGAAAATTGAAATTGAATTGATGTTGTGATGGTCAGTGTCAACATTAAGGCAATGTAGAGGTGCAATGGATGTGTGGGCTGCAATTATACGAGTACTTGCATACCATTCACTATTAATTTATATGAAGGAATATTTGTATGTAGTTGTAGTGATAGGAAGAATTGTCGCAAAAAGCCCGGAAATTTGTTTCATTAAATTGGTCCAGAGATGTAGGTATTTTCAATATCTACGTCTTTTAATTGCTGTAAAATTTGAATTTTACTACATTCAACATCATTAAAGCATTATGTCAATTAATTCATATTTCTCGTATCGCTGGAAAGAATTCATTAATAACCTACAACTTCTGGTGAGCGGTTTAACAAAAAAACGCTAGGCAACCGATAGATACTCAAACCCCAACATTTAACTGTTACACACATAATGGCTTAAGCATAGGGAGTAAGTCTCTAAGTCCTCCTAAGTAAGGGTCCTCCTTTTGTCTACGAGTAATCTTGAGATAGGGACTTAGTATGGTACAATATCTTTTGTATGGTCGTAATTATTTGTGTGTATGATTATCATACACGATATCCATACCATTGTAATAGCATTTGAGATGGTGGAGTATGAGGAATCCTTATATGGATGCCAATTCCGAATGGACAAAGGAATCAGTCTGAATTCTATTAAATATTCAATAGTAGAATTAACTCATATCTACAAAGCTTTGATTGCTGAATGAAATACAGATTTTCTAAATTATTTATTAAACAAAGGAACGTTATCCCTTATGTCGGGTATAGTTTGAATTGAACCTGAATAGGTTCCCGAGAGATTGTCAGAAATAGAGAGATATATTATACATTGGAACTTCGTTTACCATAAATTACTAGACTGGGATGAGGCGTGTGGATGAGATGTTCTGGGATGTACAAGGCAAAAAAATTGCCAGAGTGATTACCAACTGCGGGGACCTGACACGGCAGACGGAGAAGAAGACATTTCCAAACGTGGAAAATGATATTAAATATGCACAAAAGCAATTAGATAAGCGATATATTTTTAGGGCAGATGCTATGTATGTGAATAGACATATTATTTGGGTTGCGTTCAGTTTATTAGTTTTTTGAAGTGAACTCGACAAGCTTTGGTAATTATCCTCTCACTAGGTACTTGGGTAGGTATGCGATTTTCATCGCTGTGTGTCACCCTTAGAATCGGTTACTCCATACTCTATATAAAATGTTTAGTATAATATAAATGTATAGGCAATGTTATTATCACATCGTTCGCAAAAAAACTGGTCATGTCTAGGAACCTTATGTGGAAAAGTAACACACTTTTTTTCTCAACTAATCACTTTAATATTAGTATTGTATATTGTATTATATGTTGGTCATATGTATGTATCTTCCTACACAAGAGCATAATACAATAGTTGATATATACATTGTACAGCCCATAGGCTATCCTGAAAAAGAATATCGTTATTTACGAGTATATTATAACGCATAATTCAGTGACCAAAGTGAAATCAAATTACGAGTATTAGGCAGAGCTGGGCAGAAAAGCGTTAATCCGTTAATCGTTAATTAACGAAGTTAACATTTTGGTTAACGATTTAACGCTTTTCTCACCTCCAAAAATTGTAAACGGATTATTTAACTTCCGTTACATTATACTTCCGTTAATTAAGTCCGTTAATATTTGATTGTTTGCATAGACATCATCCACTGGAGGCGCTGGCATTCGATAATACAAGGGTTGTATGGAGTTATGTGTGGTATCGTATGTGGGTTGGGAGTTGGAAAAGAAATTTCACTTTGTTGGGATACATCGCGATAGTGTAAATGTGATAGTAGTTGCATGTACTTATGTAGTTCTATTTCATGCCATTTAACTGCGATTATTTTACATTAACGCTTTAACGGATTAACGTTAACTTCCGTTACATTTTTCAAAATGTAACGCTTTACCGATTAACGAAGTTAACTTTTTAGTTAACGGATTATCGATTAACGAAGTTAACTTTTTGATTAACGGTGCCCACCTCTGGTATTAGGTATATTCCTAACTTCGAAACCAAC
Source organism: Ceraclea dissimilis (assembly GCA_963576895.1). Lineage (NCBI taxonomy): Eukaryota > Metazoa > Arthropoda > Insecta > Trichoptera > Leptoceridae > Ceraclea > Ceraclea dissimilis. The sequence continues at coordinate 9,626,530 of OY756365.1, forward strand.
TCAAAACACTGAGGTAGGTTCACATAATTTTCCAGACGAACTTTTTAATTGAATTGAAGTTTGATTTAATAATATTTTTATAATCACAATTTATATCTTGTGAGAACATCGGATTTTCTACATGTCGTAGTGATCACAATAAATCAGTTGACGCGACGATCAATCTGATGGAAAGTTCATTCCTTGCTGTAAGCATATCTCTCTTGAGATAACTACTTGTTTGATTTAATTAATGTATATGTTGACTTCTGCAGATACAATGACTTATCTATTGGCTAATTTTAATTAAATCTTGATGCAGTGATACATATTTATGTATTTTGAATCATCAGTTTCAAAGTGCCCCTGTGATAAAACGATTCAATTTACTTGATGTATGACAAATTTTTCATATCACTGTTTATGCTTCCACATTTCTGCTTTTAAAAATGCTCCTACTAAACACGAATTAAAGTAATATTCTAATTGTAGGTATGTTGTTAGATGATAATGATTTGGCATAAATTCTCTCAAGTCAGTCAGTCGGTTCACGCAGCCCACCCGGGTCCTCGTAATAATTCAAATATGTATTTTACATAACATTGTTATGTAGGCTTAACTCAACAATACGTAATATTCATATTAAATTTAGTAATGTTGATAGCGACTTACTCGTAAAGGATGTAGGCGTTCATTTTAGAGGCACACAATATTAATGGAATGTTTTTTACTTTTATATAATATTCACTCCTATCTGTTAATAATGTTGATATAAACACTGTAAAAATAGCCAACAAAGAAATAAATAGACACGGAAACTAAAAACTTTGTATCACAGGTATACAATATTCAAATGTACTGGTACATACGAAATCTTTCATATAATCACAAAAATTGAGAATCGGCAAGCGTCTAGTTTATAATTTAGGGGATTCGAGTAAAATTCATAAAATAGTTGGTAAAACATTTACCTCACTGCTCACTAAACAATCATTTGATAAAACATGGGCATTACCTATACACTTTAAATTTAGTAATACAATATCACGAGAGAATATTTTTCTAGTAGTTTTATTTTGGTTATTATGCCGATTAACACTTTAACAACATTATATATTACAATAACCTTTAATGTGTATAATTTGGTCACACTCTGGAAAACCGCATGCAGTGTTTTTTTTTAATAAGTAGGTACTATAAGGAACTGCACTTATGTTTAGGATTACGATGATCATCTCTAAAAGTTATGACTTTTTAAAAAATATTATACAAAGTTTAACATCTTCTTCGTTCTTAGTATTCAATATCGAATTTCATATTTTGAATTCTTCACAATGTTTTGTTTACCGAGAATTTATAGGTAGATTTTTAATATAAACAAGACGAGATATGTAAAATATTATTTACGTCTACACGAAGACACATGCAAAGTCGGACTGACAACTGGTTTTTGTCACCATTAGGTATAAAGCTCTTATATTATAATATTATTGAATAGAACAGTCACGAGAAGTATTTATCTACTTTGCAGAGATCAATTGCATTGTCTTGACTTGACATTGTGCAGCCGTCAGACAATGAAATGGAAAATTGAATTGAAATTTTCATCGTAGGAAAAAACCTAAATGTAGCTGATATCTACTTACTATGCATTCCACTCGTACCTGTGATTATTAAACTAATTTATTCTAAGTACCGACACGTAAAGAAAATGTCTATTCAAAGACTTTAGTGTGGCGATCTATCATGATTATGGAGCTTCGTAACACTTTAAAAACATACATCTTTTATCAAAAGTGTCATGGTCAGTTGAGACGTTGATGTATTACAAAACTGAGTTATCGTCTATTATTTCACATAGGAATGATACCTACTTAATACATGTTTGTCTGTATGCCAGCAAGTGAATTTGCTTAAAATATTCAGAATTTGAAGTAGCAGATAAGATACATGACTGAAAAGAAAGTTGTCTTACTCAAAAGTATGAGATTATTTTTGTCTTTTCTGAGATTATTTACGTCTATTGTTTTTAGATAAAAAAGACCTAATTGATTTTACGAGATAAATGTTTATTATTTTTATAAGTTTGTAACAACATAGATACATTAATTTATCGTCCTTTTCACTTGACTAGACAACCATTATATTAACATATTTCGCCTTATCGAAATAGACCTTATTCAGTTCATTTGCATTGCAAATGTGTAAGGGAACCCAAAATAATCATCTTTTCCAGAGAGCTAAGGGTAAGATCGGTGGTAGATTTAGTTGGAGATTGACTTAACCACGAAGACCGAGAGGTAAAGAGGTCATTAAGGAAAATGTTTTTGGTTGGAAGTAAGATGTAGCTAAGCTTGAACTAAGTTACAAGTATATTCCCCGTGACGCATCATATTACGAGAAAAGAATTTGGAAAATTTGATATGTTCCACCCAAATTAATTAAGAATTGAAGGATTCATCACGGAATTAATTACTTACTAAGATTTAATTTTAAATTCAACAACGGATTTGTTTTAAGAAACTGAGAGTATCCGGTGACAAATTAATTAGTAGGTATTGTGATTAGTTATTCTAAGATAATGTAGGTATTTTATAATTATATACTATTGATGTAACAAGAGGTGACATTTTAATTAAGAAGTTGGCCTGTTTTTTAAGGAACGGAATGATAATATTTTGTAATGCAGTATTTTTAAAACAATGGTAAAAAATGAAGATGAACAAGTCGGGTTAACGACCGACCTCGGCTGGCTTAAGCGATCACTTTACACTCGAGAAACATTCGCCATTTCAGTTCATCCCGCGCTGACCATCCATCATATACCTACTACGAAATGTAGAAAACCCAACGGTTTATAATAATGATATGTAAATTTAAAATAATTGAAGTAAAGTAAAGTGAAGTGAAGTAAACTTTGATGTTAATCATCGGAGTCTTGGAACTATTCTACCTAGTTTTTATGAGAGTGCGTGGTTAAGTCCATTTTCCCTTTAACAATTTTCTCTAGCGGCACATTTGGTGACCTTCCAACTTACTAAGTAGTCACGTCTAAGGACCAGTCAATTATTCTACAATAACTTGATGATTTCTAAAAAAAACACGCCTAACATAGTATAAAATACTGAAATCTGTACAGAAAATAAGTTAAAAATCAATATAATACCGTGTGGCGTTTATATTATTTTAACAATCTGTAAACATTGGAAGCAGAAAGACAAAGAGAGAATCTATAAAATCAAATAATAGATATTGGAAAAAAAATCGTATATCCACATCCATGAGTAAAAGAAAATCTTTATGAAATGATAATAATTGATTTAATATGGTATACCTCCCGACGAGTCTTTGATCAGTAAAAGCAATTGGCATTCTACAGAGGCATTCAACCGAGAAGTGAGCACTTTCCTCATTCCACTAGCAATATGATCCTAGTAACATACACTCGAGGAAGTTCTTGACTACGAAAATATAAAATAGTTCTATCTATAACATATAACAACAATGTGCACACTGAACAATCCTATGGGACATCTGTGATATGAATAAAACTCTATGAATGTTGAAGGTTTTCACGGTGTGCGACTGTTTCTTGATTTTCGGGTTAACCGTGAAACGTCGATCAAGTTTATCTTCACACGGTTTACCCGAAAATCAAGAAACAAAACTCTATGAAACTCGCTATTTGAGGGGTGCTATATTAATATACTACGAGTATATATAACTCTATCATGCTTTCACATAATCTATTTACTGGAGAAAAATAATAACAAGAAATCTAAAAAGTTGTTGAAGTAAAAAACTTTCCTAAAGTGATAAATTTTAATGTTTTTCTTTTCCTTAAAGTTGGCAGAAGCGACACAGGATGATCTTCGCAGTGGGTGTCATATTGTATAACGGAAAATAAAACACAGCAATATTTTTAACGTTATGGCTACTAATATAAATATATTCCACTGAAAAGTATGTACGTGAGTAACTTGTTATAAGAAAATGCCCTGATAATGAAAATGAAAAATCCTCACTGGAAACATCACGTCGAGGTTATTTCAAAGTATGTAATCTTAATTAAATATTGTAGAACATTTCCAAGTGTTCGTGAAAGGTAATGTTTAGTTTAAATTCTCCTTGACTAATGTTGTTTAAAATGTTTTCAGTGTTTCTAGCCAGTTAAAACTACAGATTAATTTACACATGACACGGGACCCTCACGAAAAAGATTTACAATATGAATTCAGCTGACATTTTAAAAGCTCCAAAAGCTTAGAAAATACTAAATTGTTGGCTTTATTGTGGTATATGAAAATATATAGGTATATGGGTACATGAAATCAAATTGATACTCGTTTTTCGCCTTAGACAACGTACTCGTATTTCTAAAATAATTTTGTCTCAATTTGTTGGCGTCAGAGCAATTGGTAAACGAGTATTTCATAATTTGTGAGTAGGTACTTATAGTTTTTGCTGAAAAACGAAAAACTTTTCCATGATGTATTTTTTATACTGTTTACAAAATGAATTATTGTTATTTGATATTTACATTGAAACCAAATATGTTGCTGAAAACAATAATGAATTGAAATTGAATTTATTTATTCTTATTTCTTGGAAAATTAAGATGAAGGTTCGATGCTAAAATTTCAGGGCAACAATAAGTGGTTCAATCGAGATACAATTTCCTATAGTAGGTACCTAAGTACTTCAATATATTTTTAAAATCTCTTTAATAATGTAGTTAACTCCAGGGATACACACCCAATGAAGAACTTTCCATTAGGTTTAATACTGATCGTCAGCTGGCTTAATCTGATCACTTACAAAGTCCAGTTTTACCAATTCCGGGATTCGAACCCGTTGTCCCCCTAACCTAAAACACCGATATTTTTATACTGCTGTGATGTGAAGGCTAGGACTGAGCTGAGATTTTTATCCCTGTGAAGCATAATTTTGAGATTTGCCTAAGAAACTGCATTTGCCGGAAGGGACGGGCCACAAGACAATAAAAAAAATGGACAAATTGACTATGTTACCAGAGTGTCTAGTGCTTCTATGTTTTTAGGCATACTTGTGTTTAAGTTAATCTAGATGGTGTAATACATGCATAGCAACTCAGTATGCTTTTGGTTTGGTCCATAAGGTACCTACACGATACCCTTGGAAAAATGAATATTGTAGGTACAGTGTACACATACAATATTAAAGGTATAAAGAAAAGTTTTCGATTTGTTATCCCAAGTTATGAATACGTGGGAAGAATCAAGAACACGATATAAAAGATCAAAGGACACGGCATCTGGATGTAGTATGAAAAGGTTTCATAATTTGATAGATTTAATAATTGGGATTCATCTAGCGTGAAAACAAGCCTTCTTCTGGATAGACAGAGATACAGGTCGAAGAATACAATGTGTTGAAAGATTTTCAACAACCAACACCATATATTGTTTTTATTTCTTTATATATATTCTGATATATGACATTAATTTAAGATTTTTGTTTTTTTTTTACGATCATTTGCCTTTAAAGTCGGATCAATACAATTTCTTATAGGTTTCATAAACTAAATTCAGTATGGGGAACTGTTTTTTTTTTTTTAATTTTTCTATAGTATTTACTTATTTACCTATAGGCATAAAGCTTTGAGTATTATACTTTTTAGTGGGCGTGGTATCAATAACATGAAATTTCATGTCGCATACCAATATAGTGTATTAGAAGGTGAAAAATAATATGAGTTAATTTTTAACCGATGTAATCAATAAGAAAGGGTTGTTAATTACACCTACATATTGCGACCTTGACATCAACACTAAGCAGTAAGCTTAGTTAAGCTAGCTACGTATTTATTGTGTAATTGCGAAGGTTCGATTGTACGAGTATTATGAACAGTAATGGTTATAGCAGTAGCCTTGAGTTACACTGCATGCTAGATAGATGTTATCAGTTATGTCCGTTCCTTTATATTATCAGACCGAAGAAGCTTCTGCACATTACTATAATATTTGATATTATTGTACCGAGGTGATCTAGTATAACAGATCCAGAGCAGGTCAAGTACATAAGTGTCGAGTATTCGGAGTATTGCATGCACGGTGTTTCCTAGTAATATCATGTGATAAATATATCCGTTTCGGACTTACAACCGCCCCGATCAGACTACGGATAAAACTACCAATCTACTTTACTACTGATTAAAATATCCATTATCATTTTCGTGTTTGTAATCGAAAACGTTGCAAATACCAGCGGGGTGAAATCTTAAAGTTATATGAAATTCGCGGTGTAGTTATAAATAATTACCTTGAAACGTGATAAGATAATAAGCACGTAGTATGGTAATTAAACACACGTTTTCCTGTTGTATAAACAATCTAATACAAATGATTAACTTGAATATGCATTCTTGACTCATTTTGCCGGATTGCCACAACCCCACGACTGAAGAAATGTTTACGCACTTTGTACTCAAATGCTCTAAATAAATACCAAACACTTAGCCTGTAATTTGATGCATAAATTTTAAGTGAGGGAGGATTTTGACTCGATTCGCTATCAGTATTTACGAGTATTAACGTATATAGTAGATATAAGTTTAGTCGTTCAAAGTTAGGTAGAAGATTGGTATGTTATGCACTGCACGTTGTAACAAGTTTGTTTGGAATAGCGGCAAGTATATTTTATTGCAAAATTATTTTTTACAATGCATTTCCGTCGAGGGAAGATATGGCGTTACATTTTTACAGATGACAGCATCCTTTGTATATTTCAGTGCAGAGACTCTGTTCTACTTTGTCTTTTATCAAAGAACAAGTAAACTTACAATAAGTGATTTCCATAATATAACACAGCTATAATAATACATGTATGCAGGCAGGTATGCGCGATTATCATCATAGAAGACAGGAAGATAAACAATATGTGTAAGTGCTTGTATCGTCATAGTATGCAAAATCTCTCTTTATAGTCTGGTACTTGTATTTTCACATTACCTTCTTGTATTATAATATAGGGATACTTCTCATCTAGAGATGTTACAACTACTTCACTCTTTAACGTTTCTTAACGAATCACAGGAAAGCCCCCATCACTCGATTAACTTGATTTGGTATGCAACGAGTATTACACCTATTTATTCTAGTGATTTACCGGAAGATGCTTAATCTTAGGTATGTTTTGTTTTACTACACGTATGTGTATGAAATTAAGAGAGAGAAAGCATTTTTTTTCACAGCAGTTTTAGTATGCACATTCATTGTTTTCACAAGTCAGTTTAAGCCGGAGTCAAATGGTCGAAAACCGCCAATGTTGATTCTTTCCGAGAAAAGTGTAGTATGTTTCAGTTATTAGGGGAATTAATGATAAATGAAAGTGAAATAATTTATATCAGATTTCCTAATGAACACAATAATTGTGCATCCGGTAAATACAAATACCTACTATTGTTAGAAGTTTTTTAGAAATTGCAACCATTTAAACCAATATGGTGTCTTATTTATTATATTTGTACTATCCTAGCAGTGGTGTTTAGAGGGAAATATTTTTAAAAAGCAATTAAGTACCTAAACAAACATAAGAGTATGATTTTACATACAACCCTTAAGTGATATTTAATTTGAGCATTACCTCCTGTGTTGTATGTAGATTAGAAGGCCACAACTGTGTACCTCTCCAGTTTTTGTGACAGTGATATATTTAACAAAATTTCTTAACTTTAGCGTATTTAGCTTTTAGTTAACGCGAATAAAAACAAACATAAGGGTGTAGAGGAAATATTTACATTTGTATGCACATATGTATACATACCTCGTTATGACCATTGACCATATTACGTTGAGTGGGTTAGATTTCAGGAGTTAGCTTTTATGAAAGTTAAGTGTAAAATATGTTAACGCGATACGATCATCAGCGTAGTGTGAAAATAATAAAAGGTAATTAGTAAATTTACGAAGAAAATCATTTCAAGTCTTAATAGCTCTTAAGTACCTCGTTGTTTTTTAGTAAAACTTGAAGGTAAGTCAAACTTTGGTCAAACTAACGATTAGTTCCTATTTCAACCAACCCAATACAATTCTTTTGAAGCATAATGTTAACATTTCAACACAAAGTTTAAATCAGATTTTTTTGTTGTATTTATTTAGGTTGACTATGAAAAAAGCAATTTCAGTCCGCTGTATATATAGCAGACAGATTTTTTGTTGGAGCTCTTAATTTATTCACTCGTTTGGGTTTAACTGGTAGAAATTACTCCATCGCGTTTCTTTTTTTATATCATTGTCTGATTGATCACTATAAAAGTAAAAAAAATATAAAATTTAAAATAACATATTACAGAATTATATTATAGCTAGGGTATGTTTAACAGTATTCAGCGATCTCTTCGAGGTAACCTTATTTAGGTCTTCTAAAATTTTGGCTCTAAATTATTAACTATATTTCTCTTAAGAAGTAAGTTTATTGGTTTTAGGTAACAAATGGAAAGCAATTTTCCACAATATTGAACGTTCTGTTTCGGTCATTTATGCTTAATAAAATATCAAGTAGTTTGGGTGGAATGTTCCACAAACCACAGTGACAAATACAACTTCTGGACAGTTATTACAGAAGCAAAGTACAAAGTGGAAGGAAGCGATTGTGAATTTCTCCTTATTTAATATGAAATCAAGAGGCATTCTGCGGAAGTGTTAGAAGAAAGTTTCTTACTGAGTAAGTAAATATTTACGTCACTTCAGGAAAACCTTCTTCTTACTCCTTTACAATCAAAGTTTACTTCTGAACAAATAGTTTCTTAATCACACTACATGAAGGGTTTACAAAACAGTAGACAGAAATTTATTTCAATTAACATAGCACTACATAGTAAACACACTACTAAAGAATACCCAGATTTACTGCACTGAATTCGCAGTATGGTTTTGTTCCCAAAGACATCCTAAATCAAATATAATCACAGAATGGTATTATTTGATTTGTGTTACTTTTGCAACTACTTCTGAACTGTCATTACCGGGGTGTAGAGCTGTAGTGGTACTATATCGTATGTTCTTCATAATTTCCTACCCTACCGGTTCAGAAGTAGATACTACGTAAGGGAGCGATGGGAAGATACCTACTAGTATAACAAAGCATGGTGCACAACAATAAATCCCTTCTACTCTGTAAAGTGCAGCACTTCATCAGTATAGCGAGTTCTTGATAAGACGTAGTTATCTATGTTCCTTTTAAAGTAGGTATACAAGTAACAATTAATAATACTACAGAAGCTTTTGTGAATATACGAGTAGGTAGTGCAAGAGAGGATTTCATGATTTTGTAAGTTTTTGCAGCGAGAGTGTCTGTTAGATGGCACTATTCAAAAATAGATTGGTCATGTCATAGATTTCTTAACATCGCTATTGATAAATCTTGAAGTCGTTTGCAGAATGTAATCTTTTAAGGTAGTAAAAATACCGACGTAACCCTCCTTACCACTTCAGATCACATATATGATCGAATAAACGTAAAGCAGCAGAACGCTTCATAAACAATATAAGAAGTCACCACAAGAAGTCAGCATATTCGTATTTATAAAAGGGAGAAAAATAGGCACGATAAAAAAAAGTTAACTGATTATCAAAATACTGAAGACAGGTTTCAGAATATCCCTGTAAATGGAAAAGTTTCAAATTCTTTCCTACCCTAGATTTTGTAAGGGTGAATGATATGTGCATGGACACTATAGCAGTTAAAGTATTTTATATTTATGTGTCTCTCATGCTGCTGATGGTATGTAACGGATCGATACGTATATCCCAGACCGCCCTGAAGCGTTCAAATGAAATAAAATAAAATGAAAAACGTAAGAGGATTAACGTGGACTGAAATAGCAAAGCTCTTTGAGATGTAAAATATAATTAAAATGATTGCTGGGATTGCAGAATTATTGTATATTTTAACGATTTTTATATTTTCTCCATCAAGTGGCATCGAGACTTTTAAGCCATCGTTTTAACAAAAAATATCTCCACTTGGAAATGTTTTTAGTTTTCTCTGTGCATTCCTACTACAATTTGGAAATTTATCAGTATATTTTTTAAAATGGTAAATCAATATTGTATTAACCCGCAATGACAGTCTCAGATTATGGGGAATTGTTACTGAAAAAAAAATCGAATTATTACACGTTATTTAACTAATATCAAAAGGTAGACACCTTACATAGGTTCCACTATACTCACTAATTATGTTAGACCAAGCAAATAATTTAACTACTTATTGAGATTATTTATTATGCAATTTAAACATCAATAGTCGAAATAGTACGATTCCAATCCTAATGTTCCTCTACAATGCCTGGAAACCGCACGAGAGGGGAAGAAGAATAAAGATGATGAGTAGATTCTTATTAATACATTAAAGTGAAACAATAGGGATTCATCTGATTACAACAACTTCCATAATATCCTTTCATCCATTGTTTCACTAAAGTTCCTTATTTGGATATAAAGAAAAAGAAATTCGCATATGTGTGGGTGTTTTAGTTATTTCTTTTTTTTTCTTTCTCTCGTAAGTTTCGGGAGTGCCTACTAATACACTTAAGTATTAGATAGACTCTAAACTTTATCAATAGCTTAGGGAATACGTTACGTACGAAGTTCAACAACAACACATTTTTCCATACACCTATGTTATACTTGTTAGCTTTTTTTCGGGATTTTTTCCAATATTAGGCTGTTATTAATCAATATTATTTTTCAGAAGAGTGTTGGCAAGTCCTGCTTCCGCGTATAAAATATCATGGGAATTCAACGAGAAATTCAGCAAAAACACGTGTCATAGACTCTTTGAGATTTTATTTATATCTTGCTTTAACCTTTTTTGATACGTCTGTGGGACGAAGGGGGTAATATGGAATTTCATTAATCAACTATAGCTATTTTAGTGCGTTAATATAAATAGAAACAGGATTTGTGACGCAAGTGACAAACGTTACGTGTACCGAATAATTTTGATGGAATGTAAGCCATTATTATGACCTATAGTAAATTATAGGTAAATTGTACTTACATTTCTATTGCGTCTCGTGAGTTTAAAATAGAGAAAATTCAGAATATAAAAAAAGTTTCACTTTTTTCACGTCTTTGTAAAATATATTCAGAAATCTTAACCCAAAGAATCAATCTTGTTCTCTTTAACACAACGTCCTCAGTATTACACCAATATCGTATACGAGTATTTTAAAACCTTAAACTCAAAATTAACTGTTGCCCCTCCACAAGTTTCTGGTATTACACATGATTTTTCTTCTTCTTCATCAGCCTATCCCCGTCCACTCCTGAACAAAGGGCTCCTCCATCTGCCTCCATGTTATCCTGTCCTGTGCAGACTGCATCCAGGTTGCACCGACATGTCGGACCAGGTTAGGGATAAGCTTAAGAGACAAAGTCAGAAATGAGGAAATAAGACGAAGAACCAAAGTAACTGACATAATACACCGCACAGCATCCCTAAAATGGAAATGGGCAGGACACGTGGCTACACATGCTTATCAACAGGGAAAAGAAAAAAACAACGGAATTGGGATTTGTACTTTTATTAATATCTACTTATAGATTTGCGTAATAGAATTACTGAAATTATAACCACCATTGATGTTATACAAAATAGCGAGTAACGACACATAAAGGAAGAAAAAAGCATTACTTGGTTAGAAATAAGGGTCTCGGTTACACAATGTAAGGCAGTGGAGCGGAATGAGGAAATAATATGAAGGATTGTTTCAGCAGTTGTTTCAGACAGCGCGGAATAGAAGAGAATTATCGACACTGCGCCGTGACTTGGCGGAAATTTTTCTTTATAAATTCAAATAATATCATCTTACTTGTAGAACAATGTTGGCAGCTACATGAAACTCTGAAAAGATGTCTCAAGTGAAAGAAAGTATCTCGTCTGCAAGCACTTTCAACTTTCAAGTACTTTTATATTACGCGCTGTGTATTATTAACTAACCTCACAAATTTACTGATTGAAAAGATACAGTCCCGTACAATTTGTTCTGAAATTACACATCACGAGTATAAATTCGATGCATGTAGTGTAAGTATGAGAGTTTACATTTGTATTTACAATACAACAAAATAAGTAAGATCCTATACATATTACATACCCAGATCATGGTTGTAACTTTGTGGAGTGTGGACGTTTTCAGTAAACAATTCGTAAAGAGGTAATACATTATAATATGATTTACGCAAATTGAAATGGAAATTTAGTTATGAATAGGTTTTTATTGTAATTCCAACATGAAGAATTTTAAATCTGCAGTATTGCGGAATGTACCGTGAACACCTATTTTTGTTGTGTTGTGTATAGTCTATTATAGGACTCTAGGTCTAGCTAGTTTCATATATTATAGATATTATGATAAATAGGCTAAGGAATATTATTTGTTTGTAGATATTATGTCATACCGTCATACGTGGTATGGAATGGCGTGTGACGATATTCATCTCATACGATGTAGGTAATGCAGTTAGAGGGAAAAGTACCAATCTCTATGATAGACCATATGTTAAAGTATTAAATTTTTTGAAATGGTTTGAAATTACACTAACGTTGTGTGATAGATTGAATGACAATGATAATAACATATTGATCTTAGACTGGGTTGTCGTCGAACTTTTTGGAGCGATATAGCCTAGCGCAGATACTCAAAAGACTGTTGAAGATAATCTTATGAACCTGTCCCGCGTGAATACAATAAAATTATGTTTGTCTTTTGAACAAGTCTCCATTTTTACTTCAAAGGAGTGTATAAAAGTATTTAATGAACTAAGTTTACTAAAATTGGTTGAGGTGTGTTTAAAATGTAAATAGCGTCAATTTACTAGATTGTTAAGTGGGTTGCGCTCCATTCAAGACAGGAAACCACTCACTAAAAACAGGAAGTCGTGTTTGCCTAATAGAAAGCGCAACTCGTGTGTTACCCATTTTATTGCAATACAAACGTAATTTAGTTAAGAAAGGTTTGCCAAAAAGGAAAATATATTCATAATTCAATATGTGAAATTATACACTCTTCGACTATGTTTGAGACTGATTAGATAAAGGTACAAATATGTCATTCTCTTGAAGTAGAAACGATATGTGACCATTTAAAAAATATTTTTCTTTGATGGTTGCCCCATTATGCTATGCGAACCTGTGATCCACAGCTATAATTTGCATATATACATAATTTTATTTCATCGTGTAGGCCGATATATGTTATTTGTGGTAATATCGCGGTACTTAGACATCTCAACAAAATTGGAGAGATGGTCGAGGTTACGAAGGAGAGAAGTATGATCCTTATTAATTCTGATAAAATGGAGTAAATTGAGCATGAAATGTATAATCGTAAGGCTATAAATCAATCTGAAAAGCACTTAAAAACTTTCGAAGTCGACTTTCGCTGAATTACAGAAGGGAATGTTTTCACATTATTATTGCTGAGAGCGTGTCGGGTTATGTATGTAGTGTATTATTATATGTACTAGTAATAACCCTCGCATCAGAATCTTCAACTAATCTTAAACAATAAACCCTCTTCTTCATTTCATAGCTGCGTTATTTATTATTACTATTTAATTAAAACCTTAACGTCCCATAAGCAGATCTCATTAAAGCAGGTTACTTTAATAACATTAAATAAAAGGAGAGGATGGGGTAAAAATATAATGAGATTACATTGAGGTGAAGTCGTTGTTTCGTAATAATATCTCATACCAGAGCTTTCTAACCTTCTTAACCTTATCGTCCCCTGATAATATATTGCGGGCTCAAGCGAAATAAAACTCGGGATAAAAAGTCACATTTCTTTTTTGGTATAATTTATCGAATGCCATTGTAAAAGAAGTACATATTTTATAATGATAGGATGAGAAAGTCAGATTCACTTTGTAATATTTCTTTCTTCTGTATCGACGAAAATGAGACAGTTGTGGAGCGACTAGAAAAATTGAGAAAAAGAGGACCATGATTTAAAAAAACTAACCCCCGTTTTCACCAACATTTACCTAAGAAGGAGACCCCTAAGAAATTTCCATACAAAAACAGAGATAATATTCTATTTTTTGACACGCAGGCCTACCAACCACACCCTAATTCCATACAAAATGCAACACGCAACTCACCTAGCCTGGGCAGAGATATTTGGGCACCTAACGTAGGTGAGTTGCGTGTTGCATTTTGTATGGAATTAGGGTGTGGTTGGTAGGCCTGCGTGTCAAAAAATAGAATATTATCTCTGTTTTTGTATGAAAATTTCTTAGGGGTCTCCTTCTTAGGTAAAAGTTGATGAAAACGGGGGTAAGTCACTTTGAATCCCAACTTGTCAAAGTATTTCAGTTTCTGACGTCACCATTTTTCATTGAATTACTCACATTTATACGCGAATACACCAATATTCCAAATCATGCCCCGTAAAAAAGATTAATGTGGATATTAAAACAAACGCAAGTCATTGAATTATTTTTATGTCGCTCTGGAAAGTCGGCAAAAAATAGGACGTTTTTTTTAGTCATAACTTTGGAATACTTGTGGAAATATTTTTATGACAAATAATTAATTAGGAATATACGCTAGTGAACGATAAAAATAAATTTAAGTCTTTGGGAATGATGCAATACGAAATTGAAATTGTGAGTGAAGTGACTAGAAAATCCGAATAATAGAAGACTACTTTAAAAAACTACGCATTTCACCACAACCCAGTCATGGATGAGATAAATAAGATATCTGCCTGTGTGTGTGAATTAGAATTTCGTGCACGTTTTCTAAACGCTTTCGAATTAATTTACATATTGTATTTAAGGGTGTATTTCGATGACGAACTAAAAGTGTGTAAAAAAACATTGGAAACAAAGTAAAATACTAAGCTTTTGAAAGTTGTGAACGCGGTTTACAATCTTGTTTGTTTTGATAAAGTGAAGAAATTACATCGTGGGGCGTCAAATAGAATGATTACTTTTGTTTAAAAAACATTTTTTAACGGCTAACCAGTAAAACAAAATTAAGCAAGTTTAGAAGTTGAGGCTTAAGATTGTGAAATTCATAAATTCATTACAATTATCACACAGCGAGGTTACAAAGGTGAATTAATGAAGAAAGAGTTATAATGTAGCGTGACTAATTATTTTGAAATTTGCGACTTCACACTGTTTTATTAACCCACCTGCTTCTTATTGCCGTCAAAAGCCTGTGTGGAATGTGTTTTTCTTCTGACGTAACAATAATATACTGTCGTACTAAAAGTACCCACTTTTTTTCAAATTTCTTAATGCCATCCACCCACCCACGCCATCACGAAGTTTCTCACAATGTGGGGTGACAGCTGTGAGAGTTGATATTGCTCCTCTAAAAAGGATGCATGAGACGTGCATGTTGTGTCTACACAAGACCACGTAATATATCGTAATATATAAATAATATTATAATAAATAATAATAATAAATATCCATAAATTGTAATGCGTAAATTCTTACCTTTAAAATCTACCGTAAGAACGGTTTTTAGATATTATAGTGCTTCGTGCTATGATAGCCATGAAAATTGTAGTCACTCAACGTCTTCCAGTTGAACTTTGTTGAAAACCTGAAATAAAAAAAACGTATAAAATTAATTCTACTATAATAATAATTGGAATATTTCTATAGCGCCGTCTTTGTGCCGGAGCACCTCGAGGACGCTTCACAAAAAAGCAATATTGTCTAATAAAAAGTCATCACCAACAAAACGTTTGTGTCCAAGAAATAAAATCATAATACATACATAATTTACACACACTACCTTAGATACATAAATAGATGTATCCGCGTCAGATTAACTATAAAAATATATACGTGGAATTTCAATAATGTAAGTGAGTTTATAGAGAATGAATAATAAATACTCTGTTTCTCTATAAATACTAAAAGAAATACTCTATAAATACTAAAAACTCTTTCACATTATTACTATTTTGTCGAATAAGCGGAAAGAACACAGTATGAGATTTGCTTATCCTTACACACACTTGATTATTCCATTACATTCATACAATTCGTCGTACACTTTACGATTCGTTGTCCTCAAAACACGCCCGTCCTTGAGAATTTATTCGACATCGCCATGCTGAGTATTCCTTACACCACTGTCATAATGAGATTTTTTAAGTAACCCGAAACTATGAATAATGATGTTGATCAGGATGTTCGTTAGGTATTGTAAATGTACTGTAGGTAACTAATCGATTTGTTAATTGACTAAACGACCAGTGTTGTTGTATTAAGAAATGTGTATTTATAACCATAATATTTACGATCCATCAAATGTTCTCAAACAACATGTTTTTACAACCTTTGCGTGTTATCTTATTTGTAGGAAATAGAGGTTAAGGCAAGAGTTTAATAATATTGACATTTGTATTCAAGAATGGGCAATTAGTTTATATTTAACATCCATCAGTTTAATTAATAATTAATTATTATAATTATAATTTTATTTCATTAAGTGTACACTTTAAGGATATAAATATTTCACTTGTCAAATATAGTTAAGTTCATTATGGTAATATGCGTGGTGCCTCACTGGACTTGCGTCTGTATTGAGGCTACCTTTTACATAGTTATAAGTATGTCACTATTATTGTCTTTATCTCCATAATTATCTATACCTAGCAATTTAATTGTACATCATATACCACACACACACACCTATACTAATATTTTTATCAACAGAGTCTCTGAATTAACTACCCCCACTTCGACCAGGTATTTGGCCAGATTCACTTTGTTTATTTTGCTGCCCCTCTTATTAATTATTCATTTAACTTAGTAAATACCTATAATTATTCAAAATATAGTTATATAGAAATGACCGGCGGTAAAGAGAAAACAATATTTTTGATTAGCAAAATGTTTAATTGTACGATACGCATTTGTAAAATATATCTACTGTACTACCTTAATAACATTTCATACGTAAAAGGATAAGTGTAATAAATTCATAACATTGTGATAATTAATTAAAAGCAGAATGAATTCTAATATAAGATTATGCTGACCGAAGGTAAAATAAAAGATTATTTCATGCTGTTATAAGCTCTTTTATTATTTTTACATTATGCGATATTATTATACCGCTTCTACGAGCTACGGACTACGGACCGTCTACGCCTCGCCGAGAACATTGTTAAAAAAAACATATGAAATGAAATTCCGACTTTAACTGACTCGCTGATTAATATAATAAAGATTATTTAGAGACATAAATATGAAATATACTGAAATGGCTTTGTTTCACACCGCCCAGTACCACGATGATTTCTCCAAATGATCGTCAACGTGGAATGTTAGTAACTGGTTTTAATACTCACTACAAAATAATAACTAATCAACTCTGTCTTGGCCAAATTACCATTCCTAAAAATATTTCATTCGTAAAATAAAATTTACCTAATTTTTAACTTTCTCAGTGACTTCACTCTCGTAACCTTCAGAATGTTACGCGATTTTTTAATGATTAAGGTATCTATATACCTACATGTTAAGAGTTCCGCAAATTTAGTGGCCCGGAGCCTTGTGAGATCTAGGGCTGCCTCTGATCTAGTTCACGCCTGAGGAGAGTTTAATTTACTTTCAAATCGACCTTAACCGAGAGATATCAAGCATTATGAAAGGAGTTTAAAATATTTAAAGATTACAAAACATGTAATTGGAAAAGTTTAATTCGGAGTAATAAGTAAGTAGGTCTCCATTTACGCAGCAACTACGTTCTTTCATTATGAAATTTGAAGTAGCGCTAACAATGTCATTATGAGGAGAAAGAGTAGGTAATTATAAAAGTTTGACGGAAACAAGTCATTTAAGAATATGAATTCTAGATCAAGAAGCTTATAATTACTAATCTTAAATTTATAATCCAAATAATAGAAATAACATTGAGTACCAACATTTAGATAAAACAAAACAACGTGTAACTTCATCCTTGATAAACAATTTAAAATTATAATATGTCTGGTATTTATTTTTTATTTTCATTAATTACTCGTTTCTTCAATATTCCTTTTATTAGTCTAAATAAAAAAGAACATTTTTTAGGATCAAAAATTTGATAATTCCAACCTTCAGAGTTCAAAATAATAATTTGCTCCTGAATAAATGTATCTGTGTCCATAAATTTCATAATAACAAAACTGAGAAAAGAGAAAATGCTATCTAGGCTCCATGTTCAAATAACTTGCAATAAAACATTGAATTTTTGAATCGGTGATTAAAGTAATAACAATATTGGGATATTCAGTGTGTGGAAATTTCTGAAGACATGTAGAATTGGCAAGGTAGAATTATAATTTAGATAAAATAATCAATAATACGCATGAGCTGTTTAAATCCTGATGTGTGTGAATATATGTATGCCTACAGTATATAATACATAGATAATTTCCTTTGGAATGCTAGATTCTTATTTTCGTGGCAGTTAACGAGAGTTTAAACAGAATCCCTTGAGGTTTCAAGTCAGAGATAAAAGAAAATTTATGCAAACACACACACACACACAAAGATATATTTTTGCGAACAATGCATTATTAATACGACATCTTTCTATTGTTATAAAGGAGGTGGTACGTATAAGTTCGTAAACAGGAGTATATTCTTCTGATAGGCATACAAAAATAGCATTGACAGATGTGCGCTCTTTTTTTAAATTCCGGTTCTGGCTCCGTACTCGCACCCTTACTGTTCGCAACCTTCGTGAATGACATCGGTAATTGCTTTCATAACTCCGAATTTCTATTGTTCGCAGATGACTTAAAAATCTATAGACATATACGAGGTGAAGATGACGCAAAAAAACTTGAAGATGACTTAAATAGACTCTACGAATATTGCTCGCGAAACAAATTAGAATTGAATCTAAAGAAATGCAACTCCATAACTTTTACCAAAAATAGGAATTTGACAAAATATAAATATAAAATAAACCAAAACGAACTAACCCAATTAACGGAAGTTAGGGATCTGGGGGTGATTTTTGACAGCAAACTCCAATTTGACTCTCATATCAATGACATGCTGACACAATGTAATAAAACTTTAGGTTTCATTCTTAGAACTTCGAAAGACTTCAAAAATTATGACACCACACTTCAACTGTATACCTCCCTCATTAGATCTAAGCTTGAATACTGTTCGGTTGTATGGAATCCGCTCTACAACAAATACATAATCAACATTGAACGGTTGCAACGTAAGTTCTTGAGAATTTGTGCGCGTAGATTTCGGGGCGCTATCATTAGTGACCTAACTGACCTGTCAAAACGACGCGAGCTCATTGATGCATGCGTCCTTAGAAAAATTTGCGTGGCCGAGATTAGCGCGCCCTCTTTACTCGCTAACGTCAATTTCAACATACCATCCAATAGACGAACATACAAACTTTTTCATCAAATCCGTCACTTAACTAATGCAGGTTGGAGAAACCCCCTACACAGAGCGATGAGGAATTTCAACGACAAGTTTAGCGATGTCGACATCTTCAACGTCACTCCGTACCAGTTGAAAAGAACAGTACTTGGTATTCTTCGGGGTGATATGCAATTTGAAATGATTTTCCCTTTGTCCTACACTTCCTCTCCCTATCCCATACTATCCTCTCCCTCCTTTCTAGTGATTGGTGCATTGTTTTCTTTTTGATGTAAGTATTTGTGTAAGTGGTTTTATAATTTAATTTGACATATTAATTTTAGGTTAGACTGTTGTTTTTTTATTTTTTTCTCTCCTTTTGACTTTCTTATTTAATTTTATATTTAATCGTAGATTAGCTTTTAATTTCTTACTTATTGACGATATAATATTGACTAAACTTGTACAAACTAATTAGGTCGCTGTTTGAACTATATACTTAAATACTCCATGTCCATTGTATTTCTATGTGTATTCAGTGTCTGTGTTGTACTTATGAAATAAATAAATAAAAAAAAAAAAAAAAATTGATTTTCAGAAAAATAAAACACGTTGTTCTGCAACGACATCAGAGTGAAGAAATGAAATATCGAGAGATTGTAGAAACAAGGGCGAAAAGATAAATGATTATTGAATGCTTAGTATTAGATTAGATGTCTGGAATCCAAGTCTCGTGTTTGAATGCCATTAGGTATTAATGAAGTATTTTATAATCACTTCACGACATCAGAGATTTTCTAAATGTAAAGTATGAAGGCAAATATATTGTCCAAACGTAGAAAATCAACCTATTGATTTACCAAATATATTTTACGGATTCTAACCCATCATTGTAATAATATGTAAAATGTTTTTATCCAAAAATATTAAGATGTTGTTTACAAACTTTTCACACTTTTTTTTAGCTTTCACAATTTCTTGAATAATTATTTTGATTTTACATTTACTTTAATTTAATTCCTTCGAATCAACGGTGTAAAATCTCTCTATCGTACCGCATCTAAAATGAAAATCTCCCGAGCTCCACAGCTTAATGGCTTAAAAATAATATGACAAAGGTAAGTGGATTACATATTACGAGTATGAAAGCTGTACCAAAGGTATAGGTCAAACAGTTCAATGTTGTTATATCAAAATAATTTATACACATTTATTGTGAAAGAGGATCAGAAGAGGATCATGGTATTAAAGTAATTCGATAAAACACGTAACAATTTTTAGATGTAGTTCATTTCGAATGGAATTAAAATCTTTCACACTTCATAAGGAGTTTAAGGCACAGAACTATGAGCTTGGACATACGAGTATGTAAGTATTATCCAATGAACATGTGACATTTTTTTCATGATTCTGGGTTTATCGAAATGAACCCAAATACGCCTTTGTTCATTTCAGAGTAAGCTGGAAAAGCTTGGGTCGTGAAGTGGAGTAGGTCGGCATCGGGGATCGAACCCGTGCCCACTGGATTAACAGTCGAGCGCGTTACCAACCAAGCTACCAACCACCATTTACCCCTGAAAATAATGTTTGGAATGTTAGGCGGAACTAAAAATTCAGAAATCACCTCATGTGCAAATCATACATTAGCTGTGACAAAAAAAAACAATAGACAGCTCAATCCTGTTTTTCTAAAAAAAGAAAAAGGATTTGGGATTGCATGCACAAACCCAAATACTTTCCTGCACACCTTAGAGAAGGCTAAAAGACTGTATCGCAAAGTGTGGAATACATCGCCAGCACCGGGTTTAGAACCCGGCTCCTCCTGCCTTAGAAACTGTCGCCTCAACCAACTGCGCCAATAATGTATTCTAGTATCTATAGTTACGTAATATATAAATCACTCACTCATAAGTGCACGATCATATAAAGTATATTTTAAATAGTTACATAGTTTATGTATTCCCTGCAAAACGTTTTAAACAAGTTCATATAAGCTAGTAATAAAATTAATGATCAAATAGATACCTATGTACTGTACATTCTACAATGCAATAGATACATTAAGTAATATTGGTGTTGTGTCTCTTATTACTAAGGTGTTCCTAGATATTATAGATCCCTATTGTATAATGCTAATGTATATCCACAAACAAAGGGAATAGTAATATAACAAGAAACCAGAATGTATTCATAAAACATAACGTAGGTAATTGAAAATCATCTCAAGTAATTTCTTCACTATAATGAATGTTTGGTTTTGATTAATTAATTCCCCGTAGAACATCAATCAATCTAAATAATAAATACCACGGGCCCCGTAGCTTAATTGACTAGAAACAAGAGCATTCTGTGCTCAAGAATTGTTCTGTTATTTATAACTAAAATACGTATCAGGCTTACCTCAAGTATACATGGGAAAACAAAGCAAGACAAAATAAACCTGAAGAATTGTTAGAAGAATTTTAGTGTTACAGATTTTCCGTTAACTTTCAGGTGTTCTTATAAGTATTAAAGGCGCCAATTTATTATATAATATGTAGTCGTATGTTAAATAATATAATTGAGGTACGCCAAAAAGCCTATCTATTTAGATAAGTATAAATATTGATTATATCTTTTTTATTTTAATCTGCCCAGTTTCAGATTGCAAAAACTTAAGGAAATTCAAAAGTACGAGTATTATCCATAAGAATATCAGAGGAACCTGTGATGTTCACGACGAAAAGGTGAACATGGTCAGAAGGCAGAGAGACCGAACCACTGAAGAATACTCTATAAACCGATACTATTATGTTATAGAATTCCCAACAGGACATCATGTATCCAGAACAATACCACTCAAAGACGAAAAAAAAGGTTTAATTTGTTAAGTCACGTTTTACTTGCAAAGATCAGCAAATTTAATAGAAAATAATAAGAAAAAGGTTCCAAACAGAAAATATAATATGTAAATACACGAATTCAAATAAAAAAATCGCCGATAAGATTATTCGAAAAAACTTAAATATCCTCTGTTCTTAACCGAATTAGAACCCTAAGGCACAGTTTGCGGTGACGTGTTTGGAATACGTATTTATTATTATTCCTATAAGAATTCCCGTTTTTTGTTCAACGCATCACACACAGTTGGCTGCCTATAAATTCGTCAAGCTGAGATAATATAAATTGACATTCATTCATCGATCTGCTTTATTATCGAAGTTTCAATCCGTCTGGTATTACATTTCTGTAAGATTCAGCATATTTTACATTCATTAATTAATACTTTAAAAACTTAATAATTTTACAAGACCTTACAGATTGATTAATTAGGGATTCGTTTTTAAATAATGATTTTTAATCTGTTTTTTCTTTTCAAAGGTATTTTTTTTTCTTTTTGAGATTGAGAGGGCGAAGTTAGTTAGTATTTAAGTTATCCCACCTACTTTTCGCCGCATCTATTTAAGTTAGTTGTTGATCCAAACACCAGAATTGTTTGCTTTACTATGTAGGGGATGTTAATTATGATTCGAAATTCAATACTCAAGTAATTAATTACTATGTGAAGTTAGCAAATCAATTAGCAATAATAATATTTCAAGAATAACACTCTCTCGAGAGAGAATAGCACCTGAGGGTCTATAGTAGAATATAATATAACCGATAGTTATTGATTTTACCAAAACATTGAATTAGATATTAAATTAATTACAAAACCCACGTCATTAATATCAATAACCATCTACTAAATATCAGAATACATAGAATTTAAGACAATACGAGTATTAATGTAATAATATGTTTAATGGAATTGGTTGAAGTAATACCAAATTTTTTTTTTATATGTAGAGTTGCTTCAATGGTGCAGAGCTACAATATGTAGTTCCGTAGATTTATTTGGTAAAAATATCAGACATTAGAAAATCAAAATAAGCTACGGACATCAGAAAGATCATCAAAAGCAGAATCAGCTATGGACATAAAAAAATAGGTTGTATTTTATAAAGCCTTTAAGAATCCCAGTTTTTTTACTGTACAAGATATACGTAAAAAGTGTAAACCTGTATAAATTTCTTGTCTTTGCAATTTGTTGTCAATAATTACATTTTTTGTAGGGATGGTTAGTTTTCTAAAAAAACTTTATATAGCTTGTGTTTATAATTTATTCTGATGTCCATAACGTATTTTAACAATGTAGAAGAATGTAGCTACGATTATTCACATTTTAAGAGAACTACACGTACCTATAAACATCATTATTTCACTTCAGAAATAAATATTGCATACTCTGGATAACTATGAAATATTATACAAATTTTTTTTTTTTATGAACTCACTGTAATACAATATGAAAGCTTAACATTATTGATTGTATGCCCATTGGAGCAGCTTAATGAGACAAATAAAATGCCCTCGGGGAAAACATGTACAAGTTATTATAAATAGAAATCATTAAAGGAATGTTATGATGGTATTCTCATTAAATATGTTTAATGCTTGACAAAATTTCTGAAACCAAAATAATATTAAGTAACATATTATATTAAAATTGTTTTTCATGTTATACTTACAAAAATAACTTACAATAATAATAACATAATAGTTGGGTAGAGTGGGATTTCAATTTATGTGACAAATGTATCGGATTATAGGTATAGGTGCCTACCTACCAATAAATTTATATGATGCCACCTAGTGCCATAAGTACATAATTGTCACATTATGCGGGGTGTTTCCTTCCGTCTGTAAAATCTCTTGAGGGGCGATAGAGGATGAAAAAATATGAAAAAAAGTTTATTGAATGTATGTGATGCGACTAATGCCAATTTACTTTATTAAAATAAAAGTTGGATTCCCGATAAGGAATTGATTACACTGTACGTCTGTCTTATCGACCCACATGGGCCGATTTGGGAACGACTTTGCGAATGACTGGCGTACAGCATGAACTGTGCAGAATATATCATCTTATATCATTATTTCCAACCCTCGACCGTAAATTTAAGGAGCGGTAAATTTCTTAACACTAGACACCACGATGGTATATTTTCATTTTTAGCTCATCGGGTTGACTGTAAGATATTGCGTTAGCAATAAGTCCGCCTTTTGGCACACAAGATTGTCTTATTTTTTTGTAATCATTGTAATCATTTTGGTCAATAAAGATTTATTTATTTATTTTTTATTTATCTATCTACTGGAAAATAGCAAAATAGACCGACTGTTTACAAATTCCGTGTTAAATAGTATACAAAATAATAATTTGAGATGAAAAATGTGCTTTCCGTTCAAGCTTCACAATGAGAATTTATATATGTAGCTTACTTTTATTACCTTGGTGTGATTTATTACCAAACATATGAAATTAGATTTTCAAAACCTACAGAATCGATAAATCACGACGAGGAAAGAATGAGAGACGGTTGCGTAATTAATATCGCATACGTGGGAAAAAATATTTATACAAAATGTGTCCCTTGTTTTACTGGTAAACTATTTCGATATGAAAGTCCCCTGTCACGAAAATAATTTATCGCAACGTAAAATTGTCCTTTTCTGTTTTTCGTATTAAAATAAAATGTATATCACATCACAACACACCTCTGTCTGGACCGGATACCTTCCGGAATCCGAATTGACCCCAACCGTGGTTTACAGCGTGACGCCGGCATGTGAAATTTGAATAAATAGAATGTAATATGTTGACTTATTGTAGAAAAAACCTGGAAAATTGTGAATAATTGTAATATACATACATAGCTGCGGTCTTCCTATTTGAAGGTGAATGTTTCAGTTTGTTCTACTTTAACAAAGGTATATACAGTGGCGTAACTAGAGGGGGGCGGGGGGGGGGGCGGTCCGCCCCGGGCGGCGCATTTCAGGGGGCGGCAAAATGGCACAACATATTGATAAAACAAACACATTAAAAAAAAAATCTCTGATATTTCTAAAATTGTTAAAAAAATCTATTAATTTACAATAGTTTTCATTAAAAAATTTGCCTGCGGCGCTAATTAATCCTGTTAGCGTCTCAGATACATATTATTTATAGGTGCTCAAATAGGTTAGATTTTCGATATCTTATGCCTAAAATTTCGTTTCTTCTTTCATGGTCGCTTCCCTATACAATACCTGTAACCATATATGTGTTATCTACTATACTACAGAAAGATAACCGGATTCATCATTTCACCCATTTGTCCAAAAAATTTATACGTACCTATTTTTTTATATTTTTATTTAAAGAAAGTAAACAAAACTACAACATGACTTTCATTTTCACTTAGTTTTATGAAAAAAATTTCGCCTGCGGCGCTATTTTCGTGCTTTATTATGCCACATCTATATTAAAATTTTAGTTTGCTCTCGCCTAGCTTCAAAACTGCAGAAACCAATGGCTAGGTATATACTTGTACAGGTACTTTAGGGATCGGGTGGGGCGGCATTTTCAGAGTCCGCCCCGGGCGGCACTAATGCTAGTTACGCCACTGGGTATATACAATATATTTTCGTATTTATTTATACCTCAGACACAAAAGCATGTTTTCAAAAAACATGCTTAAAGACGACATATTCTTTGGTACAAGAGTGGAACTGATGCACAATACTGCGAGAGATTTAAAAACTTAAGAAAAGGTTTTGCTGTATATGGCCATGGTATGTAGATCAGTGATGATGTTTTTAAAGGTGGTTCCAAAATACTTCTGCGGTTAAATGTACGAATACATTAGTATTATAATAATATCTGGGTTGCCTGGCTATGTTCAAAATAAAAATTAATCACAATAGTATGGAAATTAGTACGAAACATCGATTGGAAACTCATTCATACCAAATGTTTCACAATCGTGTTATGAATATTTGAACCAGTAAAACTGGTGATTACACGAATGGCATTTTTTAAACCCACAAAATTCTTTAAGCTTGCATCATTTGTCAAATTTTCAACAATCGCTTTGCTAAACAATACAAGCCATTAACGGTTTTGATCATAGCTCAACGTTGTAAATGTTTGTGTTTTATGTTATCATTATATATGCACTGTCATCCATTAGCGTAAATCCGAACAACCCATAATGACTAACCACTGAAAGATCTTTCTTCTTTGAAGAACATTGCTTCATATTTTGTAGGTGTTTTATTCTGTTTATATCTACCAAGTTTCACCTTTAATTTGATTGTTCGACAATACTTTCGTCTCTTATTTTTCCAAGTAAACAGTTTTCAAAGTCTCTCTAGAAATACCAAAGACGTTTATACTTCTTCGTGTTTTCAGTTCAGTAAAGAAATTCTAAGGAACATAATTAATTCTGCTTTAATGTTGATAATATTAGACATAAATTATACTCATTAACAACTAATTAATATTTAACTTTTGATGATTTGATATTTGTACATATAACTTTACCTTTCATAATAATTATTACTTATTAGTACACCTACGAGAAAATCGATCAAACAGCGTTTGGTTTGCAAATAGGGAACATATTTTAATATAAAATACGCCGAAATTAGTTATCATCAGAGTTTTCAACATTAATTAATTTCTTGATTAACTAGCGTACGTTTATATTAGTATATCAATCGTGTGCCAGATTTTGCACCTTATTCGAGTTAGAAAACTTGTTAACACATACAGCGCATGCTTTATCTATTAAGGTTTAGTCTTCTAAGGAACTTGATTGTGCTTATTAATCCTAATTTACTTAACTTGGCGCATCCTCACCTTTCTTCTGGTTTAATTCTGGCCATCAGTACCTAAGTGTATATAAGTTAATTGTATTTTATTAACATTAAGAACGTGCCTTATAGATTTTGGAGTGTTTATATTATTATTTAATTAATTAATAATAAAGAATTTCATAAAAGTATTATTTAACTTTTAGACTGGGATTTTAATCTAAAGTTTATCTCTTAAAGCGTTTCTTCTTGTGGTGATAACAAAGCAGAAACAAATAATAGTGCATGACAAGAACTAAACTTGGACGTGATTAATTCCTTGGAAAACTTTGGTTTCAATTATTTCAAAAGTTCTTTGCAAAGTAGAAAGAAAATAGTATAAACATCTCTTTTACTTTGCGCTTGTTTATCATAAATCTCGGTCCTACTGATTATCGTGAAGTCAAATCATTTAACTCTAGCTGTAAGTTCTGCAATAATAGGTGTGTGGTATTATTTTGAAATTAGGCAGTGCACCCTAACTGGGTTATTTGTGACTTGTGACCAAATATGCTACATATTATGCACCTTAATACTACTTATAATAATGAAATCGACAATAGCAATATATTACTTTTGGTTTGAAGAGCCCTTTCATTGAATATTAAATATCGATTAAACATTTAAACAGTTCTCCCAACATATTTTCTTACTTGGATGTCTGGGCGTAAGCGTCGGTCACCTAATTTGCTTCACCCAATAGTTATCGGTCACCGAATTTGATTCTTGTCACTAAACAAGGTCTGTTCGGGACATATTATTAATTATTATAATAACAATACATCACACGCCCTCTGAATTCTATAATATAAGGAAGAATGTTGTACTATTTCCGGAATGTTTGGATTGAATGCTTAGATTCATAGTTGTCATCGAACTTTCCGAAAGATTGAATCTATTTGTCCGCAAAATTTTGATGTCACCAAGGGAGAAATAACTGTCGATACAAATATATACAGTATCGGAAAATTTTGTTAATAAACCATGAATTTTATTTATATAGATGGATCTGAAGTAGGTACCATAAATTTATATTGGTAATTCATTAATTCTTACTTGTTTAGACATTTTGATCTCAATTCTCAAGCCACTGTTTTAGTGTCAAAAATAGAGCATAGTTGTTCCTCGTTCTGAATACCATCAATGTAATGAAGTAACCATCAATAAAGTAAATATATCCATTACCAACAAAACACAAAAATATCTAGCGAAATAAATATACTCAATAAAATGTGTCAGCATTTCCCTGTCAAACATTTGATAAAATTTTAAGCACAAAATATCACAATCCATTTCAATTGAAATGCTTTATTTTGAATAGCTGAAAAATAATATAAAACTGAATCTATGTTATGTAATAGTGTAAACGGTTATGAAAAATATCACGTTTCGATCAAAATCTGCTCGTTGCGAAAATAGTATCCTGCAAATGACAGAGTAGAAGAGCGATGTTACGTGAGGGAGATTCGAAGTAGTTACGTAGTTGGCATAAGGATGATTAATTGTATATACAAAACGTCCAAAATCATAGTACCTACCAAATAGTACATAGTGCCTACAAAATCATAGTACGACAATATTTCTCTATGATATTCAACAACCTAAAAGTGTTCTGATATGTATGATTGTCAGTATTTTAGAGAGCGACAAATTGCCTGAAGTGTGAAGAATCTAACAGAAGTGCAAGTTTTTCTTTCATGCGAATATCACAGCTTGATGAATTACAAAGTACAAATGTTTTAGAGATCATCCACTATTCATGTGAAATGGTGATTACGAAAAAATAAATGGTTTACATAAAAAAAATAGTTAAGTACTTAATTTTCTAAAAACTTTTAGTAAAATTGAACTAAATTATTCCGAACCTTTTACAACAATTAAACTCAAATATGATAAAAGGGTTGTAGTAAATATAGCGCCATCGGCTATCTATCCTATTTAAATTAATATCTAAAACTATTTAGCATTAGAAAGTTTTTGTAATAAAGTTCTGAAGGTAACACGTTTAATAAACTTTTACTACAAAATTAATCATGTTTGTGTTTAGTTATACAACAACGCAATGTTTGAACATTCAGGGATTGAAATATTAATGACTCTGTCTATAGAGTTTCAGTGGTAATTAACTCTACATTTAAAAAAAAACATTTGATACATACCCTTAATATTATATCCCGAATCAAGCGATAAAAAAACTAGATCGTCAATTCTTACAAAATAATACATTTGTTTGAAACCCACTTACCTCTCACATTAATTTGCAAATAGAGCAAATTTTCAGTTACACGAAAACATTTTTCCGCTTTTTAATTAAAAAAACACAATTATGTTCAAAGAGAACAGAATTCTTTTCGCAGCCTGTGTTTAATATCAGTACAAGAATTTTATTAACATTCTTCTGCGTTTTATTCTTTACTTTTTATACAATTTATTCTTTAATATTACTACTAATGTAATCGATTATAATACATTATTGAATGGAAGCAAAATATCTTTTTGCAATGCAATTTAATTACTTTCGTTATCTGAAAATAAATACAACTATTTCGAAGGTATTTCTACCTTTAGGTAAAAAGTAGTCGCAACACTCAAGACACTTGAAATTTATCAAGGGACAGAGTCACATTGAATTCGTTTTGTTCATCGTGGACGGAAATAATCTTATGTTGAATACAAAAGATTTCGTTGAAACATTTAGAAAACTTGTGACTTTTATTAATGTAAAAGGTAACTCCAAAGAAAACCTTCGATGTAAAAAATGTCATTGTTTCGGTCTTAAACATAGGCAGTGGCAAACAAAAAAGATTCTACCGGAGTTTCACTAATACTTAGTTTGATGAAAGGAAGTAAGTGATTATTTTCTGAGAAAAATAAAATAGATGAGTGTTCCAACGCATAATTGAATTCATATATTTCATCAAGCGAATTGACTACATTTTTTGTATGTCTCTTCTTTGCTTACATTATATTGTATCTATACTTTTTCAAAGGCGATGTTGATCGTACAAAGGATTAATAAATAAATACATACAATAAAATTTGCCACATTTGGTTCAAGCTTAAACTGGTCATGTTTCCTTTTATTAGAACGTTGGGTAAATCATAAACTCGATAAGAGAGATGGAGATATCCTCAAGTGTATTATGATGTTTTATGCTCTACAAACCTTTATCTCAATTGATATAAAAACAAACACAAAAACCTCTATAACAAAAACAAGCAAAATTATTATTAGATCCATTCAGAGGGTAGGCATTAAATATTTATGTAGGGAGAAGTTTTTAAACCAATAATATCTTATAACGTTAGTGCCTACATACTCGTATTTTACTCTAATGAGAAATCTTCTGAAAAATATGTCACTTTAATTTACCAGCTATAAAGTACCTATTGTGTTTATACTTATACTAATATTAATTTGAACAAATTGATAAGATATTGTGCTTACTGGGAAATGCATTAAGTTTCACTGTTTAATAAACTCTATATAAATTGTAGTAATAATGTGAGAGAGATCAACTCAGATTTTCAGACACAATCATGACAAGTTAACTGACTTGTCTATACATTTTTAATCTCAATATTGCTTATGATAACTCGTAATAAAAGGAATGAACCACAGGATGCTGTGACAATGATATAAAATAATATTTAAAAAAAATACAATTCAGTCTAAATTTATTTCAAGGCGCAGTTTCAAAATGAACCCTGAAGGCTCTTTCATTCTATCATCAGATAACAACAATATTTAATTAAATTTCTAAAATAGACAACAAAAGCACCCCGTCATAAAGCGCCCTTGCTTACCTACGTCCTGTATATTTAACTTAATAGCGCTTACGAGATGAAAATATATTCTGGCAGCATAAAACGGCTAGAATTATAGGCTAAAAAATAAAAGAGTGTTCTTAAAAACGAGGATGAAATATATATAGTTAATTACAGTAATATTTTTCTATTCACTCGTGACGAGTTATGTTATAAATAACAATAAGCTGAGTCTTGGTACCTACACCCACACCTATTATTGCTTGTACCGTATTTATCATCTTTCGTTCCTTGGCCACGAATACAAATACATGAGCAACCCATGTTTGGTACATACATTTAAATAGATGTTTAGTACATGGTCACATAGATAAAAAGAAGGGCTCCCATTTCGCCCCATGCTGGTAAGTCAAATTAATATTTTATAAAATATCAAATATTATATCTTCTTCTTCTTCTTCTTCAGCCCTCTGTCTTCCACTGCTGGATATAGGCCTCTTCTATATTCCTCCATTCCTTTCTGCTGTTTGCTGCTGGCAGCCAGTTTTTTCCGCCCACAGCGGCTATGTCAAATAATATATAACTAACCAAAATCCATACTACTTATATTGAAAAAGGGGTTGGCGCTTTGAAATACAACATCCTAGTTAAATTCACAAGTTTGGGAAAATGTCCCATTTAGGCACGTCCCATTGAAATATATTGATTACGGTCTCATCCCTTTAAAATCAAGAACTACATATCACCAATTTATATTTTGTTGTATTTATTGCTTCTATGGGCTTCCATACAGGACATTATTTCGGTCGTTAATGTGTATACGACATCCCGCTTAATCGCAACATCAAGTAATAAAGGGATAACATAAAAAAAACGTATTGATGTTTGTTATTTGCCGTCACCATTATTATGATTACAGTTTCTCATGTAGTTTCAGATAACATGACGCCTTATACTTACTAGTTATTATCGATTGTGTTTTTTTTAATTTGCAAACCGACGTTTGGTTTCACAACACTTTGGTTTCACAACAACAATGATGGAATGAATCGACAGTCACTAATGAGTAATGACAATAATTACTTTGAAGTTCTATTATTATGTCTTAAAAGTATACATACTAAAATTATTTAAGATTTCTTTGAATGGAAAATATTAGAATAATTCAAATGCAAAGGTCCTATGATGATGCAAATGCGTACTTCTTTATTTCAAACATAAAATCATGAAACATTTGAGGTTTTGATACTAATTTCTATTCAAATATCTGAGAAAAACATTGGAAAGTAGGTACCACATTTAGATTAAACTTGGACTCAACATCTGGCCTCAGTAAAACTTCTTCCATTGAATAGGGATAACAGAATTTAAAAGATGAATGTTTGAAAAACTTTCTAAACGAACACAAAAGAGTGAGAAATACATATGTCACCTACATTATCAGCACATTGCGCTGGTTTTTGGTAGACAACGCCTGAATTATGTCACTATGGGGACTTTTTATTTCTCCAAGAAGTATTTTAATAAGTCACAAAAAACATTGTTGGGAGGCAATAAAATGACAATCTTTTTTCAAGTTTATTTAATTTGTCTAATGTATTATTTTTTTCAAGAAATAACTCTATAACGAATACGTCAGTATACTCGTATCTCAAAATGAATGAAGTGAAATTGAAATAATTTTTAAAATTTCTATTTTATGAACACAGAAATAGTGTTATTTCACAAATTCGTTTGCATTATCGAATGTGATGCATCGCGTGAATCTTTGGAAGCATTTGTTAAACTAAAAAGAGTTGAATATTTATAAGTTTGCAGCATAGGTGAGCTTTCACGTGAAAGTAATATACATAGTGATAACTTTATCCAAGCAGAGCGGATTCATAGGAATGAAACGCTTATAGGTAGATACGTTTATTCATCTCGCATGAGTGCATCGATTCAGTAAGATCAAAAATATTTTTTCACATTTGTAGATAAAATTATGAGGTTTCGGAATGTTTTCAAACGATGTAATACGGTATATTGTTATATTACATAGTAAGTACAATTATTTTCCTTTCGCACGCGTAAAGCAAAACCCGAACAAAATATCGATTCGCAGTTGACTACAACAATGTAATAAAAGTCAGAAACCATGTGGTGTCGCACAGAAAAAGGAGATACTGATAAAAGTACAAAGCATTGATGAATAGGTCACCTTTTATAGGAAAACACGAGATCTTTCTAGGAATAAAGACAAGGAGAAAATAATAATGCCTATAGTATACGCTTAAAAAAGAGACGTAGTACCGGAAGGATAATATTCAAGTAAAGCTATCCACAATATTAATGTAGTTTAGAAATGATATACCAAAGGTAAATTTACATTTATAAAGAATAATTTGTAAATTCCACTTGTAAAATTGCTCATATTAGAAATATGTAGTACGCATTAAATGTAGAAACATGATGAAGCGAAATAATGCTTTCGTATTAAGTTTTGTTTATATAAGTATGTCATAATTTATATAATTTAATCATTGTCGTTGACTTTTTTCTAACTGTAGAAGAATTTTTAATATAGGCATGTCTCAAACGATTACCTCGTAGAAGACAATACAATGTGAAATACTCTTATTTTGTTCTTCGAGACATTATGAGAAATGAAAATGCTTTTGAAATTTTCAATTCATAAGAATAATTCTCACACTACGACAAAGGAATCCCTCGCACTTGAGAATTCTAAATAAAATATTCTACATCAGCTTTACTATATTCTCCGATAATACACTTATACGCGGTGTATGTAATAGGTACAATAAGTATACTATAGATCTACTATTGCCAATATAAAATATTACTCTCTAATGTATGTATTATTATCGTTGAATAGCTGTATCTGTGCCGTTCAAGAGTTCTCTTTAAAATATCAATTTATAAAAATAAAATCTGATATTGAATCATGAATACGATTATTTCAATTTGTCAATCAATCAAAGGTTGTACAAATTTTAAACACCCTATTATCTCTTATTATTAATTTTTAATAAGCGCCACAGGTGATTATTTTCTATGAGACCAAAAAAGGTTCGTTTTTAATTCGTAGTACACGAAAATTGAACGTAAACATAGAAAGTTTGTGTTACATTAGTACTTAATATATTATGTCGCTGGTTACATTCAAACATAAATAATAAATGCTAGATTTATATAAGCAATTAAAACCATTATTTTATTTGGTTGCAACTTTACTGGTTATATTATAACTTTTGGGTAAGTATTTTATATTGGAAGTTTTGTAAGAAAATCTAAAGAATTTACTGAGATGAATGTTATTACATACAAAGTTATTAGGTATTAGTGTTATTAAAGTTTCATGTTATAAGCCAGATAATGGATAACTCAATAATTTGATAAGGTGCTGTCAACCCTTTTCTCTTCCTGTGTAGTGATACCTAGTCGACGTCTGGTAATTCGTAGCATGTATAAGTACGTGTGTACATATGTGCAAGAACAAACAATTTACATCAAAGTTTAACCCATTGTATTATGTACCCATATTTGTTCCTATTATTGACATTTCATTACTTCAAAATACGTGAATCGGTTCAGAGGGTAGCATTCACTTAAGTATCCCAAATATGGTATGTAGTAGTGAGGTAGTATATAAATGATTATTTCATATACCTGGAAAGGTTTGTTTACACAAACGTAATTACTACATTAGTATTTTTAAAGTACATGCACGCGTAGTAAATATAAAAAATATTAAAAAAAAAAGAAAGGATGTAATTTTGCAGAACATCTGTACGAAGGCACAAAGGTTTAAAAGCTGTCATGTCGGAGAATGAAAGATTGCTGTTGTACCTATTTACTGTCGTAGTTATAGTAATAATATTATGTCAACATATAAGGTACATTAAAGTATTTAAAGTTAGGATGTACGTATCCTTCCCCAAAGAAAAGCTTTCAGACCCATGAAGGGTTATTTTCTCACTCTGTAGGATCATCATCACTGGCGCTACAGCCCACTGCACTCTGTAGGATACGATCATAATATATGTATGCACCAGCCCGAATTACTTAGCGCAAAAAGCACAACCCTATAACGTGAAAGCACAAAAAAATAATGTAATACATATACGAAAAGACACGGTTTTTTGTCGTTACCTGATTATAGTTTTGGTAATCTTTTGAAGTTATTGGTAATGTATTCAGCGATCAAAGGATTGCTCAAATCATAAATAAAAAATCTAGCTCTATTTTTTTTTTTTTTGAAAAGTTAGGCATATTGTAATATGAATTTACTCATTACATTCTTCTTACATTAAGTGGTATACCCACGTTTCATTTTCAATCACTCCTGTCTAAATATTACCAATTGACTTTGATACCATAAGTAAGTAAAACTTGTTTGCCGTAACCATATACCTTCAATAAATCTACCTTCAGTCAACATGATAGCTACCGCAATATGCATTAAATACCCGATTTAATTAATTATCCTCTAGGAGAAGCTTCTCGTAATTTTGATGTTTCATCTTGTTCTCTGTTAGTAATAAAACGATGCTTGGAATCATGGTAAAAAATATACCATACAACAATCGTACATTGTACTGAAAATATATTGTATTATTTGTATTGCTATAGGCACGTATATCACGTTACATAGTGGAGGAAGCAACTGTAATAGTCGACATTATACATCTTTCTAGAGATGGTAAGGCCTACAGAATGATGGTGCTGGTGACATCTGGTGTATGTCATTATCTGACAGAAACTTGTATCTAATATAAGCACGTAGATTTCTCGTTAAGTTTTTTTTATTTGCGAAATTTATACGTACCAATAATACTTTACGTGTGCTACTCGTTAAAGTCTAAAAGCCTCAACGATACCCAACTATTTCCCAGAAGAGGTGACAGCGCAGTGGATTGTCTTACGTAAATTTGTAAATTTAATTATGAACTAGGTACCTTTTATAGTCATCAGGTATGTTTACAGTTTTTGATATAACCGTTCTGAACTATACTATATAGACTAGTATGAGTTTTCAGTTTCATCACGTATCACTTCAAATAATAAAATTTTACATGATAAATTTACACATTAAGCGACATACGGGATACGGGACAATATATTCATACGACACGTAGAGGTCTCGACTTTTTTGCGAGCCGCTAAAAAGTTTATGGCTAAATTATTGTCTGTAGAGTAAAAGCACAAAAACCGTTAGATATTTCCCGCACACGTTCTATAATTTCCACCAGGTTAAGAATTCTCTATAATAATATTTTTTATTACTTACCTACGTCAGCTCCATTTTGAGTGAAATATATTAGAATAGGTTTCGTGTTTTATGCTAGAAAACTTTATACTTCAGTGAAAGTATTGCATGGAAACGAGTGAAAAGGATTATATTGGAAAAGTACCTGTATATTCTACTTGCTACGCAAACAATAAAGCTGATAATTCACGTATTCTTTATAGGTATACTAGTGAATATTATATTTTCAAGAAGGTAATACGAATCTACGTTTTGTTATTAAATTACGATTTTCCATTTTTTATTCGGAGAAGCAATATTAGAGACTGTTTTTAGGAAATGTCTGTGCATTAAAATTATATTAATGTGATACCATGCTGTTGGATGTGATAAATAAAGAAAACCATAAACTTCATACTGGAGGCGACCATATAAAAAGATCATCGATATTGTAGAATGAATGGGATTACAAAAATGGTTCTGAACGGTTCGTGTGGAGAGACAAGAAGGTGGACCCCCAGGATTCTTAACTAGAGACCCGACGAAAGTTAAAGAAAGGTAGGGAGACCACAAAGGAGATCGCAGCAAAGCATCAAGGACAGAGAAACATGGACGAATCTGAAGAGACATATGTCCAGCAATGGAGAGGAGAAACAGGCTGACAAAAAGAAGATAAACCACAGATGTAGCCATTTAGTTAAGTAAGGAAATTTTCATTAGATTGGCTGAAGTTATTTTCAGATGCAATTAAAATAAACTACTGAAATAATCAACAAAAGACGACATATGAAATGAAAAAATATATTATAACATATGCATGGGCCTCGCCAGCCTCGGAACTAGGAAGGAGGGGGGCATCAAAAAATTTGAAAAGTTATGTAGCATAAAACGCAACGCAGACGAATTTTTTAGTGAGACATAGTAAAGAAGGTCGTGATTTGGTTTCTTTGTATGCAATACTTTGCACAATAATAATGTATGAAAAATGTGTTTTACAAAAAAATAATAAAAAATAGCGCCACAGACAATTTATTTTTGAAACTGATGGATTATCATACTAACTTTAGAAAATTTATGATATGATGAGAAAATGTGTGGCAGTATTGCGATTTTTTGTGAGGTTTTATCATTTAGTTTGAAAAAATATATACCTATTCCAATCTCTAGGGGGGCAGCAGCCCCCCCCTACCCCCCCCCTTGACGACGCCCATGATGTTATACGAAATCAATACTCCATGTAATAATAATAAGTGATAATATCTGAAGTACGACGAAGTTGAAAACTTGGTAGAAAATAAATTAATGGTAATTAAATTTTATGTTCTAGTAGCTCCCCAAGCTTCCATCATCACATTATTAGGAATAACTGTTTCTCTTTATAACCTGCTTAAATACAAAATTTACTTAACAAATCACATTTCCAACTTAATAATAACTTTATTAAAGCAGTATTACTCCCCGCATGACAAGTATAATACCAAGAAGGGAAATTGTTTTTCATTTTCGACGTGAGTACTCGTGAGCGCCGAACGCTCCTATATACTTAATTGCTTTGTTCCTGAAGGAAATACAAAATAATTGGAACGTAGTACAATAGCAATATATTCCGCTACCTCAAGTCTACTCTGTGTTCAGCCAAAAATATAATTTTAGTTAAGTGCATCTGTCGTAAGATGGCGCTGGGATCTGTAAATTAATACAAAATTTTATGAGCAGTAGAAAAAGGTAAGCATGAATGAGGAACTGCAATAGCAGATGTCAGAGTATAAATAAGAGTAGGTTTCTACGAGTCTGGGTTTTTGGTCTCTCTGCCTACCCTGCAAGGAATGCAAGGTAGATAGATATAATATTCTATTTAAATACGCATATACCTATACCTAATTTGATTAAACATTTTATAGTCCGAGAGCCCGCTGCTTAATTTATGACGTATCTGTTTTTTGATCGAAATGTGGTATAAATGATAGCTTACCTAATAGGGCATTACATCGCACTAGGCTTGCCTATCAAAATCTTGCCGCAACCCCCCCTGCCCCCCCCGAAAAGGTCCCTCTTCGCGGTTTTTCGCATTTTATAGGAATATGGTAAAAGATAGGAGAAAGTAGTCAATGACAAAAATAATTCTTGCTAAATTCTCTACAAAAAATGTTAACTCAATTTTTTCGTAGGACTAGCAGTTTACCCGTAATGGCCGGTCAACTTAACACCGACTTAACATTTTTTATAGAGAATTTAGCAAGGATTATTTTTGTCATTGATCACTTTCTCCTATCTCTTACCATATTCCTATAAAATGAGAAAAACCGCGAAGAGGGACCTTTTCGGGGGGGGCAGGGGGGGTTGCGGCAAGATTTTGATAGGCAACCCTAGTGCGATGTAATACCCTATTGGTAAGCTATCATTTATACCACATTTCGATCAAAAAACAGATACGTCATAAATTAAGCAGCGGGCTCTTGGACTATTACAGCTTATAAACAATTCACATGGCTTGCGAGTTTAATAGTATAATCATTAGCTTAATATTCAATTCAACAAGTTATGTAGAAGGCAGAGACGATTTTCTTAATACTCATAAATTCCTTCCCCTTGACTTCACGAAACTTCATGAAAGTGCTTACTTTCATGAGGCTTCTACAAATCCATACATACAAGTACATTTGTTTTAATATTAGCTACTAAAAAAGTTTTTCATAAAATCACTGAATGGTATTAAACTCTACAACACTAGCTAGTTGTAGGACGTCTGAGGCGCCCGTTTGTTTTGTGATTCAATGGTTAAATTTGAGAAGTGTGTTTTTCTCTGTGGAACCAACTTATTAGGCAGAATTTTGAGAAAAGCAATAATACGTAGGCCAATACTAAACATACTCATTGGAGAGTCGACATAAGATGTTTTTTTGTATGATAATGTATTTATGTATTGTTGATGTCTCTGTGAGGGTCACATGTAAAATAAAATAAATAAAAAAAAATGAGAAATACCGGACCTTTTGCATAGCACACGTAAGAGTTACAACTATTTTACAGGACTATAATTAAAAAATGAGAAACATGATGGAAATTGGAATAATAATAATAGTTGCCTTTCTGTTATTTCATAAAAATAAAATATATTTATTTTGTTGGGATTATAATTTTTTGTACACTTATGTGTTAATAAAATTGATTCGGAAATAACATTAATAATTTAAAAAAATATTTAGATTTTTTTAAATTAATGCATATGGCAAAAGACCCAGCAAATACAAATTTAGAGAAAAATCTCTAAGCCAATTGGCAGCGTCAGCAGCGACCCCATGGATTTCAGTTGGACCGCGCTCGAAACCAAAAATTGGACACTTAACTATATGGCCCATCGTCTGGCGGCGACCACAGTTTACAGAGTGTTACAGAATCAATGAGTGAGTGAGTGAGTGAATCAGTGATCAGCGTAACTATATCATTTATTGAGGTATTCTTATTTCCCTCATATAGTTGACAGGCAGACGGTGAAGGATTTCTACTGTAGCTACACATAATTTACGGAAATTCTTTGTTTTTCACGTTTGCTCCGCTTTTAGTATATAATACCCTCGAACTCTCTCTTTATGTATTATACAAATGTGATCATTTGATTCTTCTTTATGTGGATTTAAACGATATCGCAATTGTTTTAAAATGTTCATATTTTACCTACCAACTGTAAAAGTTATAAATGGATCGGATATACGAAAATTGGTCCACATACTTCTGTATGTGGAAATCCACATACAGAAGTATCAAATATACTCAAATATTATGTAGGTATGTTGAGATCTTGATGGTTTAGTTAAGAAAGTCTGAACACAATTTGTAAGGTCGTTAGGCCGGGGTTCTAATGTAATTAATTGTATCGTAGTATGAAAGCTCACCAAGCCCTTTAAAAATACGGTACCTAATGACAACAACAACTTTTCAGACTTCAGAGCAAAAGATACAATGACGCGAAGTTTTGAAAATTAGATGAGTATATGTTTGGCGCAGTTGGTTGGGGCGGCAGTCCCTCAAGCAGGAGGTGCCGGGTTCTAACCCCGACGCTGGTGATGTATTCTACATTTTGCGATACAGGCTTTTAGCCTAGTGCAAAGTGTGCAGGGAAGTATTTGGGTTTTTGTATGCAAGTCCAGATCCTTTTATTAAAATAAAAATAGTTCAGCTAAGTAAGGTTTAACATTAAAACAGTTAAATAATAAAGAAATCTTTGAAGCTTGCGTCTACAAAATGTTTTTATTTCCAACAAGGGATACTTTTGTTTCAACTTCTAACGATTTTAGCAAAAATAATATATATAATCAAGTTAGGTACCAAGATTTATTATTTGAAACATAGCACCACCGAATACAGAAAACATTAGTATTATAATGAAATTTTTGTATAACATACATAAGTTTTGAACTCAATTTGTAGAAGTTATCTTATAAATAATACTTACGAAGTGGATTACTTCAACTTCAAAGTAAATTCGACCATCTGCAACAATAAAGAGACCTTTATTAGGTACTATAAGAATAATTACATTAATCAAGTTAGTGAAAGGCGTAAGTAAGACGAAAAAACTTTAAGAGTGCTAACCTTACTAGAACTCAAAACATTGGAAAGGAACTACTCGATACGCATTTCTATTTGTGATTGAGAAATAAAATTAAATATCATCATCATTATCACGACAGTCCCTAGGACAGGACCCTAGCTGCGACAAGAAATCTCCTCCACTCTATTTTTCTGAGGCCCGGCGATCGCCAGCTCCTCGAAATTAAATATCATCTTTTACACTTAAAGGACGAGTGTGCTTATATCTCAAGCTGTAGAATTGTTAGCTTAAATCGTCAGTCTGATTTCAATCTTAAACGAGAAGGTATGTCTAACACAGATCTACTGAACGCTAAAAAATACATTTCTTTTCAGGTTAACTTTCATAATACCTATAAAGAGGAAAAAAGGTATTCTAATCCGAATGATGCTTTTTACTTTCACCCGTAGTTTATTTTTTCTACTAGTCTTCAGTGAAGATTCAAATACCAAACTCAAAGCAAACCGATAAACTGTAACTAACAAAGTACATAAGAACACTATACCTGGAATTGAAAGGACTTTGTTTGGCCTTTTATTTTTATTAAAGTGGAAATAAATGAAAAAAATAAATACGGAGAATGGTAAGAATTGAGCGCCGTATATCAAAAAGAAAATGTTTCTAAACTTGTGAAAGATGGGTGGACTCAAACCCCTTAAGGTCGTTGGATATAAGCGAAGGTTCGGTCCT
Source organism: Ceraclea dissimilis (assembly GCA_963576895.1). Lineage (NCBI taxonomy): Eukaryota > Metazoa > Arthropoda > Insecta > Trichoptera > Leptoceridae > Ceraclea > Ceraclea dissimilis. Next base: position 9,667,904 of record OY756365.1, read on the forward strand.
TCAATTTTAATACTTATCTGTTGACGTAAATTCCTTCGACGGGCTTTTATTCTTGGGAATAGTAGTATATGGGTCCCTACTTACTGTAGGTCAAACAGAAATTGAATTTCGTAGGGAGCTGATAAGGGGATAATGTGATTTTTATTTCTGTAAAAGTATGTAATATCGGAGGTAAATATCAAATCGATGAAATTTTATTCAATGCCGATATACATACGTAGAGAGGAAATATTTATTATTGTGATATATTTTCATTTTGACGCTATACTTTTATTGTTAACATTTACGTTCCAAAAAGTTGTCACGTTTCTGAGGCAAAGCATTCATTAAAAATTCGTACACATTTTAGAAATACTAGTTGCGTTTTCATCGTTAGATATACATAGTATATAGGCATGGAAAACTAAAAGTATATTGTCCACACAAATTATATAAATAAATAAATCTTTACTGTAAAGATATTTACAAATGGCGGGTTATTTCCGAAGGCAATGTCTGCCAACCAACCACTTGTGACATTACACGAGGCCGGCGCCATATTGTTCATACCATTACATTTGATATACACAAATAGCACATATATACTCGTATATATCGAAATTACAACTTTTTGTTTATTAACGGCACTTAACTTTCATCACAAAATTTATGGAAATTTCTACAATGTGACATATTTTGAATGGTAGATATTCGTTGATGTTTTACTAATACAATTCAATTTTCGTATTTGACTTCAAAAATCGCCAAGGGGCCGTTTTTCAAATGCAATGGAAACTTTTTACCATAGGAACCTTAAAATTCGTCAATAAAATTTTTTGTAAAAGTATATTAATGAATAAATTAATCCTTTTTTCAAGCCCTGCACGTTAATTCGAATTTGTGTTATGATACATATTTTTGTAGATTGTTTTATGGCAATAATTATAATGCATATTAATATATGCATTATGCATATTCCATTAAAAATAAAATTATTAAAAATTGTATGCCGGCCGTAGCAAACGAATAAAACTTGCATATTATGCCGTTCATAATTAAAACAGGAAATTCTTCCACAACGCTAGTATGGAGTTCATTAATTTTATTATCGATTTTAAAAAGTATATGCATGTTGTATATTTATGAGATGACCTCTTTTAAACACATACATAACGTTGCAATTATAGAGTGAAAAACAAACAAATACAGTGTGCTTAGTAAGTATGATATTTTGTAAAAGAAATTCTTTTATAAGTCTACATTTCCAAGAAGTAATCCTTATTTTCGTCGGATGTAAGGGACTTAAAAGTGAATTCAAAAAAGTACAAAAAATTCTTGGGGTTTGTGATTTTTATGTGAAATTATTGTAATCAGAAGGTAGGAAGGATATATTAATTTATATATAATGGTATGGACACGTGCAGAGAAGGGACGAGGATTCCGTTCTGAGGAGGGCAACAAACTGGTCTGTAGAAGGACAAAGAAAGAGAGGACGGCCGAAGAAGTCCCTTGAGGAGACCATCAGAGGGGACACGGAACACCTGGAGCTTACTCCAGAAGACTGCCTCGATCGGGGAAAATGGAGAGAGAGTATCCGAGCCGCCGACCCCAAATAAGTGGGATATGGTGTGGAGAAGAAGGTAGGAAGGATATTTTTGGATGAAAATAAAAACACGTAAGTAGATTAAATAAAATCAATGTACATCATTCGATGAGTCAAAGTAGTGGATATGAATCTTGTTACCCTTTATAGAACCTACTGATGATTTACTTAGTGTCGGTTCTTTTTACATCAATATTTCTCATCTATAGAGACTAGAAAAGAAGAAATATTTTATACCATTTCTTGTTATTAATTTTCTCTATCGATTTTATATCAAACACTACGTGTTATACGTATTATCTAATTTTCTGGAAACTTGTTCACCGTTCATAAAACGTTCCTCCGTAATTTGATCATAAAACATGTCCGTCTAGTAAAATGAATAATTGAGTCTCACCTGTAAGAAATTTCAATAAGTATCTATATTTTCAGGAAAAGATGTCTTCAAAGACATTCAAAATGGTTCTCGTAGTGGAAGTTTAATTTGTTATTATGAAACATTGACTATAGCTATTATATTATCCCATTGTTTAAATAGTCAATCATACGTTGAATTTATATTTAGCATAGCACAGTGAAGTACATCTAATTGCGTTGCTTGCAGAATAACATACATTGTTATGATTATTATACAACAGGCTATTATTAAATGTATTATTATTCAGTCTGCTCTATGATAAAGGAATAGTTTGTTATTAATTTGTGCAAGGGGAGTCGTAATTGTCGAGTCTCACGAGGATAATCATATAGATAGTGTAACGTATAATATCCTACTGGTTAATAATATGTTTTGATAATTACGCAATGTTTTAGAGATTGACGATTAGCACTTTTGCATTTTGGGTTTATTTTGTAAAATTTTTCAAACAAACCTGAAAAACCGCCTTCAATGCTGGTAAACTTACAATTATATCATGGCGAAAGTAATTCGTTAGCAGAATTTGTTTGATGTTCTTTATGCTCGTTATTTCAATATCTGAAAGTAGTAGGTACTCGTATATATACGTCATTTAGTATAAATTATTTACCAAATAATCTCTTTTTCTGGTTATACCTACCTGCTCATTACTCGAAATTTACAATGAAATTACCCTCTATTTAGAAACATTGCAAGATATTACACGATAACGATTGGTTCAACTAAAAATACAATAGAAATTTAGTTTTTAATTTAATTTTAATAATCTAGTTTATTGGTAACTAATGTTTCATAGATATAAATAACATATCATTTTTATTTATGAATACTAAAACATAGTATCAGTAATTTGCATCTTTTGGTAGAAATACCGTAATAAAACAGTATAAAATACAGACAATCAACACAAAATGGGAGGACCGTCGATATTAGTGTATGGATTATAATTATTTTTCCATACAATGTATCGTCCATACTGCTCCATTACTCACCACACTGACTGCCATAGTAATTATTATTATATAGAGTTTCATAACGAGCCAACAATTTGAGTTAACGGCAGCTAACTGCATTAGGTCAACATATTTCACGTTAGTCAAACTTGTTAATATATCTACGTCTACGTAGCGAATACATGCACATAAACTAAACAGCTAGGGACTAGGGGTCTATTAACCTATGCCTAAAGTGCAGATGCAATAATCTACATCTGAATGTGGGTTAGCGTGCATAATTACTAATGTGACCCTTGACGCAATATGTACAGAAAACTAAACGATGTGTCATGTATAGTGATTTTATAAGTACAAATAATCAGAAGAGTAAATTCAGGGCAAAATGGTGAAAACAGTATTTCAGTCATCAATTACTACTTCGGTACATAATAACCCTTTTCAACCCTATTGAACCTGTGATTGAATGTTGCAAAACCTTTTCTTAATTACTTTACTACAATCTACCGTTGTGATGAATGTACTATAAAATATAATCTATGTCAAATTATCCCACTAGCATTTTGTTAGATTATCGAATATCAAATAAAAAAAGATCAACACATAGTATATTTTTTTTCTACGCGGAGGCATGACTTTGCCAACACACTTCTCAGTATTATCAGCCAGAAGAGTCTACATATTATCATTCATGATTCACATATAAACTCATCAGCTTAATACTGGGAAAAATTCACCTATCCAGATATCACGGATATCACAGGATTAGACTCAGATGCGCGGGGCCTAAAATACAAATATAGGTATCAATTTGTATTAGATTTTTAAAAATAGTAGAATTTCGTTTCGTTGGACCCTCTTGCGTCATCTTTCGTTCATATACCAGTTAACCAGAAGCTGTTAGTCTCGAAATGTAGAATAATAAAAGTATAGGAAAATTTGCAGTACGAGGATTGAACCATATTCAGTAATTGGTAGATATAAATAGTAAATAAAAAATATTGGTTTTGGTTATGTTAAAATGTAGAACGGTAGGTATATTTCTCCAATACGTCAAACAGCAAAACGGGATACACACCTATTAGAGATATAAAATAATATGCAAACATCAGCATATCACCACACGTGAAAGCATTACCAAATTTAAACTCATTTTGGTTTTGTGGTTTTTCTCTGTTAATGAAATTACTCGTAAGCTTAATGTATGGTATATATTAGCAGATTGATATCACTGATTATCAATCAGTATGGAGTCAAATATACAATTATATGACTCCATACTGATTTGTTCACGTGCATCTAAAAGGGGAATTCATTTTATTAGGAAATGTCGATACCTAAAAGTCTAAAAGTTTTATTATACTAGTATTAATAAGTGAACGCTGGTATGGAGGAAACAAACAATTTCATAAAATGAATGAGAATATTTTCAAATAGGTACGGTACGCAGAAAGCAGAATTGTGAAATGTGGTACATACCACGTAGCTATTGATACAAAGCATAACCAGAAAATATACCCACTATACTTTGATCTTAACCGAGAGCCTGTGAAGTTGTCTTCAAAATACAATTCAATCTCAACGTTTTGGGTAAACCCAATGTTATTATAATAAAATGCTTCACATTCTTTGAAGTGCAGCTTTTATATTCAAAGGCTTTCATGTGTATAGTGTGAGTGCAATTCATTATAGGCAAGGTGGGTGAGGGTGGTTAGGTTAAGGTTTTAATGCAGATGCTTAAGAGAAAGTATCCTCTTCACATTTCTATGCTTTCACGTGAAAGCACCGCCAAACGAGTGAAAAATTCTCGCTGATATACTTACAATTTCAAACACTGATAACGAATTGAAATGTCTTCATATATGTAAGTTGGAAAAATAAACATCGTGAAAGAAAATAGTTTACCTTCATTAATTAGACAAGCTTAAATGTTTTATAATTATCTTTTATACACTGTTTAATGTGTTTCTCGAACTGGAAAAATATCAAGCTCAATCTTTTTGACTTTTTTCGAAGGAACTATCTATATTTTACGTTTCCAGAAGACAAATATTTGGTTTTGCTTTTTTGTGTAAAATTATGTATTGAGTGTAATTAATTCACGCATAATAATTAGTATAATCTATTTCCTAATTTTAAGTCTCCACCTTTATTTTTAAGCGAACTTTTACCATATGTATATACCTAACATTTTAAAAATCTATAGTCTGGGATCTGCTAGTAAGCAGATAGGTAGGTGAGTATTATGTTTTTTATTAGGGATAGTATTACCAAAAAAAGGTCTAATTGACAACTTGAGAAGGTTTCTGAAATAGGAATAAATAATACTGTAACATTTTTTCACGGGAAACACTTCCCTTTCCCAGAAATTCAAGTGTCGTCTTTCCATTTGGTATTCAACTAGGGGAAGAGGAAACTGTGAGAATCCTTTCGATGCGGGCCTTACACAAAGTGGAATAGGTAAATGAAAGCAAATTGGACCGCATTAAAAGCTTTATATTTTATTTCTGTGTTGTCCTCGTACTCATAAACTGGAAATAAATATTTGCGACTAGGAAGGTATGTCTCTAATAAAGTTTATAGAGTAAACATTATACTAACAAGTGTTTGCTTCATTTCATATACTCGTATATAAACTCAACAATAAGCATACGATACTACAGAAGTATAACCATTCTCCCGTGTAGTTTATTACGTCGACATAATATGAATATAATGAAATAGGCGGGTTCACATAAAGACTAAGTATATACTGTATATAGTGATCTTTCGATAAAGGAAGGATAGAACAGATTTATTGATGTGATATTACAATATATATATATATATATATATATATATATATATATATATATTTCTGACCCGGAGAAAAATTGGACAATATACTAGTCATATTTCACCCCATTTTTCATGTTCTCATTATATTTATATATTCATAATGAAACCAATTTATATATCATTCAATCATATACGGACGCATAGTATAAAGTTCCTCCATGAAAATGAAAAAGATTGTGTTGTGATAAAATAAATAAGCTAAAAAAATATTGTTACTTTGGGCTAACTATAGATAAACACTTTAATTAGGGAACACATATTGAAAATATGTGTCTCAAGTTACGTTAAATCTTAGGGCAATTTTTTTCATTTATTGTTTTATACTTCTCTCCCATGATTAAGAGTATGCGCATACCGATATTTCAAAAATTTCTAAAAACGGGAGATCCACAACCGTTACAAAATATGCTTTGGAACAAAATAGGGTAAATGTTTATCTAGGGAATAACCGTAAAAGTTTTTGGTAGACGCAAAATTAACCGCAAAAAATGGAAAAAACGCTATTTTTACCATTTTATCGTGCGATTGTTTACGCGATTTTGAACCCTAATGCCGTGGGAAATGACTGTGACGTCGTTCCTGGTGCCAAGCCCTTAAAATTGAGATTTATGTAATTCGGGGCATTGAGGTAGATTTGTACGTACATTTGCTGAAAACTTGTAGGAACTCTGTAAATGGATCTCTAGAAGTCCTCAAATCCAATGTTGAAGTAAGTAATTAATAACCTGGTCACAATATAAATTTAACTTTTGTACTTTAAAATTTTAAATGAAGATAATTAATTATTGACTTTTGCCAGCTTAATTTAGCACTGAGAAACATTTACAAAGCTTCAAACTTGTATATTTCATTTATCATTCGTTTCACCAGGACGTTTCAAATATTTTCAACCTTTCTTTGATTTTAGTAATCCTATTTACTTCTTTTTGTTTTTTCGTAGCGTGATGAATCTAAATCCACCACGTTGATTTTCTTAGCTTGCTGCTACATACATACAATAGAAAAAAAAGTACTATTTTGTTTAATGTTTGAAAATATGTCAAACTATTTAATAAAAATAAACAAAAATAGAATATATTATAGATATGGTACAAGAGGTAATAGGTCTTGGGGGTTCCTCGCATAAATAATTACGAGTATTATGGCGAACGGACTCTGGCCCGTATCTTGCCAAAATTAATTAACAAAGCTCCAAAAGAATTAAAAGGCATAAGAAAAAATAATAAACTGAAAAAATAATTAAAATGATGGGTCATTTCGGAATAATGATTATGGTCGGATAAGAAATTGAAAATATGCTATTGTTATTTAGTTAATAAGTTCTACATATTAGGTTTGTAAAAAAAAAGAAATGAGAGAGTACTGTCAACAAACTGTTTTGCAGTTTGGCAAATATAGATATAAGTTATTTTTGTAATTTTTATATATTAAATAAGTAAATAAAAAAAACATATAGGTATTGGCAGTAGGTATTATTAAAATAGATTAATTTTTTAGGTAGCATGCATATTCAAGAAATACTTTTCTATAAATATGAAATTTTGTAGGTACCTACGTAGTGATCGCTTTTCGTTTTATTTTCTGTATTTTTTAGACAATATTCATGATATTGTATTTTCCAATCGAATGATTTGATCAGTTACATGTATGGTATACCTACATATATGTGTACGTTTAGTATCTATCATGTTGTTGACAACTGATGGAGAAAAGTTCAGTGGAAAGAAAACTAATGAGATGGAAGAACCATATTGGCAAACAAGAAACACAATTACAGAGAATTGAATGAAATATGATGTACCTAATGAAGTATGAAAGATTAACATAATACGGTAGGTATTGATTATATTTTGATGTCCATTGAACTTATACCAAAATGTTGAAATAAATTGTTTTACAAATGTAAAACTTCATTGGTTTACGTTAGCTAAACCAGGACAACTATGTTAATTAATTTTGTTTTATAAATTCCCCAGGAACAATCAGTTGTGGAGACTAAACTGTTATCAGTTTTCACATCAGTGACTTTCAACAGAATACCGGCATTGTCATAATAATAATAATTAATACCTGCAATCTATCTTATCAGCTTTGGATTGAACTATGTACATTGTACGATACTGTGCTGTATAGTATTCACTATGAATGCAAGCTGTCTAGAGGGAGGTATATTAGGATGTGACCTCATCATTATAATTTAATCATACACAACAAAGGGTTATCTTAAACTAAGGGCTCTATACTACATGAACACTCAAAATAAATTATATTAACGTTATTTTATTCACAATCTGTAAATAATGACGAATGAATATTCAACGTAATTGTCGACCAATATTAGAACAGGTAAGTGAAAGGAAACAACGTCACCTTTACTTTAAATTTTGTCATTAATCTGAAAAAAATGCCTACGAACAAACTACTTTACGTAAAAATTTACACTACACCACTCCGGCGTGATTGTTATCCCATGAGAAAATAATACAGTGTCTACCGGGCTTATGAAGGTTGAAATAAATTAAACATAATAAGAGGGATCATCTTACTCTTTCTCAACCCTGACGTGAATCTGAAACCTTCGCTAAATTTACTAGAGGGTAAACAAATTGCTTTTAACCTTCCACTTATTTTTCTTTCCCTTCTTTACCCTACTTACACAAACAAGACAATGTAATTTGATAATTGTAATATACTTGAGAAATATGATCCCTGAAAATGTAGAATTTACGAAGGCGTTGGAAAATAATTCAAAACTTCGAAGAAAATCAAAATATCAAAAAAGTTTCCTTCGTAAGTGAAGAGTCTAAATTAAAGTGTCGATAATATTTTAAGTCATTTTTATTAAAAAATTTAATGTCTGTGAGAGTCATCTCTATTTCTTCCACAAAAGGTTAGTCAAATTTTAATTACTTATTTGGTAAATAGTTTGGGACAAGTTTTAATTAGACGATCGAATGGGTGACCAATGTCTGGATATTATAGAGATACATTTTCTGGTGAGAAATGAGAAAGGGTAAGAGAAGGATTAGTATTAAATTAAGGAGACACGCACAATTCTGATATTAAATTTAATCCCAATTCGCTTGAAACTAATCTGTCTACCACAATCCCCTATGCTAGATTTACGAGTATATTACTAATTCTAAGAAATAAAGAGGCTGAACAAATGACAACGTATAAATTATGCGAAAGTAAAAAAGTTCTGTTAGGAAATCGTAATAATTTGCTGAATATGGTGAAAAGCGTCAAATGGAAATTTTTGAACACAAGTTCGTCCTAGAAAACACGTTTTTTTTTGGAGTCTATCATTTTCTAAATAACAATTTTCTGATATCGTAGATGGAAATGTCGCTGTTAGATCACATAATTACTTTTAGAACTTTTTTACAAATTGTACAAACAAAAACAATAATGTCCACAATTTCATGTCAATATCAATTTTTTTCCATCTTGAACTTGAAACTTTCTAAACATTATCATTGGATTATTTAGTATAGGAGATCACGATTGTACGCTTGAAATATTTCTTTCTTTTTACCAAAAGTATTGGTCGTTTGGTAAGGTTAAATGCAAGAGTAGAATCTACTATTATATTAGTCGTAAATAATACATTAAGTATACATAGAGTACATGTGTGCACTGTCCACTCTACTTGCTCTGTGTACTCATATTACGTACATAAACGTGACTGGAATATAAATCCGCGAAAACTAATGAGATTTGATTGGACTTTTTATTGGACACGGTCACTGTGCAGTGAAATGAATTAATATGGATGGATAAAAAAGCTGATGGAGCCATGAATTTTCCTACACATTGATGAAAACGATTAATTTTTATTGCTAAAACGTCGTTAAATATGAAAAATTATACATAAATAGGCACACGGTTTGCGCTGTTGATAAAAACGACAAATTCGAACCTCGTTGAAAATCTTTTCTATGAGAATGATTTTGCGTCATTATTTTTCTAATTTTATTTCTTATCTTTTTTTATTTGACCAATAAAGATTAATCAGTTAATTAATTTATCTTATTTTACAAGACAATAAAGAAAGAAACTCTTCTTTTACTTTCTACAAGTTCAATATATTTTTATTATTACCATTCATTGCTTTTTATTCACAATAAGATAAAAGACAAAATCTCCAATAAAGAATTAATTACGGATCAGACCTCCTCTTTAACAACATAATTACTTTTGTATTATTATAGTACTACTTTGTACATTGTTTTTAGAAGCTTCCGAATTAATCATGAAATGAAAGCCCCTAATATAGTTCGACTGATTCCATGAAATTCAATTATAGACTTATCCCTGTGCAGCGCGCGGTCCAATTGGGAGATTTTTTCTGTACATGTTTTAAATCGTTAAATGATAGTTACCAGCCTTGACAGGATTGTAATTGTTTAATTTGTCGACTGGTATTTGAAAAATTAATTATATTTAAATTTCTCCGATGGAGAACTAGGGAAATTTGGATATATTTGAATTAAACGAATGCAGATACGAGTATTGCACATTATGATTACCGAGGAATAGATTGACAAAATACGAGTACACACATACTCGTACTTTGAACTAATTTATTAGACAATTTTTGTGATGGATATATTATTAAAATATTTCATCTGTAGGCGCATCAACAACAGTCACTATCTAATATAGAAGTAATAATATCGTACCATCGTAAATTGTGATTTTTTTGAATAAATGAAATTGTGATAAGTATTTTATTTTTAATCAAGAAGCCTGAGAGGAAATATGGTTGTCTTCGATGCGATTGCATTGATCACTGCGGAATTTAATAATGGATTATTATGGTCCAGATCTTAACCGCAACATTATTCCCCATTCTTGAATTCTGCAGTATTTAATAACGTAAATCCTTGTTTGAAAAAGACAAAAGACAGGCAAAAGACCTGGCAACTGCAAATTTAAAGGTAAATCTCTTAGCCAATTGGCAGCGTCAGCAGTGACCCGTGAATTGCAGTTAGACCGCGCTCGAAACCAAAAATTGGACTAACTATATGGCCCATTGTCTGGCGACGACCACACTCACAGTTGGGACTCGGGGAAAACCCCCCTTAATTATTATTCTCTGATTCATCAGATGTAGTACTTATACATGACGTATTATGGAAATAGAAATCTTTGAACTTTGGAAATTCTTTAAAGACATACTACAAATAGAATTATATAATGAGATGACTTCTATATTCTAACTATTTATTTCTTATTCAAGGTTGTGAATAAAAAATGACAACTCTCAACGTAATCATTTTCTAAAATCGTAGGCAAGTTTCATTGTAGTTTCATTCAAGTTTCGAATAATACTTGAAAGAACTACATCGGATGGGTATTGTAATATTCACCTTGTACTCAACAGGTGTAACATTTTTGTATTCTACAAAAAAAAAAGACCCAAACTACCTAGACCCAAAATTTTTTATTCAAAATTCCGTACTATAATGCTAATTTATTACCTTATTTTCACAAACTGCGATATTATTCAAAAATTCTGTAATAAAATGTATTTTTTAAATATTTATTCATCAATTAAAAAAACTGGTTACTTAACTCTATCACGTCATGGCAACACTATTTGTAATGGGAATGTTTAAACTACTAAATAAAACTATCATTTTTAATTCTACAACACTTTCCTGTCTGATAGAGTTGCGAAATAACATCGTTTCGAAGAAACACATTTTTTATGTCATGTAAAGATACCGTCTTTATGCCGACGGACTTTAGTAGCTCTTAATTTTTATGTAGCACAACAGATACCCAAGATGGTTAATATTTAAGCAAATAGATGCAAGAGGAAGGTTTTTATTAGAAGCGGGAAATAACAAATATTGAAGAAAAATCATTCATGAAAGCTGTTGTCCACCGCTATAATATAGAGAAAACACAGAGTGTCAGCATTAAATAATTTGAAAGTAAAATCTATTAAAATATTAAGTTGTATTATCGGATTTTATGAACTACGTATGTCTACAAATAACAACAATGCTTTGAGTAATCGATTACGGAATTAAAGTACGGATGTCGATTACGAGAGCTTTCATTATCAACTTGCGATTACAAAGTTTTCGATGGTTGGGAAAGTAACGCTTCATTGTAATAGTATATTATGTCTGCTATGGTCACGATCGCGTGACTGCCAGGTTTAGTTTTAACTAACTTGATGATAAAATAATAAATAATTTATCACAACAACTTTGAAACGACACGCGGAACGTAATAAGTCCTCGCTTGTTACACTTTTATATCACCCGCTAACCCTCAGTGACTTTTACCTAGTGGCAAATACGACACCTAATGTTACCTGCAAAGCTTACCAAAAAATACACTGCTATTTTTATCGAATCGCAGAGACCTAAAACAGCTGTTAATCTGTATAACTATTAAGACTCAGTTTTTTGTCCGGTAGCCCTACGCCTGATTTAAGGTTTGATGCAACCACTATAGCACACATATAGGTAATTAAAGTTTATAAAGTCTCTAGTGTAATTTGATATTTTATACAGCATTTTCCCTACTAAATGATTCTGTTCTATCCAAGCACGTATCCAAAGGGGAGGGGATAGTTGGGATCTTTCCCCCCCCAGAAATCTGTCGCAAATAAGACACAGGACGGACGGGACGATTTTTCTCTGCTATCTCGGCGCGCCTCAGGTTTTTTATGTAACGACTTTCTATGTAGATATGATACGAAAATATGTTAAAAAAAATTCACCTGCGGCGCTATTTACATGGTATCTTTCCTACTACGTACTTACACCCGGTCGATCACTTCACCCACCCTTCTAAAATATTTCACCTGCGGCGCTAATTATTTGGTACAATTACTATAGGATAGATAAATATGACAAAAAGTCAGTGCCTAAACGAGTATATAGGAAATTTCTTTCACACAGTCGTTTGATTGAATACGTGTCCCCCCCGAACCAAAAGTCTGGATACGTGCTTGGCTCTATCGTTACTCAAAATATGTTGTCTGAGAATTCTTCCATGTAAAACTGATTCCTGAACGTAGTCCATTTCTATGCAACCCTACTAAAATATTATGGTGATAGTTAACGTGAAAAAACTTCCGTTGTTAATCAGAAGTGTGCAATAAAATTTTTGGTGAATGATCAAAATGTGACAAAATTATATTCAAAATAAATAGAACGCAAAAGTCACTGTTATTTTTCACGGATACTTACAGGAATAATAGTCACAACTTAAACTATTTCCGTGATGTTCCAATTCATCGTTGTCCTAACTAGTTATGACATGATATTATTATGAATCGTAAAAATTTATAGTATTTTTATACAGTGATGAGTAAATTTGTGACTCACCTGGGAAATAAATGAGAAATATGTATTTAAACCCTAGAGGGAGATATCAAATAGATTAGGATTGGTTTACAAAAGAAATACAAGATTGAATAAATGAACAAATAATGTCTATCTGAATTTGATACGTAACGTGTTGTATAGGATGTCTAACTTTGAAAGCTCGAGCAAGACATTTCATCCAGTACCTCACCGCAGAATACCTCTGCATACATTATTATATTATTAGATCTGTCACTACCACGACTTTGGGCGAAGCGTCAAGTCCAACCGCAAGGATCTCATATTCGTTAACTTCGTGTCTAGGCTTCTTCAGGTCTCCGTAATAATCATCCATTGGCGTGACTAATAATTTGTGTTCCATACATACATCTAACTAAATTATACTATTCATAAAACAGACTCGAAAACGTTCCTGATATTAGACGTAACGCCCTCCTCAAAACCCTGCCGTGGAATATTAACGTAATTCGTTTCTAAAGAAGTCTTCATCGCTTTATTTTTCTTTTCTCGCGATCGATTGAAGTACATAATGAAATAAATTCAAAATGACATAAAATGTAAAAATATATAGCAGCTGCCATGTTCATTCAGCTGTTTTCTTTTAATATTCCACATGAGTGATTGCAAATAATATTGCATAGCGACAAAATAATCGAAGAAAGATCTACATACGCAATTTTCACTCAAATTTGTAATATCTACACCTATAAAGCACTCGATATTTTTACATCAAAGGATATATTATTTAGAAAGAAAGATGTAACTGAAGGATTTCTCTAGAAAGTTTAATGTATCCAGTGGCGTAACTAGGGCGGGGCGGAGGGGGCGGTCCGCCCCGGGCGGCGCATTTCAGGGGGCGGCAAAATGGAACGAAACATAAAAAACACCTTGATAAAACACACAAATAAAAAAAAAATCTTTGAATTCTCTAAAATTATTATGAAAAACTGTTAAATTGTGATAATTTTCATTTAAAAATTTGCCTGCGGCGCTAATAAACCCTGTTCACGTGTAAGTTACGTATTCTTTATAGGTATTTTTTACTTCACGACAACTAAGCCAGATTTACGATATCTTATGACTAAAATTTCGTTACTTCTTGCATGGTCGCTTCCCCTATACAACCAGGTAAGATAACCAGGTTCATCATTTCACCCATTTAAAAAAAAAATTCGCCTGCGGCGCTATTTACATGGCTTATTGTACCACGTCTACATCAAAATTTTAGTTGCTCTCGCGTAGCTTCAAAGCTGCAAACACCCCTGGGTAGGTACACATGTACTTGTATAGGTACTTTAGTGATCGGAGATAGGGGGGGGCGGCATTTTCAGAGCCCGCCCCGGGCGGCACTAATGCTAGTTACGCCACTGAATGTATCTAATTGCTTCAGTAAGTTATCTCATTGGTGTTAATATTCGTTTCAGTGGTGATAGATTAATTTAAATCTTCATATCATTGCGATGTTGACACTTTTCCTTAGCCACAATGTTTCAGAAAATAAAATCAATTGAATATTTGGGCATCTACTAAAATAATAACACAATATAATACAATTATCTAGAAATGCCAGCTGAAGTTCCTTATAGTAAACATACATACGAGTACTTACACGTCGGATAAGAGGTATCAAATGCATTTTTTACCGAAAATATGTAGGTAGTACTAGGTACATATTCAATTTTTAGTATTATGTACAGTTTTGTTTCCAATGTCATACATGACATGTAAACGATGACGATACTTATAAACTATGAAAGTGCGAGTATGTACTAAAGCTTTATATACACTTCGGTTAATTGTAAGTAATATACTGACTAAATTAATAATAATGCTATTTCTGAAAGCGTCGAAGCTTTGATAGTCATTGTATGAAATTTCAGACTAACTCTGTTGTCATTTGTTGCGTAAAAGGAAGGTATAGCATTACACATTAAATTATATGTAGAAAAGTAGGTGGCTATATAATATTGTAAAATTACTATGATGTGTTCGGGTGGTTTTGTGGTAGAGTTAAAATATAATATCTCTTTAGATATTAGTCACATTAGTTTAAAATATAATGTATTATCTGCTAGTACCATACCATCGTAATATTTAATAACACCAATGTATTAAAAATATTTCTGGGCTGAGTTCTATATTTTCTGCTTTTTTAATATAGATCTTATATAAGTTATTTTGGCGTCGTAATTCCTCTTTTGTGTCCTTTTATTAAATCAACCCACTTGAGAAAACTAATGGACAGAACTATTTTTTGAATGGATACTTAACTTTCTCTGAAAAAAGGTGAAAATGTTACGATGTGTCCTGGATTCATATTATCATTTTACCCTCTAGAGTGTTAAGGTATTCTCACCCTGCCATGTATGTGACAATATAATTATACCTAAGGCTATTGTGTCCGGATGCTATAAAGGCTCTTTTCATCGTGTGATGGGGATCTGAAATATTTCAGCTACGGGACCCTTTGACACCAATAATGTAGGCAGTTAAACCATTAATACTTCTAAAATATTCTCCAGTTATGTCGCTATATTTTTAGCACAACATTAGACAAATTTAATTTCTACTAAATCAGTAAAAACGGAATTACTACATATTATATATTACCAATTATCACGGAAGGTATATCCCAACAATTCTGTGTGCATTGAAAATATACAAAACATTATTTTTGCGCAAAAATTAATGTGATATTGAAAATGAGCGGCGAACTTCATTGTTGAAAACTTCGAAAACTTTCTATAGAAGCTTTAAGACACTCTGAACAAAAAGTGGTAGGAAATTCCATCACCTGAGAATCACAAAAGGAGTTACGTTTTATCAATCTATGAGTGTGTGAAATAACCTTTATAATCAATCTTCTGTGTATGGCGTGTCAATATAACATAATGTACATTGTACACCCATATTAAATTGTGACAAGCGGATGTCAGGTGTTTCTTTTTTGTTGACAACGCATCAGTCGAGTCGTGTCAACTAACGAAACCTCTGTTGTAAAATATTGAATACATCTGTAAATAAACTTTATCTAAAGTTCTTCTTATAGTGAATCATTTCCCGAAAAGCAGGATGTTATGTCGCCTGTTCTACTAAAATATTTTTCTACGATCAAACGATGACAAAGGACGAATTTTACTGTAGGGAGTGAATTTATATTTCTTTTTTTTATTTTCTTTTTACACATACATATGACAAAGTATCCGCTACATAGTACTAAGAATAAAACAACAAACATCAATGAAAAGGTAAATATTTCTTAACATTATTGCCTTATTAACTTTATCTGAAATGGTGTTTTACAACCATCTTATTTTTTTAATGGAAATGCCTTCACTATTAGCAATATTATCAAACTCAATTACGATGCGATGCACTCAAATACAATTACATCATTATGGGCTATGATTTGATTGCCTACATTTCTGATGTGCGATTAAAATTCTCGCGTCAATAAAAAGGACATTCGAGGAAAAATATGTTTCAGCCATCGAGTTTGTATTGTAATATAATCCTTAAAAGTCCAGTACTACGTATATTGCCGTGTACTAATATTAATAAATTTTCGAAGAATTCATATAAATTTTCAAATCGAATCACAAAGTTTACATCGTAAAAGAAAACACAAGAAATTGAGGCATCAGATTTATCGAACTCGTAATGTAGTACATATGTATTATTATACCTTGTTATTATTAGTGATTTTATTTACTCACTACTATATTACGCCGTAGGTACATGCAAATCTTATGATATTATTTTATTACAATTACACTGAAGCCCGTAATCGTTAAGCCATAGTATACATTTGAAAATAATTAATGAAGTATTCGCATCATTGCCCTTAACTATTTAATTATAGGAATCCTTAAGATTTGATTGTATGCTATACTGTGATATATAAAACTCTTTGAAAAATCCTACAATGGTCTCAATTCATGAGTCAATATAGCAGAAGATAAGATTAGAAAGACATATTATGACGTACTTTATCTGTAATGTGTTGACCTTAGAATACAAAACCTACAAGACAATCTACCTTTGAAGACAATTTCGTGGAAAGCTTTCAAAAGACAGGCAGCTAACATCTAAAGCAATAAAATATTTACTACACAGTAAAACAATTAATAGATTTCCTTTGTGAGATTTATTGACTTTTTTAATTATTTTCTTATAACATCAAACATTATCTACTTTATATCTATGTTTCAGTAAATATTTTATAACGACTCCTCCCACATCTTAATTGAAATCTTACTTTTAAATTTCTTTTATTCCTTTGGCAATTATCGCATTGTTTTTAATTTTGTTGGAAAGACTTTTTTTCCAACTCGATAATTATTACTCTGGTTTCGTATTCTTAATTGCATTCTAATTTATAAATTCACCGGGGGTTTTTTATCTTATACAAATTGGCAGAATCTACAAAATAACTATGTAAATTGTTTTAGATTCACAAAGAAAGAAAACTAATAAATACGTGATCTCTTGAAAAAGGCTAACTATAAAGAAATTTTCATGTTGGCTAATAATCTTTAAGAAGGCGGAGGACTACTAGATTCCAGAGGATAAGGTTGGATCTAGATATTAGTTATATTAATTATCCTGATTTTCCGTATTGCATTGAGACAGCCTCTATTGCTTGGATTATTGAAGGGCATTTTACTATAATTTGCATCAAACATCTGCATTGAATACAAAATAATCTTTTAACAAAACTTGCTTTTTATTGATAATTTTGAAAAGCAGTTTACGAATGTCAATATCTCCATAATGATTTTACAATACCAAATCGATTGATTGAAAAATTGAACAACCCATCAGTTGGAAGGTGTATTGTTTGTTTGTAAACAAAAGTGTTTTTAGTTAAAACAACAATACGATGTGTTTGTCTTTGGCAAACGAAATTTCGTGACATATTTCAATTCTTCTAAAGCCATTATTTTCTGGCCTTCAGGGGGTTATTCAATAATAGATACAACCTTGGTTAGCACGATATGTCTGTTCACGATCTTATGATAACTTGGAAAGGTAAATTTACAGCTACTTGGTGTTTACATAGTACCGACTTGTCGATTATATTCCTATTTGTCACCCTTCATTGTTATTACATGAAAGAGAGGTGCTTATTATCAATTTTATTTATCAGACTGAAATTCGTAATGCTTGTTAGGTACTTACTTACCTATGATTAGTTTTTTTTGTGTAAAAGTAACTGGTATGGGTCCAGTGAAGTTATGGAGCTGACTTGTAATCTACGAGTTGGTATATTTGGTGACCGTTTTGATATTTAATCTTCTGTAAAATGAACTCCTAAACTTTGAATCCAATGCGGGTGGTTTAAATGTACCTAAGAGAGCTACTCTGTACCTACTATTCTAGAAAAGCAAAATTCTCACGTAACACCTATGTATGTAAGTATTGTAAGTGAAGTAATTTTGTGATATTTTCTTTTGGCCACCGAGTTCGCAGAGATTTGTATAGTCTTTTGAATTTTCCTTTCTCCTTCATGGTGAACTAAGGGATAGATGAGAAAATTTAAGTCTTAAGGGATGAGAAGGTTTACTCAAAGGCATAAGGATCTTCTTGTATTATGAAATTCTGGCCACGTAGATATAATAATGAAATGATGGGAGTATCGGAAAATACAAATAACACGGAACAACCTTTTACGGTGATCACAAAGCGATAGCTTGAAGATAACTAATTCAATCTTCTAGAATTATCCACGGTGTATTATCTACATACTGTTGAAGTTTAAATTGAAGAGTGGATGTATTTGATTACTAATATTGTAACTTGAGTTGTTTGGTAGAGATTGCGGTAATACGATAAATGTTCCTGAGTGACTATTGATTCAATTATGCAGGTAGATAAGTTTTAATACCCTTACAAAGTTAAACTCTAGAATACGTATCTATCTTTTATAATGTATATTTTAATGTGTCTACGCTTGTAACGTGTTTTAAAACACTTGTTTAAATTTTTTTTCGCGTAACTCACTGATTTTTGACTGGTGCATTACTGACATTTTCAGGGTTGAAGATTGATGAAAACACGACTTCCAAGCTCCAGGACAAAACATCTAGCACTTTTTATTATTTGGAATTAGAGTTCCTACTTACCTTTGTCTAAAAATACGCAAAGCGTTTTATGGATGTTGGAATTATGAATACCTTTAATGGAATTTGATAGAGAAT
The DNA here is from genome assembly GCA_963576895.1 of Ceraclea dissimilis. Taxonomy (NCBI): domain Eukaryota; kingdom Metazoa; phylum Arthropoda; class Insecta; order Trichoptera; family Leptoceridae; genus Ceraclea; species Ceraclea dissimilis. The sequence continues at coordinate 9,687,250 of OY756365.1, forward strand.
AATTCGTGTCTGAAATTTTTAAAAATTATATTCGCTAAATAATTCTAACGGGAGAAGAACATTCCATTGGATGAACTTTCCGCAATATTCAAAAATAGGTACATTACTTTATAACTTAGAGTCTGAAAGGGGGGAAAAGAGAATGACGCAAGTCTTTTAATGAATATAAAATGACAAGAAACTTCTAATTTCTTGTTTTAATATGCTCGCTTATTGCGATTTAAGATAACTCTATAAGAAGGTAGCGAGCCTAGTTTGAGTACACGAGTACCTAATGGTTGGAAATAAGGTGTTTATAATACGACTAGCTGTATTGCCCGACGTTGCCCGGGTAGCAACCTTTGACTGGGCCAAAAGCATTGGGGCTCAAATCCACCTGCTTGACAGGCTAACGTGCTCCTAATAGCAACCATCATACTCATTGCATGTTTTGCAAACACCCTGTATAATCGCAATATGTAAGTTATTTTTCCTTTCGAGAAACCAGCAAAGATGTGGCGAGATAGTTGGAGTTCGCTGTCCCAGGAGGCCTCTGTGCAAGAAATAGATCCCCGGGTCTAATACAAGAGAAAGAAGAAAAAGAAGAAAAAGCGATCAGGTAAAATTTATCCAAGTTATGTAATTTGTGCCAAAAGGGCGTAGTTAGTTCAGTCATTTCTATATATCTACTTATAATATTATAATGCTATAACATTCATGAGACTTAAAATGCAGTCTCTAGACAGACTCTAGAGGTTAAACAGTACTAATGGATATGAGAAAACTCTTGAGAGTAATCAGCTGTACCTACCGTACCTTTTTTATTAAAGAGGGAATAAAAAAAGTTTTATCTTCATTGAATAATAAAGTAACGAATGTAGGTTTTCCTGGGAGAGAGCATAATATCCAATAGTAATATAAACTTTTTTCATCAAAAAGTAATTCAGCATATTTCATATAACATGTTTGTCTTCTTCTCAATATGTATGTGTTGTATCAATTAGTTCTACATTTTATCGCCGAGTTTTCGAATAAATGGCCAAGTTAAAGCAGAGGACACTGAACAATTATGTAGCAACAATAAAAACATACACTATCTTCACTGACCTATTCTTACAATGTCTGCCTCGTTACATTACAGGTTGGGACACACACTTTGTACAAAGAGAAAGTAAAAAAAAAAACATAATGGTTATGTACCAAATCGATTATTTTCATCAATACATCAATAAATAATATTGGTGTGGTGATTAGTAAAAAAATATTTCAATATATATACGAGTATGTTTTTTGTAGAGAGGAGTACGTCGGCCGCAGAAAAGATGGGCCGATGATATTATACCAGTCGCGGGTAGAAGATGGATTCGCAAAGCCCAAGATTGAGAAAAATGGAAGCAAATGGAAGAGGTCTAAATCCAGCAGTGGAGAGATGGCTGAAGGAAGAAGAACATGTTTTTTGTATTACGTATTCCATTATTTTGGGATTAATAATGTCAAATTTAATAAGGGGGTCTATTTTTGTCCTCTCTTTTGAGTAGAAATAAGTGGAAAGGAAAATGGAGTAGATATTTTGATATCAAGATATATCTAATGAGAAGGATCATATCAAAGTCGTTTACAGACGTGATTTGTTTGTGAAGTATTCTTTTGTTGTATATTTTTCTGATACCAAATCAAAACATTGTATCATTTTCTTGAAATTATTCTTGAGAAATAATTGTCTGGAGAAAACTTTTTAAGGTAAGGGAAATTGGTATAGAACTTGGTAGGTACTTATGTATAGAACCACACAATAAAACACCTATAAAGATACTATGTAACACGTGTTGTGATTTTTACGGAATGTTTTTACAATTGCGAGAATAAAATATACTCGTAGGTGTATCATACAATGTATGTAGTAGTGACTTGGAATTTTAACTTTGGAAAATCTAAGCATTTTCCATACTCCATATAAAAAGTATAGGGGAGTTAATTCCTTCGAATATGAAGGGAACCATATACCGTGAATTGAATTTTCATTTGGGCGCATTATTTTCCTCTATTGAAAGTTTCTTTAAAAATAGATAAAGATAAATAATAATAGAAAAATATTTTAGAAAAATGATAAAACTTAATTCAGGTATTCGGAATTGCTTTGTAATTCTCCATTAATAAATTAAACCACATTAAAGAAAAAAGCAGAAATTCTGTAATGTATTTACATAATTATCAGTTCATTGACTAAAAAGCTTTCCTTCTTCGTAAAACTCAATGATGATATTTGACAATCTTCATGTTTTGAATTTATTTCAAAACATCGTTGTTTTGAGGGATTCTGGAGCCACGCTGGTTCATCAACTGTCAACAGTCAGCGCGTACATGAAAATTCCATAAAAAGTATTCCATGTTGCATGCTTCGTTTGGGGTTTCCGAGGACATTGGAATACTGGAATACAGGTTTTTTTCACAAGCTGTTTACACACATTTATGTTTTTTTCACACATTTACCAAATTATTATTATTCTATTGTTTTGTATACAGGTTGTTCGAAAGATAAATACAGATATCATAAGGCGTGATAGTAGAGGTCATTTGGAATATTTGAGCCAAACTTAGCTTAGTTATTTTCACATTCTATAGAAAACACTCTGATTACTCAAGTTTTACTCCAATATCACCAAAACGAAGGTTACCTACTTAGTTCTATCACTCTTTTTAGTTTTGTCGTCTTTAGATTCATCAATGTGGAAGAGAAGAAGCCGCGAGACTTTGGACTAAGCTAAGTTTGACTCAAAAGATCCCAAATGACCTCTACTATCCCCCCTAAGGATATCCGTGTCTATCTGTCAAACATCCTGTATAAATAAATTGATAGAATGAAGTGGCGTACCCACCGCACTAAAATAAAAAGGATGTTATGATTTATTTCCCAGATTACCGTCTTGATCTTCAATCTACATTCAACTTCTGTGTACTACGAGTGGATTGATATTATTATACTGAAGTACCAAAGGCTTATCGGATTACCTCGTAGTAGTATTTTATTTTCTTAGTCTTTTTTGTACTTTTCCTCGCTAGAACCGTCAGCTGGGGATTTTTTATTTACTCTTCCTTGGTTTTCTTGATCTTGATATGTACTAACTACCGACTACTATGATTTCGCTGTAACTTTTCTTTATCGTAATTCTTAAAATGAATCATCATAAATCACCCTTATCCACGCAATTTAAATACATTATTCATCCAAGCCGCATCTGTTCCGACTGTTTCTTCATCATCTTTATTAGAATTTATAGAAGTCTATAAAGATTCTAATACTAAAGTATAGCTCAAAGAGTAACTAATTTAGATCCTCTCAAAGAAAATTATTCAAGTATGATATATCCAACTAATTAAATCCCTAGAGTTATATATAATCAAACCCCACAAGAAATTTTCCAACGGCGCAAAGTATGACGACTTATAAATACCTACATTAGATTTGAATGTGTTGTATGAAAATAAACTTTTTAAATTGGTTTTAAAATTGAATTTTATATGTTGTTTTACAAAAACAGGCCCAGGGAATTAAATTTATTTAACCACATACCGTGACATTGGCGCGTTACTAAGAGAGAAGTCGAAAACGAAACAGCAGTAGCAATAATAAACGAAATTCGCAAATAAAATATGTTGAAACTAATCCTTTTAAGCTCTGGATTATTAGGATTACGTCTTTATCTTAAATACATAATCTATAATCTAATTAGGTACTTCTAGTTACTTTTAATACTCCTGATGTGAGTAATATCATTTTCGTGGAATTAGAAATACATTAGAATTTCAAATACAGTCAATTTGTATAACTTTGAATATTCTCATATAATACCTACCATTGAGAATTCATTTGTGTTTCTAAGTTTATTCTTTAAAAATAATATGAACTACCTACATATAACTAGAATATCATGAACAAAGATTTACGTTCTTGGAAAATTTAATAACAGTACTGGAAAATATTTTCGTACATATAATTTTTTTGTTACTTTTGAATCTGTGTTGGTAGAAGAAGTCAATGACGGATCAATGTTGAATTTGTAAAAGTTTATCATAATACAAAAAATTCAATATAATATTGTAAGCAGAAGCTTGTAAGAAGAAGCATTCCAATTACAGGTTGCCTACACCTAATAGTAATAATTTTTGTAGGTATGAAGAACAAAGTGCGCACAGCACATAGAAATATCTTTCAATTACTACTAATAAATACAATGTAGTACTAATTAGTAACTGAAGGTTTATCATAACAGTTGAGTAAATTCAAGCGTAATATTTTGTAGTTAAAGGCATAGGAAAATTAACTATATGTAATCTTACGAGTAAGTAAGTTTAACGCTTAATAAAGATCTCTTTATTTTATTTACCTAATGGGAACGGATTAATTAAATTGTCTATAGAAATACTCTTTCTATTTTGTTGAGAGAAATAGAAAATCCACAGTGTCTGAGTCTTACTAATAAATAACCTAGAAAAGTGACCTTAGGTTAAACCCCCACTTGTTAATGCTATTGCTAGTCTTATCTGGTTTTGCTTTTATTTTATTTTATTTATTCCGTAAGACGGACTGACTCATCACTAAAGTTATCAATGTAACGAAACTCTCAGAGTGATGGCTGGGTTATTCGTAGGAGAAAACGTTTATTAAATTGAAGGGTTAGATAGATGGCTCTGAGTATAATGGAAAAAAGATTACTTAAATATATAGCTTGTTTCTCTTGCATTGATTTTGATTGGTGAAATTGAAGTAAAAGACGACTGGTATGCGTAAATGCATGCAGTACAGAGCAGCCCGGCTTTTGGTTTTTATTGTCTATGGAGCAGTGGCGAATGGTGTATTTCTGCTATTTTAATTCCACATTTTGTACATAGTTTTTGTAATTAACACCTCCACTTTGTACATATTGGTAAGATTTTTTGTTTTTTTAGAAAAATTAAGAAACTTTAGAGCCTCTTATACAACTTTTAGAATAGTATATCTACTTACATAACACATTACAACAATACACTGTGAACAATCGTAAATAATAGTATAGATGTGGGGATGGTATTTTCGAATCAGTAAACTAGGGACATTATCTTTTTTACACAAACGCAGCTATTTTGCCGGCACTCTTTACATTAAGCTAAAAGCGGTTAAGAATTACATCCGTAGTCTGTACGTCGTCATCGCCGAGATTCGGACAAGGCACCTCTATAGCTGAGAAGACCGACGTTCCAACCAACCGCGCCAACCATCTAATCAATTACTACACATCCAAAGTATGTCAAGAAAATAATGTCTAAGGTTTTCTTAAGTATTATTTCCAGTCCACTTGTTATTCTGTAAGTAAATGGTATTGGAAAAACATTCACGTTGCGAGCAGATCCCTTAGTTAGGTAAACTAAAAATAAATCCCGAGACAACAACTCTACGTTAGTAGGTTAGGTACTAGGTATAGTAGGTATCTACCTACATTACGGAGCTGAGGATTCCACTTCAATGCATCCAGTAATTTAAAATCTGGATGAAGACTTTCTAGTGATATTTCCGTAAAATAATAATAATTGGTTTTCTACGAGATCCATACTATTTTTAAATTATGCAAACTTTAATGTATTTTGTACTTTAAATACTCTAGTATTCAGCAGTTTCACACCATCTTCTTGTTTCAGCAATATAGCTCTGTACCTATCTTTGTGGAAGAATATTATCATAGAAATGTTTGGTTAGGCGATACGAAGTAATGTTTCTATAATTCTCAGTAAACGAACGGGTGGATGCCACTCCAAAGAGAAGAAGAATTCTTAGTTAAATAACCTTCTATATACATATTTCAACCTATTTGAGGAATACTGTACACGTAATAAGAACTCTCTTTATAATTTCTCGTAACTTTATTCAAGAAATTTATTCTTAAAATTCTTCGAAGATTTTGTTATATTTATTGATAAAATATTATACTAACCAATAACGATACAATCTGATACACCCTTTTCATATTCACCTCTACATCAATAAGCTGAGTAAGTACTGTATTTCCGAACTAGTTGATAACATAATACATATACCCTACCTACTGTAAAATTCTCCATATTCTGTACGACAGCAATATGTTGCTATATAATCATTTACATAGGCAGGTATTCTTATAGAAAGGTAGGTATAACAAAAACCCGAATATTTTTTTACAAAAGACGTGACAAATTACGTTCTTATACCGTGTCGTAGTTCAACTCATACATAGTTATTTTATATAGGTATTGGGTATTGGGTAACTCTTCCCAATCGATCCCAATAAAGATTATTTTGTTATACTTATGAACCGAGGGACTTACTCAATCTTATGATCAGGAAAACAATAATAAAAAATAAGGTGACTATTTATTTTCATTTCGATTAGGTATTGTATGTGTAAATTTAAATCAGCGCTTGCACTATCTGAAATATCTTCTATTTTATGCAAGAACATAACATTTGACTTTGAAAATAATTTTGATGAATTTCTCGAATCAAAATATTTACGTCAACAAACATCGGATTCTCGACATTCCATATTGTTAGGAATTCGTCGTTGTCTTAATAAAATGTTAATGTAATATGTTATGCGGCCGCTTCACGCTCGGCATCCCTCCACGAGTTTTGTGTGAATGAGTAAAAGGACGTACGGACGAGGTGATTGTCTTGAACTGTATACGTAACCGACGGTTAACGCCTTTTTACTCATTCGCGCGGGACTCGTGGAAGGTCGGACAGCATGTGGATGAGGCATTATAATGAATTGTCTGTATATAAGCCACATTATATTATTTTCATGATGAGAATATTATTAGGTCCTTACATATGAAATCGGCGTTTTGCCGTACTGGCCACTTTGATCTCAAATATCTCCTCTATGGTTAGGAATTCCAAATTCAAATTTTTACAGCTATTTACTCATGTATTTGTGTTTCGAAAATTATAATTCAATTGTTTTTTCCTCAATTGTTTTTTTTCTTTGCGTCACTCAGTTTACAAAATGGAAAACTTGAAATATCGCGTTATTTACGAGTTCGAGTTCCACCGTGGCACCAGTGCTGCAGAAACGACTCGAAGGATTAATTATGTGTATGGCGACGGTGTCGCAAAAGAAAACACAGTGCGTTTTTGGTTCCAACGTTTTCGTTCTGGAAATTTCGACCTGCAGAACAAGACCCGTGAACAGCCGGAGACCAAAGTTGATAATGAAGTATTGAAGGCTATTGTGGAAGTGGATTCATCGCAAACCACGTCCGAGTTAGCTGCAGGCTGCGGTGTTAGTGATAAAACTGTTTTAATCCACTTGAAGCAAATTGGGAAGGTGAAAAGGCTTGAAAGGTGGGTACCCCACGAATTGAGTGAAGCAAATCAACAAACGCGCGTTCTGCGTTGCATTACTCAACCGGCACAATAATGAAGGGATTTTAAATCGAATCATTACCTGTGATGAAAAGTGGATCCTGTACGATAATCGGAAGCGCTCATCGCAATAGCTGAACCGGCCGAACCAGCCAAACCATGCCCCAAGCGAAAATTGACTCCAAAAAAGTTACTTGTGGGCGTTTGGTGGACTAGTGCTGGTGTCGTTCACTACAACTTTCTTAAATCTGGCCAGACGATTACGGCAGATGTCTATTGTCAGCAACTGCAAACCATAATGGAAAAGCTAGCTGCTAAACAACCGACACTCAGAGAAATAACCAGTTGAATTAACCGAAAAAACAGTGAAAACAACTGTTTTAGTAGGTTAAATAGGAACCTACCGATCAAACAGTCGAAATAGCTGAGGTCAGTCAGTAAAATACGGGAGCGTTGATTTAACTGAGTGAGTTAAAAACAAGATGGCCGCCGTTGTCCAGCTGATTTCTAGAGACGTGGATTCTACTTAATAAAACATGGCCGCCCCAGTCCAGCTGATTTCTGGTAAGGTGGATTTAACTGTGACACAGTCAATCCTACTCGGTGATATAGTTAATCCTACTTGAATGATCGGTAGATTCCACAGTTCGATAGTTTGTTCTACTTACCTACTAGGTTCTTTCTACAAACTGTCTTAGTTAAAATACCTGTAGGTAGAAAAATAAAAAAGGGTTTTTAATTAGACAAATTGCTTATGTATAAAGTATTTATTTGCACCGCAATTTTTTAAATGAATGTATGACATAGTAAACATGTACAATATTTATACACATAGTTATATACAGTGAAATACATAATATGTACAAAGTTAATGTTACATCATTTTTTTAATTGATTAAAATAGCTTTTGCATAACCAATGTATTTTACAAGTACTTAAAAGTAAAGATAAAATAATATCCAAAAACTTAGAGGTACTTAAAAACCACTATTTATAAAAATATTGTTTTAATTAGAACTTAAAATGTCTGCAGACCGCCTTGAAGCAGGTATCAACTTGATGAATAGGTATATCAAAGAATGGTCGGGCAAGCAGCGCTCAGGTTTGCACCGTCTTCGTCATCTGCAATAAATAAAAAGATATACTTATTATTAAACAATAAATATACTGATTTTACCACCTTTATGTACTGCTTTTATTTATTGTTTTACAGGGTAGAAACATTTGTTAAGGTACCTTAAAAGATATTATGTCAAGTGTGGTAGTTGTCTTGCTCTTCTCAGCCTTCTCGCGTCCTGTGTTGGACATAAGCCTCCCCCTTAGACTTCTACTGCTGTGTACTCTTGTGCCGACCGCATCCATCCGCCCCCGGCAATCTTCCTTATGTCATCCGACCACTTGCCTGGGGCCTACCAACGCTTCTTCGGCCTGTTCTTGGTCGCCATTCGAGAACTTTCTTAGTCCATCTAGCATCTGATGTTCGTGCTATGTGGCCAGCCGCACTCCACTATTGTCTAATAATAACTATGTATGTAGTTATATTTATGAACTAATTACCACTCTATTTATATTAAACTGCACATTGTTTCACAATTTGGTTTTAAAGATCGATAAAATAAGAATATACTAGATTAATCTTTTTAAAATACGCAGACACTTCATTATATTACTTTGAGGAGAGATCTCAGAACACTTATACTCTGACGAGATGATACCGCGAACTGATTTCGCATGATTTGACTGTCACGCCCCTACCGACATTTTAACAAAGCATGATTATTTCTACTGATTAAAATCAGTAGAATTTACTTTTTAATTGAAATTAACTTGTTTAAAGGGTAAATTCAACTTACAAAGTCAGTAGAATTTACTTTTTAATTGAAATTAACTTGTTTTAGAGTAGATTCAACTTACTAAACATTAGAATTTACTTTTTAATTGAAATTAACTTATTTAAGGGTAAATTCAACATACTCAACAGTAGAATTTACTTTTTAATTGAAATTAACTTGTTTAAACGGTAAATTCAACTGATTCTATTTTGACCTTTTGCAATCAGTCAATTCAACTACTCTCATTTGTAAATCCAACTGTAATGCTGAGTTAATTCAACTGTTTCATGCGTAGAATTAACTTTTTCATCAGTAAAATTTACTGATTTGTCATTAACTTAGCATTTTTCTTAATCAGTTAAATATTTTTTGGCTCAGTGGAGGCTGGTCAATCGCTCTAGGCCACTGCTGCTTCATGATAACGCTAGACCACACACTGCACAAAAGACGGCTATCAAATTAGAGGAGCTTCAATTGGAATGTCTTAGACATCCACCGTACTCTCCGGACCTTGCTCCAACAGATTACAATTTTTTTCGAAATTTGGACAACTTCTTAAAAGGAAAAAAATTCAACTCCGATGGGGCAGTCCAAACCGCCTTCAAAGATTTTATTGGTTCCCATCCGAATGGTTTTTTTAGTAAAGGGGAGGGATAGTAAAGGGAGAGGGATACTTTGATTAAATAAATATATTATATTAAAAAAAAATCGACTTTATGTTCCTCCCATACAAAACGCCAATTTCATATGTAAGGACCAATATTATGACGATAACGTAATAAGTACCTCCAAATTTCATATTATTATTCTTCAAAAGTGTTTTCCAAAATACAATATTAATAAATGTTTGTATTTCGTAAATACGAAGGAATTTCCAATAATTATTTTATAAGTGAATAATAATATTATTGAAGATCAATGGCAATTTGCAACCCAATTTCAGGCCGATGAATCGCAATAAAGAAAACGTATAAACGAGTAGAAGTATATACAAATACAATTGAATTGCAAAAAAATAATGAAAAATAATTTTCTAAGAATATTAGAGAATCAGCTTTCGTTAGATAAATTTTAAATCATGGGCCGGGTTTATGCGTATTCTTTTGTTTCAATTGTTTAAAAAACATACTCGTTTATAAATTTTAATTATTTTGCTTTTTATTTACAATTTCGAGTGGATTACAAAATATTACTTTGTTTAGTTAGAAGTAGTACCTAGATTAGGATGCTGAGCTTGTTATTTGTTATAGTAAAATTAAAACTTATAGTATAAGAGAAGGCTGTGAAAATCGGCTAGGGGCAATGCAATAATAAATATAATATATGAATAGTAGGCAGATAATATTCACACGCGTCACATAATAATAATTCAACTTAAGAGTATGCATACCGACATTTCAAAAATTTCTAAAAACGGGAGACCTTCTATCTCGACAACCGTTACTAAATTTGCTTTGGAACCAAATAGGGTAGATGCATTGAACCTTTATCTAGGGAATAACCGTAAAAAAAAATTTATATCTTGTATAGATTTCTCAAAATAAATTTTTAAAAACACCTCTGACCTTTTTGTCCGAAAGACGGAAACTCGTTTCCCGAAAGTCGCGGAGTATTTTTTTTTCTTGTACTGATAATATGCATTAAAATCTATGGAATAACCGTAAAAGTTTTTTGATAGACGCAAAATTAAGCCCAAAAAATGGAAAAAACGCTATTTTTACCATTTTATCATGCGATTGTCACTCGATTTTGAACCTTAATGCCGTGGGAAAAGACTGTGACGTCATTCCTGGTGCCATGCCCTTAAGTATGAAAAGCCTTAGTGAAATACTCATTCGTCTGTAACAAGACTCCCGCATATGAATTATTATTTCACATAAATAAGAGGAACACGTTCACCCTAGCGTTATTTCCATAAACGTCTTTACACAATATTATTCAAATACATGCCTCCTGCAAAATGTCTCCTTCTGTTAAAACTTTGTACACACATTATTTAAACTTAAGAAATTTCACTCTCTGAAACATTTCAAACACATTTCACTGCGTAGCTTACTTCGTACCATTTATAATTTAATGTGTTCCTCTACAAACTCATTGTGAAACAAGGATAACGTTATATTATTCTATTATAGATTATTACAGACCTCAAGACCTAAGAAGTCCAAGTAATTAGTAACTATAAGTATCGTAGAATATTATGCGTATGATTTGAGACAGTTTTCTCTTCCTGTACAGAGTGAAAGCTCTGTAAAAGATTGCAACACATTGTACGCATATTATGGTAGATACCTAAAAGATCTGTGAGCTTTTCTACCTAAGTACAGACAAATATTTTATATTTTTTCCATCAATATCCAAATAAACCAATGCACATGTTTTGACAACACACTTACTCGTAATAAAGATGAATCTGCTGATAATATACACTATAGAATTGATACAGCCATTCACAGATCCTTTTATGGCAATACGGAAGAAAACAAATTTATATTCGACTTTATTTTCTATAAGAAAACTACGAGTGATAAACAACATCTATACCACCTTTGACGATGCAAGATTTCTTTGAAATACAGAGAGAAATATACTCTGTTCCCATATGATTTATATGGATATTTAATTTAAATCATGTTTCGGATTTTCATCTTCCCGCATTTGAACACATATGGTGTTATGTGGAAAATTAAAACTAATCCACGTACGAATATAATGTACTAAACTAAGGTAAGTATGTATTTTCATTCAGAATAGGTACGAAAAATATGAGGAAGTCAACGAACGGAATCATACAAAGGCGCTAAGTTTAATAGATGAGGTGGAATATTTTTGAATGGGTAAATAATTATTGATAGTCAGATGACATTTAACGAGTTTCTTGTGATTGGATGCAGAGAGCGCAAGACAGAGATATATGGAGGAGTACGGGGGAGGCCTACGTTCAGCAGTATACAGAGATGGGTAGATAAGTAAGTATGTAAATAAATACTGGTACACTTGTATTTTGCAGCAATTGAAATCTGAAAAAAGCTTATCAAAACAATTCTACGGAAATACTATACTCGTTCATCTTAATGTAAATAAAATTAATATTCATGTTTCTACTCCCCCTCTGATATACGAGTACGTACCACTATTAGCAGGCTGTGGGAATTTGTGTGGAGTACTGGACAGTGCACATACAGGTTTACAATAGTAAAGTTCGCAGACATGAATGTAAAAGAAGAAAAAATGAAGTAATGCCACACTTCTTTTAAAGACGTCAAATTTTCGTTAAAAATTGCTGCACTTAATTTAAATGAGGGTGTCGTTAACCAGTAGTTTGTCCTTCGTAAAATTTAAGTACCTATCTAGAAGTGTGCTGGTGTCATATTCGCATTGTGGTGATTTATTTCACGAGGTTATTATTGCAGATTTTTGTAAATTAATATGCTCGTAGCTATGGATTGTGACAAATAGAACATTGCTCTAATTATATATTCAAGACAATAACCGTCTGATTACGGGGGCTATCATTATATGTAGATGTTGTTGATTCTACACAATTACGTCAATGATCAGGTATATTGTGGGAGATAACAGGTACATATACAATGTAGTATGTAGTAAATAGTGTAGTAATAATATATACTTAGTGGTGAAGTACGACTATTCTACTAAATTAATCAATTAACTAAGAGGGTTGGAGAACTAATACTAATATTCTACGTGTAATTCATCTTATCAATGTTCGTACATCAAATGAAATAATAAGCAAAGGGTCGACACTAATATGTCTAATAATCGCAACATCAAGAATTATATACCTATTAGGAAATGTAACATTTTCATTTCTCTTTCATAATGATTCTACTAGTTGCTGAGTAATTAATTAATATCAGAATACTCAGCCAATTACATTATAATAACAAACTAATAAGAAAAATATTTCACATACATTTGCTACATTTCTTACTGTCCAATTATTTTAACATCAATAAAAATATTATACTAAGTTGCTATTATGTAGTTAAAGTTTGCCAAAAAAAGCCTTGGACCATGCTCGAAGACTTTTTTCATTGTACATTCATCCAATGACTCTGTGATGCAGTGAGTCTACCTACGCCACCTAGATAATTTGTTGTGGAGGTATAAGATAAGCAGTAAAAACAATGTTTGGAATTTTTGACGTGGCGGAAGCAAAGTGTAGGTATGTAGACAGTAGAGGCAAGATACTCCGGCATTCTGCGTGTGAGGTGATAGATATGTGCTGCAGTGTGAGGGGATAGATATGTGGAAAATGTAAACTAGTTCGTTCTTAAGTTATTTTTGTTGTGAGTCACCTGTTCGACATGAAATAATTACATTAAAAATGAATTGCAGTCATTACTGCATCGACTCCGTCGAAGTTTTGCGTGTGCCTTTTTGCAATTACTTTTTTTGTTTACTTCGATGATACAGTTCTTATGTGATAAAATTGTAAAGAAAATTGATTATACACAACCAATTTAATGAATAACAGCATTTCTCATCAGGTAGGCAATCCATAACCCGAATATTTCCATTGTACCCACAATAATTCATTCGCGTACTGAATTGCTCAAGTCACCTATTTCCGCTTAGGAACTTGTCCACATATTCGAATAATGAACGTGATTTACATACAAATACATTTAATCTCCTTCAAGATGCTCTAACTAAGTTAGTTTCCAACAAACTCGGTTAAATCTTGTGCAGAAACAATATTTACAATAGTTACTCAGTATACCTTCTGGTTTGTCGAGACGAGAACTAAAACATTTCTAATAAACATTCATAATATTTGTTTCAGTATTGATATTATTAAAATAATAATTTCAAAACATCAAATTACAGCAAGCACTGGCTTCATTTCAGAGTTCAGTAAACACTTTATGATGCATTATTGTAAATGACATTCAAATGTAAATTATGTACGCGTGGTTATTAAACTGAAAATAAATAAATATGTTCATTTTATTGTACTACTACCATTTGCCTGGTTACGAATTGATTATAATTGCTGCAAATAATGATAAATATTAATTGTTCAATTAGTAAACAATAATTTAATTACGTTATTTCTGTGTTAAGTATATCGTTTGTGACGTTAAACATATTATCACACATAAAAACTTATTAATTAATTAATAAATTTACCTATCTAGTGACATTGGCATTATTATACCTACTACTTATGTATTACATGTGTTCCTATGTAAGTGAGAGTATATCGACTAGTCAATTAAGAATATGTTTTAGTTCTATCGCTCCATTTCATACAGAATATCTTTTTTAAAACATGAATATTAGACGTACCCATCACTTCTTGCATGAAAATAAATATTTTCTTGAATTAAAATGAAACGTAAATACAACCTTCTTGTACGTTTATAAAGTTAAATTCTTGCAAGTACGTGTACCTAGTTCGTTCTCTGCGAGTCAAATAAAATACATACAAAATGGGGTAATTTAGAAGACGGCACAGGGGGAATATTTTCCAATTAGAACGAAGCATTGCGCGGTCAATATATGTACTGGGTAAAACCTATTATAACTCCAAGTCTAAGAGCCTCACTACCCAATACCCACACGGTATATGTATCATGTTTGTTACCTGATCTTCTTAGATATTATCTGAATTAAAACATAATGCATTCTTAAGACAGATAAAATAATTACTTAGCCATTTATTTTCCAGCATGATAAAATAAAGGTTCTTCCATAAATTTTACTTAATTAACGAAAGAAACATAAATTATTAATAGATGTTCGTTTCTCTAAAAATGCTCTCGCGTTTCATATAACCAGATAATATTCTTTGGAATTCCAGTATAAGACATAGTGCAGTAATTTATCGGTATCTTTTTAATTGCTGTAGTTTTAAGTAACAGTAAAAATAGTTAGGGTTACGACCGTAATAAGGCTTTCCGAGTAAGAAGTAAGCATAACTTGTTTGTTGGGTTTTTTAAATAGAAAACGTTATAGGTAGGTTATTATTCCACCACTGAGGTTTATCCTCAATGGAAATCTTATACAAAAACCAGAGAGGTATGAGGAAGGCCTATACTCGGTAATGGTATCTGCAGGGCCCGTGAAATATTGCAGAACAGCACCATCAAAGAACGTATAATAAAATACAACACAAAAATTAAATTTAATGAGAATTTATTTAGGCAGTTGGATTATATTTATAACAACAATATTTATTTTGAAAAACACGACTATTATGGTGTAAAAAAAAAGTATAATTCAATATTTCATAAAGGACACTAACAAGCGGAAAATGTTACAACGTGCGTTGTGTGGGAAGATAAAAGAAAAGTGGAACTAGACTAGCTATAATATTGCTTGTAGAAAGTTCTCCTTATATGTAGGAAATGTATGTAGTTTTATTTGTTCAGAAAACACAATTACCAGCGTTAACCATTATTAGGCGGGACATAAGATTTTACTGACATGTGTTATATTTATTTCATTATATGAGCTTCGTGCGTCGAGCGTATTGTATTCCTCAAATAAACGACAGACTTTAGGTAGTTGAGGCAATAATTAAAACTGAAATAAATCGCCATAAAACCCAGTATACTCTACAGCGTTATTAAATACTCGTAGTTCCACGTCCTCTTAAAAAGATGGCAATTATATTAAAACTGAATGAGGAAGGTACATTAAATCTCCGGAAGAAACTAAACCGCAAATATAATAGGTATTTGTTTAGTTTTACAAACACAAATCTCAATTCTACTAAAAACATCAAACCTAAATAGCTTTTACTTGAAAATATTTAATTTGAAACTCAACAATCAAGCTTGAACTCACAACATTTTCATTAGGTAATGAAAATCTAAATTATTTAAATACTTGCTTTGAAGTTTTTAAAGTCAAATGCAAAACCTCTATTTAATATGATGGAGTCAAATACTAAACATGGTATAGCACAGTAAGTATGTTGGTTTATGAATACTTGCATGGAGGTTAAGCTTGCACATACACTCCTTTGTTTGATCCCATATACTCTCATACTTTGAAAAGTCAGGTTACAAGTGGTTGACTTAAAACTTAATCTTGTTCTCTAGTAGTGCAGGTCATGTATAATTTTAATATTATGCAAATCGCATATTAAAAATTTAAACCTAAACTTAATTTAAACTTTGGTAATCGTTATCTTAATATTTTTATTCTGAGATTCGTCAATAACTGGGTAAAAATATGGTTTGGTAGAAAAATAAAGAAAGACAAATTTTATAATGAATCTATCAGCATTATATTTAAAAACTTAATTATTGTTACACTACAGTTTTTTTATATAGCAGCAGAACTTATTCGTGTGGCAGAAAGATAGCTATAGACTAGGAGCTGCACTGACTTGCGTAAACATAACATGAAGTTCGATAAACAAGTTCAATAATTTATGGTCTTCCGGGGACCGACCCTAGAGAATTCAAAACTTCGTGGTGGAAGGCGCCTTTGTGGCACCCCCTCAACACCTCAAAGTACAGCTGTTTTTGGGGGCAAAAAAACACAAGGGTCAAAATATTTTTCTGTTTCATGTAAGTTTATCAAAATATTTTGCCATTGTCATTGAACAACACCCTAAACGTGGTTCCTTCTAATAAACGATTACGCGAAGTGTAATGTCACAAGACAAACGAGATTTTCTTCTTAAGAAGAATTTGTAGAATTTTTTTCTTCTTTGTTATTGTGTAGTTGTCTGTATAAGAATTTCTTTGATTTGTTTCGTGTCACTTATTGCTTTCAGACAGAAAGGGTACTCACAAAGTTGTAAAAGTAAAATAAAACAATAAAATGCATACTACTCTGGTGTTGAATGAAAACTTTAGCAATAATAGTTACAACAGCAATTCTTTGTCGCGTACCCAACATTCTCAAGACATTCTCTATCTCATACGAATGTTATCGTTAGTCGGAATTGCCAATCCTCTAGTAAAATTTACATTCGTGTAGTACAATTCTACTTTGCATTTTGAAGCATAGAGCTTGTTAAATGAGGATTATATGGAAGTCTGCGATTACATGGAAAACTTTGACTGATTCAACTACTTACTCTACTAAATTTATATGTCGGTGCACAAACTACAGGAGAACTATCTCATACAACGTAAATAATGCAAAATGTGGAAGATATATTTTCGGTTTAAGATATAGCAGCAGTACTATATTTTAGAAATTTCATAAAGCCACGTGTACTTATAAACAGTGTAGTTCAACTATGTTAACAATACTTAAAATTATTCGAAAACATGTACAGCCAAAATAAATATTAATAAGACAAAATGAAATAAAAGTTTGATTAAATTAGAGTGACTGAAATATGGACCAATTTTGAGAAACGCCGATATAATCGATATTGGCAGTGGGAGGATCAGAAACTTTCTTGCTGGACAATCTGACTAATTAGGTAAACTTACAAAGAAATATTTATAAGCTAGGTAGGTAGTCAGGTACCTACGGAAATAATATTAATAGTCCTTCTACGTAATGGAGCTTCACAGCCAGTTCCATTAGTCTAATTATTCGTGTCATTTAGCATGCAATAATAATTTAATGACGATCTTAATAATTCAGTTCATAAATGACGATGCTGTGAGAGCATCAACCACATGGACAATAATTATTAATATTAATACCAGAGTTATACGCGATGATTTCACGTTCGATAATGGGACATCAATTAATAATAACACAGAGTATGTAAATATTTGTTCTATACTACAACCATCACCAATATTACATTACTAGTTATATCAGATATAAATTTTAGACACACGAATGCGTTTCGCTTACCTTTACAACTGGGTAGGTACTGCTATATTCTGATGATTTCACAAGTCTGCTCGCACAAGGTAACTCCAGTATGTGAATGTCTGGAAATGCAAGATAACGTAACTTTCAATTAAAAATGTTGTAGAATTTTTATATGTAATTAAGGCCTTCTATAGAAAAAATTAAGGGCATGGCACCAAGAATGACGTCACAGTCTTTTCCCACGGCATTAAGGTTCAAAATCGCGTGACAATCGCATGATAAAATGGTAAAAATAGCGTTTTTTTCCATTTTTTGGGGTTAATTTTGCGTCTATCAAAAAACTTTTACGGTTATTCCCTAGATTTTAACGCATATTATCAGCACAATAAAAAAATACTCCGCGACTTTCGGGAAACGAGTTTCCGTCTTTCGGAAAAAAGATCAGAGGTGTTTTTCAATTTTTTTTTTGAAAAATCTCCCGTTTTTACAAATTTTTGAAATGTCGGTATGCACACTCACACATTAACATATAAAATTGTTAATTATATGGCAAATTAAATTTAAAAAAAACATATTTTATTATAAATCAGCGTTTTTGCATACTTTATCACGATATCAATCCAACATAGTAGGAGTTTTTACTCATTAAATAGTACCACCCTGTGTTTAAGTGGATGTCGATGAAAGGATGGTAATGAAAAACTAGACAAAGTGAATGTTACTTTATTGGTCATATTAACCCAGCTTATGTACGATAAGTCGTAAGAAGTTTGATGGATGTTGTACCTTTGCTTTGTGTTTGTTGAGATAACGGTAGTAGAATGGGTTGTTGTTATAAATGAAAACTAAAAATATTGATAAAATACTTTCGCAACAATGTATAAAACGTTATATTTTAATGAATTGTATTGGCAATCATTCTACTACTACTACATCGCCTGATGATTTTTCCCAATCCCCGTTCACTCGTCTGCTCCTCTTTTGGGCACACAATGATCTTACATGATGTTGGGGTCTGCTATTCTCGTTTTCTTCGCAACGGTACTCAGTTAAAAACATCCTCTTGGGAAACACCGAACTTCCACACATATTCCAGTTTAAATCCCCGGTGATTGTCTACCTACAGAACTTATGAAAATAATGTATTGGTGTTCTCAATACCAAAGTTCTAAACTATGGAACAATTCCCCGTCGGCTGAACAAATATCGAACATTTGTCATATTATTATCTTGTTGTATGATCTCATTCGCGATATTATTGTGTATGTACTATATATGTACAATGTACATACAGTCTGACAAATATAAATTATTAGATACACAGTTCTACCATGAATTATTATTAATTACACGGAAATGAGAGAAAATGCAAACATGCATCATATAGTGAAACACTTTGATATTCGATAATGGTGATTCAAGTGACGGAAATGTTTAATGAATTGAACTTTTAAATTAACGTTTTTGAGCTTTTCCACGATTATTCATTAATAACAAATTGTAATTTCCAGGGAATTTTAATTCTGTACATTATGAGTTTACTAATGTTGAAGGTGAATATCATTTAGATCATTTTCTAGAAGATGGTCACGATATGATTAAACTTATTGACACCGATGTAAATCTCAGCAAATCTTCTGCGTTACTAATGTTATAAACATAATGAATACGAGATTTTTTCCAAAATCATAGAAATCGAAAGCATTCTCCTGGTGCTTTGTTACATCAACAATTTTAATTAAGTAAGTCTATTAAGGTATACCTATCAGGAACATCACAATCAACTAATTAATATCCTGTAGTTTACATCGTGCTGCCGTTGATTACTTGTTTTAGATTGACGTTGATATGCTACAATGAAGTGTAGTAGACTAAATATGAATTAATTTAATTAAAGAAGTGTCTGTTACGAGGATGACATATTGCAGATAGATTTAACACATGGTTTGGTTTAGTACGCGTATAAACATTCAAGGTGTGATGTAAACGATTTACTAATGGCGGGGAGCTGTCGACGATAATGGAACTTGGTAATACATCACGTTTCTAAAGCTGCGGAGAATTTTCTACTTAGGGAGATGAGTTTCACCCTCAATGATTATTAAACATGAAGTTTTTTTCAATTTTCTGCTACTTATGTATAAATAATGAGCAAAGGCATTTTTATGCTGCAATGCCAGTGGATATTAGTAACAAAGAATAAAATAAAAATATAGGATTAATCTAATATCTCCGAGGAAGTGATACCTCATATGGAAGATTCCTTCTGTTAAATTCTTTTCTAATCATTGTAAGCATTAACACATGTTCGATAAAAGCTTTACTTCTGTGGAAAATTATATAATTAATAATTACATACAGATTATTTTAGTGAAGAGTGATTAATTAGTACAAAGCAATTTAGATTAGTCACTCAAGACTTCCCAAATGAAAGGAGGAGAATTTCTACTTAATTAATAGTTAACCTACTCAAGCAAACAAAATCTACTGCCCGTTGCACTCTAATATTACAGATAGATTTATTCAATAAAATCGAATGGCAAGTACACTGTATATATTATATAACAAAAACTCTCACAGGCAGTGAGGCTACATATTACAATAATAATAAAAATATTAAAAGGAAAATTCTTCCAAGCTTTCCACGTGCTAAGAAATAGAAGTAAAATTTCCCTTTTGTAGATAGGTATATATACTACAAAATAATATTTTCTTGTGTTTGTCCTTTCATTTCTACTTGCACTTGCATTGTAAATTAATATCTCCTTCTATCAATAACTCTATTGATCTTGATGTATGGATGCTAGATATTTTAGGTACATAAAGAGCTCTTAGGATCTCTAGGTCCGCTCGTGAAGCAGAAAAGCATTATTTACGTATGTGTAAGAGCATTATCTCTTTCATAAAAATAGAAGATACGTGAAAACATAAAACCACTTTGGGCACCGAGACAAAATTGACAGCAATAAATAATGTACCTTGTGTTTATGATATATTTTAGAAACCCGTCTAGAATCCTATTACATAACGTGAGGAAAAAACTACCCCGGAGAAATTCTTCATATTCTGGAATAAAAAAAACCCTAAACCCTAAGACAACAATAAGGTTCTACATACATAGATCAAATTACTTATATCACAGATGACCACCGTCCAATAATAGATTAACAGAACCAAATAATGCAGACGAAAACTAATTCTTCTTTAGAGTTAACTCATCATTAACTTTTTCAGTTTAAAGTTTTAGAAATGATTGACTTATGAAGCTCAACAATTAATATTTCTAGGTACAAAGCTAGTTGGAGGCCATCATTAAGTAGATAGATAGTACCTATCTAAATATTATAAATCACAAACATTGTTATCCAACTGATTAATAGATGTTTATGAGAGGGAAAGCTAAGAAATTAATGACTCGCTGATTACTCTGTATTAATTCTACAACGTTTAAAGCTTTACCTCTGCGTTTGCGTCACGTAAAGGGGCTTTACAAGAATTATTCATTTAGAAGCTTCATATTATCATTTCGTCGGGTTACAACACATTTTGTAAATTGCTCTTAATTACAAATGTAATCGACTCTTGAGAGATAAATTTTTGTAATTAATTGTTGAAGACGTAATAAAACGAAAAACAAAGTGATTACAATTAGTCCGACGTCCGCATTTCAATGTACCTTAGCTAAAAGATTAATATTACCTTTATAGTATTTCACGTTTATTTGAGAAAAATAACCGAAACAATCAAACTATTCAAAACACTGAATAAATCGTACACTGTATACTCGCATATGTAGTTGAGTATTCGGACGTTGTGGCTCTAGGCTATCTGGACACGAAAGCTACATAGCTCACGTTAAATTTAATATTTTTTGGTCCGAATGATGTCATTGTGAATTGTGAGTATTTAATAATAATATACTAGGATAATACATTTACAATAATGGATATTATATTCAATATCATGGATTTTCGTCGCTTCGTTGACATTGCTGTGGAATTCTTTGTTTTTTATGTAGATTTCCCAAAGGAATTTATCTATTCGTTCCTCCCGTGATGTCGCAGAATTGAAAAATTTCTACTCAGGATCACTAATTAGGACCAGGAGAACCCGAATCCGACCTTGGTTTAAAAGTTTATATATATAAGCCATATATATGTATGTCCCTTTTCTTGTGCGCACGTTTGCGGCCAAACTATGCGTCACAGAAACGTGAAACTTGGGTGGTAGATTTTTGGTAAGTGGTAGATGAACTGATATGAGATTGGGTTAAATCCATTAAGAGGAAGGTTCACTTTTTAAGGCTTTAAATACAAAAACAATCATTCTGAGGGGATTCAATGATTGTGAGGCTCCGTGTTTGGTATCGTATGAAAGGGCATTAAATTAGGAATACAGATCAATTTACAGATTTTGTCCAGCTCAATTCCTTGGACGACAATGATCGATCGAAAGATCTAGTTAAGTAGTTACCGCATAGGTACTTAGCGTGTTTGTTGTCTTATAAAAGTGCTTCACGATACTAGTAGAACTCACATCTTTTTTTCAAATTTCTAGTGCTTAGGTACCGGTACCAATCCATATTACGAGTGAAATGAAAATAATTTGATTAGGTACTTCGATAATCAAAGAATTAACTACATCCATACTACTTCATCACTTCGCTGGTTTATTTGCAGATGATATTGTGATTAATTTTATTATATGTGCAGATGTAATCTTAAAATTAATAAAATAAATAAATCACTTGAAATCTACCTATGCCTGCGGCCTGCCAAAGGATTTTTTTTTTGTATTTGAATCGTGTGTTTTCGAGAACCATGTGAAGATTGTAAAGTATTTATCAAATTATAAATGTCTACTTTTCAATAACTTATAACAATGATAAAATAAATGTCATTGTTTCTGTGGTTATAGCCTTCACAATAAAACTAAGACAAAAGCTTTAGTTAGCGTTAGCGCCACGTTATCTAAATAAAAAAAAAAAAAGGTATAATCAAAATTTTCCTTTATTTCTCTAAACAACCAACAGATAAAATTTTCCTGACTCAACCCTTTCACTATCAAAGTTTTGCCGTTTACAAAATTATCAAAATGCTCATGAGCATGACTCTAGCAATGCACACACTTCTTCACACAAAGTCGAATTGTATTATTATTCTCTTGGGAAATTATGACCCTCAATTTTAGGGAACTTACTTTGACACTATTATACCTGCCGTTATTATCCTGTAATTATTTATATGACCAAACTTTTTTTTTTACATTTCAGTTTGTTTTAGTAATATGCCTACATTCTTTAATATTTTTATATAGACGACGCTAAATTCAAGCAAAATCATTGCGCAGAAAATATGTCTTTATAAGTTAATCCTCGTGTCTTTCTTGTAACAATCGGGAGCAGAATTGACAAAATATAATCCGAGGGAGAAAACAAAAATATAATTCTTTCTTATCACAAAATACTCACAAACAGCAAAATGTTCTAATACGTTCCAATTTTAGGAGATATTTTCTGCAATTATGTGCCTTATTATTTTATGTGATTGAAATTTAATATCGGTGTAGCAATAAGTTAATTAATTGACGTTTAATTAGAAGTATTTATTTCACGAACATTATGCTTTAGCTTTAATAAAGTAGAGATCCCTATTTAATCGACATTACTTTATTGGAGGGTATAGCGCGCGTGCACTTTAGAGCGACTGTATTTTATGTGAAAACAGCACAGTAGATATCATAACATCGCATAATAAATGGTGTTTTAGTGGAAATTGTTTATCATTAAACAGCGCGAGTTCACTAATAACATTGTAACTAGTTCTAAATACTTTGATAATTTAATATGCAAAATGATGAGTTCTCTCTCGATTCTATTATCTAGCGAGTTTACAATATTGAATATTGTTTTACTATGGAAGATAACAATACCATACATTACTGAACTATTAATGGAGAACAATTAGAGCATTGTAAACAAAACAACCATGCGTGCAAAATTTAAAGGCGCTGGGGAAATTAGGGGAAAAATTTGAATCGGAAAATATAGACGTAGGAAACGGGAAACGACAGGTGAAGTCGAATGTAAAAAGAGAAAAAATAAAAAATACAAAAATATCCATAGTAGTCACATAGCAATTATGAGTACCTACATACCTACTACATACTATATAAAATCAAACGATATGAAAATTGTTAGAACATTTTTTTTTCAGTTTCTTTGATCTATTTGTATGTGAGCTTTGTAACCAAACACTTAGCCCGAGGAGCAGAGAGTTGATTGCATTCACACAAATGTGTGTACAAAGACACTGTGCAAATTTAAATGGTGGTTAGTACATTAGATTATAATACGTTGCTTTGTTGAGGAAAGCATTGTGAATTAATTTACTGAAATTGTGAAGATACCAAATACGAGTATCTTCATTTTCGACAACTCACAACCCATGCCAGTGAGATACAAGGGAACATGCATTCGTAATATAGTTTGTGTTCTACATATTATGTATAGTATACTTATATATTCATAACATAGTTTGACCGTGTTGATCAGATCCTAAGGGATTTCTATCTTTCTAAAGTAAGAAATTGGAAAACGTGCATGTTCGTACATATTGTGGACTTGTGAATGTATTTACATTCGAAATTGAGGAATGCTAGAATCGTGTGTTCGGTTATTTGCTTCTAGTTGTCTTGTGTAATATTACCTACATAATAATATGTTTATGGATCTTAAATTTTCCACGTTTGTGTTCAATTTTCTTACAACTATATTATTTTTTTTACGGGAAACATATATTTCAAAGGTTTTATAGAATTAATTTCTAAAAATGACTGGGCATCACGACAGCTTTAGAGTGGCAAAGCCTAGCGTATATTTGAAGACCATACAAGCTGCGATAAAAGAGGAGGGGCGCTTAAGTTTTTATCCCAAGGCGTCGAAAGAAAAATATTATTCTGGCGCGACCTCGTCGAGAGTATGACAACATTAAACATCCACACACACGTTGTGGACAGTACCTAACGTAATGTTTTCATATGTGTTGTATGTCAAAGTTAATATTTCTAATCCAAAAGTTATAATATATACTGATTATATTCGAGCAAATCAATTTAACTCCATATGACTGTTAGTATCAATTATGTTATCATGTTTGTCCACCTGTATATCTATTTGGTCTGCCTTTTAAACCAATTCGAATTACAAATTGAAATACAATATTCCACTCACACGAATCCAAAATTAGTGTTTTTTATTATGAAGTAAATTTTTTTCATTTCTGAAGGGAGATTTTTTTTTCCTATATTGTTTGTATATTAATTCAATAATACGACATCCGCCCGGCACGAGATTTTACCTTCATACCCTAACCTAAGGTAATTCAGGCAAACTCTAGGTTTTGTAATCGTCTTCCTTTGTAAATACTCATTCTATTGAAATTATCAAAGGAAATTCATTCCGCTGAACTCTTGTGTTACAGTGATCTGAGAAATAAGAGGGTACCTAATATATAAAAAGATCTGGTCTTTCACAACCCACAGCGGATTTTGTTATTACAGATATGTAATGTTATAACCGGTATGTTTTTTTATAAATAATCTGTTGAATAATAAAAACGTTGTACTACACTGTGAAAATGTTCACTTTTTCATTATTAGAGTAGCCCTTTACGCGAAATATACATACCTAGAGGCAAAAACAATACCCAACTATGTTTCACTTTTTACTATTGTTTTTTTTATGATGGGTTTCAGGCTACAATTTGACAATGGCCTATTACGATTATATGAAAACGTTTCAACTATACTTCAAACGATGATAAAAAGTAAGTCCGAATATAGTTTTTTCGTGCTTTTTGTATCGCTTATTCATTCCCTCATTAAGCTCTCGTGAACTTAATTTCTGACTCTGGTATTCTCTCTAATACAATCTCTCCATACGATATAAATTTGTTTCTATTAAAATATTATCTTGAGATCAGGAGGTTTACTACTTAAAAAAAGTGACATATAACATTATAATAATCCCAGATTCTGTTTTTTTCCAGTTCATCTTTTATCCAATTATTATACTTCTTTGAAATACTCTAGTATACCTACATAATTAAATTTCTGTCGTATGGAAGTAAACAACATTCGCAATATTCCTAATACCTAGTATCTAATATTCCAGTTCTTATTAAAATCCTAATACAGAACAACGAAAGAATTTCAAAGAGTCAACCACGCAAGCCAGCAATATTTACACCATCTGTTTGTGTTTAGACCAATAATACTTAAGAGTATGTATTGTGTAGGGAAGTCAACCATATTCATATTTTCTTATTTTGATTTCTCGATACAATCAAGACTAGAAAAGTGAACATCAATCCACTATTGTTGTACAAAGGGTTAGCATAGTTGCAAAATAATCAGGATGCAGAATAGATCGTGAGTTATGACTGTAAATAATCAAAATGACAAAGTAATGTACTAACGAAAAGATGCATCATTTTGTATGTACACGAGTTGTTCTTGCTCCGTATATGTTTTAAAGTAACCTAGATATCCAAACGCAACCGTTATCGCTTGATTACAAAAGCAAACTATTCATACAAAATTCTCAATAATATTGTTTATTTGTTAATCATGATCTACGGAATTTTACTAAATACCAGGCGCGAAGCTACCGAAGAACACGATTCCAATCGAGTTACCTTTTGGAAAAAATGATAGGTATAATAGAGTCTAATGTGACGTAATCCTATAAGAAATGTTAGCCCCGTCTTCCCTTCTGGAGAAATCCACCCTTCGCCACTGCAGTAAATACAAATTATTGCGAATGTCGTGGCAATACATTCCATGAACTCACAAGAGTTTAATAATTCATCGCGTCCGAATACTGGAAATCATTATTTGATCCGGATGTCAAGAAAATCAGAGCAATAAAATATCCCAATTTGCTCGGAAATTTTGTAAAGTATATCGTATGTTATTGGCGCGGTAGGTGGAAAATAATCTACATCCAGAGGATCATATCAATTTGACTTTACACCCCTATGATACTTTTACCGTACATTTTCACTGGTGGTGTTGTTGGTTACAATGATAATAATGGTGTGAACATGAATGAAACTATGAAAAAAATATATAAATACTTTATTTGTAAGGGACAACTTTGAATAACTTCACGAACTATTGAAGAAAGTTACGTACATTGTGTTTTCAGACCAAACGCAAGAAGGGAAATTACATAACAATACTAACATAGAAACATAATAATATGTAGGATCAATGTTTGTTTTTCCTTTTTATTTTGTTGTGAGTATATTTTCCTTGCACGTGTGGAGAATTTGATAATACACAGTAATGTTCGCAAAACGAATATAAATTTTAATGGATCTCTTATTTCCTAGTGTACAAAAAGGAAGTCACTAATATTTTAATTTTTCTAATAACTTAAAATATTATACCACATGATGTATTATATCTTCCAGATATTCCTCTTCGAGAATAAATCAACCAGAAAATAACAATATGTACCATGGGTATTGGGTAATCCGCGACATTCAAGTACTGTTGAACCCTTTTTCCTACTATTTTAAGTGCAAGAGTTTTCCATTATTTAAATAGAAGAGGAAATCAAATACCCAGCAGAATAATGTTGTTTGAATAGGTAAGTACGTGAGAGATATCCTTTTTCATCTACTAAATGAATAAATTATTATAATTCTCATCACACACAAATTTCAATTTAAATTAACGTAATAGTAAAACGTTAATTAAATATCTATGAGGTGATCATAATAATATTATTATTAATCATCAGAATTAATTTTAATCGTTTTATCCTGGATCAGAACTTTAATGAGATAATTAAAAATTATGATTAAATTTCTACGAATTTCTTTTATTCGGAACAAAACATATCCAGTTGGGTTGGGGAAGCTATTAAACCCAATTATTATTAGAAAACAATTATGTTTCTTTAAAATCCTTCTTCTTGTTAGTTTTAATGAAAATTTTCTATAACGTGAAATTGTTTTTCGTTAAAATTTTTATACCGTCTGCCACAGTAGCAACTCGTATCGTTGTTGAAGCCACTAAGTACGGTGAATACGTACAATAATTATAGATCTTTCGTATTTTTTCTCTCTCATGGACATGACTGCTGACTCCATAAAGTAAAAGATTTGTGTTATTTCGTGCAATTTCTCAACAGCAACCACAAACCGTAGCAGTATATTAATTTGCCTTAAGTTAAGTCCGCGTTAAGCCCAGTAGGTAAAGTTGAGTAGAGTCGTCCCATCAATAACAACAATAAGCTCTCCTAAGCTTTCAACGAATAAGAAGGGGGAAACCTGCATCTATGTCTAAATAAATACTTCCGAACACACAAGCCAGGAGTACAATTATTAAACTCTTTCCAGTAGTATGGGTACCATGTCGTACATCTACTGCCAGATGGCGTATCTATACCTAATAAAATATAACACTTTCCTTCACGTTGTACAGTCTACTCTCCTTAAAATTATTTTATATAAAAAAATATCGTGAATAACACGATGTAAAATCTATATTGTAATGACATCGGGTAACAATACATGGATACGAGAGTTTATTGCGAGTTATATCAAGAAACTTTATTCCATGCTGTGTTATAGATGTTCATAATTTTACTATACGTGATGACAGCCAGGTGTCTGCTCTCTATTATTGTGAATTAGAGACAAATGGATGACAAGCTATACCATATTATCTCAGAACATCGAGGGCAAGGGTTGGAATATTTTCTACTAAAGGTGTGAAGTCAGTATACGAAATCGACGAAACGTCGACTCAATACACCGCTCCAGGCGGATTAAAGTGTGATAAATTTTAGTTAGCCCTTCTATTTTTTTTTTCTTTTTAGTAGATGTTTATTTTATTGCAATCTTTGACTTTAAATTACTGCACCTAGTGTTTACGAGAAAGATGAAAAAGAGGAATAAAATCTGATTTACAGAACCTCCCTCCTTTGCAATCTGTCAGTTGGATTTTATGATGGTACCATTTAATCAAACATTACATATTTATATTATGTACAATAAGTACACAGGTAAATAAATTATCAATATTTTACCCACTAACTGAATGGAATGTAATTAATTAAATATAATTGCTTTGTACCCATAATTATAATGTCAAATTTTAGAACAAACGTCACAATGCATTAGTAATATTGTTAAGGGTGTATGATACATACCTACTTCCATTACGAACATTTACTGAAATGGCACTTATAATGTTAAGTACTTTTTTTATAATTATTGGAAAGAGACGGAATGAACAATATAATTCTGAATTACATTCATAAATCTCGCTACATTATATCATCCCATAAATTTGAACTAACATCCATTCTATATAACAGAACGCTCATAATGTACAAATACATATAGGTACATATCTAACATTCTGTGTATGATATTATATGTTACAAAGGTCGCCTTTCAAGCTAAGGGTAATTACGGACACTTGACGGCAAAACGGCCAGATAAAAAAATGCCACCAGAATTCATAAACATATAGGTAGATTCTTGAGAAAAGGTGGTGAATACAATCGAATACTTAGGTAAATACCTATGCCAAATGCTAAAAGTAGTACCTTGTACATATTTGCAGATAATAGGTACCTGTAAAATTCAAATTTAAAAAATATTTGCCAACTTTTGTTGGATCCACATAGATGGCGATAGTGTCATATGAAACCGGTTGCGAAATCATATTGTCAGAGCTTTTAATGGCTCTACATAGATGGCGGTAGTGTGTAACCAAACTATCATATGAATGTAGGTGTTAAATCATATTGTCACAGATTTGAATGGCTCCACACAGATGGTGATAGTTTGTTACTGAAATAACATATGAAATAGGTTGCGAAAGCATATTATCAGATCTTTGAGCACCTTCACATAGATGGCTGTAGTGTGTTACGAAACTCACGTATGAAAGGAGTTGCTAAAACATATTGTCATAGACTTGAGAGGCTTCGCACATGTTTCGCAATGGTTTCGCATAGACGACAATACATGGACAATACCAAATAATACTGTGCGACTAAACTAAAGTATTTAATTATTTATCATTTTATTCATCTCGATATTCTAATTACATAAATAATACACATCAATACATCTGTACACAGTATAGTATATAATTGCCAACCCCACTTGGTTATGCCAGTCTACGCTTATGCCTTGTATCGGGGTATTGTATTGTATACGTATAAAAGGTGGTCAGTAGCCTGGTTGGTAACGCGCTCGACTGTTAATAGGGCGGGCGTTCAATCCCCGATGCCGACTTACTCCACTTCACAACACAAGCTTTTCAAGCTTTCTGTGAAGTGCGCAAAGATGTTTTAGGTTTACTTCGATAAACCCAGATTCCTTTAAAAAAAATTGTTAGTTGATTTAGCTGGCAGAGATCGGAGCACTGCGGTAAGCTCGCCGTAGTGAACAAATAATATTGGATCTATAACTCCTTATGTTAAAATATTTCTATATTCTGCGTAAAAATGTTGTATGTTATTTTTTTCGTAAAAGTCACCTTTGAAATTCGTTCGTTACAATAAAAAATATCAAGGAGAAAACGAGGTCCAAACGCTTGATAAAATTTCCCCGATTCAGCAACTATGAAATTGATTCAGGAAATTTTGATTATATGCCTCGATTTCACCTCAGATCAAATCAAAAGTGGCGATTTTGGGAAAATCATGAAAAGTAATGTGTAAAACGAATTTTACTATTGATGAAAGATATTGAGAAAGTTTGGAAAGAATGTTAGATACTCGTGTAAGGCGCGAAAGTTTTCAAGTTGTGAAGTGGGGAGGTACTAAATATTGAAGTTGGGTTGGAACTTATGAAATGTTGTTTCACAAGTAAGTATAGCATTCAGCATTAACAAAAGTGTGAATTAAATATAATTAGCTGCATTTCCCTTTTCACCCGCACTTCCCCAATTTTGAGGTAGGTACCATAGTAATAATTGAAATTTATATCAAATATGTATGATCAAACATTGGTGAAATAGTTAAAAATTTTACACATACTACAAACTAATGAAATATACCTATTATATTTCAGCTAGAGAATCTATTGTTACTAATTATTCTCCATTTTAATAACGCATCAGTAGCCAAAATGAACAAACATACTGCGCATCACAACCATACACTTCTGACCATTGTACATATGACGAACCTTTATAATTATGTTGTACACGTGTGGGTATATATTTAAAGAAACATGCTTGCTTTTATAGATGTAATAATTCCTAACGAGGCTAAACGCGAGTTTTCAAATCTATTCAGGGAGATAAAAATGATGTATTGTGTAAATAATACCATAAAAACAAAGAACGGCGCAGACAAATGTGAGAAACAGCTTAAAACGTAGATGAAGCCAAGTAGAGAATTTTATTACTAACATAAATCTGAGTTATCTTTAGAAAAAGATAAAGTACAATCGTTAATAATATTGCAGGCTTATTATATAGCGCCTAACACCGCCACAGTGAAATACTCGTAATATCCTATAACAGTTCTCTTATTCTGGCACAAAGCCAAGGTGAAGTGCTAAACCCGCAGTTAATTTGCTGAAAATGAATGGTGAAAAACATGATAGATGTTGTCTCATACTAATTGAAGGCATAGGTGGAACACACACATACGAGTATTATAAAAGAACTATAACGTAGGGTTATGGGGGTGGCGGGTAGTGTGAGTTGATTGTGTTTGTAGGACAGTGTGATGTTGTTTACTAGAGAATGTTCACCACCAATCTTTCCCTTGATGGTCTCCCTCCATGACAAAATGATCTAACAAAATGTAATAAAATGATTATGTTTACGTAGAATAAAATATCAAGACAAGTATACTGCGAAACAGTTTTAATAAATGAAAATAAAACTGGGATGGTGATGAACAAAACCGTATTTTAAACATAGCACTACTCAGCTTAACAAACATAGCATAAATTAAATTACAGGGAAAATTTGTGGAATCGCCATTAAAAGCTTCAGAATAATTTTCTTGAGTTTATTTTCAGTATCGCGCCTATTTATTTATTATTATTGTCACTGGGTATGCTTTAGCAAACTTTGTGAATTCACACTTCATTATCCTTGAAAGATAAGGCGTTATATAAAATTGCTCTCAGCCTATTTTAGGGACCCGTAGGTAGTGGCTATATTTAGAAGAGTTACTCAATTTTAATAAAACCTGAAAAGTAATAAACGCGTCGGTATTTTGACTTGAATTAGATTTACTTACTCTTACTTAGGTATTCGGGCAATAAGTAATGTAAATCGATGGTGTTGGATGTTGAACCATACTGAACAGTTGCCATTACTATCGTAACTCGAAGCGATGTTAAAAACCACATAAACTATCAATTATTACTATTACCAATCCAGGTTAATTGCAGTAATAACATGAAAATCAATACCATTAACACTGATGGCTTCACAAATTCATCGGCTTCATTTATAATATAAAAGTTAATATTTTTCTTCACGATTGGTGTTATTATATCAATTGGTTTAAAAAACTGGCAGGAGTACAACAATGTTTTCTGACAAGAGTCTCGCACTCGTAAATACTTAGTAGTATTTTCTGAATTTCTTTATTCATTAATAATTCCTTTAACGAGACAGCAACTTTCGATCTACTGGTATTATGAAACCGTCTATAGTGACTATATCATCGCCAAAGTAATAGTGTCGTGGAATTTGTAATCTATTGTACAAGCTATATTGACTTTTATAATTTTAGTTATACTTTCTTGATAAACACAGGAGGACTTGTGAAAACTTCAGAAACTTTTTGCACTTGAGATATTGGTAAATATTTATTGCTTATTCTGAAAGACAACCTAGCAAGTACGGAATGATAGTTTTTAAAAATATAACAAATACTTGAAACACGAATTATGATTGATTGCTTTTAGTGGAGGATGTAATTTATTAAAGCTTATATTATGTTTCTCTAAGAGTGTGCATTGTGCAAGGGGTGGGATGATGGGTAGAATACTTGATGGAAAGAAGTGTATAAATATTTCATCTAATATGGCTGTACGTAAAATATCGATAAATTTAATCAGGTATCAAATTAAACATTCAGTTAACAAAGTTGATATGTAGGTGTAGGTACTGCGACTACACTAAATGAATTACGTTGATCACATGCCCATCCCACTGAAATGATTTTAAACTTTTTTAATCTAAATTTCCTTTAGGCATATTATATATTATAACTACATTATATAGTACTATATTCTGTATTTTCAGAATATGCGTGAGCGCATTATGGCTACGCTACCTGGGATTGTACCTAATATAAATTTTCAGATTACTTGCAAACTGTTTCATATTCATGGGAATTTAACAGATAATTTGTGTACAAAGCAGTCTATATTCGCATCGAATGCACACACGTTTACATGCTGCAATCATTATTATTCACCTCCTAGGTATTATTGGCTGGACGCTAGCTAACAGTATGGACATTACTTGAATGAGAATATAAATATATGGGCATCGTTATTCAAACATTTAGCCAGCAGCGTCATGTAAACTGGGTAATACCCTATCAAGTTTTATTAACACACGGCAACGTAACAGATTAGTGGTAAACATTTTCCAGGGAAATAAGCTGTAACGGAACATAATACATACAAGCATACCTACCAGCTTTCATATTACTCTGCCTAATATAACGATAACACGGACACCTAACAATATTGTATTTTATATGTACTATATGACAGTATATTTATTTTATTGTACAAGACCTTAAACAATCCATTACCCTGTACTGAAGATTAGGGAGATTTGCAGCCAGCAATATTCACATACATACCTCTCGTGCAAAAAGCGTGGACAACCGTTGCATAATAGTTTCTTGGTGTAGAATGTACGAGAACTAGTTTTCCATATTATATGCAAAGAGCGGCAATGTCTTCGGAAAATTCATAATATTTTAATTGATATTTTACTGTAGGTAGGTACTTCATCAATCGGGGCTTTTTTATGCTATTCATATATACTAGTAACACCTCTGTGAAAACTGGTGTTAACTTGATAATATAATAATTATTACCATTACTTTCAATGTTCCATTCAATTTGTATTAATTTTCAACCTGTCCTAGAATTATCTAAATAGATAACCATTATATACTCCTACTGAGAATAGTATATCTGAAACGACTTCAAAGTGCTTTAATAACTGTTAATTAATACGTGGATATCCATACCGACAATATTCATAATTATATGTATGGCAGGAAAGGAATTTTCGGGAATATTTACTAACCAGTGAATATGTTTCAAAGAAAATTAATCATAATGAGTTATTTTACATACTCGACGCAACCGAACATACCAAGTGAAATGTATCAAATGGGGCTGTTTTTAATAATTACTATTGTACTTAATTAAAAATTTCAGCATAACTTCAGGCCAAAGTTTTTCATACAAATACAACTATACTTTTCAGTAATCAATAATATATCGGATCATAAATCTGTACCATACTATTCAGTTGACATCATTAATAATAGGTGTGTCCATTTTATGGACACTCTTGATAAGAGAATTTAATTGTGACATTATTGTTTTCCACTCCAAGTGGGTGTTCATTCAAAATCATTTCGCTAATTGCAGTAATTGCGATAATCTTGTGTTAATCTTCGTAAAATATCATATTTTTTTAATGCATCTTTCTTTGTTCTTACACTTTTGAGTTCCTACTTGATTACAAAAACTACCGAGCAAACATAAAACGTCCTAACCTAATGATAAAAGTCGTAAAACGAAACATATCGAAATAATTTTGGAAAAGGCAATTTCAAAATAGGGGTGCGAATCATAATAATAACCATAAAAACATACCTACTTACGTACATTGTGAAGAGGAATGGGTCATTACTCTTAACTTTTCACATTTTACTTAATGAAATTAACAGAAATAATCAGATCTTTCTTATAATTAGCGAGCTTCACAAACTTAGTTATATCCTGACCCTGACTTAACATCTCTCGCTCTAGTTTCCATCACGTACTCAAACTCAATACACACCTTTAAAAATATATCAGAGAATATTTTTTATGTGCGAAAAGCTTGTGATTGAAATTTTAGATTGGCATATATGAGTATTGTGATAAAGCTACCCGTCATAAAATATATTGAATTATTGATATTGCCATTAGACACTCGTGTAACTCAATATGTATGGACGGATAAATTTAATATTTGAATTATACCTATCTATAATAGGTTTACATTTTATGTGACTACCTATCATCACAAAGTATGGATTCCCACATTATAATAAATACGTTTAAAAATGTCCTAAAATATTTTGCATGAAATATGAAATTATACATATCTTATACTAGAAATGGAATGAAAAAGTTATTTTTTGTCAAAATATAGCTTTTGGTGTCAAGATATTGATAGTAAACCTCCCGACACCTGCAGGAGTAAAAGAGGAGAGTTTGGGGGATGGAAAGCAAAAAGCGATATTAGTGTCGAATCGAAGGGGGGAGGAGGGGTGGTATGCAAAATTAATTAATCTCCAACCCATAATTTTTCGTGTCGATAAGATCAATATTATGGGGGGTAGTATGGGGAGCGCGAGCATAGTAAACAAGTTAGTTTGTTTCAAACTTTTTCATGGATTCACAGATGTCTATGGCGTAGCAAAGTGCGCAGGGTACAGCTAGTCATTTAATAAAAAAAAAAACAATATCTACTACTTAATCAAAATGGGTGGTATTATGGGGCTGCTACACGCTCGCGAGTCACCACGACCTTTTGGTGTTCATGAGTAAAAAGGCGTCAACGGTTAGTTATGTACACGTCAAGACAAACGTTCCGTCCGCACCCCTTATTACTCATGAACACCAAAAGGTCGCCAAGACTCGCGAGCGTGTAGCGGGCACATTAAACTTCCGCTGAATCGCTGGATTGTTCTTTGATTTTCTTATTCCATAATACTCGTCGTACCTGATGAGATTCGTCTTGAGTATAAGTAATAGGTATCTAATTTTTATATTATTTTATATAACCTAATTAAATTTATGCGTTGATGCACATCAAAAGACAATATTCGTCTTATAGTTTTATATTATGTTTTCTTATGCGCAGATAATCGAAGTACCTAATGAGATATTCATACATTGCGTTGGCGTTGTGAAAATACACAGGGGGTGAAACACGTTTTCCTTACACGTTGGAATCAGTGACGTCATACGGAAATGTGTAAAACTGTTTTGTTTATTTTTGGGCATTTATTTTATGATAAGTGGTCACCCTTTATAAATTGTAAATTGCCTAAGTGCACTATTTCCTTTTAAAAGCTTTCCATCGAAAACAATTATTTATTTATTTATTCATTCATTTATATACGGCCGAAGCCTTTACAAAAAATACATATGGACAATTTATATCACTAAAATTGTTGTAAACAATAATATCAACAACAAAAAATAATTCCCAGATCAAATATGTAAGTAAACAATACACAGCAAACACAAAGAAAACTCATTAGATACATACTGTCCTTGTTGTACATGAAAACTGAAACTTGCAATAGCTATAAAATTATGTAGGAAACAAGGAACAAAGCAGTTTATGGTGCGAGAGCCCGCTGCTTAATTTATGACGTATCTGTTTTTTGATCGAAATGTGGTACAAATGATAGCTTACCAATAGGGTTTTACATCGCACTAGGGTTGCCTATCAAAATCTTGCTGCAACCCCCCCTGCCCCCCCCCCCCGAAAAGGTCCCTCTTCGCGGTTTTTCGCATTTTGTAGGAATATGCTAAGAGATAGAAGAAAGTAGTCAATGACAAAAATAATCCTTGCTAAATTCTCATGTTAAGTCAATTTTTTCATAGGACTAGTAGTTTACCCGTAATGGCCGGTCGAAAAACAGGATTGTTGAAAAACTGAAATGTGATTGAAAAACAGGACCACATTTCGATCAAAAAACAGATACGTCATAAATTAAGCAGCGGGCTCTTGGACTATTAGGTATCATAAGGGATATCATCATTCGGGTTACTTTGTTTTTTTTTTTTAATTTCCGTGTCAAAATTATTTCATTTTACGTGCAAAATGTTTCACTTCACTTCACATAAAATTAGACTAAATTATTCTCATTTTCCTCCCTTTTTCGCAGGTTAAATTTAATTACACTCATAAAATGTGAAGCAAAATGATTTTTTAAATTTAAGTTTATTCTCAAAGGAATATTTTCTATCTAAATTTGACCCTCTCAGGTCCCATAGTTGTCTGTCACCTTTCAAGTTTTTAAGCCTCACATAATTTCTAGATGAATTTATATTCATTAATTTACTCTACTTCGCATTTTGTAACACCTTTAGGGACGTATAACTAATAACACATTTATTTTTGTTCGTTACCACTCAACGATATTATTTTATCTGATTTTATACAAACTTAATGCTCTCGCCACACGCCCGTCCGAGTTCCGAGCAAACGGTGTTCACGAGTAAGGCGTCAACCGTCGGCTACGTACACGTCAAGACAAACATTCAATCCACACGCCTTTTTACTCACGAACACCACCCGGATGCGACCCATGACGAGCATGTAGCGGGAGCATAAGAGTAACCTGAGCACATGATCAAATACGAGGTACGAGAAAAACATTTTTAATCAGTAGGCACAAGTCTAGATGAGCAGCACACCACTAGTGTCAACATTTCACTGTAACATTGTCCAGTGTTGGATTTCTTTCGGTTTTATAATGTCAAACTCTGTATGAATAGTACATTTTACAGTACACTAAGTACACATTTTTCTCTCTCGCTCTCTTTTTTTTCAGACAAAGCACCCGGACTCGAGAGATGTTGACGGTGTCTTCTTATCTTGAACAAATTTCCATTATAATACTAATACCTATAAACCATATTTTAATAATACAATTAGGCAGGTGTAAGATAATTCTATTTGTAAAAGATGTTAAGGATATTGTAAAAGAAAAATGTTTTAGCGACCAACAAACTTGAATAATATTAGGTCTATGTAGGTATACGAACCGGAAATGTAATAATAATAAAAAAAAATCGTTGTGGTCGGAAGCCACAAGGATCAAAATAAGCTTCCAATTTCAATTCCCTGAAGATACTTCATCGGTTTAACCCCAACTTTTAGCATTCCGTATATTTTCATTTGAATATTATTATTCGCGATAATATTTTTCGTTGTATGAAATGTATTACTATTTTCTGAAATATTTTCCTTATATTTTTTCGGTGTTTCATTCATCTATCCATACAATTTTATTTTGATGTTCAAATAAGAAATATTATACTCTGGAGTCTAGAATAAAAATATTATTTCATACATGTGTTGACGGGATGTTCGAATACCTTTATTATTCATTGAAATCGTGGAACATCTTGTATCATTCTCGTAACGTTATGATCTATCAACACAATACAATAGCCATCACCACATAAAGTCATGGCACAATATTATATTATTACAACAGAGCTGATAAATTTTGATAGAAAAGTTTTCACTTTCCCGTGATATGAATCGAGCATTTGAGGCAGTTTATACAGGTACGAGTATGTAATTATTTTTGTTTACGAAATAATTCAGAAATGATAGAAAAAACTAGGTATTACAAAAAACACTTAAAAGTGTGCATACCGACATTTCAAGAACAAAATAGGGTAGATGCATTGAACCTTTATCTAGGGGATAACCGTAAAAGATTTTTTATATCTTGTATAGATATCTAAAAAAAATAATTTAAAACACCTCTGATCTTTTTTCCGAAAGATGGAAACTCGTCTCCCGAAAGTCGCGCAGTAAAAATTTTTTTTACTGATAATATGCATTACAATCTAGGTAATAACCGTAAAAGTTTTTTGATAGAAAAAACGCTATTTTTACCATTTTATCACGCGATTTCGAACCTTAATGCCGTGAGAAAAGACTGTGACGTCATTCTTGGTGCCAAGCCCTTAAATTACTCTTGTATTTTTATTGATTTACATACACGTTGATGCACACAATTTATGTATAGAGAATTTTTCGTTAGCGTGTTACTGAATGATTGTATAGTGGTAAGTATCAAAACCACGCAAATAAAAATCATAATAAATTTACAGTATATCGGAATACATGTGTTTAATAATGATTGTTCATTTAATTAATGTGAGCACCACAAAATAAATAACATGATTCATGAATAAAGCAAACCAACTTTTTGTGTTGTGAATGAAACTTATTTTAAATGTTTAATTTATATTATTATAATTTTTATAGAAAAATTTACATCATGAAGTAATCATTCTGTTATCGCGGCGCGCGGCGGCGTTTTACAATATTTTCCAGTATAAAAGAATAAGAGTTAGTATTTATCTTAATACATATTAGGAACAAAATCTCTTTGCTTCATCCCATTTCTTACGTATGGCCAGAACGGTTCCGGCCAATTCGATTATATGAATCCATTCCACATACTTGTATACAGCTACACCATCGTATTAGGTATTATTATTTCTTATATTTCCCGATAATATTATGGGTCTAGTTTTTTTCTTCTTCCTTATCACACTGTCGCGGGACGCCCAATAAACCTTGTTTTATTATTTGATGTACGTATCTCAACATTTTCTCCCTGGTTTTCTTTATATCCTCGTCGAATTATCGATTCCGTATATTCTTATTAATTTACGAAAATTTATGTATATTTTCTGCATACGCATCACCCCTGTGGAATTGATCGACTGCCACTAACTAACTCCAATCAAAGTCTCGGATAAAATAGAAAACCCTATGCTCTAGAGAATAGTGTTTTACGGAAAGATTTTTCACATTTTACGTTCCTTACGTCCCATGAGAATTTTCACGGTGATGTATTAGCTTATCCTTCATTTACTTTTTTTCCATAGGTAAATGCAATCTACTTGTAGGATGTAACGTAGGTAATCTGAATAAAATCTACAATAATTAATTGATGTACCTACTCGTATATTCAATTCAAATGCTATTTCTCTTGTACATCGAGGATTATTCTAACAGTTCCCTTGAGTTTAAGGACATTATTACATGTTTTTTTTTTATAATCCCCTTATTATTTGTGCTATTAACGGACCAAAACAACTGCTGGACTGCTGCAAATGCAAAACTGGAAAGCACGAGGAGTTGGAGGAAAGAATGGATGGAGGCTGAACTCCGATGTAGATTATATTGCCGTCGGTGAAGAAAAAGTATTTATTTACTTTTACTAAGTCTATTTTCTCATCGCATCATCACCTCTTTATTGTGAGGAGAGAGACTTTTCTTACCAATATTTTTTTGACATCGAATACACACGTGGGATTAAATAAGTCTCGACAGTCAATGAAAAGCAATCACATTGAAAAAAACATACAAACATATCCTAATCTATGAATACTTTGTATAGGTACAGTTAAGGGCCTGGCACCAGGAATGACGTCACAGTCTTTTCCCACGGCATTAAGGTTCAAAATCGCGTGACAATCGCATGATAAAATGGTAAAAATAGCGTTTTTTTCCATTTTTTGGGGTTAATTTTGCGTCTATCAAAAAACTTTTACGGTTATTACCTAGATTTTAATGCATATCATCAGTAAAAAAAAATTTACTCCGCGACTTTCGGGAGACGAGTTTCCGTCTTTCGTAAAAAAGATCAGAGGTGTTTTTAATTTTTCTTTGAGATATCTATACAAGATATAAAAAATCTTTTACGGTTATTCCATAGATAAATGTCCAATGTATCTACTCTATTTTATTCCAAAACATATTTAGTAACGGTTGTCGAGATAGAAGGTCTCCCGTTTTTAGAAATTTTTGGGATGTCGGTATGCATACTCTTAATGTAATGTTTTAATTATGAAACACATACCTAGAAGTAGGCATTCCTTCAAATAAGTATTAATAGAAAAATAAACAGGGATGATAAAAAAATATACAAATACCTGGAAATTTTAGCTTTTCTTCTCGTTAGCTGGAAATAATATGAAATGTGTTACTTTACTAGTTGCTACACATGTAGAAAATTATAACACTTGTACCTGGTGTAATAACAATACTTTGTGTGTAATATCTTTCTACGTAATAATACCAGTAGACTTGATACCTTAGGCGTTTTGTAGCGCTTACCGCAAGATGTTTCCTATTATTTCTGCAATCTGTAATAAGATTTTATCTCTATTTATATTATACCATATATAGTCCGCCAAATGGCTTTGAGTTCAACTAATAGTCATAAATTTCTATCACAATATATATATTTTATATTCCCATTTTCGCTTCTGCCGATAATTGCTACAAACACTTCGGT
This sequence comes from Ceraclea dissimilis, assembly GCA_963576895.1. NCBI lineage: Eukaryota > Metazoa > Arthropoda > Insecta > Trichoptera > Leptoceridae > Ceraclea > Ceraclea dissimilis. The sequence continues at coordinate 9,728,573 of OY756365.1, forward strand.
GTATATACCTACCTACATGCACAACTTCGAGAACAATAATGGTGAAAGAACAGTGAAGGTAACTAAACATATGTGTTTTTGATTTCGGAATATTTTAAATACTTGAAGCTTTGAAATAAATGACAATACTACATATAAGTTAGAGAATTCCAGCAATGCCGAATCTTCGGCAGATTTGGTTATCACGATTTCCTAATATTGCTGCTGACCGACTGAGACCGAGGTAATTATTATTATTTAGCAAGACAAGATCTGATTGATGGGGTAGATAAATTGCTTTTATACTACAACAATCATAATGAAACACGTAAGAAGTAGGCATTCGGGTGAATGTATCGTCTATATTCGATTCCCTTCAGGTTACTAAATCTTCTTTGATCACTTTATGATAGTAAAAAGTTAGGCAAGGACTTTAAAAATGAAATAACTCATTATTTCCCCGTTGAACGAATCTTTTAGACCTATTTAAGTTAGGAAAGACATTGTTCAACAAATAAATAAAACGAAATCAACCCTATAGAAAAACAAAGAAGATCGTAAAGCTTTAGCGACGTACGATTGATATTTAAATAGAGGAAACCTTCAAATAAATCCACTGGGTTTCCTCTCAGCAAATTAAATTCAGTGGCTGATCGATTGACCAATGAATAATTTATTAAATAATCATTGGCCGTATAACACCAAGGGACTTTATATATTTTATTATGTAGGTTAGTACGAGTACACACGCACACGCAATATAAATGGGTAGCTAGATATAGAATTGTTTAATTTAAACCATTTCATCAAATGAAATGTCTCAAAGTCTCTTTTGGGAAGTAATTTACAATAATTGTACTACAATTCTTCTATTAGGTGTTATTATTCCTTTCTCTTTGTTAAAAAATGATACCCCAGACATGTTTCCCTTTTCACTTCAAAGAAACACGACTTGTGTCGTGTTGGTGTGAAATACAATAACAAAAACACCAAGAGGTTTCGAACTCCAAACTCTCGCATAAATGTGTGCTGTTTTCAAACTAATTTACTCAATAATTGATGGCAAATCGTAGCAAAATGAAAAAAAAAACATGATGAAACTTTAATTCTATTTAAAAAAGTTAATGATCCAGGATTTTCAGGGGAAGTGCGCATGGGGTGAACCTTGATTAAGATCACCAACTCATGGACACCGTACAGTGTTCACACTTAACCTTTTTTAGTAAACGATTTTTCACCATTACTATCAGTACTGGACGAACTACTAATAAGTCTCTAAAAAATAATAAAAACAACAGGTAAGCAGTAAAAGTAAACCTCTCGCTAGTGACTATAATATAGTGGTCTAAGGTGAATAATCTTCCCGCTCTACGATTGCCTACGTTATGATTGTCTGATTCTTCTTACTTCAATATGGCTCCCACCCGTCTACGAGTAATTTTGCCATCATCAAGTATCTTGTATAATGCGGAAACCGATACATGAGGATTCCTAAAAGGAAAAATGTACACAGCTCAGCACGAAGGCTAGCGTTGTAACGTTGAGCTGTGTTATATTGTAAATAAATAAAATAAAATCGGATCACCGATAGAATAGTTAATCCGGGAAGAATTTAATTACATTATAAATTAGCATGAAAAAAAAAAATATAAATATAATGTCATCTACCTACGCATGTGCTATCAGGTACGTACTTCACTTAGGTATATTGAAGAGGCTGAAAATAAAAAAATAATTGGTAAACATTTCTGATCACGTCCTTGAAAATGTTGTTAAGTAAAATAAACCCTGGAGGATTTTATTCCTAAGCGGACCTTAAATTTTAGCTGAGGGTTTATTTACATGAAAGTACAAATCGTTGATCACTGATTTAACTTTTTCCGAAGTTTTCTTTTGAAGTATCAAAACTGAGACAATTTGAAAAATTTCGTCAAAAATTAAATTTAATCTTATTTATTTTTTTACACTTTGTGCGAGCAATTCAAAATGTTGCAAGTACACTACTAATCAGACAATTTGAAAATTATCGCAATATTCTGTGGTTTTCTTCCAATTACCCATAAGATTTTATACCTAGGAGAAATGAATCACGTTATAACCACATCGTTTTTTTATCATGTCGTGAATTTTAAATAATTATTGTCAAAATCCATTAAGAATAGGCATATTAACACAGATCTCGACAACCTTACGGACGGCCACACACTAACGGAAAGTTATACTCTCAAATTGTTTTTTTTTGTATAAAAATTTCGATCAATCTTCCATACATAGTTCAGCACATAGGCCAATCGCTGTTCGCCAAGCTGTGGTATATTGCAAAATAAATAAATAAAAATTATATCAACCCATCAAGATTTATTTTATCAGAAAATATATTTACATTTAAAATTAACATCGTCTTTACTTGGAGTAAAACATTAATATTTATGACGGTAGTCTGTGATTACTCTTGAAATTCTCGAGTGTCGCTTGTATCATAACTTTTTAAATGGTCGAGTTTATGAACGAAGTAGTTAATTTCGAAGTAAAAAGAACATAACTTTTGACAAAATTATATACATTAATGTTGTCAATAGAAGACAGTGTTGAAGTTACGGCCCATGGTAACAACAGACTACAATAAGCGTGACCACCCAATGCGCAATGAGTGAATTCCGTGAAACGGTTTAGGTATACCATACCAAAAAAAAAACTTATTTGGTTAGCATAATAATGTAGCTTAGTAAGATTTTGTGTGTATATCTTTACATTCTTTACCTATGCCTTCGTTACAATCTAAAAGAAAAAAAGAAAAACGATTATTTTACAGGTTTGCCAGAATCGAATGGTTTATGACGGATGTGAGTGATGTGACGCAAGCAAAAAGTGTGTATAATGATAGGAAAGTTTGATATTCTCTGCTTACCCCGCAAGGAACGCAGCGTGAAGGAATAAAATAAAATATGTATCGGATCTTAAAGATTGCTTGATTGTCGACTGAGTAAAACTAACTTTGTCTAGGAATCTCCTATCCCATTCCATTCCATATTACTCTTTGCAGACAACATTCGTGTCATTCAAAATGAATTTTTAATAGGAAAACTTTCATGGAAATTTTCCGGAATTTTCTTATCTCCATAATATATGAAGACGGATAATGTACCTAGTGAATTCACATATCTAATTCTATATAGTTAAGAACAAAATTGGGAAAGATCAAATTCGAATTTACGATCGCCGAGAAATATTACGCAGGTATAATATCTAGATACGAGTACATATATCGTGTGACTATACCTCCTTTTGTGAATTTTTAATAAATTCTCAAGAACTTACTTTTGAAGATACATATCATGATATCAATATATGTTTGGTATTCAACGACATAAAAATGTATTCAAGAAAGAAATTTACAACTTTCAGTCGACTACCTATTAAAAATACTCGCATATTGAAATAGGCAAATATACACAGAATATTAAAACTTGAATTATTTTAGATTTCTCAAGAGAGTCATGTTTTGAAATTACTTTTGTGGGTAGTTTTCATATAATTAAGATATATATTTAATTTCATTCATAGTCAGCGGTATACCTATAATAATAAAATAATTACTTCGACACATGGTAAATTTTAATGACAATTAATTTAATAATAAAAACGAATTTTACTAAACGTATGTCATTGTATGCAATCCTATAGTGATAAAGATTCAGAGCTGCGATTATTTATTGGATTATGTAAGATACTGTATTGAAAATAGTAAAATTATTTTAAAGTCCCATGTAATACGGATTACAGTAGATATATTATTGTACCACCTTTGTTTAAGACTTAATTCAATATTAGTATTAGGTATCAGTTTCCCTTAGCTTAGAGCAGGGGATATGTAGTAATACGTATCCGAATTCCTAATATAATATCAGCATATTGTGTGGTGTAGATGTACAAGATAATGTGGTGTGTTTATCATCTAACTTTCACAACAAACAGTATTTAGACAGTTGCGTGCCTTTGCTTTTCACTGTGTGCAATACCTATACTTCTACTTACCTCCTGTTATTATTGTCGACAGCTTTACTATACGTTGTACTATAATATAACAAAGACTTTATTCCGCATTATGTGAAGCACGCAGAAATGACAAACAAAATACACATATTACTACATACAGATAGACTTACTTAAATCTAATAGCGTTACACAATGAAAGATACACCAGAGTCTTGATAGTTTGATAATGTAAATCTTGAACTTATTAGATATAGGATCACGCTAAGTACTGAAATACCTCCCGTAAAACCAACACTTTATCCCACAAAATTGGAACGGCTGAGACTTTCCGAGATAAGAAAACTGAATGTTCCAAAGTCCAATTAATATTACGATCTCTGGTTTTCAGGTTGATGACGATAGTATCATCCAGAGCTTTCTTTGAAAAGTTGCCTGTTTTTTAATAAATTATTGAGAATCCCGTACTCCAATTACCTATTCAGATTAATTATTAAAATAACTCAAGAATCGTATTAACAAGAAAAATAAAAGAGGGTGTTATGGAGAGATAGACGAACATAATGCTGGAAACATTTCTGGATTGAACTCTTGATAGGAGCTACCTATACGGCAACTTGATTTACACTGAAGTTTATTACTCGCATAATAATTTACGAGACATTGATTCGAGCTGTCGACATTAGAAGATATAATATTAATTTTTCCAGAGATAGATTATGGAAATAACGCAAAATATATCTCACGAGATTGTATTACATCATTTATATTACCATACATAATGCATGTGCACTAAGGGGATTTGACATAACATACATCACGGTTTAAAGCTCTACATATTGAATGTTTACAATGTACGTTATTTAGTAATGTCACCTCCCCGAGGAAAATTTATTACGTTTCGCTTGACAGAGATAAGTGCACACTTGCAACTTTAAAATCATTGATACGATACGATAAGTGGTATAGCGCTTTAAACCACACGATGGGCCATTAAAAATATTCAATGAATTATATCAGTATTTTTATTTTTTGGCACAAAAACACATTTTATGTTAGTTGAACGTTGAAAAAAGTTACCAGCAATATATTTTCGGTTTCAGCACCTAAGGTAACCTACATTATAATTTATTTTCAGAATCGCAAAAGCGATGCTCACATTTTGAAGCTTATGTGCGTTGTATATTTTTCCAATACGATAGTGTTTTTATGCAACTATCAAGTATATTAATGTGAAGTATTATTTCTCCAGCCATACAACATATGATAGTGAATCTGAATGATTTGTCGTATAAAAACAATCAAGGATACAAATCTTTGAAGATTACATAGGTACTTATAAAAAAAGTCATATATTGAGTTAAAAAGACTACCTAAATATTACGTTTAGTTTTTCATTTTAGCATTTCAGAATAGACCTCGACTATGCACCATCTGTCAGTCAAAAATCTCAATAGTAAAAACGGAATACCTATTTGAAATATACACACGATAGATTACTTTTCATTTCAATTCCGGTTAGTGCACGAAAACAAAAAGTATTTTCAGGGTGTGCCGTCCACGAAATCAGAAGGAGAGTTGATGTGAATAATATTGATAGAATCTAAAAATATAACCAGAATATTTATTTATCAGTAAGATTTTGAAACGCCTAAAGTAGAAAAAGTCATATTGGTGTAAGCAGATTTGCCCTAGATACTCTAATCATAATAGAGATTATATAAAACGATAAGTCCGTCTATTCACTCCCTCTGCCCTTAGGAAATTAGGTAGGTACGCTAGGGCTTTGATTATTATGTGACGTGTCACAGAAGTAATATATTATTTTATACTCTATCCGTAGGTTTTATGAGAATTGTAAGTCATTTATTATAATATGAAAGCCGTAACCGTTGAATGATAAGTTACCATGATTAGATTAAAATTCCTCAAATTTATAGGTATATTTAATATTATTTAACATATTACGCTGTTAAGATAAATGCCCTGATTATGGTAATGATTTAAACTCAACGAAAAAAAAATATCGATAAAAGTAAAGAACAGTGAACATCTATGTAGGGAGATTCTAGTACGTGACTTTACAAAGATCATATATTATTATTGAGATACGTAAATATAAAGGGAATTGAAAATATAATGAGTAAAATCATGTTCATTCATTCCTAATATATTAAACATGTCATACATAAATTCATTGGAAATATTTTCCCTGTGATGTTTAAAATACACGAGTAGGTATCATGTATTGTCTTTGTTGCCTACAATATTTTAGAGATACTACGAGTGTATTATGTACCCTCTGTTTCGTTTACTACAAATGTTTAATAATACCCGACCTTCAAATATTTTTTCTTGTAGAAGCGTTAGAGGTTTAAAAAAATGTTCCCCTCTTAAGAATATATCTTCTGTATCAATACAACGAAATACCACGTATGCCACCCAGGGATTTAGACATTATCTTTCTCATATTATATTCTCTTAAATGTTTGCAAATTGTCGAAATATTCGCAAACTCACGCTGATTTTATAAAATTTATGTAAATATCAATTTTTCTGGTATTATGTGATAAGACTTAATGTGTTGTACAAGACAATTTTGTTTTTTTAAATGAATCTGGGTTTATCTAAATATACCCAAATACACCTTTGTACACTTCACAGTACCTAAGCTTGAAAAGCTTTTGGCGAGAAATGAAGTAGGTCGGCATCGGGGATCGAACCGCGCCCACTGGATTAGTAGTCGAGCGCGTTACCAACCAGGCTACCGACCACCTCATTTTTCCACAGATCTCAATTTTCACAGATAGTCCGAAGAAAAACTCAGAATCTCAGTCAACATTTTCGTGTGTTTCTTTTTTATATCACTTGTAAACTACAGTTTGAATGCTTTTATGCAAATTGTTTAAGAGCCTGATAAACGTTGCTAAAAACTATGTTCTATGCTGTTGGATTAGATTAGACTATTAGAGCGTAGGTAGCGTAGGGCGTGGATTTTGGTCCCATTATTTGATTCAGTTTTCACTTGAAGGAAGAAATATGTTCTTATTTCCTATGGACCGAAGCCAAATGTGAAATCTCCCATCCAAATCCTTTGATTTATTTTTAAATAGTGCGATCGCGATTGCGAACCAAATTCTATAGAAAAGGGATGACATACTCTATTATGCATGTAGGACAAAGCAACGGTACACCCAGGTACACCTAGGTACATGACGGCAATTTTTATTTATATAGTGTACTTGTACATTATTTATCATAATAATTCAAAGTGTCTACATACCAATAGATGCAAAGTATTTAAAGCAAAAACACAATAACGTCATTATAACATGTTTGCAATGCAACGGCCTCAATTTTTCATGACTCCTTAGAAAGCATCGTTAGGTAGAATAATAATACCGGCATACATTAAAAAGAAAAATTACTGTGAGGTCAATTAAACGTGCAGTGTATTGCAATAAAAAATATAAGAAAATAAAACAAAATAATAATATTGTACTTTCTAACGGCTCCATAGCACGTCAGGAGGAAATCTTTAATACCGATAAGGGAAACATTCTCAACTGAAGAAGCAAAGCGGAACACTTTTTTCTTTTCTTCCACAACGTTGATTTACAGAGAAAACTTTATACCTACTACAAGTACCTGCATAATGAATAGATAGATATACTAAAACAATGTTTCATGAACGTTATTTGTTGACATTTTGAGTTAAACATAAAACTGAATAACCCTTGAGTTTCCTCTAAAAAAAGATGCTACCTTCACAAAGTTTCGTCGACCAATCGTATCCTAAAATACGAATATGGCATTTATATGACGTGATTTAATCGCAAAAATCCTCTGCACAATATAAAGAATTAGTGACGATTGAGATAAAACCGCTAAATAAGTCTAAAACATCAATAAGTATCTAATTTACTCGAAATAATACCGTTATAATTGCAGCTTCGAAGGTTTGGAACCCTGCTACGACTGAAACTTTTTTTTTAAGTTCTTCTCCATAATAATACATGTAGGTGATATTACGATGTGCATCGGTGCAGTAAAGTTGCATAGAAAAATATGAACTTTAAATTTAATTACGTATAAACCCTTCCTGGGTAGTGATGATACACCATAATTTGTTATACACTATGAAGATACGAGTATTTTTATTATAATAATGGCGGTATTAATGCAAATAACTCATCGTACCTACTACAGAAACATTATACCGTGTAGGTACATTACCTATACTGGGTAATTGAAAAAATAATTAAGGGCCTTGTCTTACATCCACTTGTGTTCGTTACAAGCCAATTATTTCACATTGTTTCACCTGTATACTAGAGAATAAAAATACAACCTTGCAGTATACCTTTGTTTAATAGCATCAATTCTACATTAAATACAGTAATACACATTTTTAAAACAATAACCTATTCAATGTCGCGGTCATGTAACAACCCACTCAAACAAAGGGATCACTATCCAGTGGCGTAGTGCCGCCCCCTTATTTAGGCATTTAAATGCAAAAGGCTCGAAAATTTACAAGTATTCTAAATAACTTTGAAGCTGGAGTGGGAAACTAAAATTTTGATATTGCAGTCGCTATTCTCAAGAAACTGAAAAACATAATACTTATGTATTTATTACAAATTATTTATTGAACGAGATATAGAATTACTTCTCGAATCCGGCATTTCTTATAAAGCTCGTAGCTTCAGGGCATTCCAATGCTGAAAAATCTTATTAATAAAAAGCCTATCTGGATACCTTTCAAATTCCTTCGTTTTTCACAATAGATAGACTACATAAGTAGGTCGCCTAAATAAGACGTCATTGATTGTAATTTCAAGAAAATATTTTTACCTACTAATTTTGAAATTTTCAGCAGTGGACAGATAAAAATAATTATGTAGGAAATGCAATTTTTACGAGTAAAATTCACAATTTGCATTATAGGTGCACCTCTTGTTTTTTAGTGTGTTTTCAGGTTCTTCGTCTTCAGCCCTTACCTAAAAACTTCGAGATATACATTCTGTCAAATAAGTATCGGGAATTGATCATTAATTCTGATTTCAAAGTTCGATTCGAAAATCCTTTTCTGCCGCTAAGTTGGCACAACTTTTATCTATAATGGCGCGGAGTTTGAATGCCATCTGTCATTTAGTTCGTTTACAGTGCTCGATTTTGTTAGTTCATCTCAAGGGTGCTCTGCGATTTTTAGAATGGATAAAAACATCGAGTTTTATCAAGCAAAGATTTTGTCTCAAATTTTGCATCACAAATGGAATTTCGTGTTTCGAGTCGCTGAAAATGTTGCAGAGAGCTTACGGTGAATCGAATTTATCAAAAATACGTGCATATGAGTGGTACAATTCATTCAAAAGCGTTCGAGATGTAGTGGACGATTTGCCTCTTTCTGGTCGGCTATCAACATCTTCAACTGAAGTTAAGATCTGTTTTCTTTGACTATCGCGGCGTTGTGCACTCGGAATTCTTGCCAGAAAGTCAGACGGTAAATAAAGAATATTATGTGATCGATATCACCGATCGACAATAAATAAATATCACCTGGTCATCGTATTCCTGGAAGACCGCTAAAATTATGGAGGGACAACTGGTTCTCGACGTCCCAAAAGTAGAGGAGCTTTCTGCCAGGACAAATCAACTGATCTATAAGACGAGGAAGACGACTTTTGTTATACGCGACTTTTAGTTTCCTGCGTCTAAAGAATGCTACCCAATGTGTATAAAGATATTTTGTAAGACAAAATGTAATGTGTACAAACAGTAATAAAAAAATCCTTTAATATTAAATAGCTTATATTTCGGATTGTGATTAATTCACGCGTAAAAAAACGCGAGTAATATTTAAGAATTATATTTTTCATTAAGTATCGCACATACATATTAGGATTGGATATACCTAGATAATAATACGAGATAAATTTTAAATTGAGGATGGGGGGATGATTCGCGGATATTTGAATAAAATGAAAGAATTTCTTAATTTGATATTGATTATTTTCCATCAAACAAGATACATCTACGTATTTAAATGTAAAAGAAGGCTTGATAACAGTTAATAAATACATATTAGGTATATAAGCATAAGATTTAGGTATTTACCAAAATAACTCTAGAATGAAAATGACAAACTCCAGCGACGACCTCAAACTCCCATGTTAACTAAAGGCTAACTGTTTTTTAATTGGTTTCCCTATGTTCCCACGAGGAACGATAAAGGGTAACAATCGAGTTGTTGGAATATTTATTAATTTTTTTATCTTGATAAATCTTCTACAATAAAATAGATATTTTCAATGGGAAAATTATACCGAAATAATGTCTGTCCAGTATGCAAATAGGAGAACTATATGTATAGTAGGTACCTAACCAAGAACTTACCAACATAATAGGGTTGAGACATAAATTAAGCGAACATTGTAAGTATCAACTGCACTGTTGCTCCTGGGACAATATGTCTCTGAATACATTTCCTATGAAGATACCACAACGAGTACATCAACAGGGTGAAATATGTTACCTAACGAATTTGCGTGGACAGGCGAAATTTATTTATATTTCAGAGCCGACAATATGCAAATGTAGTGAATGTGTGCTAGGGACATTGAGTGTAGGCAGTAAGTACTCTATACTGTACTGCAATGAAGCACACCATGAGTAATACATTACATTGTGACCAATGCAGTGAGACATAAACAGGAATGTCAGTCAACAGAACACAAGCCCTTTTTGTAGTTCACTTGATAAAGAAGAACAGATTGACTATATTATTTTGCAGTGTGATAAAAGGGTAGGTTATGGTGAGTATTTTACCATATTGTTATATGCAGTCTCCGATGAATTCGACTCTGATGGTTAACCGCTTTTACCGAGGTGGTGAATTAAGGGTTATTCGGGTTTCATTGTAGCCTGTTATTTTCCACAGGTCGCCAGAGATAAACCACATAAAATTTAATCATGATTGGTCTAAATTTAGGAAACCAAAATGGGTCAGCAATGATAACTAAACGTTCTTTTTCACTGTCACTGATTCAGTTCATTTTATTTTCATTCATATAACCCAATTTAATTTAAACTAGAACTCAACGTGAAACATACACAACTGAATTGTTTTATAATAAGTATTGAAAACTGTTTCTTATAATTTATTAATTACATATTAATTTACTAACGCGAATACTTACCTAAAATATTGAATATTGAAAATATTGAACGTACTTTAAACGTGATTGTTGTGTGTAATTTATATTAATATTTTACGTCTTTCACTTTTGTAGCTCAAAGAAAATTTCTAAAACTTGGACGACTAAAGAGGCGAACACACATTTAATGTGACAAAATGCATTATACGGATCTAATCATCGCACGAATTATTATTGTGTGTCATCACTAAAATACTAGACATGACATAGACATACTCGAGAATGACTAAAGGTGTATGGCGTTATCATAATATATTAAACATAACGTTGCAACAGGGGAATCTGCCTGTGAATAAATAAAGTTAGCGATATATACGCCACTACAATATGCAAGCAAGAGCGCATATTTATTCCCACGACTTTCATAATAGTGGTGTGCCTCCACAGTCCACATACCACCACTAGTATACGAGTATAGTAATATGCACTACATTATAATATGCAGTTTCCACGTAGACATACAGAAATTTAAAGATTATCATAATATGCACACTGCACGGATAGTAACTTAGGACCTAGATTTCACCCATCCACGAAAGTGTATTTCATAATGCATTACTACTTAACATAGTCCTTCAAACAGGATATAGAATTGTAAATCTTTTCATTAAGAATTCATAGAGCTCAGAATCAGTTGATGGTAGATACACCTCTTGATGTAGCTATACCAACATATCTAAGGTTCTGCACAGAGATTTTTAATCATCTAAGACTATGAATTTCATAATATTTTTATAACAAGCTATACGTTATAGTTGTCTGTATTTATTAGTTCTCTGATATGTTGCTGGTTTATTCACATATTGTAAAAAATAAATCCGTGATAATATGAATGGAGAGATGACAGAGGCCTATAAAATAATTTTCCTATTAGAATGAAATGTCGAGAATCTAGCAATTCCTCAGAAATTCCCTTTTACTCTATAGTTATATCATAATATTATATTTTTAGATGGAATGGTACACCAATTCTTCACTACCATAAGAGCAATAACAAATTACCCTAAATATCCATATTAGGTTCTCTTTTGTGGTTTACATATTATTCTTTACATAGTATAAATGTTCTACGTCTGTACATCTTTCCGACGGATATCCTAGTAAGTGTTACACAATTGGAAGACTGTGCTATAAATATGTATTAGGGTGCTTCTTAAAATCAAAATTTCGAAATGTTAACTGGACACCCTGTTATTCTGTTCTCCTATGTAAAAAATGGAACTACATTTTTTTTCAGAATTTTTAAACATGGTTTACGGGTCGCTACTCGGTGTTGAAAATTTAATAATAATATTAGTATTAAAATCAGTTTGATACACCGGCCTGGCTGGGGTACGCCTAGGGAAATAGACACTCAACTGAAATAATGTTTTATGTTTGTTGCTGTATTCGGTAGATATAAATATAGAATAAATTCTATTAAAAAAAATGAAATTTGTTTTTCTTATACTTATTAAATTTTCATCAAGTGGTAGCGACCCCTAATAGTTGTTGAAAGAATCTAAAAAAAATCCGTAGCATTTTTTTATAGCACAGAATAAAAAACAGGGGTGTCCCCTCAAAATTTAAAAAAAAAAATTTTTGGACCATATAAGAAGCACCCTAATATGTATGCATCAGTTATAATAGACTTGTAGGTATTTCAATAGATATTCTATTTCAATAATGTTGAGTGAAGTGAATTTGAATAAAACATATTTACATTAATTCCCATTATGAATTCAACTTCAAATTTTACCAAATAAACAGAAACTGAAATCACAACTTGTAGTTTGTGGTCGGAATTTATTTGCAAACGTTTCAATATTTCACTTGGGACGTATACAACAAACTCCATCGTATTCAGGGAAACTGAGAATGCAAACAAAGCAACTCGATTAAAATTTTATTGTAGGTATAGAAACTATTATGTATTTAGATCTACGAGTACTAGCCATTGTATGGTTTATATAACTAGCGAAGAAAATAGTAAAGGAGAACAATGTAAGTACTAGAATTATTTTTGATTTACAAATTTTATTCTTGTAAAGCGTTGGATTTTTCTACATTCCGTAGTATATACAATGCAGTATTCCTACAACAGTGTAGAAGAATTAAGGATGAACATTGTCGGCCTTACGACCGACCTCGGCTGGCTTAAGTGATCACTTTACGCTCGAGAAACATTTACTTTACATCTGTTTTTTTATTTATTTGCCGTCATCTGATGCAAATAGTCTTGACACACTACTTTTGACAGCTTTTAGGAAAAATTGTATTAGCTATATATTTAAAAAATTAAATTGTATGAAACTTTGTAATTCTAAATGAAATATGTTTCCCAAATCATCCCAACCCAAAGCGAACATATATTTCTGTTTTATTGATGTTATACCCCAGAATACTGAGCTGGAGACTCTACGAGAGTAAACGAAGTGTAGGGAGACCACAAAGAAGATGGGCCGATGATATCATCGAGTCGGTGGGACATTGGTGGAGACAAAGCGCCCAAAACAGAGACTGGTGGAAGACAAAGGAAGAGGCCTATATCCAGCAGTGGAGGGAAAGAGGCTGATAAGAAGAAGAAGAAGATTGATGTTATGTTATAAAATGTAACTTACATTGCACGTTTTGTATTAGCACAATATTCTGCATAAAATATCAATATGTAGAAATGTATGCATATCTAATAGGTACCCGTAATATTATTATTATGTAGAAATGTCAGATTATTTTCTCCATCCGTTTGGAAATCGAAGAGTATGTTATAAAATACTCGTATAAAAATATGAATATCACCGCAATCGGAAAAATATTGATGGAATTGCAAAATAGAATGAAAATATATCTATTGAATTACATATTATAGATATCTCTATGTTCCAATACAATAACAGTTATAGATATTATTGTCAGCTCTCAGCAATGATTGCAGCAGGAAATATGCAATACCAATGAATGCAAATTGCCTATATAATCATTATAAACTTTATTCCAATATGCAATAGTCCAATATTAACTCCTAATAATAATTTTGGTATCTACTCGTACCTAAAGTCCTTTTTGATGATATATTACGTATGAGAGTCACGGGCAAAAATGATGCATCCCGAACCTAAGAAATCCTAAAGACTGTCAATCCGTTATGCTTTATATAATACTCGTATGTAAGTTTTTATAATCAAGTAATTTTATTGTTCATCCGTAGATCTTAGAGGTATTGATAGTGTAATACACAGTGGCGTATATAGCTTTTCATTTCGGAGGGGGCCAATCCAGACTTATTAAAAAAAAACTAATAGCGCCGAAGAAAGAAATTTTTCGTGAAGCTGAGTTTATAAGGACCTGTTTTAGATTGGTATTAAAATCATTGTATACAAAAAATGTAATAAAAATAATAATTACATTTTTGACATGAATGGGTGAAGTGATAGCAGATAGTTAATATAAATGTTTTGAAATAACGTTTTTTAAATAATTATTTTACATTGCGGCCCTCCCTTATATACGGCCTTGGTAACACACAATAAGTATAAAGGATAAAGATTGTAAAGGGAAGTACTCTAAAATAATTAGACTTACATCTAGTTCTCCTGCAAAACCAAGTTTCAAGTTTTACTTTAATCTTGTCTACGGAGTATCAGAGAGAGATATGAATTTATTCAATTTTTCGAATATAGTTATCGAAAGTATTTCTATCGCAATGGCAGTAGGTAGAATGTGGATCGACGCTGTAGAGAAATTTATTGTAATATGTAGACCAACGCTCATATGAAACTAAATAATAGATTTATTCAACTGGACGTGATAGTTTTACTAACGATATCTTTACAGTATTATGGTGGGTCAAAATTATGTAGGTTATCTTATATTTTGTTATTTATTATAGGGGAAAGAAGTTAATGCATTTTGTGAGGTTAACCCAACTACGTACTAATATTATAAGTAAGTAAATTTCGTTTTTTATTCATTATTTTATTCATTCAACTTATTTCATATTATAATAATTTAATTATGAGCGGTTTACATAGGGCAAGATTTTTAAGGCTAGATGTTCTAATGTTGTACATTTCGTTTCACCTTACTTGTCACACTTTTTCTATAGAATTACTATGTAGCCAGTGGCCAAGTTATTTGAAACCAGGAGTAGTGAAACAACCATAAGATAAAAAATAACAGTGAAAAGTTTCGTTAGCAAAAATCGCGATAATCCCATTACCTTACGTTTTCGTATTTTAATCTGAATAAAAAGCTGAAGAACTATAAGTACTCGTATGTTATCTGCTAAGATACACTCACAGACGAGTATAAAAGACAATAAAGAAGCATAAAAAAGAATAGATTGTATTTTATTTAGGTGTTGTTCTTCTATTAAAATATCCCATACTTAGGTGCTTCACATAGAAAGTCACTCAAACTCAAATAAAACCCTCATTTGAGAGATTTCTCATGTAGGTACTGTAGGTAGGTACTAAGTGGCTACAAATAAACGTAACGAAAGTCAGAGAGAATTTCAACTAGGTGAGGAAATGACATCTTGAGTATACATTCGCTTGCAACTTACTAAGCGTTTGTGTAACATGATTCACAATAGTAGTATACCTAATATATGTGGCGAGATTTATTTATTCTATATGAGGAAAAAATACCGAAAGTATCTATTACGGGAAGTACCTACATACGTCCTACATACATCCTTAGGTGTATTCAAAAATACCCCCTAGGAATACAGGGAGACCACGAGGTTTTGTGAGGTGCTGTGAAGCTGTGTTGTGAGTAAATCCGTATCGGGTTGTTCTCATAGTTCAAGAGGGTCTCCAGGATATTACAGACACTGGAAGTTAAAAACAGTGCACTTTTTGGACATTTATGCATATACCAATCGAGAACATTATTAATCTATCTCGTGAAAATATCTCGTTTTCACTTATAAATACAAATCTAATATAAGAATAATAAAATAAATCTAATATAAAAAAAATCTAATATAAGAAAAATAAATCTAAATATATAAAGTAAAGTCTGTTTTTTTTTGTAAGTGTTCGCATAACTCCCGCATTTTACGATGGATTGCTGCGAAAATTTAGAATAACATTCGCGATGATATAGGCCGGTATCATCGCTTAACGTCGCCGGTTTTTGGAGAAAAAGCTTTTCCTAGGAGATGGCACGATGATAAAGGGATCCAAGGGTTGTGTGGGGTCTCGTATTAAAGGACGTTGGAAAAGAAATTCAGATCTTAAATCACATTTTGTCCAGCTCAAGCCTATAAAGTATGCCGGGTTGGTTTGACTAATTTGCCGTTGGGAAGCACTGGTAACTCAGCTAGTATAAGATATTTATGACAAAGGATTTTCCTTTTAAACAAAGTTTTCATTGAGAGGCGTTGAAAATTTTTCATTAAAAAAACTCGACACTTAAGTTTTCTTCTTCATAAAGTGATGGTGAAAACTTACACCCAAAGCAGTGATTTCCAGGGGGGAGGCAGAGACAGTGATGCTCTGTAAATAGCTACCCGTTTTATGAAATCTTACAGAGAGTTTTCAACTATTTTTTTCAGATAGATGCCAAATGAATTTATATTTTTAATTCCACTGCCTACTTTAAAAGTTAATTGAAATGGAAATAAAGTTTAATTGTTCGTATTGATATTTCAATTGCACTAAAATTATTTAGCTAACCAAATCAAAGAGAAACTATTATAAGGTATACCAATTGTATCAGAGAAGTGATAATGTAGCACTTGCTGACTTTGGAGTGGTGTGTAGAATCTCTGAAAACTCTAATTCATAATGTAAAATAATGAGGGATTGCATTCAGAATGGGTGGTGCAGAAATCATCAATCTGTAGGTAATTATTAGCGTAGCCGTCGATATATTATCTAAGCCCTGCCATTCAAATAACATCTCCATGGTAACCCCACTCTTATGGTGACGTCACCTTGTCTAGGTGACAAACACTCGAGTTACGGAATATTTTTTCCCATACATTTCTTTCAATCTTTGGTGACGTCATCATCGTCAAATGTCACTTGGACCGGGCCTCCATGATAACATTACGCGGGCCTGGGGATGTGTAAGAATTCATCGCTCGATATTATAAAAAAAGAAGACTTACCAAACAAGGGAAAATATTCTTTAATAATTAGTAGGCATTCTTTCAACAAAATTGTGTAAAAGAAGGGTTTGTCGATTTTGTAAGAATAAAAATACAATTTTTTTCGTTTCATTAAACATTTTTATGAAAAAAATAAAACTTGTATCTAAAATAGAAACAGAAAACGAATACAGCTGAAAAAGGAAAGTTCCAAAGTTTCCATTTCTCCGTAATAATTAATGAATATACTCTTTGATAAAAAGCCGCTAACAAAAGAACTTTTGTGTGGGTAACTAGCGTATTTACTGCGAATTCAAGCGCTTTTCATTTGCGATAAAAACGTTACGTTATACTTCTTATACAACATGTGTACATATGCAAACCTTACCAAGGTCAAGGTTTAAAACACGCAGCATAGATTGTATATAGATACATGTTAATCTACTTACGATAGGCTAGGATTAGAATGATATAATCCATAGATATTTTTAATTTTATCCTGGAAGATTGTGTAAAAAGACAAAGGAGTTGTGTCGGTATCGGCCCTGCATGGATTCGTTCAATTTTATTCGCAAAGGATAATTTCCGTGGCAGTAGGTAAAAGCGCCATTGCAAAAAGAGTTTCAATTATGGAGATTACTCATTGAGTCAGATGATGACTTGAGTGAAGATTTAAAATGCATGAAGCATAATAAAGATAAGTGAATTCTTATATACAAAATGAGTGAATAAATTACCTATCTAACTATAGGGTTGTTAGAAGTAGGTATTGAGAAAAATAAATCTATTCATATTTTACTAAATCTAAAATTTAAATGTAAAGGTCGAGCGTTGCTCCCCGGAGTAGTCTTCGAGTTTTTCATTAAACAATTGTGATTACAATAGTACAAAAAGGGAGATGTTTTTGAGCTTTTAATGAAACAAGCTTAATTTAATGGATTTTTGAAATTATGCCCAAACACGCTACTGGGTGCAGGCAGAAGACCGGTGGGCCACCCCAGAAATATCTGGCAGAAACAGGTGGCACAGGTGTGCGAGAAGAAACTGTGGTTGGAGTGGCCAGAGGTCCTAGAAACTTCCCGGACCTCTGGCGAAGATATGCAGATGCTTTGAACCCCAGACCCAACCAAGGATAGAGGGGAAAGATAATGTATGTACATATGTGGGTGTGTATGTATTCAATTACTAGATACGAAATCTCTATAATTAAAAATTAGGGACTCTGTAATAGTAGTATCCGTTATAATTGTATTAACATTATCCCACGACATTTCTGTAATTGAATTCGCTGTTTGTGAAGCCATTATTATTCTATCTACGTACGTAATCACAGAATTTAAGATGACAATACAACGATATTAATACAAACCTCGGGCGATATTAATTGAAGGGAAGACCGTCGTAAGGTTGTAAACGGTAAATAGAATCGACTTGACATTTTGACTACAAAATCCGCTAAATTATAATATCCAATTCAACTGAATGAAATCGTATGAAGGCGTATTTAATTCGACATCCACGGCAAAATTTTAAAATGTTTCAAGTATCTACTTATATTCTTAAAGTGTTCCATATGTAATGAAGCATCTCACGCCAAGTCATATTTTCGTCGACATTCGTTATCTATTGCATATAATTTTTTACTTATATCTAATTTCGTTTTTTGGGAAACTGACGATTTGGAAAATACTGTCGTTTATCGCTCAGCTATTGTCATTTATATACTCGTATTTAATTCTTACATACACAAACCCAAACTTACTTACCTAAACTTCGAAGGACTCGTAAGCTCAAATCTTTTGTCATTCGGTAAGAATAAATAAATCTTTGTTATCCAAAAATAATGAATAGTTACAAAACAAGACAACAGTCGTGTGCTAAAAGGTGGACTTATTGCAGAAGCAATATCTTACAGTCAACCCGAAAAATATAAATATAAATTAAAAATAGCCGGACTACCGGACTGCCAATTTACATTGGCGAATTTTTTTGTGAGACACAGTGAAGGAGGTCGTGATGTGATTTGATAATTAGCGCCGCAGGCATTTTTTTATGAAACAATTTTGACTCTTCACATTTTTTTTGTGTTTTGTGATAGGTATATGACGAAAATCAATGTAGTAATAATGATTTTTTGTGGGTTTTGTTATTATAAATACCTCTCTATTTCTCTGTCTGTCGACACACACGGTACGACTAATTTTCTTCGGAAATAGAATATCTAAGATTAGCAAGCATAACATAACAAGTTTCAAAATTATTTAATTATAGGTATTTCTTCTGAGGGAATGATCATAATATTTTAGTAAGATTGCATGCATATGTACATAAGTACTAAATAGCAAGTTCAGGAATTAATTTTACACGAGAGAACTATCAGACTACATATTTTCAGTAACGATAGAGCAGAATCTTAGCTATGGCAGAGGCTATGGAAAAATCAAATATCTGTTATGTTTAAAGAGAAAAATGATTTTAATCACCAAACAACATTTATGCAATAGTGGTTGCATCAATTTAGCAATCCAGGCGCAGGCTCACTGGGAATAAAAACTAGTGAAGAATAGTTTTGTGAATAAATATAGCCCTACCAGAAAGTCTACTATATGGTCCAGTTTAGCAGCTACCTATATTATATGAATGGTATTGTTGATATAATTAGGGACCTCTCAAATCCTAGGGATAGGTAGGTGCCTACTACTTATACACAGAAATGGGATTACGTTCTTGATGCAGGCACATGAATTAATAATTAACACGGAAATGCAATTAAGGTTAAATCTGATGGAGGGTAAACAAATTATTTTTGACGTTGATACAATTTGGATGTTACATAGTCTGAGGGTGGATAATTGAGAATATTTTGTAATTATACATATTATTATTTTTTGATTTTGTTTATTTTGGTTTAAGTTGGTGCAGAATACATCGCCAACATCGATGTTCAATCCTGAAAATGCTGCACTCTAGCAACCAAGTCAGTGTATCAATAATTATATATTTGAAAAAAATTGGTAAGAATTCGTGTGTTTCTAAAGTATAGAAAATAGGTAAATTTCCAAACAGTCTTTAGACAGTTAAAAAATATATAACTCTCTATGTTGGAAGCTAAAAACACAAATCTAACAATAAATATTAGATAATCGTAGGTAGGCACCTACTCCCAACATTGTTCTTTGAACTGTTTATTCAAGTATGTAAGTACGCCTACTACCTACCACTACCTACCGTACCTACCCAGCAGTCTACGCGAAGAATACATCGAATTCCAAACTCACTGGAGTGCCTGAAGTCAAACGTTCGAATTTCAAAAATTCTGAATTGCCATGTTATAAAAATACCCACCTACCTACATGATTTTTTTTCAGCAGAATTTTATTAATTCTTTATATCTGGTGACGAAAGAATTGCATTGTTTATAACTATTAAAATATCTTACCTTTCAATGAACTGAAATGCACCTCGTGTGTAGGTACTTCCTCAAAAACAATGATTTTAATTTTTTCACGAATTACACACAAAGTTCACACACACAATTACACATATAAAATATGTAAGTAGATACGTATCTAGACACAAAGTACGACGTATTTCATACAAAGGATTCGTGAAATACGGAAACAAGCAGCGCCCTCTACTACTGTTCGGAATGAAGTAAACCACAAACCCCATTCCATTTTCAAAAAGGAAAACCAATGTGGATTTCGCGCATGCGTTCTATTTTCGAAACGTGAATACTACGGAGCACTAGCGAGTAGCGGGCTGCCAGAGTATTATGACGAAGGTATTATGATATGGTATAATAACAATGTAATGCCCAGTTATTTTACCCCAATTGTTCCTCCTTAAAACATGAGAAATTTCTTAACAGGATGTCGCTTTGTCAGGGTGTTTGCGCAAATTTTCTAAAAAATTATGTATGGTGTAAAAGCGTTTGTAAAAATTACCTTCACAGTCAAGAGGAGAACCTGTAGCCTGTAGGTACCTACCCAAAGAAAATCATACGTTATTCGACAACTTTCACACATATTATCGTATACTTCCCAGAATTAAGCAATTTACCATCATAAATCACTCGCTGTCGGGTGGGTTGCCTTTAAGGAAAAAAATAAACAAATCGCTGAACTAAATAATTAATTACCTTAGAAGTTACATATACCTATTAGCTCGCTGCATATTTGCGTTTCACAGTATTATTAGAAAGATTCCCTCATTATTTTTTAAAAGTTTTTCCTCACTGTTCCAAGAGATAACATAGGTAGTACTTAATATATTACCTATGTCGCTGTTACTGTCGTGTTTAAAATAGGCATAGATCACATCTCAAGGCACATTACCTCTCGATTAATAATTATCATTAGGTAGGTATTTACGGCTAATAGGTCAGCACCGTAGGTACCATTATTCATTTTCCTTCGATAATAATTTTTCAGGATAGCAACACTTTTCTACTCTGCTGTCTGTGATTGGTTAACGTGTGACAATCACAATATTGATTTGAGTATTTGAGAACTGCGCTCGTTTTTAAAGTTTCAAATTTTTCAGAGCTATGGGAAAAGTTTTTGTTGTGGTTCTTTATTAAGAGTTTATTTATTTTCAGTGATTCCCCTATTTCCCACAAAATGCATTTAAGTTGCAGAAGGCAAAAGACACGATCTAAATGTATCGAGATTTACAAGCGAATGTTGCTTTCTCGCGATATAGAAGAACAAATTAAAGCTGTGAATTCAATCCACGAGATTTTGCGGCTTTACGAGAGTGATTTTGAAACTTACGTTTCGCTGATCGATTGGTTGTTAGTGAATGATATTTGTGTTTTCTTGTGTGAAGCATCTGCTACTCTACAAGTACATTTATTACGGTAATTGATAATCATTTTTTGTTTTCACATAATTTTCACCCAGAGCGGTGATAAAGCTGTTCGCGTTTTACGACGAATTATTTACTTTACCTTTTAAGCATGTCAATGACAGTTTGCTTGTATTAGATTAATTAAACTCATTCGCTCACCTAGTAAAAAATGTAAATCCCAATTTTCTAAAACAAAACTTGGAAAATTCTAGTCATTGCATTTTCAGCTTGATTTTGAAGTGCTTCCAAAGGTTCTCCAGTGTGCCATCATTTTACATCAAATCTCATTCTCCACAAGTTATTACATCTACAATTCGAACAATTCAATTTCTCGTTAAGGAAAATGGTTCTCAGAAAGTTATCCATGAATTGCTGTGTTTTGTGTCTGATGTAATTAAATCGTAAGTATCCTTTTAACATGTAAATAGTGCTGAGTGCCTGCATAAGATCCTGTTAGGTATTCTTTATTTTTTACAATGATTATTATTATATCCTTAATTGCAGGTCAAAGGCATATCATTCTGCACCAATAATTTCAAGAGAAAGCATCTACAATGTTATACAAATATTTGAATTGCTCTCCATTATATTGGAAAAAATAAGTTATGAAACGGAAACCAAAATAAATATTGCATTCTTATTGCATAATGTCATCGAAAAAATACAGAAGGATACAGTGATTACAGCGAAAACTCTTACATTTGCTAAAAGCAATATTGAAAAGTGCCTTAACTCGCTGAATCAAATATTAGTCATCAGCAGATACAAATGTAGTGTGGAGAAGACACTTGATTGGGTATTTGGATTAATTTGTAATATATGTATTGATTCTCTCTATTTGTGTGATAATTCTGTTGTCATTCAAACAAAAAATTCCAAAGAAATACTTAAGCAAGATTACAAAGCTTCTATAAAGGAAGTTATTTACAAGATTCTCATTGAAATTACTTCGCAGATGAAGGTGAGATCAAATTTTGGAATACCACTTTCATTCAAAGAATAATATGTTCCATTATTGCATAAGATTGCATTTCAGTTCTTCCACATTTTTACAGGAATTTGAATTATTTGTCCTGAAACCTAATTATGACATATTTTTGGAGTTGTTGAACGAGTTCTTAAATCAGCAGAATATAACACAAGATGTTTTGGTATCATTTTCTCAACATTTGTGTTGTCATGGATTCCTCGCTTTCCTCGGCCAGTTGACTCCAATAAGGTAGGTACCTAAATAACAATTTACTTGTCTCTTTGGCAAACTACTATTGTTTTCCTAACCTGTGAACTCTTTTGGCTAATGTACTTAGATTTATTTGCTTACCTACCTACTATATCCAAAAGTATCTTCACAATATATTTGAAATCCATACCATTACATATGTTATATTTTTTTATTATTTCAGTGTGCGCACTAAAAAACTCTGTATGATTAATCTAGCGGAGATCCTATCCATTTTATCTGTTCAAGTTTTTAATATTAATAATACAAGGGATGGTGTGGAAACCTTCAGGAGATATTTATTTGTAAGTTTTATTAGAAAAGTGTGTAATTTGTTCAATTGTTTTTATTTAAATCATATATCTAGTGGTAAAGCACTAATTTGAACTGCTATCATATCTGCAATGTCTGATGGGCTAGAATTATAATTACATGAATAATCAATTTTTAGGAAGGTTTCATGGAAATTGGTTTCAACTTCACATTGTTGCCCCAGAAACTAAACGACATGTGTGCCTCTGATTCAACCGTACACTCTCTAATCATTTATATTTACTTTAACTGCCTCTATTCACAAAGGTATTAAATTGTATAATTTTCCTACTACAACACCTGATTATTCTTTTCCTAGCTAAGGATTGACTAAAAGACAGATAATAATAAAAAATATGTTTTCAGCCCAGAGACAAAAATACCACATCTGCTTCCTTTTTTGGTTGAGTTTATACTTCAACTTCCTAGAAGAAGAAATTGTTCTGATCCAATTCTCAAATGTCTTTGGCTCATATTTTCAGTAAGTAGGTACAAGCAAAGTAATAAGTTCCCAAAAATCACTCTATTTTTATCTAAATCATTGTTTGTTTTAGCTCGCTAGTGTATTCAATAATAATCACTCTACGATTCAAGGAGGAATCCTCCGTCTTCAGAAGGCAATTAATATTATGTCAGACCTTTTATTGTTTAAAGTCAAAAATGTCTACACACACAACCCGTATGTAGTCCAATGGACATTTTCCTCTCATAGAATCTCAACTGTTATTCAGAACCAAGTGGTATGTTACTTATCACCCAGTTTCATGTACCATGCTAATATTTCTGATCATATTTTTACGAGAAAAACATACTTTGATTCTAACACAATCTAAAAATTACATACATACATTTGCAGCTTTCCCTATGGCTAGAGAAAGAAACTACAATACCAGAAGACTTGACTAGACTTCCAACTGTATGGAATTCTTTACTGGATATTATTATCCACGGGGAAGGACAGATTGATATGAATATTGTGAAAGATTTACTAATAAAATGTATTCAAGAACATTCTGAAGATAATGATCCAATTAGACATGAGCTGTGGGACATGCTGCCTGGTGTTTTGAGATCGTTGTCTGTTGGAAAAAATACAAATGGTTTGATTTCAAGATTATTTCAAGAGTATTCAAACTTCATCAAGAGTATTCAAAATTATTCAAACTTCTTCTATTCAATGTCATTAGTTTCAGTGCAAGCAGTACTATGTATAATTGAATTGTGCAACGCTTGTCCTCCTGAGTTACCCAATCTCTCCACCATACAAATCACGGCTTCATTGTTACCCACTTTGTTAGTAGCAAGCAAGAAGTATAACATCAATGTGCAGAAACATTTCATCAAAGAGTCGTACAGCATCCTGATCAAATCATTGTTACATGAAGATAAATTTGGTAATTTTTCTTTGGTTAATTTACATATTTGCATCAAACGTATATTGAGAATACTCCATGTATCGTAATCATATCACAAGTGCTTGATAAGTCTATCAGAAGTCTACTAGTCTGAGGTGTCATCAGTAATTTTGCTATACACAGAAAAACAATGATATAATAGTTATCTATAAAAGTTATTCAAAATGAATAAATATATTGTTTGTATTTCAGTTCTGTCTCAGTACATCAACACACCAATCTTCCTCCAGTATGTATATGATGCTACTCTAAGTGAAGATGTAGTAGTATCTAAAATAGCGTATGAAATATTGTGTACGACAATGTATTACAAGGCACACTTTAATATTACGGTAATTACTACTAGGTGGTTGTGGTTTTCGTTAAAACAAAGAACGCCCCACAAACGTGAGGAATTGAGAGAAGCTTTGAAATGTTTTTTAAATTCCTTCTTTATTATTTCAGAGTCCAAATTGTGTGAAGATGGATCCAATTGTTCTCATTACATCGTTACGTGATGAGAGAGACTCTCAGAAATACATTTCCTTATTGACATTGATACACCAAGCTCTAAAACTAGGAAAGAGTAATATAAATACATTTGTGGTTCTAGCACCTCTCTATCCGAAAGAAAAGTTCCTGCATACATATAGAGCCCTTTATTTTCGCCTTCAAATGGTGTGCTGCAAGGTAATACAATATATTATTTCAAGACTTAATTTTATATTTCTTTCGAATTTTTATTTTAATACTGATTTCCTTTCAGGATTTAAAAAATGAGTCGCTGATTTCGTGGTATGCGTTGAATAAAATATTAGAATTTGCCGCCGCAAGAAGCGACATTCCTGAAATGGTTATAGCTCTAGCATCACAGCCCTGGACACACAAATTAATACATTTCTACTTGTACCAAAACAAACCCACAAAATGTCACACAAAATTCCTAACATTTGTGTTCAACTGGTTGACTTGCCACAAGGCAATATCAGGAAGAAGTGCAGAGTTTAGTATTGATACTCGGGAAGTATTTAAACCACAGGCAGAAAGTAGTGTTATGTTTGGTACATTGGGTAGAATAATAAATGCCTTCAGTGACGACTCCGTGCAGAGTGTTCTGCCCACACCAAAGAAAAATATTGTTAACAGTATACTTAATCTCATTGCAGAAAATTTTGTATGAAATCATACTCTCCATATCTATTCAAACATTTTTTTTATATGCAGACAACCAAACAGTTAAGCAGGGAGTTTTAATCTGTTTTGTTCTGTTTGACGAGAAACTCGCAATACACATACTTATAAGTACTATAACCTTTTAATACTAACATCAGTCAGTGAGACTAGAGTGATCGTTATGAGATATTAAGAGATATTTTATGTTTTATTCAACTTCTATAAAGTTGTGTTTTAACTCCTTGTTCTGCTTGTCTTTTGAATGAAGCATCCTTTGAATGAATTTAATCTCACATCTATTTCACCCTCCTCCAACTGAAAATTACCAACAACATGAAGACATAGCTAATATTTTGTACAGGTTAATTAACTTAATGGTGGTAGTTTAATTCTTGTTAATTAATGTCTACGAACTTGCAAGTAAAGTCAGGAGAGCAATTACATTCAGAATTTCTATATTCAAGGGAAATGACTTTCTAAAGCATAACAGAAACTGAAATAGGAGGATGTTTACTTACTGGATCTTGTGAGTATAATTCTCTATAACAGACTGATGAAACACATTCTCTTACACATCTCACTCTAGCTACACCAGACAGATTATTGCAGGCTCTACTTTGTTCGCAAGCAGTTTCTGAATCTGTGAACGCCATTTCCTAAAATCAAATATCAGGATAACACATCTCTTCCAACACTGGCTTACCCAATATTGGATATAGCCTTGAAACTATAAGTAAAAGCTACGCCTGATGCAATTATAGGTAAGTAACTGGAGTTTCTTAGGCTGGTACCTAGTGTTATTAGTTATTACACTGGCAAGTTCACTTAATATAAACAAATTGTTCACTGAAAAGTGACAAAAAAAAAATAAACAAATTGTTAACTTGCTAATTAAAGAGATAATATGTACATTTTTTGGAATCTCCTTGTATTGGTATTCTGGAAATGTGAACGCTACTGGAACACTATCTTTATTTGCTGCTACCAATAAAAATTTAAATACTAAAAAAGTGAGAAACAAGTAAACTCCCATGTTTTGCTGTCAAAATTGTGCACTTATTTCAAAAATCGATGCAAAGTGCCGATAAAGAAGCGAACGATTTAATCTGATATCGTAGACTCAAACCAGAATGAATAAACGACCCAGAACTTTAACTTTAGTAAAACTTCCCACAGTAATCAATAGATGGCATTTTGCAAAGTCTAGATTTAACCCCCCCCGCGTTACTTTCGAAAGTCATCGAGAGATGGGGTTCTCAACTAAAAAACATATTTCGTATTATACTTTATTCAAAAATATCAATCCCTATATCATGGTAAAGAGGCATATGTGTAATATGAAAAACTAATTAAATTCATATTTGCTCGTAATATAGATACAATTTTTCAACTTTAATATAATAATAACATAATATTACAAAAACATTGAAAATATCTGTCTATCTATATAAAGCTCAAGGGACACACATTTGTTAAAACACAAACATAATAATCATTATCTCTGGAAACTAGGTATAAATAAAATTTAAAATAATATCTCGAGTAAACAAGTGAATTATAAAGTATAGCAAATAAAATAACAATGTGTACATACTATACATAACAAAGTGACTATAATAATACTAAATATAATCATGATACGCTATTGTTACATATTAAATATGTACTTATATTTTTCTAAAACTTAAACACACAAATTTAGTATTTTAATGTCGCCAAAATAAGAAAAATGCAACATGTCATTCTTATTAAACAGACCAACCATTCAGAGATGTACTAACTACAAAATATTATATGTATTGTAAAATCAGTGAGTTATATTATATCGTATGTTCACTGTATATTACAAAGTCTTATGTATATTGAGAGATAAAACAATATAATAATATGCATGATCTATGTGAACTAATTAAATTTAAACTATTTTATAATATAGTAATAAATAATACTTTTAACGGGAGATATATGCTTTCTTTTTATATTAGGTAATAGAACAAATTAGGTGGGGAAATTTATCATACTAAGATGACAAACAAACATGCAATGATAAATATCCTATTTATTTATAGAATAATGCCCTTAACCAAAATTATGTACAATACAATGGTACGTTACAAACATGACGAAGAGAGCTTTCAAACTATTTACAATCAAATCAATTCCATGCTTTCAATATAAGTGTGAGTAAGTACTTAATAATTTATTATGTAAACTATGATTTATGTAAATAAAAAATATAAGGCGGTATTATTTGGTAACAAAGTATTCAAATATAACTTCAACATAATTATTATGAAGCATAAATGATTGAGGATTGAATTGATTAAATGAATGAATTATACAAAACTTACCTACAATATGATTACTAACTAAATAAAATAATAAAACTTTGCCTCAAACACCCTTATGATTGGTTGGTTGGTACTTAAATAATGGCGTGAATATAATATCATTACCTAGATTAGTATATAACTATAAACTGGGATAAAACTTGTATTATAACATTTGGTATGCGTATATTCTCACAGGAGGAGTAAATAGTAAACTTAACAGTTGTTATGAAACAATCTACTTCTAATACAATTCTGTTAATCAAATGTAGTTTGCAGTAACAATGTACTGGAAGTAAAAGTCATACGGTAGATGCTTGAAATGTTGTTGGGACGATTACAACTCGAAGCGTTTCTTGCGCTCAGCAACTATCCCCAGAAGAGGAGAGATGGAGGCACGCCTCGGTGGTTTAGAGCAACGAGATACACGTGGAAAACCTCTTAATTCTGAAACAAAAAACCACATAATATTATTACATACTCATTACTCATACATATGATAATTATCAACTTTAATTCTTGGTGAATTAATTCCTTTCATTTAAAGCATTACCTGCACTGGTGAGAGTCTTAGATTCCGTGTGCTTTCTGTCTTTGCAAATTGTATCTTTGTCTTGCGCACCACAGATTTGGGGGGTTCCAGTGTCAACTGGCTGGCCCTTGTTGCTTTCTACAAATATACACAGTTATAATATTTGTCAATTGGGAACTGATAAGGTATAAAACAAAATTGTAGCAAGATTAATTATTAGGAAGCAATGACGATATTACATGCACTAAGTATGTATCATTAATCATTCAAAGTACTGCAATAATTAATAAATTAAAATGCCAAAAACCAAGTAAATATAACTGAATATACATACATAGTTTGCAATGAATGAAAATATTCTTATTAAATACAAATAGATGTTGGCTTATTGGCATAATTAATATTATTTTTAATTGCAGAATTATTAATTAATGATATTTCATACAAGTTTTTTAGTAAAAAGCAGAACAGAACTACAGTACATGATTTGAATATGTGAGATAAGTAAGAATATTTATTGAGTGATGATTGGTTACCTGTTTCGAGAGCATTTTGCCAGACGTTAGCAAGGTGCCTCAGATGGTCCCATAGAGGAGTGCCGTGCAAGTCTGTCCCCCGCACATGCTATTAGTACAATACCAAGCTCTAAATATTTACATTTCAATACAACTTTGTACTAACAAAACAATAATATGTGATATTTTCCATAGAAAATCTAAGAGACTATAGACAAAGAACCATAAGTAATATTTATACAAATTGACAGACAAGACACTGGCTTGGATGAGTGCATAGAATAATAATATATAGTACCTGATGAGTGCTCCACTCTTTTACTAATATTGTTTTCAATACGAGCATTTCATAAAGTTCAGCAATAAGATTATTCATAATTTATTCTGAACATTGTGGTTAAATTCACAGGAAAAGATAATAGAAGATCTCTTAGGTCTCTAATGTAACGAAGACTGTTGATATTGGAGAATATTAAATTAACATAGAAAATGAAGAACCTGAATCGTATAAGTAGTAGTAATAGTAGATGATTCTCTCAGATGCATGCAGATATTATAACATATCTATTGGGTAATGATAAATTGATGAATGTGTGTTACATGGAATTTGTATTAAATTGCGTAGGTTAAATGATGCATTATACATGGCAATTGTTGTGTGAAAAACAACGCAATTATTTTACAAAGCTTGAAGCAAATTAAAATGAAATTAAATATATCAGATTTAATTTTAATAGTTTTTGGTCATTGAGTAAGAATTATTTTTCCGCGTCATTGTAGCCACGAATACATTTTTCTTTACTTGTTATGAAAGGATAATCTGAGAGAATTGTTTGAAAATAAACTCAGGTACCTACCAAAAGAAATAATTAATATACTAATGTGTTATTAGAGAGTAAATACTAGTAGAAATCTCAAGGTATTTCCACAGATGTCTTAAAGTGCACAGCAAGATATTTATTACAAAAGTAATTTAGAAAACCATAGCCACACAGGCAGTATATTACAAAAAATAATATTATTCTTGAATTAGATTTAGTTTTTAGGTGATATGTGCGTTCTAGTAAAATAAAATATCAATTTATTATCATTCATGCGCTATCCACCATATCAAATTATAAGTTATGTAATCTAAAAATATAATAAATCATTATATAGAATAGGAATGGTAGTGTTGACTTACAGGAGACAAATCTTCCCTTATCGTTGTTAATGAGGTTGCATCGGCATTGTTCATTTCATTTATTTCAGACACCAAATGAGCTCGAAGTTGTTTGTTTCTGCAAAAAAAAAATATTAAGTGTACAGTACATCTGATGCTACTTTATCTAATTTACTTTCATTTTCAATTATAAAATCCGTCTTCTAGTTGGTTTATCTGAATTACCAACTTCACCTACCTACCAGATTATTCAAATACATGAATAGGTAAGAGTAGAGTGAGTGAAGTGAGACTAAGCACTAAGCATCAGCAGGCCTACCTGGCATCAAGCTGCAGGATGTGCTGTTGTGCTTGAGACAGCTGTTGTGTTACATTGCATAACTTCTCTTCCAAGGCAGCCGACTCAACACACTTAGATGAATATTTCTCTGAGAGAGAAAGAATCTCTTGCTTGATTTCTTCCATTTCTTGTCTGTAATAAATAAATAACATTCATATAAAACTTATACATGCACTTACCTAGGTACCTAAGTAAATTTAGGAAATAATATGTAGTTTTTTAAGCATTCAGTATCTATTAGGTAATGATAACCTACTGGTGTCTAATATGCATCTGAGTTAAATCTCCGCTACTTTGTGTCCTCGATGTATATTCCCTCTTGAACTTGCTCACTTCTCTCTGCACTTCATTCTCATGAGCTTTCCGCATTGCATCTAAAGCTGCTAGGGTTGCCTGAGTCTCTTCAGCCAAAGCTTGCTCCTTATCCACTCTGCAATAAAATACAAATGGCCATGCAATAATTATGTAACCAATTTCACGGAAAACGAAATGAAATTATGCAAACACAATCTAATGGCATACAGACCTCAGTTGTTCTCTTTCTGTTCGATGTTTTTCTTCCATCTCTTGAATTATTCGTCTATGAGAGTTCTCCATTGCCATTAGACCCTTTTCACACAAAACACGTAGTTGTTCGATTTCAGCTTGATATCTCTGCCTAATGGAATCACCCTGAAGATCAGCACTAAGTGACTTGTTGTAAGCTGATCTGAGTTGTTCTAATTGTTGTGAATATTCTGAATCCAATGTCCCCAACCGCTTCTCCAGTCGCCTCGCTCGTTCCTTTAATTGGTGTTGTTCTTGTTCATGTTGTGCCTTCAGATGTTGACATTCTGACTGGTGATCTGCAATCTATAAAAACTCAATTAAGCATATCATACATACCTAATACAAATTCTGTGATGGAGAAATTAATTTGCAACTGAATTGCGGCACCCACCTGTTGCTTGAGCTGCTTGGCTTCATTTTCGCTGCGTTGTGCTCTACGTTGTGCAGATTTATTCTGTTGTTGTAAATTGCTAACCAATTCTTCAGCTGTTCTTGCCCTTCCTCTCACCAGGTCTAGACTTCTCTTATTCTCAATATTTCGTTCCTGCTCAACTTTTAATGATGCTAATATTTCTTCATTTTCAGATCTTAATCTGAAAATTGAAATGTATACATAAAATTTATTTGTTTATTATACACAGAATAAAATGGATGGTTTTATGAAATTATCACTTACCTGCTCAATGCATTTTGCAATCGAAGACAATCTTGACATGGGATATGGACAGATAAAGCCTCTACACTCTTCTTGAGAGAGTCACATAGATCTAAGACTCCCTCCAATTGAGTTTTGTTATCTGAACCTTTACTCATATATTCTTTATAGCCTTTTCCATCATCTATTTGCAAATGAAGATGTTTCACTACCAATTCAACTTGATTCAATGCTTCATTTATTTTCATCAGATCATTTTTATGTTCAGAAAATTCATCAGAGAACAAGGCTCTACATTCATTTGAAAAGTGTTGGAAGAGATAAATAAATTCGGCTTCCTGTGTTGGATCAATATCAAGTGAAGCTATAACATTATCAGACTCAGTCATTCTGCTCCATATTTTCTCATCAGATGTACTTTTGGAAAGACCTGAATATATGTCATTATTTAGTTCAAAGTCGGCATCATACCCTCCAGAACAAACATATATTTTGGCATCAATGAGTGCTTTATGAGCAATAACATCAGCTAATTGGAATAATAACTGCCGGCTATCTACAGCTGGCTGATCTTCATTAAGTGGAGACCTCAACCTCACAGATGTCAAACATTCTTGGTAGTGACTAGTAATATCTGTAATGGCTTTACTCATTTCTTTAGAGAGTTGTTGGTGGGCAGCTTGGAACCACTTCTCTAATGCAACCTGCTGACTTGCCACAAGAGTAAATCTGGAACGCTTATCAGAATCTAACTGGGATGCATAATACTGAGTGCATCTTTTCATAACGTGGGATATTTCTGAATTGATAAGTTCAGCATTGACAATATCTTGTGCACTGCTCCATGCTTCCTGTATTCTGACATTTTCAATATTTGTTCTTTGTTTATCATAATTTAAACCATCTTCTGGATGACAGTTTAATGCTTCAATGATTAACGCTTTAGTTAATTCCACCATCTTTTCAGACTTGTACCTATCAACAGCAATAGATATTTCCTTCTGTAGTGCTTTGAGCATCTCTATTTCCTTGGTCTGTAAAATGTTTTGTGACTGGTTTAATTTGTCGAGAGCGACAGGATTCAGAGAACTTATTTTCCTAGACAATATTTTAGCTAAATAATCCATTGAATTTTTACACGATGTTTGACACTTAATGATTGTGCCATTCAGTTTTGATTGTAATGATGTGACCAATTGACTAGTTTCTTCCGCCTCAGACTTACTTAACCTCCTAAGTAGACTATCACCATGGATATTTGTGACTGCATCATTAATTCTGCTAATTAAAACTGCTTCATAAGCCAATTTTTCAGCGAGGAATTCTAAACTTCGTCTTTGATTAAGTTCCCCAGATTCTAACAAAGCACATTTCTTCTTGCTGATATCTAAAAGTTTAGTTCTCAGCTGAGACTCTAGCTTGCTAACAATATTTATTACTGAATCATTAATATCTTCACCCTCACAGATGCTATCGAAAGGTAAAATACATTTATCAGCACAATCCTGAAGGGTTCTACTAACATCCGTTAGACTACGTTCAATGGATTTCATGCTGTAAGTTTTCTCTAAGATTGGTGATGGTGATCTTCTACTCTTTGAAGCTCTTATTGCATTCACTTGGCAAATACATTCATTCACTTTATTTCTTGAAGAAATTACCACATTTTCAAGACTTTGGAGTCTGTCTAATAAATGTCTATGCGATGAAGATGTTGAAGAATAAGTATCGCTGCTCTCAGGTGTATGGGAATCACTTCCATGGTGCACCAGTGACTCGCAGGAAGCTGCTAAATGTGGTTTGTTAGTGATAGCATTTCCAACCTTAGTTTCTAATGAACTAAGGCGAATGAGCATTTTCATTGGTTCTGAACTAGTGGCACTATCGAGAGATTTCCTCCTCAAACGAGCAGATAATCTTTTCAGAGCTTTGGCATCTTGTTCATTACCAGATGAAGGGGACTTTTCTTTGACAGGCGATGGCGGTTTAGATGGGGGTTGAATAACTGGCGCAGCAGTCGTAACAATACTTCCGGCTTCCAGTTGTGATATTTTGGTTTCTAATTCGGTTAACTTTTCTTCAACTTCCTTACCAAGTGAAAATGAATCCTTCCCTTTTAGTGACAAACTACGTCGTTTATCTCTAGAATCTACTTTTTGTAACTTATGTTTCAGTGCTCGAACTTGTTTGTCTGATAATGATAATTTACTGGTTAGGTCTTGAATTCTATCTGCCATCATAGATATTTGAGATTGATTACATTCTTCACGTAGTTGAATGTCTCTTTTGAGGGTGAGATTAGCAAGTTCAAGTTCGTCATATAAATTATGTGACTCTCGTAATTCACGTTTCATTGCTCTTATTTCGTGAATTGCTTTTTCAAAACGACTTCTGAGTTCATCATATTCTTCAATGATCCTTTCTTTATCCATTGCTTCGAGTTCTTGATCTAAGTCAATATTAGCGAGATCACTTAGAGACTCAACACTCCTTCCTCTACTTCTAGCGATAGACAAGGCACTGCTACTTCTGCCCTCTAAATCTCGAATTTTGAGGAATAGAGCTTCATTCTCTTCTGCCCCTCTGACCAACCTTTCATTTAGGTGTGATAATTCTTTTTGCAGTTGATTGATGGTTTCTTGTCCATTCTCTAATTGTTTGTTGAGAAGCTCGCAATGTTGAGATGAATCTTTTAAAAATGCTTCTGTCTCTGTTAACTTATTTTCCCAGTATGTTTTATCTTCGTTGTACATTTTCTTCAATGCTTCTAAGTTTTCAGTCTCCTTTGTTCGTCTATTTAATTCTTCTTCAGTTTTCTGTAACGTCGCTAAGAGCTCGTCGATTTTCTTTTCTCGCAATACTGATTCAGATTTAATCTGTCGAAGTCTTTTCAATTCTTTTTCGGCAGAGTTAACATCATTTACGGCAATCTTCAATTGCTTTCTAAGATCTTCTATTTCTATTGCTTGTTTGTCTATTGTCGAAACGTAAGGAGATTTAAGAGGTTTGAGGACATCCTCGTGTATTTTCTTTTCTTTCACAATGTGTTGGTATGGATCCAAGATTTCTCTCATAGATCTATTCTGATGACTATCTGTTTCATCTATATCTGATGGTGGAGTTTCATCCGACTGTGGCGATGATGGGATCGATGATGGCGAATATTGACAATTTCTTGATCTAACTTTGTCTTTCACTCGTGATATTGGATTTCTATTGGGCACGGGAGATGGTGGAAGATTAGTGATTGAATCGCCCCAATCGACGCTATCTCGTCGTCCACCTTCGGACGCTGTTCTATATTCTTCATCAGATGACAACATAATTGATCGTGGTGTTATTGGTGTAATTGGTGTTGATACAAGAGAATCTGAAGCATCCATACTTTCTTGTCTATCAAGGTTAAGCATAGGTTTTTCTAAATATAATTTTTCCGGGCATTCCATTGGATTATCCGGAAGACCAGCGGTTCGACGAATAGCAGATACCCAGTTTGTTCTATTCACTGCCGTCAATGCTGATAAAATGTATTGTCGATTATCCCATGTCTAAAAATTAATAAACATAGTATTGAACGTGATAATTGAAAATCAGGACTCGCAGAATTTGACTAACAAAATATGGAACTACATTTTAAAATATTTGTACCTTAATTAAAAATCCATAAGTCCTATTTGGTGTTGTTTCTGTAACTGAATTAACTCCGTTAAGATCTATGACGCCATCCATGATTCCACAATCCTCTGCACTGGGATCTCTGTAATATAATAATGCGGCGCCTCTCAGTACGAACCAATGGCGAGCCGCTTGTCCCGACCCAGCCTGACGGAGCAACCAACCCTTGCGCATATTCAGGAGACCTTCAGCTGGGAGCTCAACCCTTGCAGCCGCACCACGCACACATCCGTCCGGATCTCCTCGTACCTACAAATGATGTTACATTCTTACTAAAGTATAATGAAGCGGAAGAAAAAGACCGATAGATAACATTATTATTTCTTACGTATTTATCAGGTATTCCATCAACAGAGTCTCCAGGTGATTCAAGTGTTGGAGACATGACGTCCGGAGAGATGGGAACTTCTCTAGTAGGAGGATCGGGTCCTGGTGGTGAAGGAACCGCACGCTCACGAGGTCTAGTTAGAGAAAGAGCAATATCCTTCAGTTTCTCCTCTCGTTTGGATTCTGACTCATATTCTTCAATCAATATTCTATGGTGTACTGACTCCACGCCTTCTGAAAGAAATGTAAACCTAGATATTATGCAACGAAAACTAATAATACTAGTAAAAAACAGATATTCAGAAAATTATAAGTAGGTACCTACAGGGAATTCAATTTGAGCAGTACAGGGCCAATGATCGATTGTAGGTTTTGCTTAGATAAAGATGGATTAGAAAATTTAATCCTTGTCATTAAAATATAAGATCCAAGCAGGTAATAAGATAATAATATCAAATGAAATGGGATTAGTTTGAAAAGATCACTTCTCACCAAATGTCTATAAAGGTATCTCTGATACATTATGAAGAATATTTAATAAAGAACCGTCCTTTATAAATGAGTATTGATTTTATGCAAAATCGCATAACCAAATGAATTGCAGTAGAATGAAAACAAGATTTGCAAACAACGAGCAAATTTGTTACAAAGAATACAAAGTTTGTTGACTTCGATAATATCAAGATAGGTATATAATATAGATGCATGAAATAATAATATTATACCTACAGGTGGGACGAAATGATTCTCAAAATAATAAGAGAACCAAAGTAATGTAATGAGCCTCTCGAACGACCGAGATAAATGATGCATGGGGCCCAACAGTAATTTTGTGCATAAATTGCGTCTGCAAAGTATTTTCTTTATGGCCATAAGTCTGCAAAATAAACACGTAGCGAAAACAATAATACCAGGTATGAGCTTTGAAAGAAAAATGATTTGAACAAATAAGATCGTCATCCGATTTTTACTGCCATTCATTTTATTGCAAGGACAGGTTCATTCATTTAAATTAAATGAACAAATAAACTACACATATCCATGAAATACCTTCGCATTTCAAAAAACATTTTCACTTTTTAGGTAATTAGTTTTGTAAATGTATGTAGATGTCGGAATTATTACATATACCAAGATTACCAAGTCTTCCACTATATAGATCTTTGAATTACAAGACAAGGATTAAGAAATATGCAGAGAAATTTTTCAACTGGAAGAATATTAGGTTTAATGTCTAGGGATTAGTGTCACATTTCAAAATATTTCATGGTTTTCTTATTGAAATTGCCGTCAGTCGAAACCTTAAATTAAATATAGCATGTCATAAGAAGCCACGCAAGGGTAGAGTTATTTGTTTTATTATTTTGAAATAAAGGTAGGCGGTGGACCGAGAGCAAATCAATAAAAATCTAATTTAATTGAAATTGAAGTCTATGTGTGGACGTAGTTATGATTACATACGAAAAAATTGCAAATTATTTGTGTCCAGGATATTGCAGACGGAAAAATAATACTTCTATGATAAGTTATTAATTCATACTCGTATAGGACGGCAATTTCAAAATACTAAGAAATAGAAAGGGTGTAAACATTATCGAATGTGAGAACTAGATCGCGGATCATTCACTTTGTATGACTGCAATGCAATCAACCAATCTAGGAGTAAATATTATTACAAATTTTAATGAATGTCAGTAAATCCAAAATTAGAAAGCAAAACGTGATTTGAATTGTATTTTAGTAAAAAATAATCGAGTCCTGTAAGAGTATTCCTATACACAAATATGGACAGCTAATTTATTACTCTAGTATCACTTTAATTTGTTGTAATAATAATTTGATATTAACTAATGAAATTATGTATCAGAAATAATATGTAAATGTCCATAGAGTTGCATAGTTATGCGCATAATTCAATAAAACAGGACGCAGCAGCACAAAAACCACAAAATAAATTAGTAGATGTTGGTATAACTTTACTGTCGTGACAAGGAGATAACTTTAAACCTATCCGCGAGGATATGATCGACTTGACATTTACATGAATTTACAATTTCATGCTTGGTCAACATTTACAATAATTATTATTAGGATAAATAATAAAATATATCCAAGATGCGCATACGCGACTTGTTCTGTGTAATAGGATTTGTCAGGTTTTAAATAGGGACATAAATAAACAATGGAAATACCTCGTGTAATATATCCTCAAGTACATTATACTTATAGTAAAATAGCTAGAGGGATGAAAAGTCTTAAACAAAATAATCATTTTTCATTTCAGCTCGATATTTAAAACTAAAAATTAAATGTTTTGGACTTACGATATCTTTACAAGCCGCAATATTGGTACACTTTACAGAAAGTTTTAAAAGTCTTCTAAAATGTAATACGAGGATGACAGTAAAGTGGAACTGGGCGAGATGCGTTTCTGGGATGACAGAAGGATAAAAAACTTATCGGTAAAGATGAAAACAGGGGGCTGAACAGATGGTGCGACGACATCAAAAATGTTGGAGGCCAGGATATGGCACAACAGAAGGCTTTTGTTCAACGCTGGGCTTGAGAAGAAGGTCGAAAAGGTATAGGTGATAGTAAAATGTGAAAAAGGAAATAATTTCTCACATGTTCAGCTCTCAACATGTTGGTAAGCCGATAAAATAGCGTCATGTCCACCAGTAATATTTTTACAGGTAAACCAATAAATCTATCATTGGAACCATTCATGGCTGGAGAGTGGAGGTACTTGTTTCATAAATACAAGTATTTCCACAACATATCTGCGGTACTATGGTGTGGTGTTGTGGAATCCTTGAGAGGATCATCGATCTCCACAGGCGACGTGTCTGCGATGATAAGGTCAACTAGGAACACTACAAATTACACAAGAATCTGACCTAGAGGACTAGTAAATAATACATCATATCTAGTAGTACAACCTACCCACTTTACATTGCAGCTTGCAGGTGGCTATAAAGAAACAATATTACTTTTGCAAATATTGCGCTCAATGTTCGCCGACGGATTTTTTTACCTGAAGACTTTAACTAGCCTAAAAATCAGCAAAGAAAATAATGCGCATGTCGATAGATCAGCAGGAAGCCCATTTCCTAACCAACAGTGGATCGGAAATCCAACCCTAAACAAACTCGATAGTAAATGGCTGCAGATCTTTATTTACTGAAAAACTAACAACTTGAATGTTTCCCGCATACCGTTTTGTTTGTTTTTCTAACAAACGTACGTAGATTACCCATTTCATTTTACGTAAATTTGCCACCAAATTTGACGCAAAAAGAACGGCGTATGTCCGCTTCATACCTATTTTAAAGAAGCAGTGTGATTTGGTACATCTCGATATATATCTAGGTACATAGGCATCTGCTTGAATTACTCTTAAATACACTAGTAAGTATATCATACGCATATCTTACATTATATACTGAATATTATGCTGTGCATTTACTTAGTTATGTTATGTACACATCTCATACAATGCAGCGATGACACATGTGGTGCCTGCTTACCTGTCGTATATTGAGGTGTAATTATTTGAGTTATTACATGCACGTAACGCAGGAGCGAAATTAGACGCATACTCTTCATCATAATATATTTATATAGTTAATATATTTATAATATATTTATATAGTTAATATAACAATATGTAATCATCTCACAGGAGGAGAAAAAATATTACCCAGAACATTATTTTTATTTTTGAGCATTCTGCAGTGTTTGCATAATTTTAATTAGCTTCAAAGTATTTCAACGAGTTATGCAGCGCAGTCATTAAAATTTTCATAATTAGAATAAATAGGTAGGTATCTACCTACAATACATACATTTTTTTTATTAGAATCGTTAAAAATATTGTAATTAGTTGTTTAATATAGTACACTTTTTTTTGGTTCCCGGGACTAATTTATCATAGGTATTTATTTATTTATTTAAACTTAAAGTAAACAACAAACACATATAAATATACAAAATGGACATAGTACAGATTATAAAACGTTGTTTACTAGGGCGAACTTATCGCAGAACTGCGATTTCTTCCAGTTAACCCCATCAGGACAAAACAGAAAAAAAAGGAGTTGAACAAAAATATAGGAAAAAACAGAAAAAATTGAATAAAAAAAAAAGAAATTAAGCGATTTCTTGCAACCAAAACAATAGCAAAATGCAAAATTTTGTGATTCTTTAGTTCGGTTTCAGTCATCGCCAGTAATAAGGAAAAACTGATCATTTTAAGGGATTTCTATATAAAAAAAATATCCGACGAAAAAATAAATTGATAAATGTCAAAACATGGGGGGAGAATGTACGTAATATGTAATCCTTGTCATATAATAATAAAGAGAAAGTATACATATATTTCAATTCACCCTGTATGAGTGAAATTACTAAAAACTAATCTAGATGAGAGCCAATTACATTAAGTAACACTTAAGTTCGTTAGTTAACTTGTCTCTGTAATATTATTAGGTAAGTACAACAATAACGACATAACTAGACAATAATAAACGTAATAATATAATATCTAGTTGGTGTAATTACATGTTGTATCTACACAACACATATTGTCTACTGAGAATCTCTAGTAGGTAAATAATTAAATACAAATTAAAATAACACAACACTATTCTCTGTATACTGACTGAAGTATAACTAACTGAAGATAGAAATTTGATTTAGGGATATTTAAAAAATATATTAATTTACTATGTCCACCTTGGAATTGGATGCAAAACCGCCTTCGTATTGCATTGCATTATTTTATCTTGCGGCACATACTTGTTTCTCGACGTTTTCTCAATATTTATTAACTACTCTGTTAGCAATAAGAAATAACAAAAAGTTGTGGCGACAAAACCTAAACTAATAAAAATTTACAGGAGCAATATATTTGATTTTTGCAAACAAATCAACCTTTATGATAATCACAAGTGATTTCCGAATTTAAACCACAATTTTTTAACATAAAACTTTGCAAACATGCGAGTACGTTATTAACAAAAATAATAAAAGTCTTTGTAAAACAAACTATTAAAACATGTGGAATAATTAGACTTCAAGTCAAAAGCTTTTTTCCCGGAACAAATAATTGGGTTTGAAATCCTAAATGCGACAAATTGACATTCGGCGTTCGTCGAGCCTATACATATTTTTATAACCGTAAGATTTTTTTAACAGCATGAGTCACGAATTTAAAATAATGCGTTAAGCAATCCTCCTTACTCACCATACATTTTTTGGACTCGCAATAAAACTTCGACGGTGTAGTAGGTAGAAAAATAATTATTTGTAGCTTTGGTGTTCATAAAATATTAATATTCCTACATACTTGTGTACAATTGTACATATTATCTCTACCAGATGAATGCTGCAGAAATTTCCTTGTTTCTTACAGTGTAAGTTATCGTGGCATAGCTTCTGGCAGTCATGCTCGATTTCTTATATTTATCTTTAACACCTTCAGAAATCAGTGTAACAAAATAAATAATGTGTTAATAAACTGCACTAATAAATATTTGCAATAAGATAAGATGAAAATTATGAACAAAACTATTACTTAATTTGCACGTAATGAAAAACATGAAATGTGCAAAAGTTCATCGCGATACAATAATGGATTATATCGAACAATTTTATACTCGCAGTAATACAAACAATTGTAATAATAATATGAACACAGGAAAATGATAATATCAAAATTTGTTATTTGTAATGTTATTATGTAGTATTGTGATTGTAGCAAAGCAATACCCAATCAAGTGAACATGAGAGGTCAACAATTGAAGCGAAGGAAAGTTCAAACAAACCAATACACGA
The DNA here is from genome assembly GCA_963576895.1 of Ceraclea dissimilis. Lineage (NCBI taxonomy): Eukaryota > Metazoa > Arthropoda > Insecta > Trichoptera > Leptoceridae > Ceraclea > Ceraclea dissimilis. The sequence continues at coordinate 9,770,710 of OY756365.1, forward strand.
TGTATGAAATAATGTGAAATAATACTGATGTAAATACACGCGAGTATATCCACTTCCACTACAATACAACTGAGAGCTGATATGGAGCAAGAAATTAATTAATTATAGTCTTATCAGTACTAGAGAGTAGAGAACGATAAAGATCTGTGTAAAAGCAATTGAAGGTGGAGTCTAGCTAAACTGCAACAACTTGGAAGAGATAAAATGAACATTACGTATCGCAATACTTAGAGAATAAAAAAATGCAAACACTATTTAATGCAATTCTAATCTAATTTCGACTACCCTCCTTGGAAATTAATTATAACACATATTAAAATATGTTACAAGGGAAGACAGAATTAAAAACGAATACATCCGGGGTAGTTTTGGGGTCGCGCCAATTCTGGAGAAATTAAAAGAAACAAGAGTCCGATGGTACGGTCACGTGAGCAGACGTAACAACGATCACGTGGTAAAGCTCGCACTGGACATACCATCACAGTCCAGATCCAGAGGACGTCCACAAGCCACCTGGTGGACAAATATCGAAAAGGAGCTTAGGAACCAACAGCTTACTAGTGGGATGGCACAGGATCGTAAGGTCTGGCGACTACGTACCAGAAGGGCCGACCCCAGATAAACTGGGAAGAGGCAAGAAGAAGAAGAAGATTAAAATATGAGATTTATCCACGGGTTATCAGAATACAAATATGTATAAGAAATGTGAATGTCATAAATAAATGGAGGGAGTTCTATCTCAAGATCCCAAGGTCACCAAGTCCCACGGAGTTGCCCCGTTTAAATATAAATAATATTAGCATCCTCTTCACAGAGCTTTGGCGCTTCTGACGAAAAGCACGTCCACGTGTTCGTTATGTTATAATGCTATTTTGGCTATGCTAGAAACAATGAAGGAATGCTAAAATGAGACCTATTAAATTTAGACATGCGTATGTTCAATAAAAGGAGATTACTTGGACGCGATCCAAGATCTAAAGGTAATGCATTATGCCGTGCAATGCGCGATACATGAAACATTGGTAGCATAGAAATGTTCATTATATCAAAGAGATGATTAAACGAGTAATTTGAATCAACGTGTCTTCAAGTTTTGAGTGAGTCACAGAAAAAAATAATCATAAAACGAAATTGAAACTTTCAGGAACACAAATCGAGAAAATAGTGAGGTAATCAGTATGAGAATGTAACATGAGCATCGTAACGTTTTGTAAATATTTCTCCAGATTTCGAACGCACGATACATTTTATAAGGTGCGGTAATCAACCGAGAACAATTACTTTTTATTGCAAGAGACAGCTGGTTAAATACTAGTAAGGGAATCCATTAAAGAGGACACACGTGAAAAATGTTAAATATTTATACAATCTGCAGGGAATAAGACAGCGAGAAAGGTAGATGTAAATATGGTACTATAGTAAGTACGAGTATATTATAATGTTGTAGAGTGATGAAAATATTCGACTAATGTGGCTAGCCTTCAGTATGCATTATGCAAGTTGCCGCAACTAAAATACTTTATGGTTTCTTCAATAAGTTGGAGGAACACTCTGCAATGACACAAATTTATTTTTGTCGACTGCTGCGACCTTTTGCCGACAGGTGGCGTAAATATTTTCCTCAATCCTGCGTCATCGATTTTCATTTTGATAGTGTGCCATTTTGATAGAGTACTCGTATGTACTATGTTTCATAATTGTGTTTACTGCTTCAATTTCATTCACTTCCATGCTTCTCACCCATCCTTCATATAATACTATATTCGGCGTCTTATATAAGTACTCGCTAATCATGTCATTTTTTTAATTCATTTTAACTTCTCAAATTCCCCATACAATGCAAGAAAAGCTTGAGATTCTGTGTGCATCAGGCGAATATACCTATAAGCTAATAGTAAAATACGTGCCTGCTGTAACTTGAAGCACACAATGATAATAATGTATGCAAAGAAAAGTGCAATCAAGTGAAGGTACCTACCCTCTGCCAAGCAGTCTATTATAATAATACAATACATTGTAAGTCGATAATGTATGTAAAGTAGGTACGTTTTAAAAATAAATTAAATAATGAAAATTCACGGAGGATATTTATCCTCTCAACAAGGCTTATAGTGTGTTTTATTATTAATCTTTTATAGAAATAAGTTGCATTAAAATCGTTTTCCTTTAATGATTGCCGCAAAGTGTATCGGGAATGTGTGAACCCATCGAGTAGGTACCTACCAACTATCTCTCCATCTATCTATCTACATATATGTATATAGACCTATACACAGTGGTACTGAACAATAGGTATCTACACGCTGTATGTATGTGCGTCAACCAATTCAATTCAGAGCAATACAGAAACTTAATTACAAGAAATGCACTTCGAGTCCCCCTAATGTACAGTCCACACTCCACACGTGTGTGAGAGATATTCACCTTAAGTTCTACGCTCAATCAGAGCTTATTGAAAGAAACCAAATTCAGATTCAATAGGCAAACGAAATCAGAGAAAATGAATTGAGATTCAAGTGCAATACATTATAATTTTAAATTAAAGAAACTATAAATGATGGATTTGTAAAAGGTTTGCTACCCCCGTATAATATATTGATGCTTGTTGATAGTGCTCTACGTACCTGTTTATAATTTACATGATTTCATACATAAGTCGTTCATATGTGGAGTGTATGTGTGTGTACGCATGTATAGATCATGAAAATGTCGATTGTGATAAATAATAGTAACACATAATAATGTGAGAGGTACTTACGCGTATAATGTAATCGTAAAACATATTAGTAGGTACCTACGTGTGTGAAAATTTTATTGGCAAATCGTATGTTAATATTAAGAGTGTGCATACCGACATTTCAAAAATTTGTAAAAACGGGAGACCTTCTATCTCGACAAGCGTTACTAAATATGCTTTGGAACAAAATAGGGTAGATGCATTGAACCTTTATCTAGGGAATAACCGTAATAGATTTTTTTTATCTTGGATAGATTTCGCAGAAAAAATATTTAAAAACACCTCTGACCTTTTTTCCGAAAGACGGAAACTCGTTTCCCGAAAGTCGCGGATTATTTTTTTTTTCTTGTACTGATAATATGCATTAAAATCTAGGGAATAACCGTAAAAGTTTTTTGAAAGACGCAAAAATAACCCCAAAAAATGGAAAAAAACGCTATTTTTACCATTTTATCGTGCGATTGTCACGCAATTTTGAACCCTAATGCCGTGGGAAATGTCTGTGACGTCATTCCTGGTGCCATGCCCTTAATGTCGCTATAGGGTCATACTATGGGAGTTTTCTGTTAGGAAATAAACGTAACATCATATTACAAGTATTAATTGTAAGTCGTATCTATAAATTATGTTAGGAAATGAGATACCTAGTATTTGTAAAGGTACACATTGCACAATATACCTAAGCGCAGATCCTTATCCAGTAACGTTTCACCAAAAAAATGTGAAATTATTGTAAATCTGATTATAATCTGGAATAAAATCTAATTTTCTTCGTACTGGTAAAACTGGGGAACATAATTATTCATCAATATTACAATTAATGCAGAGTCTAAAGTTAACAGAAGAACTGTATGGTGGACATCTCTCCAAATGTTATGTGTGCAGTGTGAGATTTGACATGATCTAAATCCATAAAACATTTCAATCCAAGGAGTTTATAAACTATAGAATTTATTTTATATTGTTTGCAATATGGTTACAAAGGCACATTAAGCAAGTACCAATGGTGTTGTATTTTATTATAATATACTAACATATTATGTTTAAATAAGCATATAAGTAAAAAGAACCTTCAAGCGAGTGAGACAAATTATATTGACAGTTTTACTATGGCATAAAATAATAAATAATGTTACATCCAACATACGTGGGAAAGTATTGAAGAGAAATTATTATGTTACATACTCATATCTATAAAAACAAAATCATTTTATTCTATGACCTTAGTCAACACAATAATAACAACATTGCAGTAAATTATCCTCATATGCGTGTGGAAGTAATAAAATTATATTGAAATAAAATCAACGAATGGCGAATTGAAACTGTCATATCAACAGACCACCTTAGATAAAATAATACTTACAACTCAACTAACAAACTCGTCCATATTTTAGTTCCTTAATGTTTAGCTGAGCTGGTGATGATGAAAGGGAAACCTAATCGAATCTAAAAATTATGAAAACGACTTAGCACAAGTGCATTAAACATATGAAACTGGAAATAAGCAGACGAGTATTTTCTTCTTATCGCCGTCATAAGTTACATTCAGATGCAAATATAATGTTTCTATTTTAATTGCAGACTAACTTCCCGCGGTGAAGCGCTTCGCTGACTGGGACGGGACACGGGACAGGGACAGGGACAGAACCTGTGTGCTGAGATGCGGAGGCGAGAATACTACTTCATTATTATAATAGTTAGAATATTATACGACCGACTATAAAATATAAGACAACATTATTAATAATATTTAATCGCAAAGCTGTTTTGTTCAGGGATCGATAGATTCCATCAGGGAATAACAACTAATCTATGTAGTGTAGGAATAACCACTAAAAGGTTGCACCTACCTGATCGTAAAATGGTGCACATAATATAAAACACAATCTTCAATAGAGAAGGGAAGTGCAACTAATAAGTGTATTCAAAGAATTTAGCACCAATCTGTCAAATTTACAAATAGGGTGGTCAAGAATTTCATGAAAGTTTTTTTCAGAACCAACGGAATGTAAACGCATCTAAGTGGGATTCCGAGATTGAGTAAGATCTTTATAGGTACCTACCTAATGTTTAATATAAAGCATCGAGTGGGAGACCGAAGCTTTCGTACCTCTGCGTATTAACGTATTAATTAAATACTTGTTTTATAGTACGTGTGGCTTTTAATTCACATAATATGTGGGATAGATATTTTAAGAACATTATTTTCATGCTTTCCAGCAAATGAAGGTATGAATTTAACACAATATAATATGTTGGGTTGTGGTTGCGTATGCTGTTTGTTGTAATAATTTTTAGCTGTATTGTTAGATAAATATTTAAATATTTTTTTAAGTCGGACGCTAATTAGCGCATAGTTAAATAATGCTATCAAAAAGACTATTTGACTTGTTGAAGTAATAAGACCTTATACAATGGAAATGAGTAAAAACTGTGAAAATAGTATGCTGCCTGTGTTTGCTTAATGTTTTTAATACTCGGTTGTAAACAAAAATGTGTATTAAATTTCATAAAATGAAAACACAAGTGATTAATTTGATGGCAAGTTTATTTAATCGATGGAGTCGCAAAATTATTTTTATTACCTATCGCTTTTGGACTTATGCAAGCAATTTGATGAAATCATCGACAATTGAATCTGTATTAATCAACGTTGAATTTATCTTCATATGTCGTAAATTATACACATTATCTAAGTACTTCATCATCAAGTATGCTCGACTCTGCGACATAGGAACGATTAATTTACGATTATAAAAGAAATCACTCAATGCTATAGAGTCCCAGACTAAAAGTTATAGGATTAATATATTTGTGTCAATTACAAATATGTACAATATACGTAGAATTTTTTTAAACAAAATTTAATGAGTTTACATCCTAGAACTATTTTTCGGTATGCGGTGACTGGATCCTCTCGATCGCTCCGATTTCATTTCCAACGCTCTTTCATGCGATACGACATATGACCCCACACGACCCTTGGATCCCCTGAAACCCTTTACATTTTTTTTTGTCTCTGGAGAAGGCTGATCCAAAGTGGTACAGAAACCGGGTTTACGTACGTTTGCAAAGTCTCTGATCTCTTAAGTAGTCAAGAAGTCGTTGAAAAATCGTTTGCAAGATTTGCGAACAAATACCTATAAAATAAAAAAAACAACGGAGTGAGGTAAATAAAATCTTCCAAAAATGATTATTATAACCTATTTCCAATGCATCTACTATTCTTTCGTGTATTCATCTTTTTAAAGTTGCCTACTTAAAGTTACAAAATGACGCAATTATTTGTTATAAAAAAGAAAATGTATTGCTTTTAAATAAATATAAGATGCAACAAAGATAAAAATTACAATGATCAATGATTGACTAAGTAGATTTACAAAGGTTTTATCGTTCTCATAATTATCTGCAGCAGAAGACTTTAAAAATTGCACGTTGCAGAGGAAATAATATATTATCCATATTAATTTTAATCAATTATTACTTCTTTTGATTTTATATTCTTGATGTTATGGATCTTGGAGGCACGTAAGGTACCACTTAATAATAATGGCCTAAAAATTTGAAGTGATTATCCCTTGACCTTACGAAGTTAAATCATCTCCTTGGAAATGTTTTCAAGGATGAATATCTTCGAATGTGACCTTTACAATATTAATAAAACTGGAGAAATAATATTCTGCTTTAAAAAATTGTTCAAACATTAAGGTCGCAACCACATACGTAGGTCATATTAAAAAAACTAACAATTAAGCAAAATGTGCATCGACAATCAGTGTCAATCAATCACAATCATCTTTTAAAAATATATTCCTTATCTTAGTATACTTAATGTAAAAAATCTCATATATTTTAAGATTAATTAAAACAACGTTCAAATTCGCGAAAAGTCTTGGAAAATGCTAGCGTAGGGTAGTGTGTGGATGGCTATATGCATATATGTATTTATTTTTATTCGTATCTATTACTTACTATATTTTTTTTATCTAAAGGTATATGTATGTATATATCATACTTAACAGGTACATGATATCTCAAAAGAATTTCACTTATGTGTCAAAGTTGCGTTGATTGGCAGAAATGTTCTCAAATTTATATCAAAAAGTTCAAAAAAATCTCAAAGTTATTGATCGTTTTGTGTTTTTGAGTTGTGCTGGTTAAGTACGAACGCATTTTATAAATTAATAAAAAATATTAATAAGTAAGTATAACCATATGCGAACAAGAACCAACGACTCTGGTTCACTTACAAAGTAGTTGTAGCAAATTGTTATTTATAAAGTGCAACGTAAAACTTTAACGAGCTTTGGCAAAAGGCACGAGATCAAATGAAGATAAATAATAATAAACAATACAATGATAATTTATGTCATTGGAGTTCCGCTGTGTCAACTCAAACTAATACTCGAGTCGATCTATAAATAAACTGAACCTATTGATTGATCAAACTAATCAAATTGTAAATACTCGTAATAACAACTGAAATACTGTTGCAAATTACACTTTGCAATAATATCGATCGATGATTTAACATCGAGACTGTATATAGTGTATAAGGAATGTCGATGGTAAGCGTCGAAATTTTAAAACATAAAAAATTTCACCAATTTTGATAGAGAGCTTAATCTTCACATATCTATATATATACGGTAGTGAATATAAACATTTTCGTAAGTAGGGTTTAAAAAATGAGACTATTGCCTAATCCCACCAACTTTAACCTAGGAAGGAGAGCCCTAAGAAATTTCCATACAAAAACAGAGATAATATTCTATTTATTGACACGCAGCCCCACCACCACAGCCTAATTCCATATAAAATGCAACATGCAGCTCACCTACGTTAGGTGCCCAAATATCTCCGCCCAGACTAGGTGAGTTGCATGTTGCAATTCATATGGAATTAGGCTGTGGTGGTGGGGCTGCGTGTCAATAAATAGAATATTATCTCTGTTTTTGTATGGAAATTTCTTAGGGCTCTCCTTCCTAGGTTAAAGTTGGTGGGATTGGGCATATGAGATCTAAGGCTGTTAGGTTAGTGTGAAAAAAAAAACATTGGTAGCAAATGGTCAAATACGATGGCAGAGGCCTGCATTCAACAGTTCGAGGCACACTACTGATGTACGTGAAAAGTGGTATTCGATTGAGAGATATTAATGAATAACTTCACATCACAAACTAGAGCTTTTATCGCGAAATAAAATAAATATCTACCGTAGTTTATACTAAGTTAATGTACTTACAGAAGCAGTAAGTGTTGCATGCGACGCCGCTGTAAATATTTTATAATCAGCGGGATGAATAATATCGAATCACTGATTGGATAATTGATTAAATTATTGCTCTAGATTAATCTTTTCGATAAATTGCGGGAAATTTATTTGAATTGTATAAACAACTTTAATAAAAAATAGTTATTTACAATGAACGTCTCCACATACAGTAATAAGCTTTCGCATTAATGTGAAAAGTTCTGCTGGTTTCGGAGAATATTATGCGAGATACGAAATATGAATATTTTATTAGGAAAGAAATTATACGACACGAACCAGTATATTAATAAATAATTTATTATCAAAATATTACAATTTATTATACCGTTTAATTCAATTTTCCTATCCCTAATGTTTTAGAGATTTAGAATATAGGAATGAAACCTTTTGTTTATCGCAGCGCACGACATAAACTAGGGATTTTTATAATCGATATTTTTGGTCGCAAGGCTTGGGGCTTGACTAGTGGCTATCCTTACTGAAGGGAATATTATGTAAAATTTTACTAAGATGTAAGACAGAAAATACATATTTTCTAAAACAATTTGAGTTCATTAACTTCTGTCAGTTAATTCACTATAGACCAAAAATGCCACATCATCAATTGCCTATTGCATACTTGCATTAATATTACATTATTATCACTTCCTTCTATACTTAGTTATCATTCTATCATACTTTACGTTACCATATTATAATAATAGAGAAGGTATTTATATTGATATTGAAGAACGCGGTTCAATTTGTTGTTACAGTGTGTAATATATTATGAGATATTCTTAGTTTTAATAATAATAACACGGGTTTCAGGTTGTATATCAATCTCAAACATCAGATGCTAATCACTTGAATGATTATTGAGTGTGAGAGAAGCAGTTCTTCTTCGTATTATTATTATGCAAGTTAGTTAAATGTATCTTGGACGGCTTGTACCAGGTACCTACTGAAGATGCATCTACATCACTGACTTTTATCACAGGGGCAAAGTTAAGACATACCTAACAGTGTAGAATTTTGTCGCTCAAACATTGACATCGAAACGAAAAAAAACTGACAATTTAAAATTCACGAACATTTTATAGTTGTTGGGCGACGAATAATCATAGTAAGAATGTTATTTCGTTAATCCTCAATATCCAAACTTTAAACAAATATCATTTGGGAACTTCCGCTTAGAGCTTTCGCTTAGAAATTGTCTAAAACGTTCCTTAAAACAGTCACTTGACTTTGAACAAAATCAATATGTTCATACGTACGCGGTTTTTACTATCACGACTATGATTGTAAGGTAGCCAGTGACAAATCCGTAGGTGTGCAATGTGCATTAATGAAGTCAATGCTGTTCAATTCGTATTATCTACGACTAGTATCACTCCGACGACTTGATTCTCACATTTCACGTTACTCTTTATCGGTTAAGATGTGCCCTTAAGCACTAAACTTACAACAGGGCTTTTTAAAAGTCGACTACTTTAATATCATTATACTTTTACAAGTGAGTATCTGCACATACATTACAGTATGATGAGATTAATAATGTCGTTTAATTCATCAGAAGTATGTGTATAGTTAGTTGTAGAGTATTTAAATACATATTGCTATGCGTCTTGACGCTTTTTCTCAGTGGTTATTATTAATATAATTTATCTGCTAATAATAGAACATGTTATTATATGTTATTTATTTAATATTATACCATCGTATTATCTACTTGTCGTAGTAATTCATTATCGTATCAAAGCAAGTCAGTACTTAACTGCCTATTCATTACAAGGGAGGAACTAGAGGAAAAATGTTCTTTTAAGAAATTACAAACCGTACGAAATGATGTCATTGATGTTATTAAACATACATCATTTGAATTCCCATAACAGACACATGAGATACTTTTGCCTTATTTTCCTAAATAATTCCAAGAAATAAGTACCAAAAATACACAGTTGTCAAAATGTTAGTGACACCCCTCTGTTTCAACGAGGAACTTTCGTAAGCATGCAAAAAACGTCGGGTTCTCTACGATAAGTACTTTAATTTAAAATAAAATGAAAAACTAACGTACATACTCTTAATGTAATTTACGTCTGTACTATAGTAACAATACGTGTATTGGGTAGACTTGCTTTTAAATGAGTAAAACAAGAATGACAATGGTATTAATATAACGACATCCTGTCAAAATGTAAACTTGCTCTTATACATCATTGACTTGAGAAATAATGATTCTTCTTCATGCTCAGATAATGCATTATACTCGTAATTTAAATACTTGTAGAGATTTTTCAAATAACATTGATAAACAAAGGATTTCTATGAGCCTTAGCATTTATGTATTTTAAAACGATCATATCTGGGGTATATTTATAAGAACTAAGTCGAATACCTAATAGATATATGTATACTACACGTTTTGCCTTTAATATATATCGCTACAAGCTACATAGCTTCATCGTCTCATAGAGCACGTTCGTAGGAATTACTCCAAAATGTATTTTGAACATAAAAGCGTATTTTGAACATAAAAGCGTATTTTGAACATAAAAGCATATTTTGAACATAAAAGCATATATCAGGAAACAGTCTTCTCTTTAAAGGTATGAAGCTGTTCAATGAGATTCCTGGCCGAATCAGGGAGGCTGGAAACGTTTCGTCTTTTAGGAAGCTGTGTGTGCGCTATGTCAAAGAGAGATTCTAGAATAATGCTGATGTAATTAATATAGTTAGTATAGTTTGTAAATAATTAAGCCTAGTTTTTAAGTTATAAAAATGTATCCTATTTTTTATGACTTCATAAATAAATAAAAAAAATATATATATATATATATATCAGTAGGTGATGCTTTCGCTCATTTATAAATCATTGAGTACTAAAATTATCATAGCATTGGTGGTTTATGCTTGCCATAATATACCTACTTTATACGTATAGATAACCATACTATACGTAAAACATAACTAAATCACCATTTCATCGGCAATTTCTAAGATAATCAATAATATTGAAACAACCATTAATTATTGATACTCCGCGTAGAAAATTGGTAAACGATTAACTTGCTCGAGCACGGTATTTACACCATCACTTGATTTACACGAATTCACATATACACGATTAACGTATGACGAATGATTCATTTCGCCCATGTCTGAAAATAAAAGTTAAATTATCAGTTTACCGCTAAGATAATGCAATGTGAATTGAATCGATATCTTAACTCCTGAAGGATCTAAATTGTAGACGCGTATAAAAGATACGTCAGAATAGAATCGGTCTAAACATGTGATAAGGGGAATATCAACGATATTATATTGATGAGCAAAACTGATTCCACTTAATTGTATGACTATGACTACTATTTTGAACGATAAGAAAAGTTCTAGTGCTCATCACTATGTAGATGAGTATTAGTTCGAAATAAATGTATCAACTCTTGATAGCCACCGTCTACAACGAGGCAGATACAATGTACATATCGTCAGCTGATGATAGCTACGTATAAATACTACAATAGTATGATAGGTAAGTAAGAAATGTTGGAAAGTGAAGAGAATAATAATAAGTAATACTCTTAGTTGAAGATATAACTAATTATTCCCACTTTCAACTGCAATAATGGGTTTTTAATTACAATTAATATAGGATTAACAGCGTGCATGGTACACTCTTGTATTGCAATTAATATGTTAATCATACACACAATTTGTTTAATAGCCTTTGCAACGCTAAACATCATCATTTCTTCTAGTGTATGATGTTATTTGATAAAATACTTTCGATTTGTTTCATTTTACAATGATTTTGATTAATGAATTGACACAGTGGGGCTTTTAGAATTTATTTTACCCAGCTATAAAATCATACTATGAAATGAAATAAATGCGACACAAATAATGCGTAGGGAAATTTCTAAAATCTACCAATGCCTCCATTATCATGAATTCCACGACCAAACTTAAGTAAGGGAGTAAAGAATAATATATTCGAAGTATAATTAATTGAATGCGTACTTTGATGGATTAAAGTTCTGCCTTTCTTCTTAAGTACAACTCACCAGTCTGAGTTGGAATCTCAATACTATAAGAATGTAAAAGTCTTACCGTCCTGTGCATCAGCATTGTCTGGTAAATTCCATGTGGCCCTGGATCGTCCTCTTGCAGTTCCTCTCCTGGAACGAGCCTTGTCTTCGCTATTTATTTTGTCTCGTGTTGGCGGTGATGCTGACGATACAGGTTGATCGGTATAAACTGGAAAAGAAGAAATAAAATCATTACAACCTAAATCAGATATGTATGTATGTTTGGTGTAGGAATTGTCAATACCTGAATGGGAAATTCTTATAGTTTATTCATATTAAAGAGGCTTAAGTAGGAGGGTAGAGAAGATAAATATTTAATTGATTTATATTAATTACACATCATCTTAATCGTTAAACAAGAGTATAATTTGTTATGGTGTAGGTAGGTGCCTAATTGAATTAAATAATTTTTTATTCGTGTTATGCGCAAAAGTGGTTGTTTGTGAAAAATCGTGTTATAGGCGTAGATTTAATTAAAGATATTTTATAGTTTATTTGTAGACACCCAGTCGCGATGAAACGTGGTCAGATAAAAAGGTGTTAATTCAAATTATGACAGTTATGTTTCATATTTTAGAAATGTAACTCCGCACATAAATCAATAATTAAGTAGATAAGTATTTAATTGTTTATTGGTATTATAAATTCGAAATCGTATCACGATCTAAACTCTGGAATTTATCATCGAGTACGAAGTTATAATAATCGCGAACTTTTATCCGATACAGTGAGTTGTGACGCAGACGCAGGCGCAGGTAGGTAAAGCAGATACCTACAAAGTTTTAATTACAGTCCATATGAATGTATAATATAATTATACGCTGTCGACATGACAAACTGCGAGCCCGATAGTTTATTAGCAAAAAGGGAGTGGGCGCTTCTGAATAATTTCTAATTATTATTCACAATGTTGCTAACGCATGTATTGCTATTATAACAAAATGATAATACAAACAATATTAAAGTGAGACGTGATGCTTAGCAGTATCTAATAATAACAATGTTCTGATTCAAGCTCCTTTGTCTATGGGCGTAGTTGTAAAATTCCTACATGAAACATAGTCTACGGATGTTCTTAATTCAAAAGACATAACGTTAGATATAGAATGCTTTTCAAATATAGGTAGGCACTAAAACAATAGGCAAACCTAAATAAGTTATGTATGATTTCATGAAAATAGTAATCGGTATGCCTTCGTTATGTAGGCAATGGGCATAATCATCGAAACGGAATTTCATCAAAACATAAAATAGATGATTAGGTTAGGAAAAAAGTATCTTTAAAATCAAGTAATGCGGCAAACAATCCATTTTCTCAATAAGCTAATAATTTTAACACAAATCAATGAATTATTATATGAGTACGGTAGATATTATTTTAAAATATATTATATGCTGCTGTCAAATCGGAAAAAGGCAACATCGTCATAAAAAATGGGTTACAAACAAAAAAGAGTTTGGTGACAGAATATTAATAAAATGAAATGGAATAACGTCTTCCGTCTGAAGTCCACGTCAGGTCTGCTCAATGTTAGGTATGATATATTATATTGTATGGAGGTGGATACAGAAAATAAATATTCTCCATGTCAAGCGGAGAAATGCAGCAGTGCGTCGCACAATACAACAGCACTCTCTTGTGTAAGAAGATACTAAATCTAGAAATAGATCAGACGTTGGTTGGACTTGGGGAATTCGTATCATGGTTTCACCATACGTAATAATAAGAACATGAAGAGTTTACCAACAGCAGATATCTGTATAAGATAATTAATAGGGACATTATAAAATAATACTTATTTCATCAGTTAGTGCAATATTTTCCCACTAGATGGAGTATTTATTTTGACTACATGCTTTACGACCTTATGGATCTAAATACCTAAAAGTATGATATAAAGACGTAGTCGTCAATCGGAGAAAAGTGAGAAAAGAAAAACCACATACACAAAGATCTCTGTGTTGTATAAATTATAAATCTTAAATAAACTATAATAGACTATACACGTGTATGTGTATCTATATACTATGTTAATTTATATCTTGTTATAAATATAGATTTGTATGTACTATAATATATCAAACAGCGCAGACGCAAAGTGCATTCCCTGATACAAATAATGCGTGTTATGTCACTGAAAAACACTAATAATTAAAATGAACCACACATAAAGAGTTTAGAAAGAAACATGAGGATTTGATTTAATTAAATGTAGGTCTAAATGGAAGTGTTATGTTTTCATAAAATGTTGAATGCACATTGAAAGAAAATTACGTTATCGTTTTAGTTTGACTGAAAGATTCTGAAATTTCTTTAATACTCTATCTATCTATCTATACCCTCACGCCACGTCCCTTGCAGGGTAGGTAGAGAGGACAGAGCGCCAGACAGCCCTATCCTTACACACACTCCTAGCTTTCATCACATTCATGCAGTTAGTCATACACGCTCTCCGATTACTCAAAACGCGTCCATCCTTGAGGATCTGGTCGACATGATCGGACCAGGTCGGTCTCGGGCGGCCGCGCTTCCTCACCCCTCTTCGCTCATTCAAATATATATTTTTTGTCATCCTGTCATCGTTCATTCTCTCAACATGCCCAAACCATCTTAGTTTGTTTACTTTCATTCTTGTCACAACACCAGTCTTGCAGTCACTCATTTCCCTAATAACCTCATTCCTTATCTTATCGTGGTATAAATCGTGGTAAAAAATGTGAACGAGGTCTAGCAAGACATAAGATACTTAGGTCATACTAATTGAGAGTCGGCTAACTGAAATTCATTGTATTGTGAATATCTAACACACAGTCTACCCTTAACTAAGCATATTAATTTAAATCAATATGAGAAAATATTTATTTCACTCAAGGTGTTACAGAATTCGTCATAAGTTCAACATTCAGTTAGCTAATGAGGTATTACTGTTATTTACGCCAATTTGTAATTCATCATTAATACACAAGCAAGTTCAAACAATGCAATATATACTGATATCACTTTAATAAGTAAGTATTTTGTTTAATAAAAGTATGCTGGAGTACGTCCACAGAATTAATACAATATTATTATATTCCTAAATAACTCTGTATTCGTCAGGATGAGATTTAAAATAAAACACGATTATTAGAGAACACTAATAATATTGTGATCATGAAGATCATATTACAAAACAAAAATCTAGTTCTAAACACAAAACGGAAAAATTATGGTGTTTACATATTTCCATGGATGTCGTTTGCGTCAAACATAAAAAGAAATAGAAACAGTTATTTCTGAATACTCCAGGGAAAAACATTTTCCGCCTGAAAAATGGGAACGCAGATTTACATGCGTTGGGAAATTAATTGCCGCATTCAAAGAATGTCAATCAATCACTGGCAGAGGCGTACTTATGTAAATAACAGATTAAATTATAGTTTCATGAGAAGAATCGAACGCACCGCTTTACGTTTTCAAATTAATAAGTTCAATCAATAATATCGAAATTATGTTGACTTTTGAAAAAGCATTGAAACATAGTTTTTAAAACAGATTCTATCAAGGGTGCCTTTACTGACAATATTCAGCTGTGGTGAACGTTAATTATCCTATGATGGAGTAGTAGTTAACATATAAATATTACAAGTGACACGAAGCGTGACATGTATTTGTAATATTAACGTGTAAAATCATAATTGACAACTTAACTTCAATATAGAAATCACATTCAGTGAAAGTTCAATGTTGTCACGGCAGCTGTCATAGAAAACGATAACCACGCAAATAAAACATCGCAGTACGTAAAATCTTTCTACAAATAACTGAAAGTGTAAAATTAAAATACTATACGATATCACACACAGAAGTAGGTATATACTATATAGTTAGTATGTTTTATTATTGAGGAAAAAAACTGCTCGTATTTTTCACGTATCATCTTCTTCTTCTTCAGCCCTCTGTCCTCCACTGCTGGATATAGGCCTCTTCCATATTCCTCCATTCCTTTCTGCTATCATAGTAAGTTGGAATTATAGACAACATTTAGATCACTTCTTCATTCTAACTAGTGTCCGTAATATTGCAATAGTAATATTACTATACTACTCTTAAAATTTTATGAAGAATTGTAAACCTTTTTCTTGAATATCGTAGCAACTAGATACATTTTTTAAAATATTAACGGTTTGCAAAATTGTTGCATTTCTGAAAAAAAGCGAAATAATGAACGGTGGTGTCTTGTGTTGAGAGCATATGTGTTGGAGAAAACTTTAATCTATTCCAGAGGGATTTTAAAACCGTAATTTTCCATAAATTTAAAACGCATAACGACACAATATAGTGGAATTATTATATACTCCAAGAAATACACTTACCTACATGTATTTTAAAAGTAAAGAAGATGAAAAATTGTGTCAATTATCTTTTACTCTGATACAATACAAAATACGATTGTGTAAGTAAAAAACTTCTAAATTATAATTGAGGTAAGTACATATATGACTGGAGCGTAAATGGTGATGTAATAACTTCATAGTTTATAACAAATAAGGTGTTTTTAAGATAATACTTAATTACAGTCAAAATTTATAATTAAAGTAAAAATTAAACCAACGTAAATAAAATTATTACTTCTGATTGTTGTATCGCGTGACTTGTTGGTTACAATTATTACCAGATAATTGTAATTTCATTTCAAAAAACAAACAGCGTACCTATTGTTTGTAAGATTCATCTGTGTGTTTGATAAATCTCTCACAAAGAACAAATAAATTGTCTAAATGTTTACCAAACGCAAAGCTAATAGCACCGAGATTTAATACAGGTAAGAATTACAAATTACTATTGCCTTAATACTTATTTATGGTGTTTTTGTAGAGCAATAAAAAACAGATTCAATGAAGGAATAAACATAGGAAGTGGAGTGCATAGAAGTACTGATGTCTCTACAAGGTGACGCGTTATTTAAGTAAGTACAACCGGACTTATGTAGTGTATCCAATCCAATCTAATGTTATATTGTCAGGTTCAGAGTTTGCGGTTTGTATTAAATGTAAAAATACTTTGGCTCAAAAATTTCTCAGGTTTAGTATAACGTATTACCTGGCTAATGAATATATGAATAATATTGTGAAGCAATAAACCAAATGATTCAGTATTTATCCTAAAGCCTCCATGTTCTCCGTAAATGAATTATTGTTGTTACATCTACGCAATTATTTTCTTTATTAGATCATCAACAAGTTTTACATGGCACGTTTCATAATAATATTATAGTACAAAGCTTTAAGCATTTTGCGTCTGTCAGACCACCCTGTCAGCATTGTTTGTCAGAAAATCACTTAAGTCTATTATATCTCAGGTGCTCTATAATAATCTCGATGTTCCTAGCAAGAGTGGGTGCCGTGCAAATAATACTAGAGTATTTATAATAATAAAATATATATCCAAATGTCTGCAAATAAAGCGTAGCCGACGAGTGGAATGCGACAATGAAAACCATGACTGATCGCTATCCATTTATAGGAATACCTATACGACCAATATAATGTATGTCGGTAAGAGTATATACAAGTTCACATACCACACACTATTACAACTATAACAATTCCTCCTAAAGTACTTAATACATTTCTCCCTATCCCATCCCGACAGGCTCTTCGTGTATCGCTCAGTACAACGACGTATTGAAATTTTTAAACAATGTCTGGTATACCAGTGAAATAATTCATCATTAGCCTGCAAAATCCTTTACTAATGCAGGAATCAGGATTCCTTATACACCATACACCAGGAACTTGTCGGTTCGAAGCATGATTATCTAGGTACTATGTATGTACAGATAGACGCAAACACATTAACCATAGGTTATTTTGTACTTCGTAGTGTTATTGCAATATTTCGTTTTTAATATAATCTAATATCTAAGTTCTTAACATAATCACAATTCCAAATGATAAGGCGAACCGCCTCTAACAGCCAATATCAAAGTACCGACTATCGTAATAATAACATAAGCAGAGTTTACACTCGGGCTTCAGACTACATAATAATGTGTGTATGGAAGATTTAGTTTTCTCCTGTCAGTACTCAGTACTCTGTAGATAGAGATACATACCAACGTATAGGTAATCTAATAAATGCTATTTCCATTTGCCTAATGCGAGGTGGTATTATTTATACATTAAGAGATCCCTCCAGGCTACGAATGTTCCTACTGCATGGTATGATGTAGGTAATATTATTACACATTATTATTGCATATGGATGGATGGGAAGAATACGAGATAGGCTCTACACTGTACAGTGTACTTACATATTACAATACTATTATTAAACGTATACAACAGGAGCTACTTGCTACATCATCACACATGGAACTAGAATGGCTCAATATAGTTCGTTCCTTATAATTTTCAAGTGCAATTGCATATTGTTTATCAATTCAGAATAATACCTCTGTAGACTAGTAATATTTGAAAAGAATAAACTAATGATATAAGTAACTTATGACAGCGCCTAATATAACTCGGGTTGACTGCACACAAGATCGTCTTAAATTTTTTTGTAATCGTTGTAATAATTTTGGTCAATAAAGATTTATTTATTTATTTATTTTATTATTTATTAACTTGAATCGAACCCAAGACGTCCATCAGTTGATAGAACTGTTGAACATTTACTCAACGAGTATTGTTGAACATTTACTCAACGAGAAGTGAAGCAAAAGTTAATAAATACGTCCGTCGTTCAGTTTTGAAAATTTATAGAAAAACTGAAGATCATTAAAAATCTTTAACAACATTGATATAAAAAAAAATGGATGATTCTTCTTGTAATGTAAGTCGTATAATCTGATAAAAAAAATATATGACGACGACCCTTAACTTAAGGTTTTCTGACTGTCGATTTGGAGAGTTCTGTTGTATTTCTGTTGAAGGATGTACGAATAGACAAAGTTAATAATATCTTAGGATATCATAACATCCACCAACAAATTTTACATTGTCCATAGCGAATAATAGGTCGATATATAAATGCATACAATCCCATATTGTTAGGTATAAGGTACTCGTAGGTATTAGTACTGATATGCGCTTTGTAGTAAGAATGAACCTTCAATTGACAATCATTGTGTCAGAAAAGGATTTGTCATCATTGCTTTATCACCACTGACGCGCATTGATGTCTTCTCACTAACAAATTACTGACATTAATTTCAAAAAGTACGTCCATGTTTCATGACGTCACATCATGCCAAAAGGATCTAATTTCTGACGGGAACCTATAAAAGATTATTAATAATCAATATTAATATTAATAGTATAGGTTTTCACGACCGCAAATTTAAATTTCATTCGTGTATTCATTACTTAAAAGGAGCTTTCGGCGAAATTGCTTCAGTCCCACTGAAAATGACTCCAGTGCGGGAGCTCAACAAAAACAACTAACGCATTAAAAAAAATAACTCCTATTTTGTTATAAAGCATCCTAAAATATTATTCTTGGATTCAGCCCATTTCTGACTCTGGTTAGAAAAGCCGAAATCTAAACCAACAACAGATGTCGCTGGCACTCTACAAGCAAGAACAATCATACCATTTTCCAATCAGGAATGGTATATGACTTGTAATACAATCTGCTAAAATCAGTGGCGTAACTAGGGAAGCGAGTGGGGACATCTGCCTAGGGCACCATGGCTAGAAGGGTGCCGAATCGGTCGGAAAATTCTCGTCTTTTATCAATTCTATCAATCCGTTTATCAATTTTTGAGGGAGAACTCTAAAAATTTTCGCTGCGCAGCTTATCCACCAAATCTTAAATTTCTGAGATGAAGTTCATCAGCTCATCAATTTCGAGCAAAAACCCTTAAAAATGTAGGGGCGGCCCAGAAACAATTTCGTCCCCGGGAGCCGAAAGTCCTTGTTAGGCCTCTGGCTAAAACCCACACTATAATGTATATAATGTGCAAGTAATATTACATATTTATTCATATTATATACTTACAATAACTAATCATAATACCATACTAACATTGCATTGCATTGTACTTGTTAAATTACAATATTCATAGCTCAAATATTGACATTGGTTTTGTTATGCTTGCAATATAATAATACGAGTATGTTCAGTGAATATTTTTTAGGTATTGTTATCGCCTACCTAATTAATTTGAAATGAAAAGATCACGAAACTAAAGAACTTTTATACGGTAGGTGTATTCCATTGTGCAGTAAGAGAAGTTATTAGGACCATTGCCACCGAAACACAAGTAGTAGGTACTCATATATTATTATACTACATATATTATTCAAGAAAGAGGTGCCGGAAGGTCACAGAAGAGATGAGCGGACGACGCAATTAGCCTCGGTAGCGGGTGGACACGTGTACTGGACAGTGGGTGCGAAAGGCAAGCAACTGAAAGGAGTGGAAACGTATCCAGCCAAATATATTGTATGTATAATAATGATACGAAGAATCAAATCACATGTCACTAGGAGGTAAACCAAAATTTTAATTGCCTATTGCATAATAATATTACAGCATCACAGCATTGCACAAACCTTAGATGAATGCAAATGATAATTATGATTGTATTATTTTAATAAGGTACTTATAGAGTTATACAATCTTTATTGATATCCAATAGCGAATATTATAAAGAGCTAATCAATGTGCATGAATGATTCGTCGCTATTTGCACGAACGTGTTATCCTTGCATGAACTATGGTTATTATTCAATAAATTTAATACCAATTAGGTAGGTACTTTTACAATTAATTAAAGTCATTGAAATTAGAATGACAATATTATGGTAATAATAATAAACAAATCAAAATAAAAATATACCTATGTATAATATACAATGTACATCTGTTTCAAATAACAAAAGTCCAGCTTAAACATCATCTTTATGACAGTCATAATTTTGGATGCGGTGTGCAATGTGCATCCAACATTAAATTTTTAACAAATACTAATCTAGCGCTTTATATATATATAATACTAGCTGAAGCACCCGTGCTTCGCAAAGGTGCGGAGTCTCCCAATGGCTTGAGGTGTACAAAATGTGACTTAACCTCTGAACTCCTTTTCCAACGCCCTTTTATACGATACCACACATGATCCCACACAACCCTTGGATCCTCTAACCATCATGGCTCCTCCTAGTTAAAGCTTTTTTTTCTTTTTTTTCAAATAACCTAAAGCAGATCGGTACGAAAGTGTTTGTGAATTTTCACAGCAATCCATCGCAAAATGCGGGAGTAATGCGAACACTTACAAAAAAAACTACATATTTTTATGTATACTCTTAGATTATTTTTCTAACTAAATATGTTGTTCGTTAATCGTTCCAATCTTTTCAGAGTTCCGTTGCTTCATACAAACATTTTGTATTAAAAAATAATTTTCTTCAACCACCAGTAATTTTTCTACGAGTATTTACCCGCTTCAAAATTTGATTTTAAAGTATTTTATCTACTCTTCATTATACACGACCTCGAAACATTTCTTCTACTGTCCTCCATAATTCATTATTTTTACTTACATACCTTTCATACCTCCTACTAATATAATGCAAATATATAATTAAACATACCTGTTTGTTTCGACACGGAGTTTTCTATAATATACCTCTAGCCATGCCTACTGACCCATTTGTATAGAAAACGATTAAGAAAATTTAGATTAAAAATAAAACTTCAAAAAATAATTAGAAATTAAAGCACAGACATTATCATGATCCAAACCATCTGCAAATTTCTTGCATATTTCTATGACAATAAATCATTAAATGCGATATGCTTTGCTATCGTAACAAGTTTTTATAATTAGTGGTTTTCACACACTATGGTAGATCGAGCCTTAACATAATTCAACGTATAATTTATTATTGATTAGCAAAGTGTTTACTAATTAAATGTTTAGATAATGTAGAATAGAAATATATTACAGTGATACCAACATAATTTCGTACGCGTTGAAATTCGGTACCAAACCTACGACTTACGACATTAGGACAACCTCTATGGAATACAAAACTCAACTCAATTGTAGATTTGTTTTTCGGGTTGATCGTGTGATGTGATCGGATCATCTGATCTACATATGGATCATCGTGAAAACCTGCAATTACTATCAACTCAATTACTCGCTAAATGTTCAAATACTACCTACTCCCTTTATCTATATCCAAATAACACATCTACGTCCACTCAATAAAATCTGAGAAAAACGATATTTTTGACTTTAGATAAAAAATAAATAAAATAAAAGTAATTAAAGTGACAATCGAATTTGGACGTCCTAAAAGTACTCTTTCTGCTTGAAAAATAAATCAGCAAATCTATCTAAACAAGTAACCGAAGTAGAATAATTAATGAAGATCCTTGTAGAAAAATAAAAATATAGGATTGTTTTGGAAGATAATCGGAAGGAGGCTGTACTTATACGTACACTACCAACTTACAATAAAAAACATAAGATAAAGATAATAATAATTATGAATTCACTTATCACCTTTAACCCTCCGATACAAACGTCCAACTGGTCACGACGAGGAATAGAAATACATACAATATGTTGAACATTATATTATTAATTTATTGTTTTTAACTATTAATACTGCCTACAAAATGCTATTTCACTTACGGTGTTAGATAATTCGTATTATAATAACAACCCATTGATTAAAAAATGAAAGATTCAGCCAATGTTGAACTCTATACACTAAATAGAAAGAAATCGCCTCACGATGAACTAAAATAACCTCTTCATTGTTTTATTTTGATTATATATTTCGTGGTTGGAGTCCATCAGAGATCAGGGTCTAATTTAATAGGCCTAATTGTAATGCTATAGTATAGAAGTCTATCTGTAATTATCAAGTTTTTTTTCAATTATTCCATAGTAAAATAAATTGAAACACAGTGATTTTAGTTCAAAAAGTTACAGAATCAGATCTAATATCTATCAGATAGTCAGAGAGGACTTCAGAGGACAGAACCACAGACTGCCCTATATCTATACATACACTCATACGCTTCTGATGTGCTCTGAATCATAAAAGTTCTCCGATTCCCTTTACTTACAACCTAGTCCATTAGCGGAGGAGGATGAACATCGTGCAGAAAGGTTGACAAAACGGGTCGAAACTTAACAAAAAAAATTGAAGTAAGACAAAAAATTAGATATTTTAAATCAGTTAGCTATAGCCCAAGTATGTAGGTGCAATCTGACTTTTGCTACACACATTATAGAGAATGATTATTGCACATTATTCTTTCAACGCTATTTTCAACATCGTATACAAGATAAACGAATTAAAAATCTGTGTAAGTGAATGTGTAAATAAATTTCACTGATTCATAAATTGCTATTTATTATCATTTACATCATCGTGTATGAACATATTAGGTATATTAAATATAATACCTATATTAAATATTATCTCTAAATCAATATAGCTCGTGTATTAACTTTTGCAGCAACTGTTTTAGATTGATAATACATATTATACCGAACTATCCAAAACTATCTTAAAGCGGACTGTACTCTGCTGAATTTTGAAAGAAGCATAAGAAGGAGAAAGGGGTCGCTGTATAATATAAAAATAATGGAGGGTAAACTAAGATTATTATTAATTTGCACCTAATAATTCATTATATGTATTATGAGTTTATAGGGCAAACGGATGGACTGGAATTGGTGAATGTTTCTTAAGTGTAAAGTGATCACATTAATGCAGTCGACGATCAGTCATTACCTGATGGAAGGTCCATCCTTTGCTGTATATCTGTTGAGATAACTATACTTATTATGACTGTGCTAAAATTTAAATAGGTAAATAAAAAATAAATAAAATATAGTTCATCAGTGATATGTTAAAGCAAATACTATATTAAAGTACTCTTCATATATCACTCGTTGACGGGTGGATTGCCTTTAATTTAAAAAAATAAATCTTAAAGTACATTTATCTCCACCAAGAGATTATTGTTACTAGTTTCTTTTGTCATAATATTACTTCTGGAGTCCCAAACGAAGCATAGTTGAAGTTTTGTTTATTATTACATAAATAAATAAGTTCTTAATTCATCTAAATTTGTGAAACAAATTACTTTCCATACTTTAACTGGTATAGATATTACGTACCTATTTTGAAAATTACATTTATCGAGTAATTAACATGCCTAATTAGTTATTAAAATTATTGCCATTTATATTGACTTAGAAGAAGGTCATTCTCCAATAGATAAATGGATTAAATAGTAATTAAGTTTATTTCAAAAGGAAATAGACGTCGTAATGCGACTTCTACGAAAAACTAATAAAACTTCCTTGCGTATAGAAATATTCTGGAAAAGAAGGAAATCGTAATACTGATAACTACAAATTTTATATTAAAGGCGTAAATTTAAACATCTAATAATAACTTTGATAGTTAAAATCGTCGATTACATTAATTTATTACCCGATAATGCATCTCGATAAATTATACTCGAGACATGCTTTTTGTAGAATTGTGCGGCTCAAATTCTGTGTGTATGATTCATTTCATTACTTGGAATACGCAAAGGTAATTATTGCCAATTAGTTAAAAATAAATAGTAGAAATCTAATGAATTTCAGTCCAAGATGTGTTATTGTAGACTTTTTATTACCGATTTATGAGTAGATAATTGTCGATGCGATTGCGGCTATAGTAGCGAGGAAATTAAAATGGTTTAATTCCATTTTATAGATTTTTAATGGATATCATTAAAGGTGTTTTGATTGCAGTAAGGCTGTGAAGCAAATAAAATTAGAGAACACTTGTGTCGAACATAAAACGCAGAAAAGACGCACTTAAAATTATTATACAGGCTGTTGAACAAATATGTTTCCATTGAAAGACAACCGTCGTGTGAATAATTAAACTTCTGCAATAATAAAGTACATTTTTTCGTAGTATATCGTCAGTTGAGATTTTCTGTTTTGACCTTGTATTTGTGTATTTCACTGGTATAAAATTTAACACTATCTGAGAATATTCAGCTAATATAACATTTACGGGATCCCCGGAAATATGTTCAGAATGACAGAAGGTAGTCAGTCACATTCTACTTAATAGAGTTGATTGAATTAGCTAGAGACTCGTATACACGCCGCAAGGTTTAAAATTATATTAACCGTATACGTTGCAAAAAGATTACAACTATATATTTGTGGAATGGAATTAAGATATCTCATTCAAATTTTAAAGGTTTGTACCTAATTTGCCTTTATCACATTCAATTAATGGATGTATGACTAAATCAATCCCAAAATCCACTATTCAAACATTAATGCGACAAGACACTTGACATAAGACAGACGAGACGTATTATAATTTTGATGGTGAGACAAAAGGAACAACAGCAGTACGAATCTTATTCTTTTGCCTGACCCATATCACAATATTCAAAGTCATTTGATTCAGTTGACAGCACTCTCGACGAAATAATTAATAACCATGATGTGTATACTCATTCAAAATAAACATAAAATGTCGGAACAAATTTAATAAATGCGAATGATTATGTCTTGTTCATGATTAGATTTACTTAAGAAAAGTCAAAAGTATATCATTGATTCATTGTATGTGAGAACATATTCACATCAAACACACATAACTCCTTGTATGCCTGTAATTGGTAATTAGATACAAAAGAAACTTTATTAAGTCCTGTAGAGATTCCACATCATGAATACATACAAGAATCATATTTGCATGCTTCGAAGGTAGGTACCAACTCATATTCAATTTTTTATTTACTTACTTTATTTTTAGTCATTATTCACATACAAACAATTAAGTTAGGTATAAATTAAATAATATAGAATCGGTCACTAAGGCGAAGCTGTGGTTTCTAATGTATTATTATTATGCAGTCGACATTACGTACACTTCTAAAAACCTCTTTGAAGTCCTTAATGTGAATTCAATACTTACTAGATTTTACATTTTACCTATTGTGAATTTCAAAATTATTTGTACCCACAGTAATAGCGAAAAAACAATGGTTGAATATACGTAATGTCAAATATGTAGGGTATGTACTAACAAATATAATACGAGCTGTCTTTAAAGGTAATTATAAACATTGTATGGAGAACAAACATAACAGATACAATGATCCCAATAGTCAATGCCAAGTCAATGGAATGATGTGTGACAATGAAATTACCTTGTCAATGATAGTGTGGGTTGTCTTGTGTGTTATTATTATCATGTTCAAATATCTTCTAGTGGGCGTACATAACGATTTCAAATTGGATAACGCATCATCTAAACTAAACTCTAAACTGTTTTTGCATCAAACCAACGTTACATGAATTATTACACACTACCTTGTAATTTTTAACCCATAAAAATGACTAAAATATTACATTCATTTCCAATTACATGCGTGCATTTATTATAATCGAACTGTATGATGTAATAGAGATGCAACGTGATAAAATAACAGGACTTGCCTGGGCACGTGTGAAGATACGAGATAGCGATTAAAGTATAGTAGTGTTAGAAAAACGTAAATTAAGGGGTGAAATGGTAGTTGCTTTCCGAGAAAATATAATTGATAAGGGAATAGCATATCGCTTATCGCACAATTCATCAATCGTTAGTAACAATCTTAGTGTTGACCTTGTATTTTGCACTTCACATCTGACTACTGACTGACAACAATCTGACTGCTTGTCTGTGAAAATTATGCTCAATACTATTTGGGTTTGTAATAGGAACTCATATGTCGAATAAAAAGTAACACGCAAGGATCACCAGAAGGGTATTACGTTGGATATAAAAAATTCGCCTGTTCACCACTCACAAAAGGCCACTCTCGCAGGTTGGGTTTTAAATAAAATGTAGTCTGAGTAAAACAAAAATAAGTGCATAATTTCTAGCTGTATAATAGTACTAGCTGAGTTACCCGTACTTCGTAACGGAAAATTTGATCGGTGAAGTAAATCGACAGTATGACACACACATACATCCAGCAATGTTCGATTAATCTGCACTGCACAACTTTCTTCAAGGTTCTACTAAGTTCGTTTCACTTTCCAGAAGGTTCGAATATTATTCATTCTCAGAATTTTCTGGAAGGTTCTACAATGTTCGATAAATTTCCGGAAATTTCCAGATGGTTCTAGAAAGTTCGTTTCATTTCCACAACCTTCCAGAAGGTTCGAATTCTATTCATTGTCACAACTTTCTAGAAGGTTCCGCAATGTTCGATTAACTTCCACAACTTTCTAGAAGGTTCTGCAATGTTCGTTTAACATCTACAATTTTCTAGAAGGTTCTACAAAGTTCGCCTTGTTTCCACAGCCTTCTAGAAGATTCTACGTGATTCACTGAGCGCTTGGATTACTTCGTTCTAATAGAGCCTCCCGCTATCATCTGCCCGATTCAAAATTTGACAAAAGATCTGTGTTCTGCTCGTGAAGATCTTTCATGAGACACCAAACACGGTAGTATACGGTGACCGGATCCTCTCGATCACTGGGTGTCTCCCGATGGCTTGAGCTGGACAAAATATAACTTGCGATCTGAATTTCTTTTCCAATGCCCTTTCATACGATACCACACACGGCCCCATACAACCCTTGGATCCCCTCATCAGCAAAATTTCTCAGAAGGTTCTGGATTTCCAGAAGTTTCTACCACACAGTATTCGTTTCCAGATAGCAAGGTATTTGTATACCAAGTTTGGTTGAAATTGCTCCAGGCGTTCCAGAGTTATGGTGGAACAAACATACACACATACACACATACCCACATACATCCATTTTTATTATATGTAAGATTGAGGGCATGGCACCAGGAATGACGTCACAGACATTTCCCACGGCATTAAGGTTCAAAATCGCGTGACAATCGCATGATAAAATGGTAAAAATAGCGTTTTTTCCATTTTTTGGGGTTAATTTTGCTTCTATCAAAAAACTTTTACGGTTATTCCCTAGATTTTGATGCATATTATCAGTACAAAAAAAAATTTACTCCGCGACTTTCTGGAAACGAGTTTCCGTCTTTCGGAAAAAAGTACAGAGGTGTTTTTAAAAAAATTTTTTGAGAAATCTATACAAGATATAAAAAATCTTTTACGGTTATTCCCTAGATAAAGGTTCAATGCATCTACCCTATTTTGTTCCAAAGCATATTTAGTAACGGTTATCGAGATAGAAGGTCTCCCGTTTTTAGAAATTTTTGAAATGTCACTATGCATACTCTTAATGAAACAATAAATGAACACATTAAATGTTTAATTAAAAAAATTAACCCTATGTATGGACACTGTATGGTTTTTCAAGATTGAATAAAATAAAAAAAATAAAAAAACATCATGGAATCGTTTATGTCTGACAATAATATAATAACACATAGTTGGGTACAGGAAACCAACGTTGTTCTCAGATATTCGTCAAACAGGCTAGACTATAAATAAAATTATTTCACATTAAAATACAAATTACTTCATCCGCCAAAACGAGTCCAGTAACTCTATTAGTGTAAAGTCTATTTGAAAGCTATTAGCACTTTAATATTATTAATAGTGTGTGCTGTAAAAAATATTGGATTATGCTCGGGTGTTAAGGAAACAAGTTGTTTTTATGTTGTCTTAATAAGTCTAAAACGATAAGCCATCTACAATGACATTTATAGGCCTTGATTGCAAGTACCAGAGGTACGATGATTACCTAATCAAACTGTTCAGTCTTCTTTCTATCTAAGCTTATCTCTCATCAATATAAGTTCATTATTACACTAATTCAACACAATCACACAAATACCTTATATTGAGACACGTTAATGGTTTTAGATATGAGACTATTCAATGGTTTTATCATTTGTTTACATCTACAGAGTTATGCGCCCTATTGATTAAAACATGAAAAATATGACATTAAACTTAATGCGTATAAAATAAATACAAGTAAACTATTACTGTTATGTGTTTTCGACACTAACGCAATAATTATAATTCCTTGACATTGAATAGAAAGTATATAGTATTATGATCGTGTCAGGTGAATGTTTAATTTATTTAGGTAATATAGGTGTATTTATCTTCTATTATTACTTGCATGGTTAATTTAATTTATTGCTTACACGCACTATTCATCTGAATAGATAAAAAAAATATTGAAATGCAAACAAAAATGACAAAAACGGTTTATAATTGTGGGCCTACGGCGATCTCGTGTATTTCTACAGTTTTTTTATAAGCGTAGCAGTAGATGTACTTACTTAACTAGTAATTAAAACTTCATATTCTATGTTGACAATGACCACTATTTCTATAAGTATATAAAATTTCAAACCTTTAGTTTCTGGTGTGGCTAATGGCGGTGTTGGAGATGTCGGTAATCCTGAAGATGGTGAGTCCAGGGTAGGGCGAGGTGGAGTAACCCAAGCCCCGGCGTGACAACTATTGTGACGTGGGCGTGACAAATTTCCAGCACCGTCTGTGGGAAAAAATAATGGTTTTGTCATTTTGAGTTTGTTGGCAGTATGTTACCTTCGTAACGATTTTAGCGAATTTAATTTTCTACAAAACGCATATAAGCAAAAAACACTAAGTACTTCCTGACCTCTTGTATTCTTATAGTAATTGAATTGATAAATTTATCCTTACTTAAAAATCACATGATTGATGAAAACACTTCGTTTAAAATTGTTTTGTTATGTACACTACGCACATAAATTTGAATCAAATAAATCAATTTTCACAATCACTAATACTAACCAGTTATCCACTAATTATTTGGAATTGAAAACAATTACATTTTTTAATTAAAACTAACTCGAATACAATTTATAAGATGAGAGAGTTATATAGAAAAATAAAATTGAATACAAATAAAATACTCACTTCTGATAGCCGTGCCGTTTTGTATGAGACTAGTAGGCTGCCCTCCAGGGAATGTAGCGTTCCGCTTATGGCGTCCCTGAAATATGATATTACACACTATGTAAATAATATTACTATTACATACAACTATAATAACTAACAAATATCACAATACAATATAATGAATTATAAATAGAATAATTATTGCAACGTTACGCATGTGCATCGCTGGGACATTTTGTTACGCAAATATTTAGAGTGAAGTTGATTTTTCATCCATCACACTACACTAAATAGTAAGGTTTACTAAATATTACAATATCTAACAGAAAACCTATCATACATTAGTATCTCCTGCTGTCAAAATTTAATCTTTGGTGATAAAATTAAATAACATACTCGTATTTGTACTATTTTACTTCAATGATACGTGTTTCAGTATTATCAACATAATATGACAGGAGAAATATATCGAAATGAGGTACACTAAATGCATATATTTCATAATCTTTGTAAAAATTGATTCAGATGATTTGGACGTTTCACTTATTTGTAATATAAATTATGAACCTGAATCATCAGAATGCCAGAAGAATGTGACTTTCAGTAAATACTCTAAAATGAGGTAGACAGGAGACCTATGGGTCACCCTAGAGTCTAGAACAAGTTAGGGAAAAACAGGAAACAGAGGTGTTTCAGGATAGTGTGCCTGGAATTCTGGCGAAGATATGCTTTTAGTATGAGTTCGAAGGCTTTCACGGCCGGAGTAACAATGTTCTTTGTTTTCCGGGCTATATGGCCGTGGTCGAAGGGGTTTCATTATTGAACCCGACGTTTCACGCCCACTACCACACCGCATCAGGATGACACAAAACAACACCAATACACACAACATGGAATAACATCACCGAATTCCCCCTGAAGATGCCCACCAAAGCGTGTGGCGAAACGTCGGGTACAATAATGAAACCCCTTCGACCACGGCCATATAGCCCGGAAAACAAAGAACAATATGCTTTTAGCCCTCGATCCACTCTCCCTTTTTAGCCCTCGATCCACAAGACAATGGATGAAGATCATAAGGTGTTCGGATTCGAATCTACATCATGTCGACACCTAATAATATTTTCTGCGTTGTTCAATAAGAGTTCCGCCACATACTAAAATATTATGTTTACGATTACAGTCGCATTATTTACTACAAATGTGTTGATATGGTCCAATTATGACGTATTATGTAACGTGATATTCTTACAAAGGTCACCTTGGAGAACAACAATATTATGCAGAACATATGAGTAATACAATGTTTTCTACTTATATAAAGTGGGCAGCATACAGAGCTATAACGGAAGGTGCTAATGTGTTTATTTGATTATAATTCATAACCAAATACTAAAAAATGTATGATAATTTGCTGTAATTACCTACATTATTTCCTTTAAGGCAAGACTACTACTATTTGATAGTTTGTACGTAAAAATATTCAAAACAGTAAGTTTATGTTATTTGCATACTTAAATATTTCTATGGATATTCTAATCTCGTAAATGTTTTAAATTTAAACGAATTAGGTATTATCTGTACCATCCGACTTGACCACCGTTCTGACGTTACCTGCAAGGGTAGTTTAGATTGTATTATTGGTAGCCCTGATTGTCGAATCTTGTCGTAAGAGCTGTCAAAGATTCCCAATATTCTCACATTGTATCTTTTACAAGTAACCTACAATGCCGAAAATATTACAAAGCGGCGCTAGAGAAATAATTTTAAAGGCAGGATAGTTTTGCGGGTTGGAAAAAGAAAAAAATACTCCGATAATCCTTTTAAACCGCCATCACAAGTTATGTACAAAAAATGTTGCCAGTTTATTCTAATAATTCGAAAATTGGCAATTTTTTTTAAACAACAATTCTTAAATATAATTTTAAAGTAGAGAAAAAATATAACCATATCTTATTATCACATCAAGCAACACTAAACCAAGTTTGCACCAGGGGACTTCTAACGCGAAATGCACTGTAGTTGGTTTTATATCATTGCAAGTCAATTACAACCATATTTAAAAAAACATTATAATAATATACACATTGTTAGACAATTCAGAGTGAAAAAATCGCTTGCCACAATGTATCGATAATAAATCCTGTTTTTATTCACTTTCTGCGGATAAACCTTTATCATCTTAGTTAATGTATAATTTTATAGCGAAGTGTATAAGGAATGTGTTTCTGGATTTGTGTTATTTTAATGGTCGTTGTTCCATAATATTTTATGCGATATTTTCATGAGCAATAAATATTATTTTATATTATTATTTTGCGTATAAATGCATCAATCTTATCAGCAAATAAATCACTCGACAACGGGTGCATCGCCGTAAAATAAGAAAAGATTTTTTTTATCAATGCGGTATCGTTTTCATTTTATTAGGCACATTATAAACAGCTGTAATAAAATATTATACTCAGTATTGTACTTTACAAAACACAACTGAGAGTGTTTTTTCTTGCAACTTTAAAACAAAATATGGGAATAAAAATGACATGGATATAGGTCCTATGAACTTTTGAAACTTAGAGAGAATAATAGAACTGTTGTGTTCAAGAACCTAATGATAGAATTCTGAATCTCGAAATAATTGAGCCACTATTATATAGCATACTCGTATACCTAGTCTAGAATACAAGTCTCTAAAGTCAGAGGTGGAGGTTCCATTCGACGATACAAAGTCAGCTTTGCTCACTGTGAAGTTCAAGGAAAGTTTTAAAATTTGTATTTACCAACTCTGTTAGACGAAGACCACAATTAAGTAAGGATTCAATTAATCTGATTAACAATGATTAATTCATTGAAAACATAACTACAACTAATCACTAAACTCAATATAAGTTATTGCTGAGACAAATCTTCAAACATCTCACCTTATTCCTTGGGTACACAGACAGAACGTCACTCCACCATCTAGTCTCTTCTCTGCAGGTACCCTTGATGAAAGTAACTCTATCTGGAGATGTGATGGCTAAACTAAATGGATGACCAGTGACTTCGTCTGCATCACGAACTTCCAGGACTAAAGTCATATCCACACAAGCCTGAGGAACAGTATCCGGCTGAAACAATAAAAAAATAAACGTAAGTATACTTTGGAAGACTACTAATAATTGGTTCAGGTTTTCTCTATTTAATTGATGTCTCCATCTTGCTGGCTGACAAAGACCACGTCCCACAAGCCCGAAAGGTGAAGAAATCTATAAAAACGCCGGTCGTGAACGCCTACGAACTTTTTTTGTATCTTTTTACTAGTCACAAGAAATTTGTAGTTACAACAATACTTGATGATACAAACATATTAGCCTATGTCCAGTTCAGCAGTAAGTTATACCATTCATTCTGAATGTCTACAATCTACATATACCTACAAAAGTTCGTATCACGTGTGGTTTCCGAGATATTCGTATACTCTAAAAAACTTTCAACCCTGTTTTTCAGCCTCTTTGGGGCGAAATTTCCAAAACTCCCTTCTTAGTGGAAGGTTTTGTATTAAAACCTATCTGTCTTCAGAATTTCACTTCTCTAGGATTAGCAGTTTGGGCTCAGTCAGGCGCTTTCATTTATACTTAGAGACGAAATTTCGTTGTATGTCACAAAAAACGATTTACGAATCAAGTACCTAAATAGGAATAGTTGTTTTATCAAATACTTTCCCATGGATTCTAAGAGACAAATAATAATTGATTAATTTAATATGCATGATAAACTTGAATCAGTCAATATTAAATTTTATAAAAACCCGGTTTTTCCAATAGTGATAAATATGGTCAATGACAATAAACGTAGGCGAAAAAAAAGGGTGAGATAATATTAATGTTTATAGATACAATTTGTCAATGTAATGTACAACAATACACATTAATTCGCGTACTAAAATAATAAGACAATAATAATAATATAGATAACATCATAGTCAACCTGTAATGTGATCCAATCAAATATATTAGGTAGGTTAATCGAATAATGGAATTATTTGCATAACAATTATAGCTATATACGGAATCACGCGAAATTTAATATCAATATATTCATTTCAATTGGCTACTTACTATCAATCCATTAATAATTGCATGTCAAATATTTTTCGGACACTGTTTTTATTGGCTAAGGTTTTATAGAATACACATTTTTGTATCGCAAATGTTTTTTTTATGGTATTTCGATTCTAATAACAACTTGGGAGTTTTGTATAATGGCATATCTTTACGAGTATTGTTCAGCAAAAATACTTCTAAATTACCATAAAGAACCTACGCTGCGCTGCACAGGTGTACCAACTTTTGTATTGCGATATTTGGAATTGCGACTTTGCGATATAATATTTTTTTCCAGATTAGAACCATGGATGAGCAATGATTCTTAGGATTATTTCTAATCACGATAAGCCGCGCTCAACTGCGTAGTAGACCCAAAAAAACATCGTTATCGTGATGCGATTATGATAATAAATACTTACATATTTTAAGTTATTTTTCCTACGTTTAATCAAGGTAACTCTAAGAAATATTTGACTCTATAACACTTATTACTTCTATACAAATTATTACTTTATTATCGATTTTCATTTAAAAGTTGCAACATCTTACATGTGCCTCCCGTGAAGAGCTGTTATCAAAAATATTATCAGTATTAATTAAAAAAGGAAATGATTACGATACTACGTTAATAAATTAATAAATGTTTTTTTTATGATTCGTAAATAATTAACAACTTTTATTAATTAAAGTATGTAATGAAGTTATGTAAAGATATCGGATCTGATAAGACCTCACTGATGACTTTTATGATTGTTTATTTTGCATCAGTATCGTTCAGGAAATCGATTGTGAATTACACTATACTTATCTGTTTTTTTATAATTAATACATATAATATGTGGTTACAATGTAATATGGCTTCACGGATTTATTAGAATATGTCCACATAAGGTAGAACAGATATCACTATATAGTACCTAGATATTAATAAATTCTGCCCTCCTTAAGAGAAAATACTAACGGTCGAACTTTTCACTGTGATTACCAAAAACAGAATTTATTTTTCCTGTCCTGTATAATACATACTGAAGGAAAACTGGTAGAAATCGCAGTTCTGCGTTAAGTGAACAATGCGTTGTAATCTGTTATTTATCCATTTTTTATAATATGTACTATATGCTTTGTTCCCTTAAAGAATAAATAAATAAATAATAAGTATGTACTTTACATATTTACTCATTCAGGGGTAAGTCAAAACTCTTTGTAGTCGTGGAAATTACAATTTCATAAATATAAAGGTTTACTAAGTATAGAAGTCTAAGTACTCAATCGAGTACATGGCGGGTCAGTTGGTTGGAGCGGCGGTCTCCCAAGCGTGAGGTGCCGGCTTTGACGGCGCCGGCGCTGGTGAATATTCCACACTTCGCAATACAGGCAAAGTGGTACAAAGTGTGCAGGAAAGTACTTGAGTTTGTGTATGCAAGCCCAGATTCTTAAAAAAATTACTCAAATGAGAGACTATCTATATAAATATCTTCCGATGTAAATTAGTTATAAATAAATAGTATTTGATTAAGTTATAAATAAATATATGGTGGTAATTAGTTATCAAAAGGTAGTCGAACTCAAATTTAATATGGTTTTATAGTTTAATGGTTATCAAAATATACTCTGAAGAAGTAGTTTTATACGAATTTATTGGCAATAAATCGAACACCAGATTCTGAATAATCCAAAATTGTAAATCAAGTACTCCTTTAGTTGCCATGAATGCCATGATAAAAAATTGATTGACAGTTGAAGTATAAGAATAAGACACCTTTGAGTGGCCATTAAGCAAACGAGAATCTAACGAACCATATAATAATGCTTTAAATGTAATACACATTCTTCATGCAATGTGTGTTTTAAATATTCAAATAAGGAATCATTTAAAGAAACTCGTTCCATTTTGAAGGTATTTAAACGTCATCGTATCTAATGAAGAAATTATGCGACGCACAAGAAGATATGTACCATTGAAGCAGGGTCATAGACATCATTTATGTCTCAATTACAAAAGTGTGAATATAACGAGAGAGAAAGTGATAGACAAATATTAAATTAATGATATGCACCGTGCACTCATTACAACACCTCAGTAATCATACACACATTACATACTCATTATTAGACGTAATAATACCGTATAAGTGCTAAGGTATCGGCTCACGATGTTGTTATCATTTATTACATCATCGTGCAACACCAACCTAAAAGGGGTATGTCAATAACCTGACTGTTGAAAAATCTGAATATTTTGGACAGAGTTCTTTTGACTACAGACATCCATTGCATTGAGTGCAGAGAGGGAGTGCCAGATAAAACGTAAGCCCGACAATGTTCATCCTTAATTCTTCTATACTGTTGTGGGAATACTTCAAAACGGGAACATTTTATAAAGCAGTACAAGAGAATAAAAAGTCACAACTTAATAAAAAGATCTCGGACTGTATAAGTGTACACCCAAATACTTTACTGCACATTTCACAGGAAGCTAAAAGCATCTACAGAAATAGACTACAGGCCTTTTAGATGCGATGCTAGAGAAGAATATTGGGATTTCCAGGACAGACCACATCACGAATGATGAGATTTTCGGTAGAATCGAAGGAGAAAGGTACCTCATCAAGATCATCATCAGAGGCCACATAATGTGCAAAAATAACGAAATGTAGGATTCCGCTTCGAACTAATCCATAGGATTGAAACTACGAAGAAAAAGAGATGTGTACCAGGTACCTACAATCTACATACCTACATAATTTCGCAAAGGCTGAACGCTGTAATGCCGAAGAGTGTAATATTTTAATAAAATAAATAAATGTTCATCATTAAAAGGTCTCAATGGAAATAAGTTCACAAATATAAAGACTTATATATTCTATTAAATAACTAATCAATATTTAACCTACAGCAAATAAAATAATGAAACATACACATGTATCGAAGTGTCTAAAGAATATTTTAATCTCGTCTAACGATTAAGTTATCATTGCGGTCCTTGACTCCCAAATAAATATATCATACCATATTGAGTTATGTTATTGCATTATACTCGTACATTCTATTGTACAATACTTGTAGGTACCTGGTACGTGTATCGAGTGGGATTATATGTTGTAGATATTCAATAATACAAGTATTATTAGTACACTAGTCCTGCTATCATCCGCAGTATAACGAACCTACATCTCGACAAAAATTAAGTAAATAATAAAATAAAATAAATAAGACTATGTCCTCTCTGTCTACCCTGCAAGGGACGTGGCGTGAGGGTATAGATAGACGGATAGAAGTCTTTATTAGCCACAGATTATAAAAATAAATAACAAATAAATCTTTATTAGACACAGTAGTATGCCAAAGGGCGGACTTATTGCAAAAGCAATGTCTTACAGTCAGCCCGAAATACCTACAACTGGGCCAAACAAAATACTTAAAAAAAACGGGATTTCGATCTCTTCATTAGCATGTAAAAAAAGGTTTTTGAAGATTGCACTTTGCTTGTGATATAAACTCTTTTTACGAGCTAATGAAGAGGTTAAAACCATTTTCAGCTTTCCGAGAACTAATTACGCTATGAACCGTATGTTTCCTGGACTTAACGGAATATAATCGTTATAACGATGGACGTACGTGGAATTATACCAGAAATAACGCCATGAGAACATATTGCAAAATCAGCTTTAGTAAAATTTCTTGTTTCAGGTGTGTCAGGAAAAACTCAATAATTATTTGCATATGTACTTACTACATATGTGCATATGATATACTTACTATCTATGCATAATGAATCTTCCAACCCGACTCCTCTCGAGAGTGTTAGAAAAATTAATAAAAACTATCCGTGTAGTTTCCTCACTTAATTTTTTTTTCTCTATTTGTTAGAATATCAAACATAATGGACACATTGTCTTAGATTTTTTTATAGTGCTGGATACAGCACTGTTTGTATTTGTCTTATTCATTTTGTAATCGAGGTTTAAAATTTATTGGTCAGTAATATATATGGAGGCTTTGCCGATCTTCTAACAGTAAGGTGTAAACAATTAATTGAGAAATTTGGTTAACAAATAAACAAAAGCTATTTTATGAGAATAAAAAGTAATATTGCAGACAAACTAGAAAAGCGGCTGATCGAACTGACAAAAATCGAGAATCGATTGTATATCTATGCATGTTGTACGAACATAGGTTATATTGTAAGATATTATTCACTATCAATTGCGACATACTTCAAATTTTAGTTACAAGTTAATTGCAGTCATCAAATAACAGTCGACTTATAAGCAATTAAAATAAATCTTAACTACAAACGCAATAACCAATTTATGTGTTAAGAAAATTATGCAATAGGTTTTGTACAAGACGGGAATATGTATGGGGATCAAGAGTGATAATAATATTATGTGTACCTACACTGCACAGTGATATTAATTGGGGCGTATGTAAGAATTACATTCTGCTGAATTACATAGCGCTGGAACGAATTATAAATTAGTGAATGAAAAAATGTAGGTAGAAATTAATTAAGAAATATTAGTATTAATTTTGAAACCCGTCAATCAAAACTACAACAATTATAATATAATGTCGGATTACTAATAGGTCAAATTATGACATAGCTTTTCCATTGAAATTATATGATCTTACGTTTAATCCAATAATTAGCCAATATAGTACCAGATTATTAAAAATAATTATTGTCTACCAAATGAAATGTGAAATTCAGACGTCAAATTAAAAAAGTTTGAATGAATCAAGGCTACAAAATGTCTTAATTATCAAATTAGCTACGAGTCATTTTCCATCACGATTTTTATTCTTGATGATCAATTACAAAATAATGCCAAATAATAGGTAATTGGAAAAGAGAATGCGCTATTTGTTTAATTTGTCCTCTGCATTGTACACAACTCAAGGAGAAAAACGTCAAAATGAAACATTCTTTTGCAAATTTAATATTCAAAAATGCCAATTATGACAAATGAGGCACAAAAGATTGCAGGTCATTTAATCGCATATTATTTTTACAACGTAAAACCTAATATTACCCTTAGTCAATCTGTAACTACGTCAAACTATGTTAATCTGCCAAAACTATCAAGCGTACATATTAAATAGAAAATAAAATTAGATAGGTACCTACTTAAGTATCTTCATCGTAGTTTCAATCCTGGAGATTGGTTTACATCAACGTTTTGTATATATTTTGTTCTCCAATTCGCTCGATATTCCGCAGTCCTTTTCTGCTATAAGAACTTCATTATTTGTCATACAGGCTCTCCAGGAAATTCCCGATAGTCATCTGTAGCACCACATCTCAAATGCCTCCGATGTTTTTAAGTAATTATACTGAATATCTAGGTACAAAAGTTGCTACAAATATACGAGTAATACTGACGACTGGACTGAAGGTGCAAATAAATATTATAATCCTCGATGGTATAACACTCGTGAGATAGTGGTCACATTTCAAAGAAATAGGTACGAACTTGCTATTTTGTTATCGTTATTGATGTGTTGTTTTGTTACTTGTTTCGTGCTTTCACTTTCTTATGAGACGAAGAAGATTCACCACCTACTTACTTGAATACTTCACGATGCCGAGAACAATATTGTAACAAATATTATTATACCTACGCCTACTTGTTACAACTGCAATCTATTAAGTATTATGTGTGTAAATACAACAATATACAACCAGAGCTTCGGGCACAGGTGTGTACTGATAACAACATGTGATTTTTAACAGATATTACGTAATACATTTTTCTTCTTATTTACTATCAATAGAGGTTGTTAAATGATGTTACCGACACACATTTTGCTACCAAATAATATTACGAATAGGTCATAGTTAGTATAATGTATTCTACTAACAAAAGCCATGTTTTATTTCAGAACCATGGGTTGAAAAATACCAAAATTTAGAGAAAGTTCCACGATTTCTTGCGTTCAGGAAAACTAGCAAACTCCAGTGTTTACGATAAAATTGCAGAATATGTTTACTAGTTTAAATTTTGGGCCTAAATCTCAAGATTTTCCTCCATACTCCACAATAACCATAATATTTTATATGCCATGTGGTGTAGTGAAAATATTTCCTCGTAAGCAACCTGATGGTAATTCTACATACAAATAATAGCTAGTACAAAGTTCGTGCATTTAGTGCAAAGTATTTAGAGTACCATGCCTACCTACATAATATTTCTGTTCCACTTATCATAGATCACCTGTAGAGGGCATGAAGAAAGCCCGCCATAATACATAACACTAAATAACAATATAAAATGATATTATAAAATACTCAAGACAGGTTGGCAAGGTATTAACACAAAATTTCCAAACGCAGAACACAGCAAACAAATCTCTTCTCTCTTGGGCGTATCCCTTTGGTCATAAAATAAATTAATGTGATTTTTTTATTTATTTTTTGCATTCTCCAGTTAAAATCAAGCCTGAGTTGTAGGAACAATTTTGAGGAATAATGAATGCCCCTATATTATGCCATGTGGGGAAATTCAAACGATGGACCATATTTTGGAGCAGTGCCCCAATACCTATTTGACGGAGGACTACGAGAGATGCACGACGCTTCAGAGGCAGCAATACGATGGCTGAACGAACTGGATATACGGGTTGTTTGAAGCCGTAAGAAGAAGAAGAATAAACAAAGTATTTTGTGACATGAAGTCTCTGTTTAGATTATTGGCGTATATAATTTCTAAGATAAAAGAGCGACATTCAATATTAAATTTGATAAAATGACAAATTCGAATCTAAGTAAAATGTCACAAAAACCGAGCTAAAAGTAGATAAAGAGAACCACAAACTTAGATAAAAAAAATATGTAAAAATATTACATAGACCTATTTGCATGCAAAATACGTTTTTCAAACACTTGTAATCAGATATTGAAAAATTTAAGTCACATATAGAAAAGTGTATTGAATATTTTTTTAACAAAATGCAAAGCAATGTTATGCTCTCCGGTGAAAATATCTTCCATAGTAAACACAAGAAGTAGTAATATTCTCAGATACCCACATAGTTATGTAATGGGGCAAGATATTATCTATAGAGCGTATAATATTGTGAAGTTCTTGTTCTACTCGAGAGCTTCCTTCACAGAGTTCTCGTACATTACTAATAAGACTCACTGTACAAACATCGGCAATAATAATATGAATTCATTACCTAAGCAAGTAGGTACAGGTACTGCAAGGAGGTAGCTTGTACCTACAATCGTGATGAATGGAATTTAGGACAGGCATTGCGATAGAAGATATAAATATTAATATAATAATATTATAATAGTTTATACAACAAGGAAATTTCTTCCGTAGAATGCACTTTCATTCGACGTACAAGTGGTTGAAGTTTGAATTGACTCTTTAGGATTCTTGAACATTACTTAGTATAACAATATTTTGATACGTATTTTGGTGTTTTTTGGTATTTAATTAGATAACACCAATAGTAGGTAACAAACATTGATGCTGGCCATTCTAGTACATGTTTCCAATGGTGACGTTTACTTGCTATTTCAATAAAATCTGACGAATGCTTAGTTTCTATATGTAGGCAAAAGTGAATCAAATCCTGTGGTCACATTTCGTTTTACAAATAGTGACAAATAATATCCCATAAATAATTATGTTATGTATGAAAATAATATAATTTATTGCCCTCACTTGAAGTTTATGGCTTCAGTAATGAAAAACGCGACGTGATCAATTTATCAATAATGTCATATTTTTTTCTTCACATACAACACACCACACATATACATATTATATAATAAAATAAAACTCAACAATTTTCAATCATGTTGGCACCATGTCACATGCGAACACTCATCAAATCTGAAGAGTGACTCAGAGTAGTTTTTAATTATGACGATGCACACTGCATACTGCACATCCATCACGGTAGATTGTCTAAATCGTTGTAATGTCTAATGAAGTAAAAATGCTGAGAAAAAAGAAGCGAGCTGAGAAAAATGCTATTACTACGTCACAACTATGCTTGCTCGCGAGACAGAAAACCAGCTCCATAGTTCCTGCCAAAAACAGAAACATATTTCAGTATCGATGCACCTACTACTTTGCCCTCTAAAATCACCTCAGTCTTGTGAATAGTGCATGATGAGGACGATGTTACGTGGAACGTATAAAAACTTAAGGACGTAAAGAGGTTTAACGACGTCAGATTGTATTATGCAAATATTTCATTCACATTCTTGTAAAAGATTATAATAATAACATCCGCAAGCATATATCTAGTTATAATATACGACATTTGTTATTAGTTTAGTTATTAGTATGCAAATTCTTCATTACTCGATTAATAGAGTAGCGCATAATCGACGGAACATAGAAATCCTTTATTAACCACTGAAATAAATATGATGAGAGTAATGAAACTATAACTTCTTAGTTTGCAGCAGCAAAATAGACAAAGATAAATGTATAAAGTAATGGACTAAACTGAGATTAATTTTTGCACTTAAATATCCAACATGAACTAAAAAAATGGAAAAGATCTTTCACCTCCACCAAAATTACTATTATTTTTCACCCCTTTGTGATTGAATTTCTGTGGTGTTCCAAACTATGCTATATTATAACCATTAAGTCGTCAAATGAATCTCTTTTGGCAAGATCTGAGGCCTTTATTTCCAAAACCACTTAAGAAATTTGGATGGCGTTTCAGAAACATCGAGAAGTAGTGAACATTTCACAAACACCCAGTTCCGAAAAAAGATTTATGTCGAGCGTAGGACCTACCACGTAAGATACACTTTATGCTATCCAAAAACGTACATAAAATCTTCAAAACAAACAGCGTTATCACCTGAATACAGTAGGTATTCCTACTGATGGCCAACGCTGAGCACAGTAGTTCAAGCAACTGTCTACTCGACTACTTACAAAATCAATAAAAAAAGATGCCATCATTTTCCAAATTTACGACTTCACTAAAACAAACATTTCATATCAGAGTATCAAATCAAAAAAGGAGAATCGATAATGAATAAAATAACTACAAACATAATAAAAGTTTATATGGCAGTTATAAATTTCTCCCAAGTCAAAGCAAAACCGAAATACCTATCAGGTAAGTAGCATTATAGCTACTACTGGCACTTAGATAGGCATATAAATAAATTTATACAAACCGTGTGGTTGTACGATGAACTTTTATGATTAATCAAAAACGCGTACAAAGAATGTCAGTTAATAATGTAGGGATGACTATTTGACAGTATTGGAGGATTTCTTATTCCAACGAACTTTACGAGTATAAGGTGATAAACAATTTTAAGATACTCTAATGAAAAATATTTGAACTAATACGGTGGACTATGAAATATCAATAAAATGAAACTTAAATGCGATTCTGGCTACAGAACAAATATTGTTGGGTTTGTGTAGCCACCGACGACGTAAAAATCCGGTTTCACGCCACCTGTTATGCCAAAAATCACTACGACATTGTATGTGAATACCACCATTCAACAAAATGGAAATACACTCTGAGATATATCCGAGTTGATACAATAATCAACAACCCACGCGTTATACAACAATGTGCAATGATCGCAACAACAAATAATATAATATGTATTATTTATTTACTGAATTGGTTTCAGACTATTCCAGAGGATATAGATGAGCTGGAATTAATTCTAATTCCAGTAAAGGTGCTAGGTAGGGATGAAAAGAATTAAAAAGAAACTTTTCAGCGATTTTCGCATTGACCATTAGGTACTACAAAAACCCAACATTAAAATAAGTCATATTTAGCAGATAATTTCAACAGAATAAGCTAATTTTCAGAAATTCGATCATTGTATAATCGTGAATTTCGGTATTGTATCAAAGGTAGTACAAAATTTATTATTTATCATTGACTCCTACATTAGGTAGTACAGAACAATTGCGCCGGTCGATATGAATTTTGTTTCTAATTAGATAAATATCTGCTTATTGTATTTTTGTGGCGTCGAATTTCTTCGACAAAATACGTACGTGAATCTGAAAACTTGTTAGTACGACATTAACGATTGTTCAATGTTAAAAAAATATTTCACACACATACAAACATGCTTGCAAATAATATAATATGCATATACGTAAGTGTGCAAATGTAATCGATACGACGTGTTTATGACTCACACTAAGACTTGTTTTAATCAAACTTGATACGAAGAATGATTCTCCACCGACCAGCGGAGAACTGAATCGGAAGTGAACTTACAAATAAACAAAATACAACGATGAAAAAGAAGATCAGTCAGATGAAAAGACCGACGTGTGCCATAAAAACTTGCTTTGGAATGCGAAACATCCATGATCCAAGGTCCGCTATGTAAAGTTCTATTCTGCCCCTGTTGCGGTTGGTAAAGGGGAGCATTAGCATTGTTTCACTTAGCGGTCCTCCCAATACTAACTCAGTTGATTGACATTATTATTTTAATTCCCTGGTAAGATTTTAATATTGTATCAAGACCCATAAGCGTTACACTAAACTAAAAAAAGTGTTTTTGTAATAACTAATTTAATAGAAAAATCGTATTTTATACAGTTGAAAAAAAAACTTATTCCTCCAAAGTTTTGAGCATTTTAAGAAAACCTCATAATTTTATTTCACAATGCGGTACCTGAATGAAATCTTAGAAACACAGTATTAACCCCTAAAATTAATAACCATTCAAATCACTTAATTTAATGGATACGTAAAAAGTATTTAATACTACATAT
The DNA here is from genome assembly GCA_963576895.1 of Ceraclea dissimilis. Classification (NCBI taxonomy): domain Eukaryota; kingdom Metazoa; phylum Arthropoda; class Insecta; order Trichoptera; family Leptoceridae; genus Ceraclea; species Ceraclea dissimilis. The sequence goes on from OY756365.1 coordinate 9,815,497, forward strand.
AGTGCATACTTTTGAATAAATTACGAAAAGACAGCGATATAATAAATGAATTTATTGCAGCATTGATTCTCTTTTGCTCAAACCGATACAATACAATTTGTATATTTTATATCTTCCGTTTAGATGCTGTCAAACAAGACAATAACTGTTCAGAACAGCCTCTTAAAAGGGCCTGATTCGGTCCAGAGCAACGACCCTTTGAAAGAGATACTTTATATTATTCACTCACACATGCGGCTACCGCAGTATTTTGTCTCCACAATCATTTGCTTCATTATTTATTCACAAAAATAACATTGTTCACAATGGACCCGTATTTAAAGCTCAAGTGGTTCGTGAAATCATCTCTGCTTGATAGAACGTGTTCATTCAGTCACTTTATAAAACTTTTAAACGACTTGAACTTTTTTTTCATCCGTCAAACAAAACGCTGAAGCTTTTTAAAATGGACCCTTTATATTCACAATATTATTATATCTTGTTGTATAGTGACTAATGAAAAACTTCTGCCATTTGAGAGACTTTTGAATAATAACCATCTCGCGTTGAATTCGTTCTGTCAGAGGTTAGCCATCTATATTTTTATAGATCTATTTTATGTTAAGACATACACATATCCAGGTTGTACTTCGAAATATTAAAACTAAAAAATACCTACAAAGTTTTTTGATCCGGTATATTGATGATTAAAAATGTAAAGAAAATATGAGAGAAGGATTTCCAGCTTTAAAAAAACGACGTGATATTATAAAAGGTATTTAGTATTTTGCCTTAAAAAGAAAAGGCAGAGTATCAGTAGTCAAAGGTATTTATTTATTTATCGTATGGTCAAAAGAAGTATATCACATCCCTCAAAGGAAAAAAATTGAAGTTGGGCATTGGGCAATGATAAATTTAATGATATTTAATAGTTGTATAATTAAGATTGCATTGGAAAACATAATTAATAAGAATTACAAATATTCGTCACAATAGTTTCGAATAGCTTAAATATTGTATAATCTAACCATTGATTGACAAGTAGGCATCTCACCGAACTGAATTGACATAGTGTGAAATATCAAATATGTTGATACCTATATAATAGTTAGGTATTACATATAATGATTTCTCATACTAAAGAATAATATAATTGTGTAATGTACAAACATTTTGTGTCAAATAATACAAAGTGAGTACTACGTCAGTGAATGAGTCTTGAATAATGATCTACATACATTATGTATACACAAAGTATCTCTTTTATGAATTTTAACAGAAATGCTTCATTCAGAATCCTACGCGTATACGTAAAACTAGAACAAGTGAATAAAAATGTTCTATTTAAACTAAATTACAATCTTAGAATCTGAGACCAAAGACAGTCAAGGAAAGTATGAACGGTCTGGACGAAGCCTAGTATATCTGAAGAATACGTTTATGGAGACAAATTAAGTCGTTGTAAAAATATTATAAATGTAAAAATACGTTGCTAGTGGGTTGGGAGAATGAAGAATTAATCAAGTATCATGACCAGGAATACTCTTGCTATTAGTCGTTAGTGCATCGTCTTTTCTAAATCCTTTTCAAGAATCGAGAGCCCACACTCGGTGCTTTGGGGCGGATACAGTAATTTCTCATACATCGGTGGTAATCAATTTGTATCGGTGTTGTAAACTCGTAATGTTATTCAGGATTCAATAATTATTATTAATTATGAAACACATGCAAAGTTTATTAACTCTATTAATTGAGAATTTAAATTGCTTTCCCATTTAAAACCCTTACAATGCAATTGCCTCCATAATATATTGTGATTATTACAAAGAGGTTTGTTAATTGAAAATTACATTTGGAAGAGGAATAATTCATTACTTTCTGGATACAGGTAGGTACCGTGATTATTTAAGCCAAGAGTAAGAATACAATGATTAAATTAAATTGATTTATTTTGTGTTTTTATTTGGCTCGTTAGTAAGTTTTTATGCCATCTTGTTTTCATTTCTGTATATTTATTAGAATATAATATCATTTCAAATATAAATATCTAAATCTCAACTCAACACACCTAACTCAATATCACAACATAGAAATAAATAATGTAAGATATTTTTAATCGATAAATTATAACATGTTGGTAATAGTTTCAACACATAAAACAAATTGCAAGTCAAAGTAAAGTAATGATCTTCTTAGTAAGACACCGTATCACGCAGTGCATTGAAATAAAAACAATTACTAGAAATCGATCCAATAATTAATCAATTAAAATAATATATTGAATTTCAAGAGGTTATTCAAATGGAAATCCATCTACACAAATATCATATTATTTCGATTAAGTTTTTTTAATTATTAAGGCACACAGTATTAAATCGATACCAATAAATTTAAGAATATTGAAGAAATGTATCTAAACTAATTATAAGATATAGTAGAACAAATTGTAGAGAATAATCTGATGTGCTTATAACACTAGCAAGGAAATTATCAATACTATATGTTTTACATACGAGTATATCTTGCTGCTTGTAATTCACAAATCCACGACAACTTTTAAATAAACAATCAGTGATTTTATAAATAATGTAGTCAAAGACTTCCAAAAGTTTTACAAAATAGAGTACAAATAATACCCATTCATCTTTAAAATTACCTACCTCGTTAACTACTCGTATTCATCATTCGAATCTGTATAATGTCACAATATAAAACCACACGTAGGTATTACTGATAAAAATACTTATTTCAAAAATAATTATTCTTTCCACAATACTAATTAAGAGTATTTATAAAGTGTATAGACAATAAAAAATAATATCTTGGCATTGGTTCCTACTTATTATAATTTCCAAGTATTTAAAAACAAATATTTAAAAATAATTTGAATTAGATCATACGATGATGATTGATGATAAAATATCTAGATAAATTCTTAGTTACAAAAACTTCTATATACGCGTACTTATTAATATAAGCATAGTGAATTGTTTAGACAGATTATTAACAATACGCAATATCAATGTTATCCCACGTTCTATAAATGCTGTCATTAGCAAAATGATACAAAATACTTAAGACAGAAATTACACAAAATTCGTAAAATGTTTTGACTTTGATTCGATATAGAAGTATTTGTAATTCATCTTATACCCATGAGAATATTCGAGAGAGACAGAGAAATCAGGCACAAAATAATTTACTTCTAATCCAATGCCAACCAAAAGTGTTTTTATGTGAGAAAAACGCATCTCGTTCGTCCTGATATCTCAGAAAATAATGTTTGCTTCAATTCAAAATACTTTAAATAGTATTTAATAGTAATAATTATAACGGAAATCTATGTATAGTAAGAGTAAGTAAACACGTCGGTTCCGACGAAGAGTAATTTATATATTACCTTTAGTTGGTATAGTTTTGAAAATAAATCAATCAAAAGTCAGACATATAAATTGTACAGTGTATAAAATATTATGACCAAAGTTGATATATTATATGATTGTCTTCAATTGAGGAAATGTTACTTATTATAATATAGATAGATACGTAATACGTGATGTGACAAATATGGCAATTGTATTAAGCGGGAAATAATATAAATCTAACATAGAGGAATGTCGTTGGATATCGTTAATTACTCAAAGACTAAACAAATATGTAGTTGATTTAATGGAAATCAATCAGATCATTCATTGGAGAGAGTTTCATCATCATAACATATTAATATGGACTTCCTGGAATTGCTGATATTTTCTAAGCATTCTACAGTCGCTTTGTTTTATCACAAGCATGCGCTCTCCCTATACAGTAAATAAATTCAATTAAACAAATCTAATTATTCCGTAGGTAAGTAATTTAAAAATAACGTAGGTAATGTAAAATCATATTATTTGTTTCTGGGATGAAAATAACAAAGAGACTCTCCCGGGACATAATTTGATAATATTTTGCAAGAAAGATAAAACAAGTAGTCATTTCCCCCTAGTCTCATCAGTAGAGACTCTTGGTCCAATTCCGCCCATTGTCCTTTAGCGTAATTATTTTATAAAGGTTGACTGCACATAATATTAATGCAAAAAATGACCTCCTAGTGTTACTCCATACACTTTTCACTGGCACTTCCATTCTTCTACATTACTAGATATAGGTAATATCACGAACAACAAGTATTTAATAGACTTTACGATCAGTATTATTACCCGATTGACGGATGATACTGTCAATATTAATAGATATCAATAATATTAAACTTCCCGCAACCCAGAACTGTCATTTAAAGAATAATACGACTCAGATTTGCTCGAATAAAATATTGATATTTATAGGTTTTTGCTACGATAACTACACTCATTGTTATACAGGATTTTAACCTTATTGAATATCACTTTGTAGAATGCGAGCTTACGATATTGTTGATAATCACATTCCTATAATAATGTCCCATTGTTTTTATAGATTTGTAAAAGAGCTCACGAATTCCAGCATTGTCCTTATGTCTGAACTGAACATATTATCTCCTATATTTATATTATCTTGATAATTGGATTGTGTTGGTGCGTGAATAATAATGATAGAGGGACACATTCCACATTAACTGAGAATGCGCATTTCTACCAGGCACTCGAACCTTTATAATTACCTTAATTAATTACCATTTCAAGCAGGACTCTAAAACTTTCCTGATTCCTGAACAAACAATATAGTATGTCATTGTGTTCGCAATAGTTTCCAGAACATCTTCATGAATTGTTTTATAAATCATCCAATGGATGAATACGAGTTCAGGCCATGTTTACGAGTCTGTATAGCTGTTTAGGGTTAGGTGGTGATTACGATATAATCGCATCTCTACTTACAGGAAACTAGTGAATTAGCATCAATACGGCTCAACCGCCTTGAGAGATGATGCTTGGAATGATTTAATGATGGTTTTCTTAACACGCAATGTCGTCAATATAATATTACATAACAGGATACTTCACTGTTAATTCTAATTTAGTCAGGTCGAGATCGTAGCCTTAATATGATATAACCCCTTACTTTAGTGTTATCTGTTGGAATCTGCTGATTAATGAAAAATATCCTAAATGACAATCTTCCTCAAATATGTCGTAAGCATGATGATAGAATCATTAAAAGACACAAACAACTTTATCAGAAATATAATTTCATTTGATAAAGATATGACTGTATTCAAATTTTGCATTCTAGTCGTACATACACATTGCACGCATGACACAACAAAGGGATGTGTTTGAATGGACTAAGTGTAAAATAGTGTTTAAAGAAATCTATCTGAATGAAAAATATACATTGAGTATACATACATACAATACATAGATTTAAATAGATATCTCATCTCCCTCCCTGTGTCGAATTCTAAGAACGTATTACCGAGTAATATAACTTGGCATTATAAAAGCACCAAGGAGTCTTATTGAGCTGAATGACACCTAATCAGAAATATTTATTAATTTATTTATCGTATTGTCAAAAGAAATATATCACATCCCTCAAAGGAAAATGTTTATAATACAATTTAAAATCAGATATAGCATGTCATAAAATTCCCAGTGCAATGAAATAATGTGTAAAATTTCAATACAGCATAAAATTATGTAGGTAACAACCTTACACCATAAAAGTGTTTTGCTAGACAGTGGTTAGATTAATTTAGTACCTACCCAAGCTGATTTCTCAAAGAACGATAGATGAAATCGTTGTCAATTTTTTTCTTTTGTAGTTTCAAGTTCGAGTTCCTTTTGATATTCTCATGGGCATCACAACAAAAAAATACATTATTATTAGGTGCCTGTTATATATAGTTTGCGTTACGTCAAATTAGAATATCTCGTGATAACAGACGGCGCCAATCTAAACTAAAAAAGATTAATTCAAATTAGAATTAAAGTTAATAGAATCTTAAATGGAATTGAAACAAGTTATGTGCGAACGATAAATGATTAATATCTCTCGGCGCTAAAATCTAACGGCAAACAGAGATTCTAAAATATTCGTGTCTATGTCTATTTAGAATTCCGTCTTAATCATAAGATACTTTTGTGGATAACCGATCCAATTTGAATCCGATCCAACGTGAACTTGACTCAATATTTAATGTAGGTAATGTCTCAACTCCAAATACGTCGGATAGAAACGAAGGGACGAACAATCGCAATGACTTGAATTTATATGAAACAACATTGCATGCCACTAAAACATAAAAATTCGTGTTTTGTTGACAGAGGAAAAACCACATGAAAAGTGCATTATAGTCGCGGGTAAATCAAATACACACTACACAGGTGTAAAAAACTACGAGTATAATCCAATAGGTATGCCCTGGATTACGGAAAACATAAACACATATAAATGTATAAAACGAGCCAGATAAATATCTAAAAAAAAAATCTGGGCTTGCATACACAAACTCAAATACTTTCCTGCACACCTTGCACTATGCTAAAGCCCTGTATCGCATCATCAAAAATGGGTAAATTTGATACCTTCGAAACATCGTCATATACGTACATGGTCGTACAATCGTACATGTTAACCGAAGGAATTTCTGTGCGATGTAACAAGAATAAATAATTACATACATCGTCCCCAACATCTCCATAATATAAAAATAACTCTCAGTACCTCATATGATGAGTTACATCGCACAAGAAAATTCTAATACTGACTTGTTAATTAACTTACAAGCTCATAATATAGTGCCGTTACTTAATATTATACATATCTACATATGAAAATTATTCAAATGACAAAAGAAACTTTATTAGTATTGCTTTATATTGTTATTTACAACTGCTGCATAGAAAAAGAACTGGTTTTAATTAAAAACAATCATATTTTGATGTTAGTTGCTTAATAATATTACAACAGGTAGACGAGTCTAAGTAAAATGTTTCTGTCAAATTATATTCACCTTATAATTGGATTCACGCAGGGCGTGGTTGTTTCTTTTGAATACGTAATATTTTTCATCTTATTGCATAAACAATTTATTTAATGATACAAGTAAAAATATAAGCGAGGAATATTTTGGTAATTTTAAACATTATTAGACAATAAAGGTGTCTTTTATGTACGCAATTATTAGTAACGATCGCATAAAATATCCTCGCTTTCTTGACAATAATTTCAAATTATATTTTATATGGGATATATATGCATTGCGTGATTATTTTGACACATTACTTCATTAGCAACTGATGGTTAATAATAAAAGAATTAACATATCTGCATCAAACGATTATACCATTGAACTATTTCATTGATATATCTAGCTACTGATTACCTTACCACAAGTAGTAATTTTATGTCCATAACAATAGAATCTATTATGGAAATACTATAAAACTTACGTAATAAAATCAAAGTTTTAACATCATAATAATTTATCATTTTATTAGCTCTATAATTGACTAAGATACATAGTGGAAAATTATGAAGTATAATAATCTTCTCTATTACGTGTAAATTTAACATGTTTCAATTAGTAAAAAGCTAGTCTTAGAACACTCTCAAACGACTAGAAGAGAACCTTAAAACCACGAATAGAAAAAGTAAAAACTTTTATTTCGAAAGGTTTCAGAGTTATGCACATCTTAAACAGTGACTTATAAAAGGTTAAATACAATCATTCATTGCTTATCTACAATTTAACTATTACCTCTTTATGTTCCTTTAGGGAAGATAGGGAAATAACATTGCCCCGAATGTATGTATTATTATAATTACTATATACCTGTGTTAAAGAGATATAACGGAAGAATAAACATCTTTAAATAGGTACCTAACTATGTAAACAGTACAATTGATTAGTATGAACACAAATATAATTATTTATAATTCATGACAAATGTTATTAGTTCGCATCATAAATTTACAGGGAATTGTATTGTTGATGCGAGGCAATAATCTTACTGTGACATTGAGCACAATAATAACATGTTATGTTTATATAGTGTACCTTGTATTGTGATACTACTTTATGCTGATCATCGCGCATAATTCCGCAAAGAAAATATTCAATACGTCACATGGTGTAATAAATCAAAATCTTTATCAAACATCTGGCCTAGACGATGTGTCAGCTGGCGTGAGTACCTACGTGAAGTCAGCGAGACTGTCGTGTCAGATGGAATACTAAGACGTGAGATGATGTATGATCAATGATCATTCTTTCAGGACAACGAGTTAAAACAAACATTGGTACAAATTATATTTTTATACTATTCCTAGCAATAAATAACCAAATAACTTATAGGTTTTAATATTAATGATGCTTTTTTCATAATTTTCCGTTGATGACAAATGTGCTTCACCGTGTTATACTTCAAACATTTTTTTCGGAAAAGAAGTAAGTATTATTTGTAAAAAAAATGTATATATAGAATAGCCTTTTCACTACAAAAAAAATGACGGGGTAATATCCAATTAGTATAACTATTCTCATCCTTTGTTACCGCGAAACCAGTGGCATCAGTTGTCTGTGTTGTCTGCCCGTAGCGGAGATTACTCAAGGATATAGAAGATTAATATAATTACTTAATATTATGTTAACATGCTATCACTTTCACAGCCTGCATAGTTATAGGATAACACCTAACCAATGATTACTGGAGATGAATAAAGAGGATATGAGGAGGAGAGAAGGTGGCCGAAAATCGATTACGATGGTACGGACACGTTATGAGACTGCCACAGGACAACATGATCAAAAGGACAATGGACGCCCAGAAGACCGGGCAGACCCCTGACCACATGGATGTCCACAATCGCGAGAGACTTAAAAGAGGCGAAGCTTCGCGCGGAGGATGCGGGGGACAGAAGGATTAGAGGATGAGGACTAGGAGGGCCGACCCCAAGTAAATGGGACAAAGGCGAGGGCAAAGAAGAAGAAGAATAAAGAGGATATAACTAACTAACCTACTAATTCTCTCTTTTTTGTTACTCTAACTAGGAAAGACAAGGACCGATGCTTAGGGTGACTTTCTGCAGATAATCAAAAGATTACATACTTGACGAATTTTGAAGGATAACTCTTAAAAAATCTATCAGACTGTACCTGCAAAACCCAATTATTATTATGCGATGAAATTAAATCACAATGCAACATCATAATCAAATGTTAATAATAAGCTATTCAATTATTGACGTTTCCTAAATCGATAACATCAAAATAATAGCATTATGTTATTACTTATTACTAAATATATTTTATAGTTCCGAACAACATCGAAACGGTAATAATCTTGTCCTTGGTTATAATATATCATCAAAATCTGTTTAGATTATTATTGTACTATTATATTATAAATATTACAATACAAATGTATAATCTGCATAATGTTAAAATAATAGTAGGTATTTTCAAAACAATGGCCAAATACAGGTTGATATTTAATATGCACTAATTTGAACATTAAAGTTTACATAAAAAAAACACATAATATTTTGATAGAGTCGTGTGAATTTGTAAGATCGCGGCAATAAAACAGATAACATACATAGACCATCAACTTAACATGAAGGAACAGGTGTAGGCAGTGAACGTCCAAAAATATTACACCTAATATACCAAATTCCTTTACCGTAGTTTTATGTTATGAAATGATACGTGTGCGTTGAACTCTTTCTTAAATAATACTACGAAGTGAAGTTCACAATCAGTCGTATTTTTGTTTCTCCGCAATATACCCCAATGTATCGTTTTAATTACTTAAGTAATCGTTGGCTAATGGTTAGTGGCCATTGTACAAAGTGCAACATCCATAATAGCATTCACAATATTATACAATATTTACACACACAACCCTTCTATGTACGAGTATGTTGATTAGTATACAATTAAATTCCTTAGCTAAGAACAAAGCTGTGTTAATAATATGCCCATAACAAAACAAACACAAAACGCATCGATTCTTCTCTTCCACAACATAAAGACCAACAAGAATGGTTGGATTGAAATGCGTCTTCTCCCTTTATTGTATAAAAGTTCTTATTTAATTTCATTAAAATAAAGAAAAGGTTTTCTGGATATTATTATTATGGTGTCGTCATGACTGCAAAGACATGCAGAATTTGCATAACATTAAATAAATACTTTTAATACAAAATAATATGTAAATAAGGGTTAAGGATAGATAGTACTTACTATGTACCATACGTTAAAAACAAACGCAATGAAGAAAACAATAGATTTGTATTAAGGATTCACCGAGGTATCTTTATAAATTATATTTATTTCAATGTGGCAGAAGTTTCTATAAAAGTCATCTAGTGAATAACATTTTTGTGATGTGATATGAGATAAATCACGATATTTTGTGTCTTTTTCAATAAAATTATTTGTCTTTCTGCAGTCGCTATAAAAAAAATGTGTAAACAAATTATATTACATGTCTGAGAAATGCGTGGGATTAAATAATTAACATTTTATTTTTATTGACTGAACAATTAAATAAACTTAATATTTCCACTTTTTTATTAACTCAATGTAAAATATTAATTATCTTGACAAGGTAATTGAAACTGCGATGTGTGAATATTATTTAGGTGCAACATTATATTTAACATCCGCGATTTGCTATATTTGATGACTAAGTACTCTTTTTAAATACTACGCAAATATACATCTACTAACAATATTATTTGTATTTACGTTAACGATCCTTATATTGTACGAACTCTAAATTATTGTGAAAATTGAAAATTATTTCAATGATTACAATTAAATCAAAATGTCACAAATCAACATTAATTTTTCTCTATCACCATGTTTATTAGGTCTACTGTCTCTCATTTTGGGTATCCCATCTTTATTTAAAAGTTTTGAATATAATATTATGTAGATCTACAACAACCACTTATATATGATTTATTTTTATTCAAATACATTGATTTAGTTGCAAGTTGAATTAGGAATAACATACCTTCAAATCTGTAATCACAGTGTAGACGTTAGTATGTATAGGTATAGATATAAATATTGTTATTGGTAGTGTTATATTGAGTTTGTTATTATTGGCAGTGATCTAGAATCTAACGCTCCCGGCAAGGGGCACGTTCTCGGCCTCCAACATGTTAATATTATCATTCCTTCTTGTTCCGCATATCTTCCGACATCTCTCCAGTATACAGCGTAGACGTTGCCCTCCCGGCTCAATTCACTTACTTCACTAAGTACTCGGTAAACTCCAACAGGTAGGGACTTTATGAAACAATTTCTCGAGTAACAGAAACATTAACAGTCGCACCTGTGCTTTTGTAGCGAACCATGTGAAATCTTTCTGTATTAAAATTATTTTATAGTAGCTTATTCTGAATAGAAGTACATTAGAATGTTATAATAAATCTTCGTGAATGCGTCAAACCTCTACTTTGAACAAGACCTCTCAGCGTTTCCTGATTAAATCCACTACAAGAACGTAACAATCGTAAAACGTCTTTTTATTATTATGACGTGTAATTAATGACTTCAGGAAAAAAATGCATTTTTCAGCGTTTTGTTTTATCGTAATGAAGAATACGTTATATTTTTTCTGTATTGTAGAAGACCAATACCTGGAAAATATATTGCAATATAAAAAATATAGTGCAAGAAGTTTCTAAAACCAATTGCTAAATGCTACGGAATATGGTAAATGTTACTGTTTTTCTCACAACGATTAGCCATCCAACTCTAATATAATACAATTATTATTGTTAGCAATCACTTTACTACTGCTCCATATCGTCTTCTAGTATTGTTTGATCGTGAACTTACTTTACTTTGAACCATACAACAAAACAAGTACAGCGGTCAAGACTATTAATGCCAGATGTAAAATTGCTCGATTAGAGTCATAGAAATTTCATTGCTGTTATGTTGTCTATTAACTACAATCGCTTAACAAGACAATGTAATAGAATTATATAAATTATATTATTGTTACATGTAAATACGAATACCAAGGATTCTAACAAAATAGAATCCATAGAACGCGAGTAGCAATGACACAAGAATTTTGCGATAAGTAATTATAATTCTAACAGGTGAACATCGGAATCAAAACAATATACGTAGCTGTAGGTAAGTAAGTAAACTTATTAAAAAATATCCAACCCTAGAACATCTATTCACGTCATCTCTATTTTATATAGGAGTACTCAATACAAGGATATGAAACTTGTTAACAGTTTTTCTTTTAATCGACATAAAATGTGTTCTTTTTTTTCTATAGATTAAAAATAAGTAATACTAAATAGGTTTTCGTTAGACAGTAACACAAAGAAGCCTACGTGACAATAATTATGATATAACATATTAGTCAAATAAGTATGGTTTGAATAAGGCAAATTCTTAAGAATAGGAAAGGTGGAAGCTATCTGAGGATTAATCTATACGTGTCGAGCGCTGTTAAGTAAAACTTTTGTATTAAAAGTATGTATACTAATCTCGTATTACGAAAAACAAACAGTTATGTACGTATTCTTCTCTAATATCGTTTGTATGTGACAAAATACTACTATACGAGTATGTCTGTAAACAGAACGTCGGTAATCGGATTTTATTTAAAAGGAAATAGCGTGTCAGGAATTTATTTATTTATATGTAGAATTGCAAAAATCTAGTTGTTGGTAAATGGTAGTATCATCATATGTCAGGTTAGGTGGCGTCTGATAACTCCATCTTCTACTTGTATTAAGACGAAGCGCGGCCGAAGACTCAAGTGAATGCAAATCGCAAACACCTCTGTGCTATTCAACATCTTCACTGACATCACAACTATCAACTATCTTACAATCAAGACATGAAAATAATCTAAGTGAATCTTGTTGTCGTAATGGCTAAAGTATCTACTCCTTGTTATTATTTTTACTATTTGATTCCATACAAGGATTATTTATTATCTGCGATTGTACGTATGCAACTAAATTGTAAAAAGTTAATATGCAAAACATGAGTAATAGTTAACAAACGCTCAGGAAACAAGTCGTCATGTCTGCGTGTCGTTGTGTGCTATTGATGACTGTCAGTTGTTATACACACGAGTATTGTGAATAAACATTGCAAGTGCATTGCAGGTAGGTATGTAAAAATAATTACAAATGAGAAAATATCTTATGAAGAAAGATAAACAATAATATGAGTATAGTCAAGTAATGCAAATCATTCAATGCAATCAATAATAATAATTATTGTATTATTTGATACCTTCATTAACAGCTGCATGTTGATTTCAATTTCAGATAAAATCTTCATTTAACAACGATTGTGCTCGTAAGAATAAATAATACAAACTGTTATAAATGTAATCGTAAAATATTGGACATTTAGAAATAAAGCAGGTAAATATAATTGATTTTAAAACATCAGTAAAAAAAATAGTTTTATTTTAAATAAAAAAGGATCTGGGCTTGCATAACAAAACCAAATACTTTCCTGCACACTTTGCGCTAGGCTAAAAGCCTGCACCGTGAAGTGTGGAATACGTCGCCAGCGCCGGGGTTTGAACCTGGCACCTACCGCTTGAGAGAATGCCGCCTCAACCAACTGTGCCAACCATGTGGTCAAACTATTACCATAATATTTTTAGCCACTGTAAAACGCCATGTCATGATTAAATATCCTGGTCAATAGTGAAATGGTATTACAGTGTACACACACTAATTTGACAATCACTATCATACGAGTATTGTAACAAACTCTAAAAAGATATATTTTTATGTCTAACATAAAATACCAAATCTAATCTAAAATAGCGTTATAAATAATCGTATTAGAACTAAGTTTCCGCAAATCTTAACCATATGACTGAAATAATATTAATGCGATCTAAGTTATGAGATCTTGTCTTGTTGACTTTGTCAGTGGGAGCGGTTGTGTGTTAGAGTATATGATTATAATACATAAATTAATAATCACTTGTAAATATGTCAATCACTCACACAATAATTCTAATATAGCCGGCTACATACAATACTACTATACTTGAAACAATACTTTATGAGTGGACAACAACTTTGTATTAAGAGAGATAATAGTGGGCGAACAACAACACCTGACCAAAATTTGATGAGTGGTCGCTTCTATAATAGATACAAACTACTAGGTATATAATCTATTTTCATTCAAAATTGACCGCAACACTTTATTGAAATATTTGCATAAAATTCGTGATAACGTAATAGCGTAAACAGTGTTTTAATGGATCGAATTTAAATTAATTTGACCTATTAAATCCAGACTGTTTATTAGACAATATGCCCAACGGCTAGACTTAAACCATAAATAGAAAATAAAAATATATTCTGCCCCGCCAGCTTCATTTAATCTGTCCTCATGATAATATATGGAGAAAATGATAAACGAAATACTGTATAGAATTGTTTTGTCCATATTGTATAGATGGATCCACAGAATAGATTGAAGAGTAATTAATAAAACTACTAACAATATTCATATCGAATCAATCAATCGTCGCGTCGTACTGTATAGATACTGTAAACCTTCTATAATTTGATCTGTTCACGCCCAATGATTTACTACGAAAAAACTAGTCTTTTTAACGTAGGAGTATTCTTTTCATTCATGCCAAACAATGAGGATAAATAATAATTTGTTTACACAAAAATATCAATAGGATTAGCCAAAGAGTTCAACTGCTTAATCTATAGCTTTGTAAATAAATACCTACATTAATAAGACGTATTGTTCTTAATAACTGTGAAATCTTAGAAATACGTTGAGAATTCCTACTTCAAGTTTTGTATAAAGCTATTTGAATACTATACACGTATTATACTATAAGACGTCCATTAGTGAAGATAAATTAATGTTTTGGCGGGTATCAGTTACCTACAGCATTTAAACAGTGTTTGTGCACGAATTAATGAATAGATGTCTCAATCAATATTGCAATTAATCATTACTACGCGGACAAGTGAAAAACTATGAAACGTGAGGAGAATTTTATCGTCCCTTGACTATTGATTTCCACTCGTATAATAGATTATAAAGGGACAAATGAATAGAAATTATTAATCTTATATGAATCAATGTCGTATGAAATTGTATTATAATAAAATAATGAATAGTTTGACAAGTTTGAAAGTTCATAAGAGAATATATAATATGTAGTAAATGCAACGCTTAGCATAACTTGCGGGCTATCAATCATACAAAATCAATTTTATAATTACTAAATGTAAAGTTGACCAACGTATGGTAACTAATTAGATTTTATTTAAGTACATAATGAAAAGGTTTTACGTTTCATTGTAATCATTCAAGAAAAATCGTAATTCGCTAACCATTTTATATGAAAATATAATTATATCAAGTACTCTTTCAAATTAAAAGATGTGCAATACGGAAGACATGACTCTATCATAGCGTAATAGTGTCGTGTAAATAGCTTATGGTTTATGTAATAACATCTTGAGTTGTTTAGAGGTACAAATATGGTTGAATGAACTGAAAACACATAGGAAGAGCATTTCAAAATAAACATCAAACTAATGAATGTTTACAAGTTATATTCTAAGGAAGTAAATAATGTAATTATGTATGTATGTAATAGTGATACAAAAACAACCGACATAAATCATACGTAATTTGATTCGTTTTCGCTTGAAGTAGGCATAACAATATATTGGGTGTCTAGGTAAATTCCCCAATCAACTTTTCACAGATGCAATGATGTGCCAGTAGAACCAACAAACATTCTAATATATGAATCAACATTGCATATACCAAAAATCTAATGATCTCAGTGAAATTTGCCTGAATTTATTTCCATTACATCGGATAACAATAGTCGAGAGAGGTTGTCAGTAATGAAGTTTCAAATGCAATTTCCATCTCTATTATTTGCGGCGGATGTAAGAAGTACACAAATTAACAGTATTATGCAGTCAAACTAACCAGTAGCAAGACACTTGCATGATTTACGTTTACAAACTAACAGTAATGCCATTAATATTATTCTAGCCAGACCGAACTAAACATACGATACACTTACATAAATCATACACATATTTTGTCTCATTAAACAACATTGTAAAACGTTGTATAAATATGTAATTTATTGCAGTATTGATTCGCATCATGCTTCTGGACGTTTAGTACATCGTATACTTACTGGTACACATCTGACTCCCTTTCTCACCACAATACGTAGAGTTGCAATGTTATTCTCGATTAAAACTACCTACTAATATTTACACTTACAAAAATATTGTGTGAATGCAACTCAATAATATTCGTTCTCTGGAAATCTGGACATATTATGTTCGTGTCGGCTTTCCTGTTGGGGATAGGCGTACGAATGTTTTCAGTAAATATACTCGCTGTTTCAATACAAAAATTTCACAGAAAAATGTACAGCAATAGGTTTCAACGACGGTCGAAATCGAAAACTCCAAAGCAAAAAGAATTTCTTTTGAATTACATGGGTCATTCATACGCCTAACTCCTCTTATCCCTCCGTATCTTCGCCAGGGGCCCCTGTGTCTTACAGTTTATAAAACCTCTGACCAACCACTGTTCTGAATCAACCGCAGTGAAATAATGAGGAAACGCAAGTTAATAAATAGATGTCTCCTTTAGCGGATAATTCAAGTAACGAGGTGAAATTATTAATAACATCTAGATGAAGAGTCGTGTAAAGAGGTAGGTTATAATTAGTAGCAACTAACAAATTATACAGTAGCCGTTAACTAACAACTACAAAATCACAAACTAGCAATCATCTGTGAAACTGGAACAAGAAACGATACCATTCATGGTCAAGAGAATATAACGTTAGGAACTTTATACACCAGATACCTCCTCATTACCTTACCTAACTAACTAACTTAGGTAGATATTACCTGAAACATACCTATAATAAGTCAAGTTGTTATACTTACTATACTTATGACTAGAGGTATTATTAATATACCGTGATACCTAATATAATTGCAAAATTATACTGAAACAGTTTAATGACATTATGTTTACGACCGTTATAAAACATGCGTAACAATTTGTTTCTACAATAATAATATATCGGTGCAAACATAACCAGGGAGGTACATTTTTATCAAAACATACTCGTATCTACTAAGCATAATAAAAATATTATTGAAGTGTGATTTCACAGGTCTGCCTACAAGAGTAATAAAATTTACGCAATATTTCTAAAGGTGTCTCAAATATAACATGCTGTGTGTGCCAACAAAATACTATAACACTATTTGAGTATGTAGGTACCTACTCAAATGTTGCAAGTAAAAGCAGTACTAATAATAAAAAATATCAGCCTTATTCAATAGATTCGCCTAATACAGATCTCAGAGGTTACTTAGTTAGTTGCCATACTAGGGCTTAAGTAACACATAAAAAACATTTTATTCAAAAACCTTACTTAGCCGTCAAATAACTAATCGCGAAGTTATTAGGGTTTCGGCTGGGTTTTGATTATGTTTGCTACTGTATTCCATAGAAATGTCTTAAAAACGTGCAAAATTCCATAGAAATTTGTTTATGGTTATCTTTTTGGCGCTACTTTCCGTCTACTTTCCGTGGTTCTTCTATGGTTTCAATGTGTTTTGACTTTGACATATTTGTCAATTTGTGTTAAAGTATTGTGATGAAATGGATGCAGTGTGGACATAATGCCCGATAAATTCTTTAAAAATTCGCCTAATTACGCTTTGCTTACAGTTGTTATATTTTGTAGTGTTTGTAACACCTTGAATGTCATTCGATTTGTAGCTAAGTACCTACGTAAATTCAATAATATGTCATATACTTTTTTTCGACGCGATCTCTGGCGATCTCAAAACAACTCATCTGTAGGAAACATGTGTGATGGCTGTCATGATTGTATTAAAATGTCAAAAATATGCCTAATTACACTTTGATTAGTGCCCCTGATACCTAGATTGGTTTTTTTACTCAATTTGCAATAAATTACGCGTGTTCAATAATAATACATTGTTTTTTGGTAGTGCTTGAAAACAAATCACCTGTTATAATCGCTGTAATGACAGCCATATTGTTCCGTATTAGCGGTAGTACACGGCTAATACACCTCATGGCTTGTATTAAAGTTACAATGCTGAGTAGCGGTTACATAAAGTTAAATAAAGCTTATGAATAATGTTTTTCGCTAGTACACCCTTATTATACTGATTAACTTTTAAGTAAAGTTTATAAATAAGACTGTATATATTTAGGTATAACTTATTTTGCCATAATTAAAGTATCGACCAAAGGTGAATTGCAAAGCATTTTTATACCGGCTTGCGAACGTTGCGAAATTATTGAATCGTAATAAAGTGCAATAGGTATGTGCTGAAAATATAAGCGCTAGTGATAACGTCGCTAATATCGCGAATATCACTTTTTTTTCTAAACATTCCCTCTTCATCCCCCTCCTCGATGGATGTACTAATCTTTAACCAAAAGAAGATAATGTGTAAAGAATCAAAATGACTGTAATCATAAAGACTCTAGTCCAACAAGCATAAGGCACGACTATAGGAGCGATTATATGTTCTAAAATAACGTAAAAGGGCGAAGCAGTAATAATAGAGATGTACCAGTATGTTAGTAATAAGGATCAATGAAACAAGTAGGTTGTACATAAGTCATGATGAAAGTAGTAGTATGTAGGTAGTGATGGTAGGTGGGTCTATTCATTATGAAACCGTACGAAGTCAAATCCTGTAATTGGATTTAGTAATCGCTGAGCAGCCATACAAAGTAAGATTGACATAATAGCAATAATCGATATGGGGTACATAAAGTACAAAAATATAAGCTACTAATGAGTATACCTGACGTAACAAGAGTATAAGCTAATTAGTTTCATTTTAATTAGTGAGTGAGTGAGTGAGTTAGAGGTGTTGGCTTTTACTAATTATTAGAGACTATGAATGCAATGAAATGAATATATAATATGCATATATAATAATAACATGACTGCATACTACACCCCACTGTCTCGGGGGTTGTATAATCGGAAATCTATAATATTATTAATATTATTATATTATTCAATTAGCCATTGGGATCTAAATTCTATGCCTTCTACAAAGCAAAACAATCTATCTTTATTTATGTTATGGTGGTGAAAACCATCCGGTTTTAAAATTGTTCACTCAATATTTCTTCATGATTTTGTCCAAATTCTGTAAGATAGAAATGGTATTTGGTATTGAGAGTAAATAATTAATGATGTTAATGAATAACACCGGGGAGGTAATACGAATTGATATTCATTTTAGAATGCTTATTTATTGTCGTTACCATTGATCATAAATATTAGTATTGTATAGTTACAATAGTAAAATAATAGGCTGTAAGTAATAAATTATGACAACAATAGAAATAATTTCATAACGGTGAGACGATGACGCGTGCTTACCTTATGTCAGCATTGTCGCAGGCGTTTGACTACCAATACTTATGCTGAATTACAATAAGCCCTATACGAATGCCTATACATACATCCGTACAAAGGGTACTGATAAATAATATTAGTTGGCTGAGTTGAAGGTACGTGATTTCCACTAGATTTATGTACTATTTATTGATGACAATGTTGACCGACAAAGGTTTCATAGACAATGGAGATACCTATTGGCATAGTCGTTGATTAAATTTATGTTGTCTAACAAACTCAAAGGACTTCGGAGATTCGTATATTAAAGATGTAACGGCATTCAAATAATATGCAAGAACTAAGAAGAGGCAGTTTGTAAAACACCACTGAGGAAATCGAGGAAATTATAGACTGGAATATGAGAACAGGGAAGCGTTTCCTGTGGTTTTTTTCTCTCTTGCGAAGGACTTTAAGACTTTAAGATTATTGAAAGGATTCGATTAGTAGAATGAAATCTGAAAACTCATACACTATATGTAAAATATATGAATCAGCATTCCTACAATTTGATTAAATTTACTCAATACAGAAACAATATCTTAGGTACTGTTATTGCAAATGCAATCAGAGTAAAGTACCTGCTGAATCCAGGCACGTGCAGTTGCGGTTCAGACCGCATTATGCAAAATTGCTTACTGTGAACCTAATATTAGATATCTCAAAGAGACACTAGTCTTCAATGTGCGAGTAAATTAACGTTGATGCTCCACGATCTTCCATAGTTAGATATAACTTCCGTACTGGTTTGTGGTTTGATGCCATTGCAGCGCATTTAACTACTGAAATTATGTTGCCGTTGAAATTATAATGCAAGTATCTCGTGTTTCATTCGAATCTCTCGTAAATCACTGTTGAGAAATGAAGTACAATTTTCTTTATTAAAAATGTGTGCAAAAATCAAACATTTGGCCTCTGTGGATTTTTAGGTATACCTACACTACTTGAGTTTATAAACAATGTTAAAAATATGTATAACATTATTCAGATAGCCAAACAATAGTAATAATCTTTTGAATAATGTAAAGCACATTCAGAAGTAACAGATGAAAAACGATTTTATAAAATAGGTAAAATCTTCGAAATGACAATGTCAGTTTGTATGAAGACGTCGTATTTTGATTACCTACCAAACAAAATTACAAACATGAAAATTAATCCCTATTTCATGTTATATTTACGAGTATCCTAGTATAGTGTGTGGTATATTCGAGAAAATATCTAGATACAAAAAAAAAACATTACAGTGTTGTAGCATAGTAATTCTTGGATAATGATTGTATGCTTTGTATTACTATACACAGATAGAAACATCTACATTTCATACGATCATTCATCAAACGGAATATGTAGATATAAGTAATAAACATGCATTTGTAAAAGCCTGCAGTTTAATAATATTTTGTCATGAGAATGATTAATTGTATGAAGATTCATGATACACCTTCAACCCTCGCCGGTTGTATTGAAGATTACTTTACAAGAGAAGCAAAATATCCGTTTTTATGGCTGTACGTACCTCACAATATTATATGCACGTTTATTTTCATTCAACAGCGAGTATATGATTATTGTTGATGATATTATTACGTTTTTCTTAAATTTATTAATTTTGAAATCTATCTTTCCTCGAGGAGGCTACAAACCTACGAATCAAGCGGTCTTGTTATTTCTGGTTTGGAAGAATTTTTCGCATTGTATTTGTAAGTCTTGCTTGGTTTCCAACTTATGACATTATTACTACCTAGAACCATACTATCATTTGACTGTTATATCCCAATAATGGAATGTGTATGAAAGCGCTTACGGCATTCTCTTTACGCAAAAATTTATATGACATTCTTAACGGATGACGAACCTCTTTCCTGAAAAAGATGAAAAGCACATATTATGGTTACACGGTTATACGTGACTTGCAGGACATTTGAAAAATATATAAAAAAGTATGTAGTGGTCAAATTTATATCCCGGGACCCGCGGGAGTTGAAACAAGTTGTTGGAAATACAAATAAAATAAATAAATATTTATTAGCCAGAAAATGTTCATTAACTACAGAACAAGAATATAGAAGTGTGCCGGGCGAACTTATTTCAAAAAACAATTACAGTCAACCCTACAAAAAAGTCACAACACACATGCGTATAAACTAACAAAAATCGTGTGAAAATCGATTCCAAGATTTGCGGAGTTAAAATCTTGTAAAATTGCATAAGCGTACATGATTCTACAGTTGTCTTATAGATAGTACGGTCTGTAGGTTCTCCATACATCGAATCATAGTTCACATTATTATCAAGGAGACGCAAAGTCTATCATTTTACGTAGCAATCGTTAGCTATAATATTTATTAATGAATTGCTTTACAAACTATTTCAAACTAAACCATCAGCTACGATGATAATAATAATATCACCTACATCATAGTTACTATACAACCTAATAACATTACATAATATGCATACCTGTAAGTTGTAGTGCGGCTCCAAAGTATAGAGATCATACTATTACAGTGATGCTGTAAAATATACATACATACGAAGAAATGAAACTAGTGATGGACGATGTTACAATCGACAGGTTCGTAGACAAACAATCGAATTGATTATGGATTGATTAGAGTTCAATAAATGAAAGCTTCATGAATTACGACTGGATTTCTCAAAAAAATAATTGCGAATTCAAAACTGTAAAGTGTTTGCATCGCGAACTGAACTTAAAACCCCAGCTAGCTTCTTTTGCGAAAATCAAACCCGCCTAACAAATCGGAATGCTGCGCACTCGATGAAACTGAAGTTAGATGGAAAGTGTTCCATGACAGACAGAATATTTACATATCTTCATCTTAATTCATAAATCACAATAAAAGACATTACAGTATAAAAAATTATAAATGCAATAAGAACAAACTAAATGACACTATGTGCAGAAGTTCGTTGAATCGAAGTTAACACATGTTCGCCGTATCCCATCACCCATCACTAGGAATAATATCGGCAATTGACTAGAGGATTAATATTTATAGGTAAATAATTATCGTTTATATCGAAAGACTGTGTTCGCATCCGTGCAGCAAAACGATAAATATTTTATTATTTATGAATCATTTCAACATGCGCTGATGCAATCAATTGATTGCACACTAGTCTGCGATGATAAACTGATAAAGTTCTATACTGCACACTGCACATTCTACAACGTATTAAAAAATAAGCGTTTATGTTATTTTGCATTCTGCAGTAATTATTATTGTAAAAGGAGGAGAATCGTCTCCGTGAAACACTTCGATTAATATTCATAGAATAATTTAAAAACTTCATCCATTTGAAATACTAAAGACGTACAATTTATGAGTTTCGTTACCCGTATATTGAAATAATTTGCATATTATTTTGTGACAAGTTGCTTTGTAATAAAATGCATGCCAAAGTATTTTAAATACACCACGACTAGGTAATACATTAAAATGCAAACTTTTAAAAATTTGGTGAGACCAACAAACTAATTAAATTTTACTTCACGTAACTAATTAAATTATATGACTCTGGGTATTATAATAATTAGTTTAAAGTGTTAAACAAACCATATCTGAAGTGGTTAATGGGGCAGTATTTCTATTTTCATAAAACATGTAGGTACATTAAAATTTTCTACCAAAAGAAAATAAGCTGTAGGTGTTCAGCTAATAATTATCATTAAATTGAAATTATTAGGTATACAAAAACAAATTGGATGCAATCCGGAACGACTTTTTACCATGTATTTTGATGATTTTCAAGATAGACATAAATGCACCCGTATAATTGTACAGACTACAGAGAATCATTACTGCGTAATAAAGCTGACTACTGGAAAAACTGCGAAACTATATATATTTAATGTTGTTGTAAATTCAATATACGAATAGAAGCATCAATTATGCATTTATGTGTAATTCACAACTAAAGTGTTGTCTTATTAAAAGTTGTGATGGAAGCAAGGTAACTACATATGTAATTACTTACTACGATATCACTGATTGAAGTTTAGGTTATATGTATTATCACGATAGTCAATATCAAATAATAACGTTGGCCGAGCTTCGGAAGATGTTTCTTCAGACAACGTGTGTGCTAATTGCGGCACGGTAACCGGCCCGGCCTTTCATATCTCATCCAATCTTGTAATTGTCACTTTGAAAACTCCTCATACCGATCGATAAAATATAATGAATATCGATAACGAGTATTTTGTAAAACTTGAATTAATTATTTATGTATTAGGTACCTACTTATAAGACGTATACCAACATACACAGAATTATCAATAGTCAACAATTTCCGATTTCATCCCACTGGATACACGAAATATTAGAAATTGAAAAAGACCACACCGAAAACCGAAATAACCGAATATGAAGAAATAATTTTGTAGTCTGAATATCACTCTTCAAGCGGAAGCTCTCGTGAGTCCACATTTTGTGGGACATAAAAACACGAAAACGTTGTGAACATCTTATGTACCTACTGGAAAATAATATTGAATGTAACAATATTGTGGTTTAACTGATTTCATTACTGAATAATAATGTATTGTACGAGATGTTAATGATGAAACATCGATTGTCAATAAGATAAATTGTTCAAATTTTTGATTTGTTCAAAAATACAAAGCGCTATAGCACCATATCTGTTGGATTTATAACTGGAGGCTAAATACATACAAGGCGAAGAATAAATCAAACGCAATGATTACAGCGACAGGCCAATGAAGAAAAATAACGAAATCAATATAAATACAGTTACATGAGTAAACAAAACTGTATGTGAAAACGGTTGATAATATACAATAAAATTAGTGTTGTTTGTAGAAAAATGTGAAAAGCAAAAGTCTACTGATAGACTGAATCCTTTATCATGGATCCATAAAAATATAAAGAAAGGAAAAAGTAAATATGAAATTCCAATGACCTATTGCAGTGTAATTGAATTATAAATAATTGTGTTAGTTAATTATTGTCAAGATTCACTCGGAGTGAAAGGAAAAATTCAAGGACAATTCATACAATAGAATTCCTAAATATAATTACACATACAATCGAGCAACACGAATAAAACATACATAGTTTCTATTAATAAAAACTTCAATTCAAAATGATTAAATAATTACAGTATTCCGTTTCTTTAGTGAAGACTTTCTCCCACAAATTATAATTAAGGTAAGTGAGATGTCTTAATTTACAAAAGTAATACTTAATACTTGAATAAGAGCAGTGATAGTTCAATCTAGGTAAATTATACCTACGTCATATATTGAGTACCAACTCACTACATATTACAATGAAGACAAAAGATACAATACAATAGTGTGTCGGATGAACGATAGTCATATGAAAGTTCTAATACTCGTACTAGTAATCATCGCATTATAAGTTATTATTAGTTACTACGAACGAACAAGTCATCTAATTCTTTATCATGTCTTTATATATAATTAATATGATCACCACCATCACTGTAAACAACAGCATTTACAATAAAGACTTCGTTATTGTTACTATAAGAATCAAATTGGAAGTGCATGTGCTTTTTCTATTATAATTCGCACCTAAGTGTCTACTCAATTAATTAATATTAATGGTCAGCAAAAAATAACATTGTGCATTGAATTCACAAAAATGGATAAAATTGTTGTTAAAGATCACCATAATTCGACATTAGAATAATTGCCATTTAAAGAGGGTTGGCTATATCCTAATAAGTGTAATAATTTGTTATGTGCACTTCAAAATAGATTACTATTTCACTGATGATGAATATTTTTAAAACAAGAAAGTTTGTTAATTTCAACAGGGTTAACATACTAATAAATTAGTGAAATCAGACTAATTTTAAATACAACTCATAATAAGGTACATCAACATTATTTCTACACTAACATTTTTCTTTTAATTTAATAACAACACATCATACATATGTAATATTATTACAATTCTGATCTATTGACCTTTTGTCAATCAATTTCATATGATCGTTATACCGGCCATATTAGCTACTAAACATTATCAACAAAACGAATGTTAACAAAAAGGAAATAATAGAAGGTAGATATGTTATTAAAGAAAACAATAATAAGATAAAAGACTTTTATGATTAGGAACAACCATTATGAAAATTTATCAGGTTAATTACATTGCAGTACTATAGAGTGGAACCTACAGCGCTAGTACATCCAATGAAGGCAAACAGAAATGTTATATGACTTGTCTTATCGCGGTACATTTTCCACCGAATAAGGATTCGGAAGGCCCCAGAAAAGATGGGCGTAGACAGTGGGTCAGAAAGGCGAGGGATCGAAAGGACTGGAAACGAATGGAAGAGGCCTACATCCAGCAGAGGAGGGACCAAGGCTGACGAAGAAGAAGAAGAAGAAGAAGGATATGGATAAAGCAGGCTAAATATTCTTCAATATCTAACAATGGACGATCGGCGACAAGGACAGGAGATTAGAGATTCTCATTATTACGTAAATACTTACAAGAATTTCAATTTCAATTCTTACTTACATTCACTACAAAAAAAAACACGATTTGAAAGAAACTAATTTGTATCATTAAAATAATTAACATATAATTTGTTATTGAAATCGTTTAAATGTCACGTAAACAGATTAAATTAATGGAATCATTGCGTATTAACAAAATGTGTATAAACAAATTTATAAAAACTGGATTCATGTCCACCATGTAATTCGTACATAATAATCAGAGCTGGGCAGAAAAACGTTAATCCGTTAATCGTTAATTAACGAAGTTAACATTTTGGTTAACGACTTAACACTTTTCTCACCTCCAAAAATTGTTAACGGATTATTTAACTTCCGTTAAATTTTACTTCCGTTAATAAGTCCGTTAATATTTTATTGTTTGCATAGACATCATCCACTAGAGGCACTGGCATTAGATATTGTTGGGATACATCGCGATAGTGTAAATGTGATAGTAGTTGTACTTATGTAGTTCTATTTCATGCCATCTAACCGCGATTTTCTACATTAACGCTTTAACGGATTAACGATAACTTTCGTTTCATTTTTCAAAATGTAACGCTTTAACGATTAACGAAGTTAACTTTTTAGTTAACGGATTATCGATTAACGAAGTTAACTTTTTGATTAACGGTGCCCACCTCTGATAATAATGTTAATTTGCGCTGACAAAAATACCTGGGAACACGTGTAATGCAACACGTGGAATGGTTATAAAACGCTGTTAAAAAGTTTGATTTATTATATTTCTTAAATTAAAAAAAGTACATTTTAAATAAATAAATAAATTACGGTGTTAATAATAATTTATCCGGAAAGGTTAGGTCGGTCATGTTTCGAAACCGGGGGTCAATAAGTTCAAGGGTTTCATTGTATATTTGAAACATATTACATACAATTTTATTTTTTGGTGCCAATGTTGCAAACTTATTAACATTTTGATGAATGATTCAATACTGTTACTTTAGTAGTTCTTACATATTATTATACATACATATTGATATTATTTTATCACCCTCTGGGGCACTAAATTGTTCGATAAAAAAAACAATACTAACAATACGAATAGTTTTAAAGTTTTCTACATAATACATAGTGTTAGAGGTAAACATAAAGGTAATTACTAACCTTCATACAGAATACATAATATTATTCTCGGAAATACAATAGTATTACCTTCTAGAACTTTTCAATTAATATTCCTAATTATGATTTTGCTGCAAGGTATGGCAGTTGGCGCCCCTAAAGAAACTTGAACATATGAAATAGTATTGTGTCAGACATACCTACTTTGCCAAAATTGTGTAAATCTTGCCATAAGGTGGATGGATATACTTTTCTTGAATAAGCCTTAGGAATTCCTAACTATATTCGTATTTCAATGCGACACCATTTTCTTTAAAGTGCTCGTACTATTGCAATAACGTCATTAAACATATAAAGTATGTTCCGAGTGATAAATAAAGTATATTATACCCACTGAATGGAACACGCAAAATCATGCAACACGTGAAATTTAGCTCGTCAAACGTGACCCAATGTAAGATTTACCTACTATGAGTACAAATTGCTGACTTAACATAGTTTAATTGGTTCAAATTGTATCCGATATTATGTCAAAAGGTCAGATACGTCGTCGATATACTTAGGTACTAAAAGCTAAAGAGGCAAATTATGTTACATTAGTATGAACTAAGTCAGCAACAAACATGCGTCAATCAGGTGGAGTTAACGTGTATTGAAACTATTATATCTTAAAGTGTAATAGAGAAAACAAGGAACAACTCTAACAGCACGATGATTAGTTTGTAGGGAGTATGAGGAAGTGAACATACTTTGTAGAAACACTCGGTAGTTTAATAGTACCTACTAATTATTGTATCAGCTACAACGTGTTTAGTGCGAAACCTAAATTCCTTAATATGTTATCATTCCGCAATGTATTTATCTTTACTACTAACTTAACTACTACTTACATACTTGGAGAGTATTTTATTAGATACTAATAACAATAAAGGGATTGTTGTACAATGAAACTTTGATAGCTTTACGAGTTTCTGTAATAATCAATACATCAATGCTGTTTAATGGTGAGTAGTGAGTAGGAAGGTATATCATAATCCTACTTAACTGTCTTGTACGTAGATTTATTATCTGTGTTCATTCTACAGTTTACAGTTGTATTAATTTTTGAACATTTAATGTAATAAACATTATCGTATATAATTATAAATAACAGGTAAACGGACCAATTTCATTCTCAGACAAAACATTTCAGGGCGGGAGACTTATTGAAAGCGGAAGTATGAATGTTTGCTACTTGCAAGAAAAAAGGTTTCTATCTCAATAAGTATCTAATTACCCATAATGAAACATTTTTAGTATTCCTCCTGAGTCCTGATGCATTGCATAAAGGAGACAACAAACCTTTTTAAGAGTTAATGGTTATCACCTTTGATTTTTTTTTTTGTGACTCGTGACTCAATTATACCATCCAACCAGACAGAATAGTAACACGTACGAATGTAATAAATTATAAAAACATTAGCGTCTAAGTAATCTTGTTAATTTGTAATGCTGTAAGACAAGGCTTGTTATAATTAAAATCATGGTTTGACCTGAATATCTTATCTTGAGTCGTTTGTCGGTGCATTTGGATTTACTTCCATCAAAGGCCTGTCGCCCTAAAGAGACATATTGTAACGTGAACATACAACATATGTGAATAGTAAGAAACATTATGTGTAGGCAAATACGACATCGACGTATAATGTTTAAACATCGAAAATCGTATAAAAATTCTAGCCCTAGCAGATGAACAAAAGGATAGAGTAAGTTGTCAGAATAAAAATGTTAAGTATCTTTGGCAACCTACAATCGTTTCAATTTTACAATTTGTAACTAATACAAAAGTATCAGAAGCCTCAAACACCATCGTTGCAAGTTATCAGAAATAAATATACCTATAGATGAAAAGTGTTCCACTAAGAGTGTGCATACCGACATTTCAAAATTTTCTTAAAACGGGAGACCTTCTATCTCGACAACCGTTACTAAATATGCTTTGGAACAAAATTGGGTAGATGCATTGAACCTTTATCTAGGGAATAACCGTAATAGATTTTTTATATCTAGTATAGATTTCGCAAAAAAAATATTTAAAAACACCTCTGACCTTTTTTCCGAAAGACGGAAACTCGTTTCCCGAAAGTCGCGGAGTAATTTTTTTTTGTACTGATATATGCATTAAAATCTAGGGAATAACCGTAAAAGTTTTTTGATAGACGCAAAATCAACCCCAAAAAATGGAAAAAAATGCTATTTTTACCATTTTATCATGCGATTGTCAAGCGATTTTGAACCTTAATGCCGCGGGAAAAGACTGTGACGTCATTTCTGGTGCCATGCCCATACTTTGTATCTTTAATTTCCTGAGAAAATTCCTATTAAACTGAGAACGTTGAGCGCATTAATATAGTGAGCGCTGAAATATATTGAAAAAACTTAAAAGTGTATATGTAAATTCAACATTTCATCGACGATACATTGATCGTTTCAGTGTAGAGTCGCATAATAATGTACATGTAAAAAGTAGGTAGTGTACCTACCTACCTGGAATTTCAAAATGCGTAACATAAATCGTATTAAATTACTGCAACCATTTCAAATAGTGTGGGTATATTATTATAATTACATACGTTCGATTAACTCACCTGGAAAAAATGTGTTTAAACTGTAGTAATGTGTACATCGAAAATGTTAGATTAAATTGTTTTGTATTCATTTATTTCAACATCAAAATGTTAATGAATCAAATAAATAATACTAGGTACCTACAATACCAAAAAATAATAATATCAAATACCTATCAGTGAACCTAAAAGTGATGAACTCGATAAGAAAAATTCAAAGTTTCTGAGTATTATTATTATGGGTTGGCTGGCAGAAATTGCCATTTGGCAATAATATGTTTCTTATATGCAATTAAGATTATTTTATTTTATTCATTTTTTAAGGATATCTGTTATACATGAAAATTAGACGGCCAACGATTGTTGCTAACCCAGTGGTGGAAAAAAGGGAATGTCAAATTCTTCCAACTACATATGTTTTTATATCGGTGCATACCTAATGTTGTAATAAAGATTTAAATAAAAAATGTTCGCTGTTATGAGAAAGAAATCAAAATACATAACCTATGTAAAGTAAATAGATATAGATAGATAGATTATTTCTAAGAACATAGATTAAAAAATGGGAAACAAAAACTTTTAAAAATGCGCTTTGAAAAATAAGAAGTCTCATATTTTAATATTGGATATAATAACTGAGAACAAACCTACGGAACATCAACATCCTGAAGATTTGATTGATGAGGGTTCAGCGTTAATTGGATGCAGCTTCCAGAAACATACAGATTATCCTCGTTGTAAAAAAGCTAAAACGTTTATCATAAACTTTATACGAGCAATTATAAAATGCGCATGTAACAAATTACTACTTTAATATACCTACCTATGTACCATATACATATTTACAGCTTCCCAGTATACATACTTAGTGAGTACACAGGCAGTTAATAAAACTAGTACGATGGCCGTGTATTGAAAATGTCTGAATGTGCAAAATTCTCTAGCCCTGCTCCATAAAAGATTTTACTGTAATGCGATTTTAATATGTGAAATTAACTCTTTCACGCCTGCCGAATGATTGGCTGCCGATTGGCGGCACTTTCAAGATACATTTCATAGATTTCAACTACAGGCTTTCTCAAAGTTTAAATAGCTAATAGTAGCTACTTTAAATCTAGTCCTACCTACTCCAATATTTGTAATACGATAAGATTGAAAAATTAAATGGAAAATATTTTCATCGTTATGCGAAGGAAAAAATCAAGGTCATTTCTTTTTCTTTTCACGTCAAATCCCAACAACAAATCCAATTTGGACCCGTCTAAAAATTGGATAATACGTATAACATATAAAAACAGTCAAATGAGATGGTATAATACTGTACTACCTACCTCAAATGATTTGTATAAATGATTACCAATCTCCTTTTCCCAAATCAATTAGATATTAGATTCGTAACATCGTGTAGGAACTAGGATGCCATGGCGGTAAACTCGTAACTTTAGTTTAGATGAAGACACTGAAAAGTTAATCAATATCTCAATGTGATCTGATTTCGGTTACCGAAAAGTTAGTATTACAATTATATTTGATAATATGTATCGGCAAAGCAAGTATTATATTTGTCAGTAAATTTAATTTGTATTAACTGTTGATCCATGCTGGCAAGGAATATGATTATTCAATGGAGTTTTACATAAAAACAAAAAAAAAATAAAGTCCTCCAAATTTAGACCATAGTTCGAAGTACGGGATATCCATGAGTACGAATAATAAAAGAAGTGAAAATTTCTAAACTATCAACATGATATATAAGTTTTTATTAAAATTGTCACTTATGTCACACGCACTATGTTGTACAGTACTGGGTAAAATATGATTTATTTTGGAGCTTGCTTCCAATAAATCGATAAAGCTGTAATGAAATTTCAGCGACTTCGCAGTTCTGAAGAGTACTACTGAATTGTGAGATAGCAACCTATAATAGGAAATTAAATGCGAATGAGATAATGATATGGAAAAAAAATAAAGACAATCGGGACACGTAGATAGGTAGTTACACGTGAACTAATTAATTCATCGACAGTCAGTCATACACATTTTGTTATTTCTATGTAGTACTCGTATAATTATTTCTAGAAACTTTCATTACAATAAACATCAACGCGTGATCATCTACGGTGGCCATTTTCACCGGTCTACTAATTTTCAAAATAATGGAATATCGAAACCTGACAACGCACGCTCAAATTAAAAATTAATCTAGAACGCTGTCTACACTTGAAATTTATTATTATATATTAAGAGTGTGCATACCGACATTACAAAAATTTCTAAAAACGGGAGACCTTCTATCTCGACAACCGTTACTAAATTTGCTTTGGAACAAAATAGGGTAGATGCATTGAACGTTTATCTAGGGAATAACCGTAAAATATTTTTTATATCTTGTATAGATTTCTCAAAAAGTTTTTTTTAAAAAACCTCTGATCTTTTTTCCGAAAGACGGAAACTCGTTTCCCGATAGTCGCGGAGTAAAATTTTATTTTTTTACTGATAATATGCATTAAAATCTAGGGAATAACCGTAAAAGTTTTTTGATAGACGCAAAATTAACTCCAAAAAATGGAAAAAACGCTATTTTTACCATTTTATCATGCGATTGTCACGCAATTTTGAACCTTAATGCCGTGGGAAAAGACTGTGACGTCATTCCTGGTGCCATGCTCTTAATGTTTAGAGTTATTAACTCATCACGGACGGCAACTATGAGGCAGCATTGAAAATCAATTTAAAACCATTGAAGTCTCATTTAAGAGCCGGTTGATGATGGGCAAATAACGATTAGTAAAAGTTATACGTTATATTATGTTGTATTCAGTCTGATAGATTGATGTCGTGATGGGCGGTTATATGATGATGGTTAGAGACCATGTCGCCTCTGGAACTAATCCATGATTTGGCAATATGAAAATTAACAACATGATTAAAAACACAACATGTTTAGAGAATATACTTACTAAGAGAGACGTAATTTTACTACTATGTTGTAGTAAAATTACGTCTCTCTTAGTAACATAACATAATATAGTATTTTAAGAGAACATTCTATAACTGTTTTATCGTATTTTGAGTATAATATACAATTTTCGCGCTTAAAAAATCCTTACATTCAGCATGTATTAGTACATACTAATACATGCTGAATGTAAGGATTTTTTAAGCGCGAAAATTGTATATTATACTCAAAATACGGTAAAACAGTTATAGAATGTTCTCCCAAAATACTGTCGCCCATAAGCAACTGAATCCTCGAGCGGAGGCTGATGAGCGGGATTCCACAACTCAATTAGTACAACAAATACACAATGATTTAGTGCAACACAACAGGTAAATCGCATGCACAGGACCCTTCATAGACGACAAAACAATCTTTAATTATTTGGAGAGCACCAGACACAAACAGTTCTAAAGAAAGGAAAAACATAATATGTACCTATATTTTTCTAATGATATTATTCCATGGAAGAAATAAATCTGAATTTTCTATCAAACCCTAAGACGTATTGGTTCCATTTATGATTTCATGTTCAAATAACCGGCCGTATCGATTACTTGTGTGACGAATTATGAATGTAGGTATGTTGGAATAAAAAAAATAACAAAACATGTAGTGTTATTAAATTATAAACTGAAATAATTTCTGTCAACGTAGAGATAAGACAAAAATCTTGTGTTTAATCTATATACAATCTGCGTCCATAGATACATAATGAATCGATTTAACATCAGATTAAAAGCTCTGCAAAAAATATTAAGCTTAACTTTGATAGTGTAGAATTATATCTAATACGTGAATTGATTAATAGATTCTGATTCATAGTAATCACACAGCTAGGGGCTATGAGCGGAAACGTTTGATACAATGATAGGACTTGTTTTCGTTGGACAAGAAGTCGGTGACTGATAATAATATTATAAAATAATATAAAGTGGTTCTTTATTGTAGGTATAGAAGAAAAATATAATAGTCAAATATGTAACATAAGAAATAATGGTTCAATTAAGTGGGCGGACTAAATTTTACGGAGAATTAGTAGATGTCGAACTCAGTGTTATCTTATAACTCAATATAAATTGATTGGTATATTATAAGTACAGGTATTCTGCAATACTTAGGTACATTAATACAGGGTTAGATCAAACAATATTAGGAAGAAGAATAGACATGAAGAACAAAAACCATAAAGTTAATATTTTTATTTTGAACTTCAAAGTCATAATAAAAGTTATAACCCCCTGAAAAGTTGAAAAACAACGTTACTATATGTAAGTGAAGTTACAATGCATTTTTTTTTGTTTATCGTTTTCTATCATCATGGGCTCGCCACTATTGCAATATTATTTACTTGATCCGGGCATTTGTCTAGGTATCTACGGTTATGAATCTCAAATGAAATTGCAGGTAAGTCTTCAATACAATGTGTTGCCACACAACACCCACAAGTAAAGTAATAAAATGATACTGATTACTACAAATTTATATAATGTTTTGGTACAAAACAAAGTACTATGATTAAGTATTTGGTGGTTCGTATTCGTACAGAGCGTATAGTAAAGTTACCAATGTATGTTGAAACCAATTACTCAATTCCGAGTTATCAGTCATCTATACACATCAAATACGATCATGAATTCAAGATTTGCATAAGAATTAGGCATGTGTTAGAATTAAGAAGACAAGATCGTTTAAGTACGCACGCCTTTACTTACTGTGGGAAGGTACCTACGTACTTCGTTATCTGTATCGAGCCATCAAAAGCCGTAATTATGTTGGACAAATAACACACTAGATTAATTTATCTATTTACTGTACTTATATGAAGTGTTAATTATAAAATACAAATTTGTTATGAAGACTTACGTGTTCGTCGAGTGAATATGTCAGTTCTCCGTCGTCGTACAGGACAAACCATCGACGTTGCCATCTCTGAAAAAATGAAAAAAAAATCAATAGGTACATTATAAAAACTTTGCAAAGGATTGCAAGCTTCACTGGGCGAAACTATGTACTATATTTATTACAGCACGAAAACTTTTCGTCAATTTTACATAAAAAAAAATTATGCTTTCCTAGGTAGGTACTTTGTGATTGGTATAAGACCTCCTAGTAAGAACTATTTGAACATACCTACCATAACATTTTGGCATATTCTGTTTGTTATCCTAAAGGTGTGCTATTTGCACGCGAAATAAGTTTTCGTATTGACATTAAACATTCGCTATGATTAGTACGTAAAGTCTGTTGTTATTTTCAATTATATGAAGTACGCTAAAACGTCGCATTACAACGAACATTAAAAAACACGTCGCGATAACAAATATTCTTGTGCTAAGTAAATAAAATGATATTACATTTAGCAAGATGTCTCTCGTTTGTTTGAATAGTCTACACTTATGTTCGTTCCTAATATTATTCCAACCAATCACATAAATTGAAATATATTTAATCATTTGCAAAGAAACAATTCGTTTTATCAACATTACACTATAACTGACCCAACCAACCCCCGTTTTAATTTCCCTTTGTATCAATTATTGAGAAAACACTATTACAAAACAATAAACATGAATGAAATCATACCAGCACGTTTAACTCCTAAGTTTTGTATTTGCACTGCACACCAAAATTCTTTCTTTAATGACACTAAGCTGTAATTACAACACAAACCGACAAAGTTTAATCCTACTATTATGAATGTAGTTTAACTAAGCTGACATGAGATAATATTCAGCAGCAAATCGACCTTTATCATCAGAGGAAAGCTTCAGCAAAAGCATAATAATATAACGCTTTGATATTAAATATATTGTAAGTAATTTACGTACGAATAGCAAAACCTTTTAAACAATATGTCAAATTTTAATAAACTGATGTCTAATAATGTTTTCTACGATTGATTGAACATATTGTCTGTGTTACTAAATAATTACCAATCCATGTTAGTCAGTAGGTACCTACATAATGCAATGATAACAATAGAATCAAATAATTATTTTATTGTTATGGGTGAAGAGACACAATAATGGAAATAATAAAATTTTATAACATTATTGTTTAAGTGACAATGTATAATAGATGAATACATTATTAGTAGAGTCGTATGCAGTACTAATGTGCTCAGTTGAAAATGACCTCAATAGAAAAACATTATTTTACTAATAACGAATTACCAATCCTCACTTAATGTATTGTTCACCACCATAATTACTATTGATGCTTTTTATTACACGAAATGAAAGTCGATACAGTGAATATAATCAATTCAAGCTGCCATCGCCGTCTGATGCTGGGATTTTTGTTTAATTTATCCATCAGCTCTTGTCATATTTAACATAATTATAGTGGTATATTGAGAAATTATCCGCAAAACAAACACGTGTAATTTACTCTCTACTTCGCGGTTTGTTAACCACACAGGAAATTGGAGGCATTTTTTCTATGTATTATACTACTTTCTATTAATTCAGTCGCTGAGCGTCCATTTTCAAACACGTGCTTCTTTGACTTATATTTTTCTTATTAAGGTGCGCTAAGCTGTTACATTACTTATCACCATCCATCTGCTTGATGTTGCCATCTTTAAAAATTAGAAAGCCGGACTTAGCCGCTAAAAAAGCCGGACTTTTGGGTCCCAAGATCGGACGCTAAATAAAAAAAACTTTTTTGACTAAAAAGTCGAAAAAACTAATTTTCTAACAAAGTTTTAATCCGTATAATTTACATATTTTCCTTTGGCAGAAACCTGCTATGAAAAGTCAATTTCTTTAGTAAGTTTATCATAAAAGTTTTTACAAATTCAACAGTTGACATTGTCGTAATAGTTTCTGAGCTTAAGCAAAATAAAAAGCCTAACAAAAGCCGGACTGGCTGGACGCAGTCAAGTTTGGCCGGACAAGAGGTCAAAAAGACAGATGGCAACACTACGAGTAAATGCGGTGTGTATGAAAACGCAAAATATTTTATCTGCCCAACATTAACACGTCACTCAAAACTGTCGTATATGGAAGTTTACGAACACTTAGCGCTTACGGGACACGCGATAAAATATAAAAAAAAAAATGTGGAACCCCATTCTATAATCCAGAACACCACCAACGTTTGAGTCAAAAATAAAAGCTGGCGCTGGTGTACTGGGAAACCAACGGTACTGAAAATTCTGGGAACAGTTTTCTTCTCTCATTGGCACATAACCTTGTGAAGTTTTAGCACACGTGCGTTAAACTAACAATGAATTTAATGTAAACTCATTATTGTCTAATCCGTCGACACGAATATGATATTTAAGAGTGTGCATACCGACATTTCAAAAATTTCTAAAAACGGGAGACCTTCTATCTCGACAAGCACTACTAAATATGCTTTGGAACAAAATAGGGTAGATGCATTGAACCTTTATCTAGGGAATAAAAGTAAAAGATTTTTAATAACTTGTATAGATTTCTCAAAAAAAATATTTAAAAACACCTCTGACCTTTTTTCCGAAAGACGGAAACTCGTTTCCCGAAAGTCGTGGAGTATTTTTTTTCTTGTACTGATAATATGCATTAAAATCTAGGAAATAACCGTAAAAGTTTTTTGATAGACGCAAAATTAACCCCAAAAAATGAAAAAAAACGCTATTTTTACCATTTTTATCATGCGATTGTCACGCGTTTTCGACCTTAATGCCGTGGGAAAAGACTGTGACGTCATTCCTGGTGCCATGCCCTTAAATAAATTGAGCGAACCCAATAAATAATGTATCAACAATATTTTTGTGAACCTAATAAGCAAACATGGGATACAGAGTCACGAAAATTTTGTGAAAGGATTTGTTGAGATTAAGCTTCGGGATAACATCACGAAATTCAAGACATGTAAGTTGTAAGTAATAGATATTATTATTTAATTTAATAATAAAATGGCGTGAATAGATAAAACACCTGAGAGCCGATACACGATTTAAACATAATTAAACAATAAAACAATCATTCGAAATCAAAATAAATAATCATATTTTTTACAGAATTATGAATAATTACAGAAATGCACATTAAATATAATAGAGAAGCGTATATAATCTACAGAATGAAAGAAAACTGAATAAGTAATGCCTTGTGATCTTGAAATGACAAGTATGATTGATGAAACATTATTTTAATCTAAGCTCAAAACAGGAAAACAGAAACAGTGCTGAAAACAATCCTGGACGGGGCCATTATTGTGCTTTCAGAATAGTAAATACCTGAAATTATCACCAGAAAACTAAAAATGTTTTGTTAGGACTTTAGACTGATGAAGTGGTAAACGGGAATAGGAGAGAGTGGAAAACTATTTGCCGTGTATATAGGTCGCAGGTTTTTATTAAAAACCCTCATTCTTGATAGGTACTTGTCGCGTATGGTAAAATTCAACGCACAAATTTTGAACTAAACGTTAGTACCAATTTTATAATAGCATTTCTTATTACTATCTTTGGGATGTACGATTTTGTCGTTAGATTATGATTTCTTACCGCCTACTAATAATCTGATAAAAACTCTACATAATGCTATTAAAAAAATACTAAATACGCTAGAGCATCACTAATAATAAACAGTAGAAGTGGCAATACTAATTGAGCAATGACAAATATGTGAACTAAAATTGCAACACTGGTGAACTGGGTGTAGGTATAAATATCTATTTGTGTTAATTATTAACAATTAGGTTTAACTGCAGATAAATAAATAATTATATCTCTAACGTGGGACACTTATGGATGACATCAATTCCATAAAAAGACACCACAGATGGTGTAATGTTTACTCTAATTATAACCACATACCAAGTTTACTAATATTATTAAATATTTTCAATAGACAAAGTTTCATTTCTTCGTTGTTCTTTTTAATAATCTCTTCAAATATTATTAAAACAAAAGTAATGACACAGATCGAAAGTAGAGTAAAGAGTATAAAAAAGAGATTTACACAGTGCTTAAAAAAACAAAATGGGACGAACTCAACAGTGTTTTCAATCTGTATAGTTTTTATTAATATGGCAAATGGAAAAACATTAAAAAAATATTATTTATCGATTTATTCAATATTATTATTGGTACTCAAATTTAAAGAGCTATATTCTTTGCAAACTGTATAAAACTAAAATCAATTGTGGAATTTAATATGCGGAATATTTATAATTTCATTTCTTGGACAATATTGGATCAAAAAAACGATGGATTTTGCATTAAATATATTAATACCTGCAGACAGTTATTCATCAATAGCAATATGTACCACAGAGACATCTAATGCAACATAGAATAGTAATTAGTTGTTGTATTATGTAGCTGTATGTGATTCTATGTTATGTCAAACCAATCACAGAATAGAAAGGGCAGAGCCCTTGTACTACATCACAAATGGATATATTGTCGTTGAGGTATGTTGAGGTATGTATCAATGAACCTACGAGAATACATATTTACCGTATTTATTACATAAGACCTACATGTTTACACTGGTGAACGAGTAGGCGATTGAATCAATTAGTAGGACGAAATGGTATGCTTAATAATCAATGAACTATAAATAATTTTATGTTCGATGACTTGAGAATATTATACAAAGATATTTTGCGCAATACAGAGTTTATAAATTATTCCATTGAATAACACAAAAACTCAAAGTCAAATGACACAAGTTTTATTGATATGTTGGTGTAGGTGGAGTTAGGTGAGCAACGAAAATCTTAGTCTTAAATATCCCCTTAAAATATCCAAAACGACTAAAAGTTGTGTTCCCTTGAAAAAATAAAGAAATTTATAACTATATGATATGACCGTCTACAGTAAAATTCAAGTTCAACATCATGCCAGCTAAAGAAATATTCTCAGAAGAAGAAATTCGTGAGAAAGTATAATTCTATACAAATTTTCTAGATCACAACAAAGGCAATTATGTCAAATTATTTATTACAAATGACACCATGAAAACAAAAACAAAACTAAAATATTAGACTGTGATCAAAAGACAATTAGGTATAACTAATGGGTGGCGAATCTAATGCAATAACAATGACTTAATCAACATTACAACAAAACAAGCGTAAGCAATGTTAAGTAAATTGAACCATTGTAGGCAGACGGAAACTATTTTGTTCTTAATCAGGTCGCTACTTATGTCGAGTGGGAATATACGATATTCCACTAATGATTATAATACAGTAATTAATATATGATGCTACAGTTTCTAATCTTTGATGAAAACTTATAGTGCCTAAATAAAACAAATCTTTAAAATTGCAAATCATAACAGGACTGGAATAGGGAAACTCTACTCTTGAGAACTAGGTTTAGGTACTTGCACATTTGCACAAGTTATACTGGTGTAGGTTGTTTGTCTTTAAAACATTACGGTTCTCAACGTCGGAAGCTACACTTCAAGATGTCACATGAAGAGATTGCACTCTACAAAAAGGAATATGTTATGTTCTTGCGTGAGACGTATGAGATAAGACATAAAGATGTTGTACAGATAAATATCCATGTGAACAAGTGTAGCACGCATCACTCATCATTAATAAAAAGGAAACATAGCCTGAAATGTAAATTATGATGCAGGTATGTATACAGTGTACACATTATAATTAATTTAACACATGCATAAATAATTAATGTTAAGTACCTCTACCTTCTCGTAAATAAGACAATATCGTCAGTTTTGGTCCAACAAATTACTGGAATACGAAACAAAATTTGAAGGGCAGATATGAAATGGTATGAGGAAAATCAATCCTAAAAGTATTAGTTATACTCGTAGGTATATGAATCAATATTAAATACGTTGCATATAACTTTAAGATCTATATTCGATCTCACACATTATTCTCAGAATCATAACAACTCGCAAATTTCTTAGAGACTCAATAGACAATAAATTTAAACATTAAATAACTTGCTCACATAATCAATTCACCACTGTTGGAGATTAATATATTTAATATCCCGACAGAGAATTGAGACGAAGATTCACGCCAATCTGAGAGTCAGATCTGGGACAACATTCAGCCCCGGGGCACGAACACCTGTAAAGCAAGAGACTGCTTCTGCTGGCTACCGGTTATGTCTTCCAGCGAATCAGTTGTTGAGACACACAGGTTGAGACTGAGGAGGATTATGTTTGTGATTATCCATAAACTGTCCAACAATTTATCAATAATAGCAATTATATCACGTTATTTATCAATTACTCAATGGGACATCTGTCGCAGATGAAACAATAGTAAGTAATTTCTCTGAATGTTCTCTTAATTATAAATTAATTGAGATGAATTAACTCGTGAAATACTATATAGACATACCTCTATTAGTAATAAAATTAATCTGACCCAATTTAAAAGTGTCAGTGATCTTGTGATGGGTATATACAGCAAAGCTTAGCAACTACACTGCACTTGAAAAGGAGTGCAAGTATGTATTTTAATACAGTGCCACCGGCTTCCCATATTCAAACAATTTTATTCAACCTAAGTAGCAAAATCACAACAACCATACCACGGTATGGCGGTACACTTCCGAAGATACTTTTACAGTTGAGTGCACGGCACAAGACATAAATATTGGTCGTAAAACAATAAGAATTTATAAAATTAAAATGTTGATGTAGTCGTTTAGTAACCAATCTTCTTCTTCTTCTTCTTCGCCCTCGCCTTTGTCCCATTTACTTGGGGTCGGCTCTCCTAGTCCTCATCCTCTAATCCTTCTGTCCCCCGCATCTTTATCAGCACGAAGCCTTGCCTCCTTCAGGTCTCTTCCGATTGTACGATATTTTCGTTACTTATTTATGTACGCATAGACGTACGAATAAATGAACTTGGGTTCCCACACTATTGTTCCGAATTTGATAGTCTCCTAGAATGGAAACTAATCTACGAGATATACGTATGGTATGAGGAAAATTAATCCTAAAAGAGCATTCGGTGTACTTTACCAGTCAACGGATAGAACAAATATTATTCAGTGTGCGTGCTACAACAAGGTGTATAACACGTGTATTACGAATCAATACAGCAACACCAAACAACGAAGACATACAATTCATGCAAATGACTTATCTACTGAATAATACAACTGACATTGGAACAAAACACAAGAATTATTAAATCACTAAAAAGGTTATTCTTCTTATTCTTTAAATTACGTCCTTGTTAGTTCGTAGCACTTCCCTAGTCAGCAGCGAAAACAAACTATTGGATCATCTCAAATGCAGAACCTACGAAGAAGACTCATCTAATTATTACTCACTTGATGGACTTACTCTGTATGTAGCTAGCCCTCATATAAATAAATAAATAACATCTTTATTGGACATAATTTCAAATGGCGAGTTTATTGCCGTACGCAATTTCTGCCAGCCAACCACTGTATACTTATTTAACAAAACATCGTTTTATTATCACACACTGTTTAGCGTTAATGTCGTAATTTATTTGCTAGGTGAACTCTTGAAACTGGAAACTTGAATTATTTTGATACAATGAACAACAAATTCTCAGTACAAATACTGAATATAAGAAATTATAGAAGAAATAATTCTTACAAATAATGATACCAAATACCTATGTTGGAAAAGTTTCCTAGTCATGTTTGAGAATCTTCATACCGCGAGATACGTGATGATAACATTACAAAGGATTCAAGTTAACTACAACACAATACTCTGCAAATAAAACGTCAATCTTCATAGGCGAACTCCACAATCAATAATGCAAAAAGTAATTAATGATAATACACTCCTTTAACAACAATGATCGATGTATCGTAATAGAATACCTACACGATGTCCATTCACCATTACATTAAATGAAGAATCTCAATATCATGTGTTGCATCAATAGAACCATTATACTAATCATTAGACGTTGATCAAAGTATCAATATTATAATATCTAAATAATTTATTGAAATGTCACGACACATAATTTGCAAGAATATCTATACGTGTACAAGGTAAATTAATTTTGTATTGACCCCCTATATATGACTTACTCAACACATTAATGAAAGCAAAAACTATTTATTAGCCACAGATATGTTACAAAACCAGACAATAGAAATGTGCGGAGGGCGGATTTATTGCACCGGGAAGTTGATGAAGAAAACATCAAACCTACATGAATATTATTAGCAAGATTAAGGGGCGTCGCAATTTTGGTTTCAAAACTACAAATTCACTAATTCGTGGAGTGTGCTTCTTCAAACAAATATGTAGATATTTTCCGCTTGGTAAAAACGTGTCACTCTAGCTAGATGCAACACGTGGATGATTTACTAGAAACCAAAAATTAGACCACGAAGTGCTGGTAGGCAGCGGAGCAAAAGGAGCAGCGTCATGGTGAAGATACCTAAAACCAGATGAAAGGAAAATGGGAAAGACTGCAAATGACAAAGGTGATGTCGAGCGATACAGACGGTCTAACATTATGAAACCACGAAAATGATTTTCAATATCAATATTTAATAATATTATCTACGAATATTATGACTAACATTCACGTATTGGTACGAGTATAATCCACGATATCTTCAAAAGCAAGAATACTGTAGTTATAAAAATATCTACAATTGCGATGATGTAGGTAAATATTACCATCGTATTTTTGTTAGACTTTGGCGGGATTACACCGAATTTAATTCAAAATATTTAGACAGGCATTAGTTAAGGAATTCCTGTGTAATAAAACAAAGAGATAAATTAATAAATTTCTTCAATAAAAAGATATTGTGTTTTTTCTAAATGGCAAAAAATTCTTATTCTTTTTATTCATATTGACAAAATACATAAAACAATCTGTCAATTAATAAACGAGTTATCAGATAACGAAGGCCACAGGAGATAATACATTGTCATACAAGAGAATCCATCTAACGACCCAACCGAAATAAGAAAAAAATGAACGAGTTCAAAATTTAAACCAAAAATGGATATGTAGGCTGAAAAAAAAGACAAGTCAGCTTGATAAGGACAAAAACACGTTTTTGATCTGCAGTCATTGATGTCTAGAGTAAACCGGACTCGCCCACTGACCGACTTCTCATGAAAGAAGAATTGCTACCGAAAATGTTCGTGCTAAAACTGATCAGTAATCAGTGGGGGACACTTAAATGATATTGGTGCTACAGATAGTGCACACTGCACATGACTTGCACTATATGGGAACACGCAACTTAATAAATGACAACTATTGTCTCAAATACCTACAACATTTTATATTAACTTGATTACAGGTTACACCCAAAATTATTCTGATTGCAATATAATGCGTAACCAACTATCATTACCTAAAGAAAATATTACGATACATTTACTTACATAAAGTCTATATTACGTGTTATTCTTTTTTATTATTTGTTTAAAATAAAATCAATTAGAAAATAGGTGTAAATATAGATCATTGACATAAACACAAGAAAACAGACCTTATTTTTTTCTTTCAACTCAAGTCTTTTCCAAATATATGAGACAATTATAAAGTGCGAAATCATATCCAAAACAGAATTGGCATCACTTTTTAAATCAATGAATAC
Organism: Ceraclea dissimilis; assembly: GCA_963576895.1. Lineage (NCBI taxonomy): Eukaryota > Metazoa > Arthropoda > Insecta > Trichoptera > Leptoceridae > Ceraclea > Ceraclea dissimilis. The sequence continues at coordinate 9,859,673 of OY756365.1, forward strand.
AATAACTGGTTAGAACATTTGGTTGGAGCGCCAGTCTCCCAAGAGAGTGGCTCGAATCCCGGCACTGACGATGTATTCTGAACTTCGCGATGCAGGCTTTCATTTCAGCCTAGTGTACACTGTACTGGTAAATATACGGGCCCAGATCCTTTATCCACTAACAGTGCTAAGAAATTACAATAAGTAGGTATCTGTATCTGTATGCATGAAAGTTTGCAATATTAAGGATGCCATTTAGAAGAACAACACGCAATCTTAAAAGTTGTAATGTCTCATTGATTCACAAACAAGAGTTATTATAGTAAACTTGCTTAGTGTACACTGTACTGTACACCTTATAATTTATATGATAACGGAACAACCAAGTATGGTTAGGAATTCAATGAAATAAGCGCTGTTTATAAACGAGACATAAGACTAATATCACTCTGATAATTGCCGTAGTACCATCAGCTGATGATAATGACATGCGTACATGAATTTATATTTGGTATATAAAGAACCGTGAAAATCAGTGATATGAGTAATGGCTAATGTAATATATACGTACCTGCGTGCATTGAGACTAATGATAATGCTCATATATTATAATAAACAGTTATTGTATACTTCATCTTGTCAAAATATGTTTAGAAGAAGTACAAAATGCATAATTTAGTAAAGGAAATAGGTACAGTAAATGTGTAACAAACATAAAGATTTTGAATATTTAGCTATTGTGAAAAGTAAACCAGGGATAGAGCTGAAAAGGGGCAATATCAGAACATGGTGTTCGCTAAGTTTACAATCAAATTTTTCACACATTATAATAATAATAATCGGACAACTTTAGGCGCCGTTTAGCGATAAAATCGCCCCAAGGGCACCGTACATTGATCTTTTCACCATATAGGATCGTCACAAACAGTAAAAATGAAAATTAAATCACCACATAGGATCGTCACAAACAGTAAATATGAAAATTAAATCACCACATAGGATCGTCACAAAACATTATCTTTATACGCTCGCAAAAATGGACAAAATACACGCCAGTTAAATGTACAAAAAAAGCTAAAACTTTGGGTGCTTATTTCCACTAGTAAATTGATTAAGAAATCTTAACATCTACGATGATGTTTCGAACTATCGTAATTTTCTAAATACCTTACATGTAATTAATGAAAGTCTAATTATCACTTTGAGTATTAAAATGTAGGTACCTGAAATGAAAGTCTAATTATCACTTTGAGTATTAAAATGTAAGTACCTGGTACATGCATGTATGTTATGCCTGCATGATGTTGAAGTTCACAATTATATGTAAAATTTAAATAGTCTTGCAATAAAAAGCATAATATCGTGATGTTCTGTAATAAGGAAACATGGTGGAGGAATTATGGCAATATGTACCTAGAACTTACATAAATATTGTAAGTAATTATGTTCTGTAAGTATTTTGTTATCGTCGCTAAGTTCTAAGACCCTCACAAGTTATGTTTGATAGTACAAACATAATATTAGGTATTTTAGTGTACCTATGTGTTCTGTATAGTGTGCTGATGCTGAATAGTCCTATAATATCTAACGGTAAAAGCTACTAAACATGTTCCGTGTTGAATATAGAAATAAATAAAGGAAGATTGGCACATGCATTGCTCAAATGACTAAGTCTGGTTGGTTTTACCACATAAATATATTAGGAGACTACGAATAATATTATTATAGGTACCTACACTTAAATATTATTAACAGCAGATATTCAAGTTTGAATATAGAAGCTATGCTAAGTCATGTAAGAATTAAACACAGCCTAACCACCTAACCTAATGTATCAACGATAAACTTTATAAATGCTTATTTTATATATAAATAGGTACACAAAATGTAAGCGATATTTTGTTAATGTAACGAATTCAAGATCTGATCACAAAACATAAACAGCGAAGACCTGGAATGTAACGTGCTTAAAAAGCTTGTCTGTAAAATAATGAATCTGCCCATGTCTCTCGTGAAATGAGATTCAAAGGTATCGTAGATGGAAAACACACATATTCTAAATTCATTGCCCTGCTTCAAGAAATGTGAACTGCCAATAATATGTATATAGGATAGGCGCTATTTTTTCTAAGCCAAAAAGTATGTATTCAGATTCTTGTGACATTAAAATTTCGTTTATGGTGTTGGTAATTACCAATACTACTAATACGACCGTACGGCGTATATGCATATTGCATAGGGTACGGAAAGACTACTAAAGATTCTTTTTACTCATTCATTTTATTTTATTTATTACTACCACCATCAACGCAATTTCGAAGTCCCAGAAATGCGCAAGGTATACCCAGAGATTAAGAAAAAAACAATAATTAGATAGGACTCGCCCGATTAACAATACTCGAACATATTTAATTCATTTAAAACAATCAAGACAAGAACATCTTATTATGTTATTCTAATAGCTAATAAGAATTTATTATAATTATATAGTAATATCGTCCCACACGACTGGTATATTGACGATCAGAAGTATTTACAATGTATTTTCCTCACGATGTGCAGTATTATATTTCTTATATATCCTACAATCGTAAAGGTATATTCCTACTATGATGATGATGAATAATAATAGACATATTGTGGAAAAATAAACCCAAAAGCTTTTGGTGTTTTTACTCAATAAATAGTAAACCGTTCTTTGCGTTTTCTATATAACTTTTAAATTAAATAATAATAATAATACGAGACTGGACTGGAATAAGGAGTGCTGAAGAGCTGTTTCGAGCTGCCCAGGACAGGAGCACTTTCTCTCGAGTGATAGTCAACGTTGGGGGGACCTGACAGGACACCGGAAGAAGATGAATAGTAAACTTATTGCAATAATAAGGTACATTATACAATATACATGTTGCAGTTTTTTTTATAAAAAAATGTTATTACCAGACATAAAATTAAACAATTGGTTAATTAACTAAGCGAAGTGAGAATTATAGTTGCAGAAATACAAAATAAAAATTAACGCATAACGCAGTCGTGTTATTTTGAATCCGAACATACATGTAAATTTGAAAAAGTGTTTATACCTATACTATAACAGTGTGGCGTTCTGTTCACTCTGCCTACGTTGCAAGGGATACGGCACAATGATATGGTAGTAGTGTTACATCGATATGCAGTGGTCGCTGAATTTTTGTGAAGTTTGAACACCTGCATTGCAACGAACATTCGGAACACCATCAAAATCATTTATATCGTAACATAATGCAGAGTTTATGAAAACGACATTATTTGAAAATAATCTCGAAAGCGACTGACATATTTTACACTGATGTAGGTACAATGCCACCAAAAGCTGTTTACAAAAGTCTTTTTTAAATACGCTTCACAGCATTACACCCACGCGGCAGTAATAATCGTTGCAAGCAATGAACATCAAAATCAACTTTTTATTAAAACCAGGATAGTGGTGTCAAATAATAATAAATAAATTTGCATAACGGTTTTGTAAACAGGGCAGTAAGTCAAAACAAGTGACAGGTAATGTAAAAATAAAAGATTTCAAACATAAAAACACTTTCTTATGATAAAATCACCTGTGAATATGTTGTGCGTTTATAGCAGAAACTGTTAAAGAACCATATTGGGAACAGTATGAAATATCATGTGCAATAATTCTTTCGAATAAAAGATGTCACTAAAAAATAAAAATTTGCACTTCTTTTACAAATAAAGTAATTTGCTATGGGATCAAACGACAAAATAATACATAAACACAATACTTTACCAGTTGCATATAAACCTGTGCCGGAAGAAGAAGAAAGAGGAGTCATCCAAAGAATAAAGGAGAGAGAAAAGGGAGGATTTATGGAATGGAATTAGCTGAGTAAGTTGGGAAATCAAAATACGTAGCTCAATAAGCTTACCTATTGATTTTCTTTTCCAAAAAATGTATAAAATTCTAAATACCTTACTACTCACATCACACTGTTCACAGAATCCTATGTAAAAGCTTGCACCGTAAAGTAAGTACTCTTCGTCAATTGAAAATTCGAACCCGAGCAACCGATCCGAAGTGCCAACCTTTTATTTTAGGGAATTCACAAAATGTTACAAAAAGTGCTATGTGCATAGTTGTATTCTACAACAAATTAACCCATGTATTTTGCGGATGTCGGTTCGGTAAATGAATGTATTTTATAACGAATTCGCGATTTGTTTAAAGAAAAATAAAATAAAAGGATAGGTGATAGATAGGTAAGTACAACACGCAAATAATGGCAATAGTCATAATTTCAATCATGAATTGAAAATGAGAAATCGGACAAATTCAATTCGTTTTTGATTTGCTCTAATACCAATAAAACTACGAGTATGTCATACATAAAACAAGAAGCTATCCAAGATAATGGAAACACAAATCGGTAGCTTTACACGCCATAAAACTGAGATAAACTATTTAGATGAAAAGACAAATGGGTTATGAATTTTACGATTGCAGTTAACACCTACTAACCGCAAAGGAGAACAAAACTTTCTACAATAAATATGCGTAATTGAAAAATCACCCATGTGAACGACCAACGGCTGTTAGGAAATACATAAAAATATACAAATTATAATCGTGTCATTATGAAATAGGTGAAAACATTTTGTGGTTCACTAAAGATTAATGTACTAGAAAATCGTACATTTCCTTACTAAATAACGTAAGGTACCTAATCATTTCCAAGGTAAAACATTTTTTGTAATACTTATTTTGTTTACCTACTTTAACAAGGGCACCTCTAAATTATTGTCGTAATACGGAATTTATTGAAATTATGCGATAAATATCTAAATGATACAATTAGCAAATAACAACAATTACCTATATAATTGTTTTCATTTTATTTATTCATCATTTACACTGAAACACAAAAGATAATTGAGGAATGGTGGATCAAAAGGGAATTCACGTGAAGAGAAGGGATTAGATATAATTGGGGAAAAATATAGGTGCCTTACTTAACGAGTCATTTCTTCATTTATACTCGTATGACAAACATTTCAGAGACTTTCTATAAAGAACCTATCACTCGGTTAGATTAGGGTTGTGTGAACAGTAATTGAAATATTTATGGTGAAGAATAAATAATTTATGAGAGCATTTCAAATTCCAATTTTGTAAGAAAGAAAAATTTAATCAGTGAAATAAGGAGGAGATATATTTTATAATAGCAACATTCAAAGTACCTACCTAAATAATTTTAATTAGTTACCAGTCGATGCCACCAAATTATCGTAAAATTAATTAAGATTTTTTTATATTAATCGTTACGACGAAAAAATTTTTATTGTAAAAATTATAATATTAAGTGGTTGGTAATCTAGCGTTTCTAGCCAAGAACTAAAAATTCCAACAAATAACTTGAAGCGTTTAACATATTGGATGAATAGTTAATTGGATTGTTTTTATTATTATTTATATCAAAAAATGTCCAAACTTAATTAATATAAAAAGACTTTACTGATTATAAAAATTCAAAAGTTATAAATTAAATACACAACTCCTACTGTTAATTTAACATATCCCCCAGGAGAAAGAACGTAAAAATTTGATTAATAAAAAAATCTTCGCTACTACTGTGAAAAAAATCTACTATAGTAACTTCGGAGAAGGACTTGCTTCGCTCAGACAGTCATAAACATGTAACTAAATTGATATACTCTTTTATAAAATAAAATAGACATATAGCATAAATTCGTATGCAAATAATACGAGTTTTAAGTCCACTGCTTTTAGGTATAATATATTATTTTGTCACGAGTTTTTTCTTAGATTAGCTTTTGTTAGAGTTACCCAGCAAATTTAGAATGATAAATAAAACACGTTAATTCATTAGAAGTGGAAATATGACCGCCTGTAGACAAAATGACATTAATCGAATCAAGGGTGACTCTGTGGTAGTTTATAAACAAATTGACAAAAATTTGGGAGTTACAAAACTGTATTTAATAAAATTAGTTTTAAGGGCATGGCACCAGGAATGACGTCACAGACATTTCCCACGACATTAAGGTTCAAAATCGCGTGACAATCGCATGATAAAATGGTAAAAATAGCGTTTTTTCCATTTTTTGGGATTAATTTTTGCGTCTATCAAAAATCTTTTACGGTTATTCCCTAGATTTTAATGCATATTATCAGTACAAGAAAAAAAAAACTCCGCAACTTTCGGGAAACGAGTTTCCGTCTTTCGGAAAAAAGGTCAGAGGTGTTTTTAAATATTTTTTTTGCGAAATCTATACAAGATATAAAAAATCTATTACGGTTATTCCCTAGATAAAGGTTCAATGCATCAACCCTATTTTGTTCCAAAGCATATTTAGTAACGGTTGTCGAGAAAGAAGGTCTCCCGTTTTTAGAAATTTTTGAAATGTCGGTATGCACATTGCACACTCTTAAATACTAAAGATAATGATTCAGATTTGGTGTCGTTCTGGTAACAACCATATACTAATGATATAGGTTTAAAGATCAAATATATATTACAGATATCAGCATTGTCTATCAATATCAACTGCTAGAAGGGATTATACCATCCAGGCAAAGGCAAAGTGGACTGGAGAGACACTGTGGCAATGTTGTATATTACTATGTGTGTACAAATAACCAACAATAATTAATTTAATTTAATCTATAGATATATCAGCTGAACATTTCTTATAGTCACGGTAAGGTCACTTGAATATGAAATTACTTAATTATCTAACCTACCAATATATTGTTTAAATAATTTAAATAAATTTTACCAAAACAAACTAGGAAAAATGTGATGGAATTTCAATGACATCATAAATGGTAATGAACAGTTCGTACATTTACATGCAATACCAAATAAATATGTACATTGGTATTTGGTATAGGTACGTTGAACAATAATACATCAATTACTATCAAGAATACCAGTGATGATTCATCATACACTTCAGTATACATATAAATAATATGTAGGTTATTTAATTAAGTACTACTGAAATATTTATTGAGACAATAAAATAACTGCATATCATCGCGATTGTTTGCATTCATTAAATGAAACATACCTATTCGTTGATCTAGATTGACATGTTCTATCACCATGAGTTCAATGACGCTATACAATTTAATAAAAGGCAAATCTGTGTTCGCTTCGGTACTTGTTTCCTATAGAATTACAAAGTTTCATACACGTTTTACCCATTATCCAGTTTATCACTTTTCTCATTCGCATTACATAAGCCACAACTAGCTCACCTGAAACAAGAGAAATACAAACCAATTAGCAACGTCATCATTTTTTAAGTACTATGAAAACATATAGTAAAAAAATGCATTATTCAAATATAAACAAACACGAATTCGCCGAGGAAATGTCATACCATCTCATAAATTAATGTATAATTAAAAATCAGCCAAGTGAAGTAGTTAATGGATAAAACAGAATCAATCGTCTTACCAATGTTCAATTAACTTGTGGGAAAATGTTGGAAAAAAGCGTACCAAACGTCTCAGAAATTTGACATGACTGCTTCTATTTTCGAGTGAACCATGAAATATCAGAAGCGGTCATGTCAAGTTTTCACCATGAAAATCTTCAACAATCTATGATTTTTTTTTTAAGTATATTGAATAAAACCGAATGTCTGATTCAATAAGAAGTGTACATGTAATTAAATTTGATTTATTACAATATATCTAAGGAATTCCCATGGGATGTAGGATAATTCAAATTCATCCTATAGAATTTTTACAAAGTTTATAAAGTAATCTGTAAAATTTGACAAACAATCTTTTATGAAATTCGTTAAACAAGTATTATATGCACAATCAATGTCAAGAGTATAAAAAATAATATGATGACGACCTCTTAGTAAAATTGCGAATTGAATGATACGGGGTCAACAACGCGTCATAAATGATACACTCGTAGTTAGTATCTAGGTAGGTATATCAATACGGAAAAAAACTTGCTTTTGATGATTTCTAGTATATTTTTACGATTAACAAGTCTTTGCAACCTCCAGTTACTCGTCCAACTTGTCCTCTTATGATAGATTGCATACATTATGCATACACACACACACAGTAACTGGTCAAGCATTATTGCACTGCAGAATAAACAAACATACTGTCATTATGTCAACCATCAAGTGTCCATATAAAATATATCTCTGACGATTCGATTGACCACTTATGGACTAATGGATTATAATATACAAATAATGTGTATAATATTATTACCGTCCCACTATCAATCCGCGAGCAAATTCCTAGTCATTAAATGCTGATGATGGTGAATATGTTACGAATGATTTATTTATTAATACCTTTCCTTTCTTACTTTTGAAACCTTTTCGAACAAGTATCTAATTAAAATAATATCAACAACAGGAACAGGGCGTACTGAGTAGAGATGCTATATTTAAATTGATTAAATTAATGTATTCCTTTCAAAAGATATTATAAAGTGGATAATCCTACTTGTATTATTAATGACTAAAAAGACGGAAAGCACTAGGATAACTATGTAGACATGTGTAGTTTTTTACTTATTCTTGAGATTAATTTTCCATATAATTTATTACAATAAAATTTAAGATAAAACAGAATTTCCATGCGCTATCACTCTCGCCATTTACGTACAATTTAATATGGCAAATATATAATTGTACTGGATCTTAAAACGATTATAATAATTATGATAGCTAACAACATTTTTAAATATTCATATACAACATACCTTTGAACCATAAACTGGTTGACAAATTACAAAACGCTAAGTAATTAAATACTAGTGTATTGTAATTTGTAATACATGTGTAATAAAAAGAATTTCCAGGGTCTACGTTACATTAAAAAAACAAGACAAAAAATAAACAGGTAATTAATTAATTAAACAAAAGGCTTCAATGTCTCCTTCAATCAAACAACAGTAGAGTACGTGGCAAGGTCGCCAATGTCAATAAATAATAACTAAACAGTAAATCTACAACAAGTTGTTATATCAACCTGTAACAAAATATAATATTTTTAACATTGTGCCGTATCTACTTGTTCTTAGTTGTAACTTACACACTGCAACGTGTAGTGGAAGATATTAAGTTATTAAATATGACAACAAATCAATGTGTTTGATGACGTCTAATGACCCAGGCAGTATACCTACTCGCAGTAGGTGCATTGTAGGATCACAAGATGGTCCACCACAGCCACACAGCAATTATAAGAAGTACTTAGTGAAAAATTAGGCACATTATTTATTTTTGACACATCAAAATTGATAAAGATAGATGCACGATTTTCCGAAATAATTGATATTCTTTGCATCAAATCTTTAAAATTACTCTGTTATATAAATATTCCCTTAATAGTATCGACACACACATGTTTTTTTATTTCCCTGTTTCAATTGGAAGAAATTTATAATATAATTCACAGAATGTATCATTGCCAATAGCAATAACATCTGATCGAGTGAAGAAGGAACTTATATAGGCACTAAACTTACGGTATTACTATTGTATGAAGTATTTAATTAATTAATCATTTAGTATTGTTTGTAGTTTATCATTAACACGGCATTCACTTCTCAGCTGTCTCAGTACAGCACAATACATCCGCTGTAGAATTTTATTGTACTGTACTTGGTATATTTATAACCAGAGGTGGGCACCGTTAATCAAAAAGTGAACTTCGTTAATCGATAATCCGTTAACTAAAAAGTAAACTTCGTTGATCGTTAAAGCGTTAATGTAAAAAATCGCAGTTAAATGGCATGAAATAGAACTACATAAGTACAACTACTATCACATTTACCACACATAACCCCATACAACCCTTGGATCTTCTTATGCCAGCGCCTCCAGTAGATGATGTCTATGCAAAAAATCAAATATTAACGGACTCAATTAACGGAAGTAAAATGTAACGGAAGTTAAATAATCCGTTAACAAATTTTGGAGGTGAGAAAAGCGTTAAATCTTTAGCCAAAATGTAAACTTCGTTAATTAACGAATAACGGATTAACGCTTTTCTGCCCAGCTCTGTTTATAACTACATATAATATTGTATTTTGAGAGGATAAATTCACGGTCATGCGTGTCCATACTTCACAGCATAATCATTCACACATCATCATGCAAGTGTTATAGTATTATACAATGAAATAATGTATTACAAACACATTTCAATGCTCTCAGAAACGATACGTACATAATTACATAATATTCATCATAATACATTTTTATAGAAATAGTATGAAATGATCTCAGATGTAAGAAAATAAGTGAGTAAAATTGCAATGCACATAGCGTTGCCATCTCTAAAAATTATAAAGCCGGACCTAGCCGCTAAAAAAGCCGGACTTTTGGGTCCCAGGGCCGGACGCTAAGTAAAAAAAGTTTTTTGACTAAAAAAATCGAAAATAACTCATTTTCTAACAAAGTTTTAATCCGTATCATTCACATGTTTTCCTTTGGCAGAAACCTGCTTTAAAAAGTCAATTTCTTTAGCCATTTTATCATTTTTTTTTTACAAATTCAACAGTTAATATTATTGCAATAGCAATAAAAAGCCTAACACTGTCCGGCTAAAGCCGGACGGATTGCAACGCTAAATGCACACTATATGAATAGATATAATTATCTGAGTTATAAACATTTGCAGGTGTCTCATAGTACCCTTGTGTTTTGAAGTGGAATATTAAGGGGTGAACTGAAGTCAGTAATATCAATTAGATAGGTACTCACACAGCCTTTACCATCATCGCTAAAAATATTAGTGTAATAAAACAAATAATACGATATTTACAAGCAATAATCATTAATTTAGTTAGAATATCATGTTGCAAATATTCCTATTGATAAAACTATTATATTGCCTAATAATTAACGTATAAAACTAAGTATCACTTAACCTTAGAACTGTGATGTTATAAAAATGTGTCCTGGGGAGAAATGATGCTTCTGAAGGTTAACTATGTAGATAATAAAATTCAATACAACAAACATCGTTGTAAACTCAATATTTTTATTGCTAGAGGGATTGGTAGTAATTTTTGTTTGTATAAAAAAGCTAGTAGCTAAGCAAGGCTACGAGAAACAACGCAAAAGACAGCATTATAAATTTTATGATCAAAAATGTTATAATACTCATAATTGTAATTATAGTATGAATAATTTTAATACGATTGTTTTAAATACAAATGTTCAAAAATCAATTGATGTGAATACTGAGTACAACCAGCAGTTTAATAAATTATACCTGCTTCACTCTGTTTTGGGTTGATTGGCAGAAATCGCCAATAGGCGATAAATCCGCCCTTTGTGTGTATATTTATGTACAATAAAGTTTTTATTTATTTATTTATCTAAACCTAGGGTGGCCAACCCGCGGCCCGCCGAGGGTCTGAATGCGGCCCGCGAGGCCGTCTTACAATATAACAGTATGCATTGCCTGTTATAGAAAGACAATCAGATTCGTCACTTCACCCAATTTTCCTTAAAAATTTCGCCTGCGGCGCTATTTTGGGTAATCTTTTTGATTAGAAGATGTTTTTCACACATTTTGTTACGAGCCTTCTCCACTCAGTTTTGCAAGAAAAAAAAAACGCCTGCAGCGCTACCTCACTTTTTTAGGTCATAACAATATTTTAATTTCTGTTGCCAACCCCCCCCCCCCCCCACCCCCTCCCGGCAGAATCTGGCCCGGCTGCTGAAAAAGGTTGGCCACCCTTGCTCTAAACTTTATACATCTCTATACAACGTTTAAGCAAGAGCGCGGTTTTTACTTTGTATGTCATATTATGATTTTATGGTCAATATCAACTGAATACGTAAATATTTTCAGTCAATTCTAGTAAAACCCAAAAATGTAATAAGGTATTTTTCCCATATTTATCTTGCACTGAAATCATAGACACATAATATTATTATTCCCACATAAATTCACGTTGCACTAATTTTAATAACAACTTTAATCGGATACACTAACCTATATATAAAATCTCAATTTATTATCAAACTGTGACATTCAACTACAGTAAGTATGGCAATCAAAAACAGGTTATTTAATATTAATCGCAATCTAATCTTAAATTATTGAAATGTATTAATTTTGTATCATAACATATCTTAATGTACCACAAATAGTTGTTGCTAGTAATAATAAGGCTGACATTATTCTTAAATAGCAACCGGAAAAATATATTATTTATTAATTTATCATAACCAGATATCGCAGGCTACTGTGTTAATTTGACTGTATTACGACACCTACAAATTAATATCAATACACATAGTTTTTGCTTTGTAATGCAGATCTGAAATATACATAGTAATGCAAAATATTTTAAATCAACATCGATATGAATAATTAAATCCAAGCCATCGATGTTTAACAGTTATAATCGATCACCTGATCATGCCAATGTACAGAAAACAAAAAAACTTGTCAACGTGCAAAATTTTACTTGTCTGTGCGCAAATCTTGCAACCGCTTCCTAAGTTCTAAGAGACCTGAAACTTTGGAAACATAAGTAAAATCGGTTATATCACATTATGTATCACATTGGAGCAGCCTTCTTTAGAGACAAAAAAGATGAAAAGCGTTTGAGGGGGATCTAAGGTTAGTGTGGGGTCATACGAAAGGCCGTCGGAAAAGAAATCCAGATATTAAGTCAGATTATGTCCAGCTCGAACCTCTGGAGACACAAAGCGATCGAGGGGATCCAGCGACCGCATGATCGTCATGCTTGGTATCTCACGAAGTGCTTCACGAGTCTAAATCTTTTTTCAGATGTTGAATTTGTCAAGTCTTGGTGGGAATCGGAATAAGATGTGTTTGGTATTATGTAAGTAATAAGGCGTTTTTGGTATCATTTGGAGGGATGTGAAGTCATAAATCATTATTTTGGTAATCACATTATTTTCGATTTCTTTTCCCTATTCGATTATTGAAACGTCATTCCTAGTAATTACAATAATGGTTGGTTACTCGTAGTGATCAATATCCAGCAGTAAACAAAACAAAACAAAAAAACAGGTGGACATGATGGTGCAAATGTTGCACTTGTGGGCTTGTGGGAGTGGCAGAAAATATTATAAATTGACATTTTAAGTACGACAAAAAAACAATAACAAAGTATTTCAATACCTACTTATTTATGCAAAGTGTGAAATAGATTCGAGTCGAACTCTCGTTAGATGTAATTAGTAACTCTGAAAAAATTATTAATACCCATTATTTATTTATAACTCCGATGTTCTAGAACCTAGAGTTGGTATTTAACATCAGGACCAGATAAATAAAACTCTATATTTGTTAGTTCCGTTAAACGAATACGTTGACATACTTGTATGAGATGAATAAAAATAAGTATACCTACACATATTACAAAATATGTTGATAAAGCTAGTATTTGCTTATAAACAGATAATGATAATAGATGTTACACAGTGCTTACATACGTATGTAAAATTAAGGTAACATAAAATATATTTTTGTAAGAGAGTAAATAATTAGGTAAGGTACCAAACAAATCTTCACGAAGACAAATAATACTAAATTATTAGTGAGATAAAAATGGGTAAGAGTTGAGATAAGATAAAAAGCTATTACCAAAATTAAACATTTAAAAATTACGTAAGACAAACATCCTCCGCTGATAAAAAGACAAAATAAAGCAAATATCCATTAAACATTACAAAATCTTTTTACAAACTAACAACTCGTTGTTACATCAGGTTTGATTTGTTCAATATCACACACATTGCGATAAGCGATTGTGAACTTTAATGTGCAAATCAATATATGAGTGTAATGATAAATTTTATCAATTAATTTCATTTCATTTTCATTTCATTTATTTATTATCCAAAGCTTTACAAAGTAAAAATACAAACAAAAAAGTACTGGATTTTATTGCCCCACTAGGCGATAGCCTGTTCTGGGGCAATACTAACCACAATATAATAGCTCAAGGTTACATGTATGTACAAAAAATAAATAAAACAGTGACAGAATACTATGTGATAAGCAAACGATTAAAGAGATTTGTATAGTGATGATGGTGCAATTGTTGAGGATTTGTTTATAAGGTTATTTTATTAGGACACTGGTGTACACAGTACAACCGTGAGAGATCATCAAGTTGACCATGTAGGGACCAGGGGAGATAAAACACAATTGCCCATTCCCACCAACTTTCACCTAGGAAGCAGACCCCTAAGGAATTTTCATACAAAACCACAGATAATTTGAGTGATTATTGTAACTGTCATAACCTTTAAGATATAAATCCATACAAAATACAGCATGCAGCTACTTAAGTGAGGGAGATTCTGGGCGGAGATATTTGGGCACCTAACTAAGTAGAGCTGCATGCTGTATTTTGATGGATTTATATCTTAAAGGTTATGACAGTTACAATAATTACTCAAATTATCTGTGGTTTTGTATGAAAATTCCTTAGGGGTCTGCTTCCTAGGTGGTAGTTGGTGGGATCGGGCAAATGTGTGGTAAAAAAAAAACAATGTACAAACAATTGATTGTAAGCATTGGATAAAAAACTTCCATTAAAATGGATAAAATGCCAATCTATTAAATGAAACTGAGATGTTTTAAATTTTCATGAGAGGGATTATTTTTAAACTGTAGGGACCATCCCGATTTTCGCAGAATTCTCTCTATGACATTAACTTTATAAACAAATAAAATGTACTACGAATAAAACGTTTAGAAGTTTACTTATTGTATGAAAATATTATTGTTATCACCACTTTTAATCATAGGTAACCTTCTTATTAATATTCAAATAATTACGACAAGCAACTCCGCCTCCTTTAGACTTACAATGATTTGCGATTTTCTCATTCCAAATTACAGATTAACAGGTAGGTACCTATCTATTAAATTGAGTAATATTGTACGAATAATTATAATCCTTCATCACTTAGTAGACAGTAATCAAATAATACATTCAAGATTACCCATTAAGAGTATGCATACCGACATTTCAATGATTTCTAAAAACGGGAGACCTTCTATCTCGACAACCGTTACTAAATATGCTTTGGAACAAAATAGGGTAGATGCTTTAAACCTTTATCTAGGGAATAACCGTAAAAGATTTTTTATATCTTGTATAGATTTCTCAAAAAATATTTTTAAAAACACCTCTGATTTTTTTTCCGAAAGACGGAAACTCGTTTCCCGAAAGTCGGGGAGTAAAGTTTGTACTGATAATATGCATTAAAATCTAGGGAATAACTGTAAAATTTTTTGATAGACGCAAAATAAACCCCAAAAAATGGAAAAAACGCTAGTTTTACCATTTTATCACGCGATTTTGAACCTTAATGCCGTGGGAAATGACTGTGACGTCATTCTTGGTGCCAAGCCCTTAACACAATACTTATAATATTTTCGTACAGAGTTACAATAACTCAATACTATTTTTACAATAGCACGTGCTACCAAGGCCGTAAAATTTGGAGGTATAAAATAATACATATATACATACATCAACATTGTTTGGTACATTATTCACCACAGTTCGTAATACAGTAGTAATGTCGTTTTGTAGGCCACTGTGGTAATTTGCTTTTCGGCTAACGAAATTGCCATACAATGACAACAATTACAGTAACACAGTTTGACGAGTACGATTTTATCCTTAAACTGTAGGTATTTTTAAGTAACATTCGCCAATTCATTCGGAAGTGTAAAGTGAACACATTAAACCAGCCGGAGATCAATCATAAGCCTTATGGAAAGTCCATCCTTTGCTGTAAATCTGTTGAGATACCTACTTGTTATATTAAAATACGACAAGTGAAAAATTGATTGACAAGTGATTGAGTTTTCTTCCCTCAGTTGAGCAATAGGTGGATGAACGGCGGCTGAACTCTTTCGTTTGTGTGCGTCTCTTCTCCCTCTCATGGGATGTATGTATTTTCCCCAATCCCCTTTTTCTTTTTCCCCTTTTTCCCCTTTTTCTTTTTTTTCTTTTTCTTTTCTTTCTTTCTTTTTCTTTTTTTTTAATTTATGCCACTCTTTAAGTCTTGCTCTTGATGGCACTTTATTGGTTTGTTTGACATATCTTCCTTGTTGTTATTGTTTATTGTATCGTGTGTGCGTATGTATGTATTTTTTAATTTTTGTATTGCTGATATTGTTGGAAACGAGCTTCCCCTCAGAGCACGAGCTTTGCTCAATTCTGAGGGGAGATTTTAGCTATATATATATTTTTGTTTATTTAATTGTATCATATATTATGTGTCTCTTTGAGTTTGAAAGAATAAAATATGTTATTATTATGTTCCTTGGAACTTGCTGAGGCCTTTAATATTTCTTTTGTTTGTTTTATTTCTTCCGTTTGTCATCAGGCTGTGGTTTCCTTCGCACGTGGGCCGGGGACAACAGGTAAGTATGGATGACTATTTGTAAGAAACTGTGTTTTGTTTTCTGTATTCCGTGTATGTGCTGTCTGAATTGTAAAATGTTGTCCTCTAGATTAAGATTTAGTACGTAGAAATACGTAATTGTAAGATGATAGTTTTTAAGAAAAAATGTAGTAGTGTGTAGATCCTTGCAGTGAGAGTCTCCTCCAAGGAACATTAAGGGCGTTCAGAGTAGTTTCGGGAGGGGTTTGTTGAGGGGAGCCCTTCCGGCGAACCTTGAGCCCTCCTCTGAAAAAATGTTTTGCTTAAAAGACTGGATGATATAGGAGCTAAAGCTCCTGAAACATCCAGGGGTGGAGGTGGGTTTACCCTTAATGTTAAATGTTAAGTGAAAAATTCCGATGATGTTCTCACAAAAATGTAGATCTATCTCTCCTGTCTATACCCTCACGCCACGTCCCTTGCAGGGTAGGCAGAGAGGACAGAGCGCCAGACAGCCCTATCCTTGCACACACGCCTCCGTCACATTCATGCAATTTGTCATACACGCTCTCCGATTCCTTTTACTCAAAACGCGTCCATCCTTGAGATTGTGATTTTCAAAATAATAATATAGTTTTACAATTATAATAAGTAATGCTCACTAGGGCGAGCTTACCGCTATGTAGTGATCTCTTCCAGCTAACCCAAGTATAATGTGTTTTAAACATCAGTTTATACCTGCATACACAAATTCGTATTGCCATAATACGAATACGGCATCAAATAAGACTGGACACCAAAATGAAAACTGTATTGACATTCACTAGTTTTACAAGTTCATCACTGACGTCACAAAATGGTATAATGTCATACGTAAAGTGCTTTGTGAATATTATAGGTGTTCATAATACTAATTTATATAATACTTCTAACACTTTATATAACAAACTATGTATTTGTTAAATAATAAACATATTTAGAAAGGATTTTGATAACGGAGCGTGAGAAGCAATCCAACGTCTCAATATATTATCAATTAAATGGCTAAATTATGAAAATCCTTATACATAAATAAATATTTTATAAGTAATAAAAATGTTTCAAATGCTTTTTGTTTCATAAATTGATTGAAGTCTATCAAATTTCGTCACATCTATAAATAGCCTGTGATTGTTTCATGGAAAATATCAAAATTATAACCTATTGAATTATTTTTGATGTCATTTTTAGAAACAACGTTCAAATTTTATATACCACATCTTTCTATGTAGTAAATTTTAACTATTAAAGTGAAAACAAATTTTGATTAAAGCAATTCTAAGATTGTTGTGTCAGTTGTGTGTATTTTTTTATTATTGTTCAAGAGCTTTCCCATTGTAATAAAATGCCAAGTATCATTTTACCATCACAAATGCAATTAATAGATGCTATTAGTGTTGTAAAGTTTCTGTATTATGCACTAAAAGCTTAAATTAATAACCTGTTGATTACAACATTAATTTATTAACAATTTATCGACATTTAACACAAGTGTATCTATATAAAAATGTCAATTGACGAAATTGTGAAATAGCTATCTATTATTATCAAATAATATTGCTTACGTAAGTTAATTTTAAAAATACTAGTATGTTATTCTTAGAACTGTACATAATTAATACGACAAAATATTAAAATAAGCTGTTCTTTGATATGCACAACAAATCAATTCGATATAATATACTTATCGGTAGATGTAATTCAATCAAATATAAAGATAACTTAATTGGTACGAAAATATTCTCTAAAGAATAAAGAAACATTGTACAACAAACTTGGATCGAGATGCGAAGCTAAACCGCAAACATAGAACGTGTCAAATTCGTTTATAAAGTATCTGGGCTTACATCAAACAAACCTAAATACTTTTCTGCACACCTTGCACTAGGCTAAAAGCAAGTATCGCTAAGTGTGGAATACATCGCCACCGCTGGGGTTCGAACCTGGTACCTCCCGCTTGAGAGACTGCCGCCTCAACCAACCGCGCCAACCATGTACTATTTGTACTTTCAATCATATTAAAGTCCCAGCATTTTCCGCCATGGAATAACCAGCGACAGGTATGCGTGTTTGTTGCTTTCTCAAGGGATGAAAGTGACAGTTTAAAAAAATATATACACTTTAAAAACATCTGTACGGAGTGCGCAAAATAAAAATATACTACTTTAAACACTAAACCTATCAACACACATTTTTATTTACAAGGTGTTTGTAAATAAAAATAAAATATCGTATAGATGAAATACGCACTTGACCGATGTTACTACAAAAAATATCGGTGAATTATTGAACCAGGTATTTGGCAATCTAGCGTTATGTAGTAATATTCATATACCCACGACATTTAAAACTTAATTTGGAGCTAAATATCAAGTTCGATGTTCTCTCCACGTTACGACTCGTTACTAAGTTTTCATCATAAACTTGTTTGAATTTGAACAAGTGTTTGAAAGATTTAACAACTTTATAATAATATCAAAGTTTAATAAAGATATTAACAACAATGTTTATTAGATGTATCAGTATTGATGGCCTATTGATCGTGCTTAATGTTTCTCAGAATTGGTTATATACAATCAACTGTCAGCAATGCTTTATAACGATAAGTTCGGTCTGTTAAATATTAATTTGTTGAAGGCAAGTATTGCAGTTCTGTATTCTATATTGCAGTATGTAGTTCTGCTGTAAGTAGTACCATAAATCAAAATACACTTTTCAAAAGCAGTACACCGTTGTTAAAACCACGCATTAATTTGTATTAGTGTATAGTAGGTATATAATCTGCAGATATGGAGTGCAAAATTTAATAAAAAAAGGAAAGAAGGCTCTTCACTATGGCTTTCTTACATGTACCTACGCATTTACTAGTATGCTAAAAGCTTGTATTGTAGAGCGCAGAAAACATCATCAGCGCAAGATGGAACCCGGCACCTCCCCTTTCGTAGATCATCGCTCTTACAAATTGGTGCCAAACGTGTGTTATTTTTATAACACAATTTTTAATAACCAACATAACGTGCACCACAGGAAAATTTAATCAATGTGTATAACCAAATTATAAGAAATTAAATTGACGTGCAATTTGTTGTCAACGTACTGCCAACACCTACCTACATATAATACTCGTATATATCATACTGCTAATATACTACATTACTACAACCACTACTAGTGCTACGACTGCGGAATAAATGAATGGGAACTTCGAGCTCGAGACGTACAACTTTCACTGCGGTGGTAAACAGGTGCAAAGAAGACGGCATTAGTAATACCAATACAATCATACAACAATATCAACAGGTGACTTAAGAAATACATCAAATAATGTACGTATAATATCACAACAGCTGTCCACGTGGTACGACTCACAAAAGTAATTCAAATTCAAAAATTGCAGATTCCTTCATTATCTATCACTGAAACTAACTTAAACATTTATCTACATTAATGATCAGTAGAACTTGACGACAAGTTTTTAACTCACTGTGAAGTGTGCAGTTTATCCAGATCCATTTAAAAGAAATGGTCAGTAATTTAATTTCATATAAAAATAATAAATAATTTTCAGATTGACTTAAAATAAATAAAAAATTTACAGGGTATAACGAACATTATGCCAAATGGCGTGTTTGTTGCCGAAGGCAATATCTGCCAACCAACCACTTGTGACAGCGAAATAAGAAAAATTGGGTCCACTAGGTTTTTAGGAAAAATCCATTTTTTTCGAGGAGGCACTGGCCCAAAAAGTCAAACATTTTATATCGACTGGATTGGTGACTCAAAACAGAAAGGCGTGAAATCCCGGGATCCAATCTCGGTGATGACATTTTGGTATCTCACGACGTAAGCAGATACGCAGATATCAAATCGTTCTTATTCATAAAGTTCATTAAATTCAAGCACCTACTAGTATTACGGTTACGTGATTTCGATTTACACTCAATGTTGAATCTATGAACTTAAAAACATCTGGCAGTATCTACACACGACAAGAGAAACTAAATTTATTACTACTTTACACTGACTAGAACAATTTACCTACAAAATTTATACACAAAAAGGTTAACATACTCAAAACGTATGATAAAATATTCGATACTTCACTGATATTAGTCATTTTCAAAAAACAATACACATTTTACAGTAGATATACTCATACATATCTATTTCTATACGGATTGAACTGTGATGTGATATTTAATATTTACTTAGAGAACGGTTATGGTTGATAAAACGAATCGACAGACCATAGTTAACAGTTATAAAATATCGAATTACCTACAATCCATATCAATATTCCCATTACAGATATCAGATTATGAGAAATACTATGTACAATTAATACCGTAAATATTTGTAATTAATTCATGACTACAGTACAATATCTAGAATTATAATACTACAAATGACAATTCTAATGCGGCATATTTAAAATGTAAATAAGATGCCTGAATGTCGTGCATTTCATCGTACATCTTCATAAGTAGGAACTTTTTATCCCGAGTTTCGTACATCAGGACATAGGGAACTTTAGCAGAAATAACTGTACTTATAGGAACTTGCGGTAAACCGCAAACTACAAAAAAATATTTTTTCTGATAACTGCGAAGGACATACATACACGTAATATGAATGGTTTAAGACTTCATCGCCCTTCTTCTTCTTCTTCTTCCTCAGCCTTCCTCCCTCCACTGCTGGACGTAGGCCTCTTCCATTTTCTTCCACTCATCTCTGTTTCTCCCCCTCCGCATCCAGGTTCCTCCGGCTTGTTGGACTAGGTCATCAGACCACCTTTTGGGAGGTCTTCCGACGCTTCTCCTTTTGTTCCAGGGCCTCCACTGTAGGATTCATCGCCCTAGTGGTTTTATAAAGGAGACCGCGAATGGCGAAAAACTAGCGAGATCAACACCCAAATTGTAGTTCATATGTGCCTATAATACATTCATAGATTAATCAGGCAAAGTTTTATCTTACAACTAATCGGGTTTAATATCTGAATATATTAAACTAGTAAATTATATGTTACAAAATCAATGCAAAATTATTCATACGTTTTTTGATTTGTCTTCCGTTACCATGTTGTACTATGGAAGTATAAAGTCGATTAATGTAATAATATTATTACTACAACGCTTTAGTATGCAAATCATCACGAGAATACAAGCATAGGAAATATTTAAATTGTAACTTAAATAAAATATCTTAAGTACGCATAGTAATTATCTGTTCAATAAACTATACATTATTATTATAAGACAATACCATAGTCGATTCTAAATATAATCACATAAACAATATTATAAGTACGTATTTCCAAAATATACTATACTACACAGGTAAGAGTATTTGGACAAACGTGTTATTATGAGACAATATTGTATGGGGAAATGGTTGTAATGATGATAGAGAACAAGAGAACTAACAGCTGGGTGCGCATACAATCGCTTTTTGTTCAAATAAAAAACATAAATATGATAATGAAAGCAATACGATACAACAAGCATATTATTACTAGCTACATGTTCTCTATGTTTACATTTTCTATTCATAGGTTAATTATAATATTTTGAATGAAAATACTACATAGAAAAATGACAATTAATGCAGAAAATACATCAGATATGTATACTGAAATAATTACACATCTACGTTCGAGTTTTTAGATGACAGTGGCGATTTGACTCAATAAACATTACAATATTCGTTGGTCCTGTACTTAGAATTACGGGTTAACTATTCTACATATTGTACAGCGATATTATGTTAATTATACAAAACTCTCCATAAACGTTGAAATCTGCCTTCTTCATATACACAAGGTATATACATAATTATACTCTGGATATACAAAATATAACACAATATAATAATAATAATAATAATAATAAATCAAATTATATGCCTCAAATAGACAACATATGGATCATTTATTAGAATTAACAGAAAAATTCAGCAATGACATAAAGATGACATTTGGCACTGACAAATGTAAAATAAATAGTATAATCAAAGGAAAACATCAAGAAACACACCCACATAATCTTATATATAGCGACAATAGTATTGATAATATGGAATATAGGGAAACATACAAATATTTAGGTTTCCACCAAAGTACAACACTAGATCACACTAATATTAAAAAAGAGCTCACTATTAAATACAAGCAGAGATTAAATCAAATCTTAAAAACACAATTATCTGGAAGAAATAAAATAAAAGCAATAAATACATACGCGATACCGGTTTTAACATACTCATTTGGTATAATTAAATGGACTGTTACGGATTTGGACGCATTAAATATAGCGACCAGATCTATAGCAAACAAACACAGAATTCATCACATACATTCGGCAGTTGAGAGATTCACATTGAAGCGAAATTTGGGGGGTCGGGGTGTTATTGATATTAAAAATTTACACTACTCACAAATAGAAAACCTCAGAAAATATTTCATACAGAAAGCAAACAACAGTAATATACATGACGCAATAGTTGGACTTTCAACATCAGGAACACCATTGCAATTTAATAACAGACAATTTAACCCCTCTGACAAAATTACTAAACAGGACGAAAAAATAGCTAGATGGAAAGAAAAATCACTTCATGGAAAATTTCCATTCCAGTTAGACCAGGAACATGTTGATCGGGAAGCATCCAATTCATGGCTCACTTATGGCAATATATTTTCGGAAACTGAGGGATTCATGATTGCAATTCAAGACCAAATAATCAAAACGCGAAATTATTCAAAATTTATTATTAAAGAAAATATTGACAATGACAAATGTAGACTATGTAACACGACAACTGAAACGATTGACCACATTACAGGAGGTTGTTCTGCTTTGGCTAGTAGAGAGTATACTCAACGACACGATAACGTAGCAAAACAAATTCATTCAAGACTTGCTTTTAAATATAAATTGACTGAACAAATTACCCCTTACTATAAATACCAACCAATAAACGTACTAGAAAATGACATGGCAAAATTATACTGGAATCGGGACATAATTACTGACAGAACTATACCAAATAATAGACCCGATTTGACTTTAACGATTAAATCGACAAAAACGACTTTTCTTATTGATGTTTCCGTACCAAATACGCAAAATTTAAGACAAAAACACCAAGACAAAATTACTAAATACACAAATTTGGCTGAAGAAATACGGGATATGTGGCATCAAAATTCAGTAAGGGTGGTTCCGATAATAATTTCATCTACGGGGGTCGTACCAAAAACGTTACACAAAGCAATTAAAGATTTGGATTTGGGCAAAAATATATATAAAGAGTTTCAAAAATCAATTATAATTAGCACATGTTCAATAGTCCGGAAATTTCTAAACAATCATTCATAACCACAAATTTGATAGAAAGCAAGGACTTGGCTTTTGCCCGTCCTTGCTTTCTTATACTACCGGCTTTTTAAAAAGCTGAGATGGGTAGGGTATAATAATAATTAGATAATTTGCTAAAGCGCAGTTTTCGCGAATTATCGCCTCAAGTGCGCTGAACTACCTTAAGACTAAAGCATTGTTGACTAATAGTAATTATTGAGATGTCTGCGTGGAATAACATAATCTAAACAAGTGAGTCTTTAATGCTACTTTAAACTTATGAAAATCATCTATGTTTCTTACATCTACTGGTAACTTATTCCAAGCTGCAGGGCCGGCAAATGAGAAAGCCCGTTCTCCCAAGCAAGTGAATCGCGTTTTATCTGGTTCGATTAACTTTTTAACAGCGGACGTTCTTGCTGACCGAAGAGTGGACTGTCTGGCATTTGGTTGCACAAAGCAGCAGAGCTCAGATAAGTAAGTAGGTGCCATGTCATGCAATGCTTTGAAAATTGTAATGCAGAGCTTATATTCAATCCTCTGCGGGCTTTTGAGCCAGTGAAGATTGAAAAGGTGCTCAGTGATGTGATCTCGTTTCGACGCGCCAGTGATCAGTCGAGCTGCCGCATTAAACGCCAGCTGGAGCTTGTCTGTTAAGCAGTTAGGTGAATTGGCATAGATCGCATTACAGTAGTCTAGTCGGGATATCACGTAAGCGTTAATTAGTTTCTTAGTGGCTTCTAAGGGGAGATTTCTGCGTATTGATTTGATTTGTCTTAAATGGAAGAAGGCAGTACTTACTGTTTTACTTATCTGAGCCTCCCACCCGAATTCGGAATTCAAGAGGACACCCAGTAGTTTTGCGGACTTCGCTGGGGTATATGTATGTCAAACTACTTTGAGAGTTAACGAGATCCCTTGAGGTGATTCAAGATAAAGAATCGCCGTCAAATTTGGCATTTTTGACATCGATGATGAGTGATTTGTGTGACAAGCAACATGAAAATATAACCGTCCATTCTTCAATCATTCGTCCAGATCGCCGAGGGCAATATTGTGAAAATATCGGTTAGAAAAAATAGAGGTACCTACAAATTATAGTCAACACTATTCCGTACTCCGTAGGGCATGTTTCCATACAAAGCTGTCTAATATTAAGCATTACGATAATGTGAGTAATTTGATTATAACATGATGGATATAATATGTCATAAGTCACGTGGAATATTAATAACACAAATCAACATATTACAGTTTTAATAACAAAGTGTATTAAACAATATTTCGACCTACAAATTTTCCAGTTTAACAGACTCGCCCGCTTAATACTTGTAATATGATAATGGAGTTTTATACCTCAAAGATTTATACCTAGTGTTTTTTTTATAATCTGATGGAAATGCATCTTGTACAGAAAAGTGTGTACTAAACTAACAATAGATACATAAAGTCGCATAAAGCTTGCAAAACTTGAAAAAAAAAACGATACCATAAATCTGTGTGATTTATAAATACAATATTCAATGATAATGTTTTTAAATAATACAAAAAGAAGTAAAGACCCCTGATTCTGAAACGACTAAATTAACCTCAGATAAGTGAATTTTAATGTTAAGGGCATTATTTTTTCACAAATGTTTTCAGCATACGTAAGATAATAAGTAAATATACATGTACATTGTACAAACAGGAACATAGCCATCAGCATTACACTCTATGCGTTCCAAGTAGATGTGTCCCGGGGGTGTCGCGACAGGTCCTGCAAGTGATCCTAACATGCGAGTTGGAGGATCGAAAGCTCGACAGCGAGAAGACACTGCAAATACCTACCTGACAATTTTGAAACTAAGTACATGACTACATATGTATATGATTGAAATGCAAATCCAAACGAATAAAAATATTACGATTCGGAAAACGCTGCTATCAAATTTGTTAAAGAAATGAAATTGACATAGGTCAAAACTTCTCATTAATATTATAAGGCGATAATATGAATGGAGTAGCGACATCACGCCGTGAGAAGTAGATGGCTACATACAGCATAATGTTATCACTGTAAAAGTGGCATCAGGTGTCAAAGACGCAATAGTAATCATGGGTCATCGGCCCGATGTGAGCCGGTGGTGAAAGTGACCGATTGCGCCCACCTCGCGTCATACAACATAAGACATAATATCGTGTGGGAATGGACCTGCATCATATGAGAGAATATGGCACAGTATACTCATACGTCATGTTAAAAAATATGTGGGTAATATTATTATCAAGTAGAGAGGTATGTATTGGTTGTAGAGTGATGATGGTCATGGATCACTGACCGGGCGTGGAAAGTTTACCTCCGAGCTATGTCTGATCGTACTGATCGTCACACCTTCATTTCAAGGCGAATAGATAATAAACTAATATTGATAAAAATCTAATTGAATTCAAACACACTCTTCTCATAAGATTCTACTCACGTTTCTTTTTCTTAATTAAAAATTACACAAACAATTCTCCTCATGTAGGTACCTACATAAAATTATATATAAATATATTTCTATAGCATGTACTACAATATAATTGTTTTGTTTCATTTTCTTTTAAAGTTTTCGCCATTATCAAATCGAAGTAAAAATTGGACTAAAAAAGAAAACAACAATTTACTAGCAAACGATATTTTCTAAATAGAATGTTAGGACTCTGGGTAATAAAATTGGTATTAATATTGGTAATAAAATTCAGCACGGAAATGCAATAATATACTTATTTCAATTTGTTTTTACTCATATTTACCATGATATATAAAATTACGTGTAGCTCCATCCTAATAAAATATGTCTATCTCTTAAAGAACATTCCATATAAATTAGTTTAGTTTTTCCTGTGTTTTAAGTACATAGTTGTAACGATTATAATAAACTATAGGTGCCAAAGGTTCAACAGACAAAAACTTGCCATATTAATACTAAACATGTAACGCTCACATAAATCATATTAATCCAAATATGATATAAAATCTAATACATCAACACAGAACATGCCTATGTGGTAGAATTAAGTAGGTTTATAAACTTGTACTTGGAATATAATATTAATAACCAATAATAAAAACCACACAAGGAAAAACAACAATCGAGTCAACTGTTGACCTTTGCTTTGAAACATCAGGCCGCTTAAAATAAACATCAGGCCGCTTAAAACACTGGAATCTTTGGCCAGGAATTTCTCTAATTATAAGATCATAAGGATGAAATAGTAGATGCAATATTTATGAGGATGACAATATTTACACTAGAAAGACTCATAAAAGGAATAATTTATATTATTATACATAGTAAATGTCTTATTTGCTCATTTGGAATTTGCTATAATGCTTGGGGGGTCAAATAGGGGGGGGGGGGGGGCAGAGGTCAAATTGTTGCGCCTTCCAATAAAAAAAACTATAACTGTAATGAGAGGGACCACTCTCTCCTCTCATACAAAAAAACAAATTGTAACCCCTTGTACTCCATTAGGATTCCACTAAAATTTTCCTCGGATTCTTATTGGCATATTACCTGAAAATTATGACGGGAATTTTCAAATGATTTTCAACATTATTATACTAGGTACCTACACTACATACATAGTAAATATTGTGTAAGTACATTTACCAATTTATGTGCACTCGTAAATATTTCATGCCGATCCTAAAGTCTTTTCACAACATCGTTAAAACAAATAAAAACATAATATAAAATACAAATATTGTAACGTTGAGAAGGTAATTTGAATAATAATGAAAGAATTTTAACACATTGCATAGAGTCAATAAAGACCTAATGAAAGTGAAATGAAACGAACAGGTAGATCTACCGTCTTGGCTGATTAAAAAAACGACGAAAAATGTACATTATTGAAATTCCGTTGAACGTTTGCATCTCATTGTTCCATTCAGTGTTGCCTTATTTGGGTTAAATTAACCGTGGACAGGAGAAAAAATTCAGGATCACACCACATTGTCATTCCTTCTTCGGAAGAATCCCGTGGCAAACATTTTGCGATGTCTGTGTCATGTCGAAGAATGTCAAGGCCCTCAGAACCAAGAAAGATACCTAAAATCCACATATTTACTTAAAGCTTCTCGAAGATTCCAGGACTTTGAAGTTTGTTGTAATACTAAGCCAGTAAGCCTATGTATCTGTACAATGTTAAATAAATTATTATGTAAGAATGTGAAGTGAAGTAAATAAAAACGAGTTTTGGCTCCAAACTTGCAAAAGCTCGTAAATGTACCATGGATAATCTACTTATAATTTGTAGATACACGATATTTAAAAATGAGCGTTCAACTTTTACTGCTGTCGATGAAAAAACCTGCTGCACCATACAATTTGAAGCTCTCAGTATTGCTATTATTATTATTCCTGAAGTACTTAAAATTCGCTTTCAATGAGAATTTAATTGCCCAATTTCAAAATTCACCACCATACGCAAAGTCTGGTTTATCTCGAAGAGTTTAAAACCAGAAGTTGAGTGTTGCATAGCAAAAAGCGTATTACGATAATCGCTATCGGAGAATAAAAACAAGGAACATCAATCTTAAAAAGAAATGTCTGATTATTCAAAAAGCAACAAAAGCACACAAAAAATTACATCAGACACTCTTGATGAAAGATTTAATAAGCAATGATCGTAATCATAATCTACCGCTAGACTATCTCTGAAATCAGGAAAACTTTTCAAAATACGGACTGGTAAATTTTGAAGGTTTTCACGGTGAACATTGAAGCAGGAGCGTCGAAACGTCGAGCGAGAGCCAATCTACACACGGTTCGCCCGAAAACCAAACAGCGGTGTCAAAATACGGACTAGTTTAAAAGAAAAAGAAAATCGATGTAAATAAAGGAAACTAAATAAGTAAGGTGCATTGTTAGTAACACTGTGACCATAAAGGTTAGTATTGAATACAAGCGAAACGGTAAATGGTTACACCCGCACTTAACAAGTCGTGGCACAACGTGGGTGATAGTATGATACAAACTTTGGTAGACGATGTTCCCACGTCACACGAAATTATACCTTTTGGATATGAATAGCTCATAATAGTAATAAATGGCTAATGTTCGAAGCATAATAATAATATGTTCTAAGAATTAATTATTATATGAAGGATCAAAATACTCATTTCTAGAAATTGGCGATGAATGAGGGCGCTGCGCTGGAGCTATAAATTCATTCTGGTCTCAGAACGTATGGGTACTCGAATTTATCAAATCAGACTTTAAAAGTTTGTTTTTATTAATTTATGTAACTAACGTAATGCTGTGATAATTTTATTATTTTAATTAAATTCTAGCACTCAAATCTATTGCAAAAAATACAGCAATATAAAAAATGGTGCAAATTGTAAAGACCATGCGCTTATACTTTTTTATGTTTTTGTGATACTGAAGCGACGGAAATTTTAATAGTTTGATAATATTGATATTACCTATAATTTATACCTACCTTTATTATTCCACGCATTTGACATTTATTTCCTTGCTATTTAAATAACTCATGATAAAACACAACTATATTATTATAATATCATAAATATTTCATAATAAAGCAGATTCCATACCTTTGTAATACATTATGTATGGAAATACAATATAATTTCACGATATAAGGTGAATTATTACAAAACAAATTAAGTCATAATGAGGTCCTTTTCAAATCACGGAATAAATAAGTATTGTGAAATATCTTCTACTAATGTTCAATGTTATTCGTTTTATTGAAATGTCAAACCTGATGATGAGACTCTATTATGATAAATATACCTATAGTAGGTACTATATAAAATAAATCACTACGTTTTATGAATTTTCACAAGATGTAGTGATTTTCTTTCATTGAATTAAAGAATTAGCCTTTTCGGTATGGAATAATGATGGTATAAATCAATACTACAAATGTGAAGGATACTCAAAATATTCACAGTTTAGGTTCTAATGAAATAAAGTAAGATTTCGGGCTATTTGCGACCGCGCTCCGGCATGTCTCGCAAAATCATCCATCCATCGTAGTTGGGATCGTCCAGGGTATTCATAGGGCAGAATTCGTATAGGTACCTTTAGTTGTAGTAAAAATGCTAGTAGTGTTATCAACCGAATTGAAATACACGATAGGTTATATACTACATACGAGATTATAATAAAAGCTAACTAACTTGTGGGGACAAAAATGTTGGGTGGATTATTCTGTATCTAATACAATAATCAATAGTCGGTGGTTTTATAATGCCTTTATCACTTGGGAAGAATCTCCCTACATCATTTAAACATCAAAATCCTTGATTAAGGTTTCACGAACGCTAATTAGCTAGCTACCTGACTTCCGTTCAATTATAATGTTAGATAGAACAAAGCATTAGGGTTCGAAATCAACAAAAAAAAACTTTTAAAAATGTTAAGACCCCCGTAATAAAAGTTCACGCGATATTAGAGAAAGATTAAAGGTAAAACATTAGATACGTTTATCTACCAACCTCCGCTCCGTGTCAAATACAAAAGCCGCTTCTCATAAAAAAAATATCCTGGACACGCATGCAGTGTTCAGTTTTATAAACAAGTGTAAGTATTTGGGTAAATTTTATTTTCTGGCAGATGAATTACTATTATTACAACTCGATACACCTACACGAATATATTATAATTTGAGAGTAGATTCATTATTGTACTGTATGGTCAATAACCCTCTTCGACGAGAAACACAATAAGAAGAATATGATTACCGCAAAATAAGTGTTATAAAGTCATAAATTCTTTTTGAATAATAAGACACAAGAAACGCTTGCATTTTATATTACTGTGCGGTTCAATAAAAATCGCATCTAAAAATTTACGTACTTAATGTGTTATATTATGCCATCATCGGTAAGCAAAATTAAGAGTCTAATCGTAATTGGATTTATTAAAGCTTTATGGTGGGCAAAGAATTAAAACGTGACGGAATGAATTGCCCATCACTATATCAGATGCTAAGAAGTGAAGATCTCTCGGGATGAGAAGTCATGAAGTTGTAAAAAATAACACCTTTGCCAAATACCCAAGGGTCAATCAACTTGTATTCAAAATTATGAGGAGAAGAATCCGTGGAAATAATGGACAGACCTTTCAATCAGTGACTCGGAATATGTGAGAACTATGGGATGATTGTATATTGAGAGTTCAAAACAACTTCTCGCTAATTAATATTTAAAAAAAAATACTACATAGCACGAACGTGTAAGTAAATGTATCATTATATCAATTATATTTTTAAAATCGAGACAAAGAGGAACTATTCCTTTTCATAAGTATATAACAATATTCCTGTACATGGTTAAATCAAAATAGGGTTGTTGCAAGGATAAAAAAACGAAAAGTAAATAAATAGTTTCCTATCTTAACATTGTAGAAACTACAATATTATATCGATCTGACGATCACATTACTTTCATTTAGCCACACTACTGATGACTACACCCTATTCTCGCTGTAAAAAGGATCAACTTTTTTCAAGAATTACATTTTGAGATTCTAAAGTTTTAATTAAGTTTTTCCCTCAACAGAGACGAGAGGCATCTTCATTCACATAATGCAGCCTTATGTGAACTCCCTTAGGGAGGAAGATGGCGTTAGCATCGAAAATAAGGTCAATTGTGAAACAGTTTCCAGCCGCAGCATATATACAACTTTCAAAAATTACACGATTGACAGCAGGATGAGGTGGAATGGGTGAACGTTGCCCTGGGCATAAAGTGATCACTTAAGCCAGCCAATGCCGACTTGTAAGCGTAGGAACAACCATCCTGCTTCCTCCCTAAGGGAGTTCACATAACGCTGCATTATGTGAATGAAGATGCCTCTCGTCTCTGTTGAGGGAAAAACTTAATTAATTCCGTCTGTGCTTATAGGTAAGTACAGAAAAATGGAATCGACTAAAGAGCCATCAGGTATTTTTAAAGAAATAATAAAATAATCATGTGCAGAAAAAGCTCAAAGAACTCAAAATGAAATATTAATAAATTTGAAGACTATAAAACGACTATCCGACAATACCTAGACTAGAATAAAACAATCATTTTTGACACGAATATGAAAATCATCTCGGTGATGTAACACTTAATAAGAACATTACAAAGTGTGTATGATGATTGTATAAAATATATAATAATATCAAACTATTAGTTACATTATATAGAAGATCACGCAATACGTACATCTTTCAATCTTATACACGGATGTTAATATAAATCGTTAAATTATTGGATGACTAACATAAAAAGACGACACCGAGTCTGAGTGGCTCACTATTAGTATAATAATATCATACAGACAGCATTTTAAAATTAATTCATTATTTCATGACTTTGTATATTAAGTACAGTCCACCATAATAATATAACACAATCTATCTACTCGAGAAAATTACGTATACAAACAATGGTCATCACGAGAAGTAATCATTTGAAAACGTATTAAAATAATCCTCAAGTATTTTCCGATTTCACACTTTGCGATACAAGCTAGTAGCTTGTGCCTTGCACTTAGCTTAGTGCAAAGTGTGGACGAAAGTATTTGAGTTTGTGTATACAAGTCCAGATCCTTATTTTTTTTAAAAAGATGATGAAAATGGAATATTTGAGACACATTTCTCCACAACGAAAAATATGGTTTACTACCTCTCATAATGGAAGGAAAGATTTAGGGTAGTAACATCAAAGAATGGACCGGAATTCAGAAGGTGGAGGAGCTATTCCGGCTAGCACCTAGAAAACTGAAATTCAGAGATCTACATCGTTCAGAAAGAGTCGTTCATGTTTACTATCACCATATTGGACACTCCAGGTGGTACACTCTTTAAAATAATGCAATAGCACATCTGCAGGCCTCTTATTTCTCTACAATATTGTGATATCTTTCAATTGCATTGTACGTATAACTTATCCTTGCAGTAAATGTTTCCCAAGTATGCGTCCGTCTGCACTGTAGATTCCATTGTACTGAATCACAATTAAAAAAAAAATGTACAACGTTACTAATTATTTATAATAAAAGCTTGACGAAGTATTGACTCAAATGTGAACAACGAATAGTTTGAATGTTACGTAATCCATATATAACTTTCTCGTATTTACATGTATTGTAATAGTAAAGAATTAAAAACTAATATAGAGTCGCTAAATAATTGGATACACGATATTAAAATAATAAGCCAATCTATTGACACGAATAAGTTACAATAATGTTATAGCAATGGCTAGGCAACAACAAAGACACACATTCTTCAACACACAAAATATTTTATATATAAAATATTTGGAACAATCTTTTTAAGATCTTTCATTACAATAAAAGTCCATCGGCAGCTATCAAATCGATAGCAAGATCTATTACAAACAAATTAAATGTTGATATAAATTCATTCACCGTACTTAGTAAACAACAATAAAACTCTTATCTAATACTAACAATAGTGGGTACTAAATAATAACAGTACCTATATATGAATCTTAGGTAGTTATCTATCTATTTATATATATATTATACCACGAATCTCGTTTATAAATAAAATAGATTTGATAGAAATGATGATATAGTTATTCCGACACAATAGTTCGTAATAACAAGTTTAAACTAAATATTATAAGTACACGTGAGTTGCAACAAATGATATACAACCTTTATAACATACTCGCAGATGATTCATAGGAAAATGGCCACAAGAAATAATACATTATAATAATTCAACCTGTTGTTAGACTTATCGTTCGTCATTCATTTCAAATTATTCATTTCATTTGTACGATTCGTGTCGTTATGTTAAAAAGATATATTTCTAAATAGCCTGTACTGTCATACTGTATACGTGTAAATATTTAGTAGAGATTTCATTATTTGTAGGTATGTTATAAGTTATAAGTAATACGCGATAATATAAAATCCATTAATCAGTAAGAATATATCACAAAACTGATAACGAAATTCCCAACATAACGAGTTCACAGTCAATCAACCGTAACAGTGTTGTAAAAAATAAGGAGCAGTAAAGCAATTGTTATTTCCAATGGATCCTTAATAAACCCTGCTACCGAGTTATCGGTAAGTTATTAACAAGTCCACATAAATTTCAAAAAGTGAGGCCCTTGACTTCATCCACAACGCACGTTTTCTTGATCTTAAGCTATTTGACGAGCGAATAAGTTGGTTGTTGTTTAAAATACTACTTCCCAAGACAGGTTTTTTGCCTCTTACGATCACCACAATTCTTCCGCGTGTCTGTTCTCGCTGTACGCGATGCGAATGCTAATGATCATTCGTACATCATTTGTCAAATAAGCAAACAATACAAAGTTTAAGAGATCTTTTTCAAATGTACGAAAACATGTGGTTGCCTTTGACTGTGCGGCAAGTGAATAAAACAAAAACGTCAATGTGTGAACCATTGTTTCAAATAATGAACAATAAATTAATATACTCGTAGTTTGCTGTAACATACTTAACGTTTTGTATCTTGATTGGTCATTATCATAATATATCTAAAAGAAATTCCACACTGCATACGAGTATTCTTCAGTTACTTGGATAGTAAAAATACACAATATGTAAAAAGAAATATCACGGTACCTACAGCTTCATATTATACGAAGGGAAAACTTTTATAGATAGAAGAATCTATATACTAAACAAGCATCAAACATGTGCCGACACTACGTTGTAATCATATGAAGTTGAATTGGTATCTATTCGTAAAAATATTCAAAATCGAGGAAAAAGACTCGACTATCGACATCGACTATCTCATCTCATTATTCGCTGACACTGTTCCATCAATCCGTGGAGCTTTAGAGCAGATTTTTCAGCTGATAACCCGTGAATTTATTGCAATTTCATTCATGATGCTCTTATTCAGACAAAGGTGTCGGTGAAATAAGTTTGTCCGAATGTGAATGATCTTAAACATGTCTGAATCTGAAACAACATAACAATTTATTGAAAACGAAAAGTTCTAGGCTTCACTTACTTATTTGTTATACAAAATATCGTTATTAAGTTTTATTAAAGCACTCTTTTGTTCTGAGAATAAAATAATGTGCAACTACTGATTGACCCACGTACTTTGATGGTAGTTTATTGAACAGCAAAGACTCCTGGCGCCATATGCCGTGACTCTTCAATCGGTGAAATTGCTAAAACAATTAAGCACGTGTCAAGATGTCTCCATAGAACATTTCCTCATTCGGTATCGTCGTAACTTATTAACTACTAGGGAAGACAACTGTTTGTAACGAGTGAAGATGCGACTGTGTTGTACCTAATACCTAATACCGCGGAAAATAAGAAAAGGATAACTATTTCTTCTAAATTTTACTTAAGAGTTACGATAAATTATATCTCAGGTATATTCTTTTGCTCTTTAAGTTAAAGTAAAACAATAAATAAAGGCTTGAGAAATGCTCATGTCACGTAGCAAGTACAGTCACATGGAATTTGATGAATTTAATTCCAAGGCAACTAAAGTGGATATTGATATAATACTATCCAACCCAGTTTCTCTGATATGGAACTACGAGATAGTAGAATCTATTGATAGGGCGGCAATGGCGACACTGGTGACGGAGCAACACAATGCTATCATCAATTTAGGAAACAACCACACCGCCAAGTCGCAGATCATAAAGTAATCACAACCTACCACGTTTACTGTTGTGTTCTACAATACGGCTGTAGAGAGCTGCTGAGTGAAGCGCAGGCTGGTTACAGCCAACTAAATTAAAACCGTACGCTCAATAATAAATTTATCACACGTAGAAATGGCTGCGTACTAACTCTTCAAAACAATGTTAAAGATAACGATACATATTATGATAAAACAGGCAATCTCTGCATACGACCGTTCGATAGTCGGTATTGAAATGAACTCGTGAAAAGAATAATCTAGTAGGTACTATCGTTGAATGTCAAGACTAAAGAATAGTTACCTATAATGCACACGCTTGATGATATATGAACTATGTGCGAATTACCTCCTGCAACAAGTGCGACAACTAATCTACATATCATACTAAATAATTAATAATAACTATGAAAATTTATCAGATCTCTGGAGTAACATCATTCTTTATTATGTTATCTAAAATTGACATTTCTCATGGCATTATAAAAAAATTAAAATGAAAAATTATTCAGAAGCCATCATGGTGATAATTGGAGCTTCGATAGGGTAAAAATATTTGGAGAGAAGTAAGTAAAATGATGTAAATACTTTGTAACAACTAACTTTTCTCAATCACCAAAATTTCAATATGAAAATGACGAAGAAACGTTACCAATACGTTTCTTACGTAGGTAATGTAGTTCTATATAAACAACGAATAAATCCCGAAGCAAAAAAGGATTCCATCGTGGCACCTAAACTAGTCCTTGATCACGCATCAAGATTACAAGAAAATACGTTTGTTCTTTAAAAGGAAATCGGCTTTTTGTTTCAATGCTGACTCAGAATACCGGACTATATGTGGATCTAGTGGGAAACCGATACATACCTAGTCGTTTAAATTATTACAGAGAAAGAGATAATACAAGTCCCAATATACAAAACATGTCGTAGAATCGATACCATATCGTGAAATAGAGGAAATATTTTATATTATAAATTACTTTAGTATAATAGTTCTGTCACCTCCCTATAATAACAATAACAGTATTGTAATTATTATACTCATGTTATTGATGGCATAAACCAGATTATAAATCAAACGTATCGCTTGTCATAATGAATATAACAATCTATAAGACAACATCTAGGCTCTGTATATTAGGTATAACTTATAACATTTAGATACGTGGAGCTCCTTCGATGAACACATAAGTATATCACATCAATGATTGACAAAATTAACATCCAGGTCACACAACAGTCTTTCTTTCAAATGATAAATGAAGGGAAACCTTGCGGAAAGCCATGTTGTAACATAAAAAATTTACCCTAGGTATATTTTGCCGTAAAAACGCATTTGATTGACTTCTAGTTACATGCACATTGTCCAGAACTGCGCTATGAGGCAAACAACCAAAATGAGAGATGGAAGAAAGAAAAAAAGGGATTTAAGATGTTTATGAATTTATAAATATATCTAAATTATCTCGATCGGGAGGTTCCAGGTTCAGAACCCGGCGCTGGCGATGTATTCCGCACTTTACGATACAGGCTTTTAGCCTAGTGCAAAGTGTGCAGAAAAGTATTTGAGTCTGTGTATGCAAGCCTAGTTCCTATTAAAAAAAATGAAAATTTTCTCAACATGTAGGTCTGAAGTCTACAAAATGTTGGAATATAATGAAATGTATAAAAATCTAGCTTCTGAATTTCGAGGTATTTAAATTTTCCTTCCATATTTCTTTATTTCAATAATAAATTACCTACTTATACAACACATTATCTACATATGTATCAATACAATGCACTTTACAAATCCCGAAATAATTAAAAATGTATAAAGGAGCTACTAACATTCAGTGGATAGATTTCGTTTATAAGCCGCGACGCGACGGATAACATGTAATACCTAACATGATCAAAGGTTCCACTGCCCTTGATCTATTAGAATGATGTGATACTATGAACGAATACTGATTTACCCCATAATGTTTAACAATACAAAGCAGCTGATAGGTATACAAAAAATGTGAAACATCGTTGACCCTGACCCATAAATGTCATTTCGACTACGTTGGATGATTTCAATTCATGATTTCTTACAAACTGTTAGGTACACATTAAACTTATGTAAGCAGTTCCGGGGCTATAAATTAAAGATGTTCGATTTTATTGTCTAGATTATATTTACCAAGTTATCTAAAATAATTTCCTAATTAGCAATTTAACAGATGATGATTGTATGCTGTCTTACATTATAGTTACAATTTTTAGTTTATTTTAATCAACATACAATAAAACCACCTACTTGTTATAACAGTTTTTCATTACCAAAATTAACGCAACAAATGTACATGGTTGGCGCAGTTGGCTGAGGCGGCAGTCTCTCGAGCAGGAGGTGCCAGGTTCAAACCCCGGCGCTGGCGATGTATTCCACACTTTGCGATACAGGCTTTTAGCCTAGTGCAAGGTGTGCAGGAAAGTATTTGGGTTTGTGTATGCAAGCCCAGATCCTTTTGTAAAAAAAATAAAAAATAAGCCGCTTTGATTATAATAAGCGAATTTAAATACCTATTACCTAATTACTTTACATGTAGTCAAGTATATAAATTAGTTGATATTACGCTATTACGAGTATCCTAAAAAAATATATAAAGGTGCAACTAGTATCTGCAAAACATATCTGACAATAAAACAGTTGATGGGAAAAGTTCAATTTCTTCGCAACATCTACAAGTTTCCATTATCTCTTTTATTATCATTTTTCAACTTCCATAATTTCGATATTACTATCTATCATGAACCGCTTGAAAACTCTCTACAATTCGCAGAAATCTTACAAACTGACAGTACGAGTATGTTTGCGAATAATAATATTAAAATTTTATTTTTTCTACAAAACTCACACGATTTTAAGTGAAAATACCTCTAGTAAAAAAAAACTACAAAATAAACCGAATATCTCTTTACTAATTGCTTAGCCGCTGTAAAAGAATATCAGAACAATACAGCGTGCGTGTGGTCAGTCAGTAAAATTAAATAATAGGTATTATAATAATATAAAGTTGTAGGCTATAACAAGATCGTAATATCGATATAATATAATTCGTGAGGAAAGCCGAAAGAGAAAGTGATTTTCGGCGTGTCTTGCCGATAAGAGTGCAAAAGCAGGAATGCCGCTTTATGGGGGAAACACTACTTAAAACTTATTGTATGTAGAATAGACAATGATTGTAATAATATGAGAAATATAATCATTAAAATAAAATGAAGTTATGTTAGAAATGTCGACAGCTCGATAAATGTTTTATTACCTCCGTTGGGATTGAATATATAAATGTACGCCGACAATGCTAAAAAAAGTAGTGGAAATGTATATTTGTGACGCGGAGAAAGTACAAGAGTAAAATCGTGAAATAATTTTATGTAAAAATGTATCAACATGAAACGCAACACGAAGTAAAATATTTCAAAAAATAAGTCAAAATTGCATACATACCTTATGTTATTTTTCCGTATATTTACGAGGTGGTGGGATTATCGAAAATCTTAAATGAGTTGTTATAAGAAATGCATTCTAAAAGTAAACTACTAAAGCTAGACTAATTTTCCTAGACTTCGATCTCAGACTACTGTGCGTACATATAATTGCAACTGTATACCAACCTATCTATAGTTGATACAACATGTACTCACAGTAGACATACAAATCAATCGCATTGAAAGTAAATTACTTGCTACACGTGTACAAATGATTGATAGAAGAAAGACTGATCATATGTTAACATATTCGACGAGTTTTTATGACTGATAAATGATAATGCACACAAGCTATGGAGATAAGTCTTACTTTTTGATTTCACTTATCATAGACACGACACGTTATAATGAAACATGATTGAAGTTTTGCCATTTTATGGACGCATAAAATGTGAATGAACATTAATAATTTGCCCGCAGGTATCAATGTGATAAGCGAGAAAAATAATCTGATATGTTTCATTAGTTCTCTTGTTGTATTATATTAGAAAGTGAAAACTAAATTTATTGTTAACTGGTTGACCATACATCTTAACTAACGAAGGGTTTTAAATAAATGAGTTAATTATTTGCAAACAGCGTTGGGTTAGTAATTCTTTATAATTCATTTAAAGCATGAAATAAATAATTAAGGAAGTTGATATGGCTACAGTTTAATCAATATAAAACTCTAGATCCAGAAATACTCTGTGAGAACTTAGACAACTGGATTAATATTTTAAAAGCTTTAATAGCTTTAGGATCTATTAGTATTTCCTTATGATCCGGGACACATTTTAATTTTAAACATGAGTTTATTTTACGATTAATGTGATGTTGAAGTTGAGTTATGTCTGAAGACGTTTATACAAATTGCATAAAATTACACGTTGCTTCTTGAACAGTCCAGAAGGGATATATATCGGTGGAAAAGGAATGAAATTGAACACTCTCTCCTCACTTCGTCACTTCATCCAACGCATCTATATTCTATACAATTGATGAGTACAAATTGTATTAGATACTCCATGATTCGAGTAATCAACATACACATTGAATGGGAAAACTATTTAGGAATTCATGTTATGGATGAATTAAATTATCTTATTATGGATATCGAACCAATTATATTTGTTAAATAAGTACCTACACTGGCATATTATTCTGAAGACTGTAGAGAGTGTAGCTGTAGACTGATGGATACTTGTAGGTAAATGTAATGGGCTCGATACAAAATAACGAAATAATGTACCTAGTGGTCACATAAATCATAATAATTTCTATTTGCACTGCACTATAAAGCGGCACATGTCACAAGAAACAATGCCTCGTAATGTTAGGATATTAGAAAACTTATAACTCGAATCACATACTACGAGTACCCGCTATGTATACACAAGACACGTCAGTAAAAGTGGATTATATTGACTTTTGATTTATGATAATATTACATGCATTATAATAAATTTATACGCTTAGGAAAATATGTACACAATTATTGTCATCTATTTTTTTTATAATTTTCTTTTTTAAACTAGATTGGTATAATTTAACGCGCGCTAACAATCTATATAAAAATTAGTTTCAAAACGACTGAATATAAATATTATGCCTTACATAACGAGTAGTAGAAAAAAATAATATTTTAACAAAATAACATCGTTATATTTTGTACATATTTATACGTAAACGGCGTAAGCCTAGTGTTTTCGCTTAGCCTATTCGATCTAGGGAAAATGTCAATTTTTATCGGGTAATGGAAAACGTGGATGCTTCGGATTTATAACTGTACATGACTTATAAATATAAATTGTATGGTTAATGATAATTACACAGTACAGTTTATCTAATCTACTAGATGACATTTCTACTATTATTACTGCACTGAAAGTTCAATCAATATATTGAACCAATTCACACGGTCATTCGTTTAATTACTCTAGTTTTATTAATAACACCGACATATTATTACATTACTACAGTTCAGAGTCTAATACATAATAATATTACCTAGGAACACCGTTTAATTAACACAAATACGAAGTAACAAGCAAAGATTAATATACACGTAATATAGAAACAGTCAGCATCCAATCATTACATTTGCATACTAACATTGGTACAATGTGAGTATTTCTAATGAAATGTACTACGTACATGTAGATTGTAGGTATTATTATTTTACAATATTGTATAGGTATGTACCTACTGCATGCACCACAGTCTTACAATGTTTACTTCACTAGGTCAAGTGCGGAAAACAATGAATATATGAAATTATTATGAACGAATAATAGGATTAAGTACATTTTGGTATTGTTATAAACAAACCTTTTACACTGTCCAGTGTCCCTGCTGTGAAAGTTGTTTCATTTTCTATTGTCATTATTAATAAACAATTTACACTCATTTAACGATTTATAGGAACTTTTTAGCCTACTATGGAAATGTAAATTGCAACGCGTTGAATTCTTTATTCAAATCCGAAACAATTAGTTGCGAACATTTGCAAACGTAGAAGTATGTTGAAAATTTTACATGAAGAAAAGTTCTTTATGATTATAGCTTTGAATGTTTTGCTGTCTATATACAATATACATTACGTGCCAATAAAAGAATGGAAAAACTTGAAGCAAATAGTAGGAAACGATTTTCTATTAGAAAGTCACTCCTAGTCGAGTGGATGACCGTGAAGCAGAATAAAAGATGGGATTTTATAAACTCCGTTACAAGGCAAACGGAAATGTATACAAAGGGCGTGAGATGAGCCAGGAAACACAAGCAATTTAAATGGAAAAATTCTAAAAGAAGAATAGATAGAAAATATGTTAGATTGTTGAGTTCATTAGGTATTATTCTTAGATTTGGATCGCCTTCATAACATACAATCTCTGAACTCGTGTTTGTGTTTACCGAGCATTCATTCATTTAAATAAAATTATAAGTTACGTCAATACATTCTGGTTTATAATATGTAATTTATTTGCCATATTATGTATGTAATTAAGTTCCAACAAGTAAAAAATAGAAACTATTATTGGGTAGGTACTATAATTTTTTTATCGGTAAGAACTCAATGTTGTATACGAGTATTATGCATGTGAGTGACCGAAAAGAAAGTTATCAATACGATGACCCCAACAAACACTCTCAGATATAAATCAAACGATTCTTAAATGGCAATGAGACCGCTTCGAGCAGTAATCAAGGTCTAGTTTAGTGAAGATAATTACTACTCAATGTGCACTAGATCAATGTGATCGAGACACTACAGACGGTATTCATATTGTACACTTCAAATTAATCATGATAACATTCCTATATTAACCTACTCCGCCGTATATAGTGTACTCGTGTATAAAATATAGATGCATACAATATTACTACTTGTTATATTATGAAGTATGTAATAAAATTTCAGACTGAATTTATGTCAATAAATTACAAAGTGACAGATTCATGTGGAACTATGATTCTGAAGCTGAAGATAAAAATCAATATTTATGGTATTGTGGCCTTTGTGTTATTAAAATAAATCTTTATTAAGAATAAATAGTCACATCAATTTATGTCACCCCACGAGGCTCAACCTTGTCTCAGGGTGATAATCCATATAACTAAGCAAGAGTCCCATAATGTGTAAGTGTTCGCAAAACTCGCGCATTTTACGATGGATTGCTGTGAAAATTCACATAAACACTTCTACCGATCCGCTTTAGGTTTCAACGGCGCCATTTTTGAAAAACAACACTTATTTTAAGAGATATTTAACTTTAAAATCGAAATACGGAGGCAAGTACCAAAACAAGGCGGCCATCTTGGAATCTATATTGTACTTGTTAATAATATAAATTAACAATAACACGAATACAAAGTATTAGAATAGAAAGAAATTCAATGATTATATCATAATTATACTAGAGGATTATGGGAAAATGTTTATAATAAGGAATTTGAAGCTATAATATAAGAAACTAATAAACAGTATTGCAATTACATTTCATGAGCGTGAAACTCTATAAAACCGAAAGCCAACGAATTCCTGTGTAACCTAGATGAAAGGAAAGGTACAAAGTTTGCACGAGTATTTAGAGATATTCAATAAAAAATGAAAACAATTTCTCTTTTACTTCAATTACAACTTCCG
Organism: Ceraclea dissimilis; assembly: GCA_963576895.1. Classification (NCBI taxonomy): domain Eukaryota; kingdom Metazoa; phylum Arthropoda; class Insecta; order Trichoptera; family Leptoceridae; genus Ceraclea; species Ceraclea dissimilis. Next base: position 9,902,768 of record OY756365.1, read on the forward strand.
GTGAACATTACTATGGACTATGGTATAACATATAATAATTACATTAATATTTTATTACCGGACAAAAAAGTAGCAATATCATTTATGTAGATAATCAACCTACGTATATCGACATTGATATAATTATTATTGTGAAAGAAAACTTGAATTATGAAGCGGTTTACTATCAATAGAGTCAACGAACTTAGCTTAGAGTGTATGGTAGGTATATCAAGATTTACATCAACATTACATACGTCAATTCAATTAAATCGCCTTTTCCAACTAACTTGAACATTGATCAGTACTACTTACAAAAAGTTATTTAAATACCTGTGTTTCGTCTGAAAGAGCCTGCTCTACAGATTATGATAGGCACAACAAAAACTACAGATTCAAGATCGACTTATTATAAAATTATAGAAATATTCAATTTCGGCTACATAACTGCGGGTTATCGAAAAATCACGAAAGATTTTAAATAATTGCTATTTATAAAGAACAGCCTGGAATTCGTGATTTGTCACATCTTTCGCCACCTTTACTGGTAGGTAGTCCAGCTATTGAAGTTGACTATAAATTATAGACTACAGCAACTAACAGAGCTCAAGGTGAATGTTTTTAAGGTATGGAAAAAAAAACATGAATATTTTTTAAGGATCTTTAATAAATAAAGCCTTTCATGGGTTTTCAATTGCAAATATTTACAATCCCAGAATTCTTTTTCGATGATCTACATAAATACAGGGAGTAAATACTAGTTCGGTATCTAATTATAGTTATTATAGTACATATATATGAATTTGGTATGAGACAATGTTTTTGGAAAGTAATTAAAAAATGAGTTAAATGGCGGGTTTATTGCTGTCTACAATGCCTACTAACCAGTCACAGTTCCAGAGGAAAACTAAATTAATGTTATATTCATCTCTCAGCGGGCGGTAAGCGTCTTACAACCAACTAGTAGGTAGATTATAGTTTCTTTTTTCAAAGTACATTAATTTCAGTAAATTTTTCTTTGCGTCTTGAGATGCCTTCATACCTACTGTCAATTATATAAATCTGTATAATCGACATCGTTAAGAAAAGTTTTCACTCCATCGTTAATCGAGCATCAAGTAGTTGAAATAGAGAAGCGTTTATAAAGTGAAATTGATAGCAAAATAATTAGGCACCTTCTCAAGTCATGCTTCGTTAGCAAATAAAAAGCTTACATTCAATTATAATATTATAGGCACTCGATCGCCCGCTGGGACAATCATCGACACGATGAAAATATTAACGAAATGATGAATTACCACTCACTGTATTATTGCTATTATTCCTAAAAACTAATCTCTAATCATTATAAATTATCATGCCACGATACATGATACGTACTTCCACACACAATCTGATACACGTACGTACTAAACGCATGTTTGCATAACTACGTTTGTAACTTTCAGAGGTATCGAATGTACCAAACTAAATTTGTTACAAAAAAAAAACACTGAGCACCTCCTGGCCTGCCCAATGGCTCCTGGGCGGTGCACATGGGAGAGCCTCACAGATCGCTCTTCCTTGGACGATGACGCAGGAGAGGTTGTAGCTTTCTGAGAGCGGAGGGAGCTCTAATGAGTTCTGACCGACACGATAAGAAGAAGAATTTGTTATTTAAGACATAGTTTACATAACAACTTATGTAAACGAAGCACCATGAACGACAAAAGAGCATAAAAACCGTAGCCTACAAATATCGTAGAGGTTGCATGCCTTTCGACCAAAATATAATAATATTCTCAGGAAACGTACGCTTGGTATGAAAAAACTTGTTGAATATCAACTCCCATTTGAAATCCCGATGGATAAAATATAAGAAAATTGTTGAACATTAGAATAATATTATGGGTACCTTTAAATACTTAATTATGAAGTACGTATCTAAGGCAAGGCAAAATTTACCAACTCGCCCAAGTCAGTAAGGTATGCACTGTGTACAGTATACACGGAAGACGGTTTTTGAACGAAAATAATATTACTTGTGCAAATACCTTATTCTCTTTGATAGGTTACTTATGTAGAATGCAGGTGTTATTGTTATTTGGACGACTTTAGGTCAAATTATATTTGCTACTAAGAACTTTCCCAATGAAAGTAGAATGGTTATTGTCTTGACTTCCCCCTGATGTATGAATACTTAATACAATGCACTACTTATATTTTAACATAATAATAAAGATTTATATTACAGTTAGTGCATATTTCTATTATGCAAAAACAAACAAAATTATTATTGATACTTATACTCGGTCTTGTTAATGTAGAACTAGTCGATATACCTAACTAGGAGAAAAGAGGAAGTTCTTATATAGCAAACACGCCATACAGAATTGTAAATACGTAAATACATGCTGCTTATTCGCAATTCAACGTTCCTCTTGGAAATACACTGAGGTTACAAGACCGTTGATATCTGCGCATAGATGTAAAATCACCAACCTGTCCAAAGGTTCACCCATCACTATTCGACAGCAGTGGAGATTTATGAAATTGAATTATTCTGCAAAAGGTGGCGGCAGCCGGGTTAATATCGCGCTCGACAGTTAGTCCGGTGAGCGAAGGTTCGCTTCTCGTAGCCGACTTATTTCGTTTCAGGACACAAGTTTTTCAAAGATGTACGAAACTGAATACCTACGAAAAAAATATTACGGATAAAGGAGTGAATTAGGTCGTAGATATTCATTAGATACGTAGCATATAGTTGATAAATCCTACTCGTATACACTTCAAAGAACGTCTAACATTACGATTTTACTAACATTACGCATTAAGGATGAATAATCCTAGTTTTTCTTGATACGGGGTATAGCAATGGGCTACATATTTTTTAATGATTTAGTCACTAGTATAAAAAGTAACTAAAGCGAAAAATAGACAAAAGCTCTATTACGTACAACCATAATGACAAGTACAATGTCGCATATGCTGACAATAATAATTAATCAATAAAAAAAATCATGGCAGTCGCGAGACATTCATAGGTAATAGCAGTGAACATCGAAATATTGCACTTTTTATAAACCATCAACATCAGAAGGAAAGAATACAAGTGGCCATTTAGTTTACAATCTTAGCTAATATTAAATCCACATGACGCTACTAAATGGTAAGACGCATTAATAAAACAAGACATCATTAAAATACTCGCATAAATTTGATACAAAACAACAACAGTCTGGAATACTATCTTTATAATCAGATAATATTATAGAGAAGTATGGTATAATATAATATTATAAGGAACTTATAGGTTTTCTTACATGACAATACTCCAGTTCTTTTGCTGTAGGTTTAATGTTAAGTCTAGTATCGTTTATGGTATTCTGTAGCATATCTGAACGTGATATGAATAAGTCTCGAGGATCAGTACCATCAGTAGTTGCATCATGCGTGAAAGGGAGTATTATACTTTAGCTTCTGTTTACCCATACCTACACATTACTTCTACACTTCTATTGTGATTTTTTATATCAACAATATATTGTTATTGCGAGTATAAACAATGTTGATCGCGATGCGAATATTTGAATTACTTAGTACTTAATATAAATATCAAACGAAGAAAAATGTACCAGGTAATTTATTCGTGCGAATATAAAATGTGTTAGGATTTAAAGACAGTATGTATCTACCTATTAATGAAGAGAGACTGTTACACATTCATTAAGTAGTTTGAAAATAATACATCGACCCATCACATTACTATTGTTCAGCGTCATGTCGATGATTTGATTGGAATTTGATTCGTCACTCATATAATTATGTAACTGAGATTAAACAATAAGACATTAAAATACGCGAGTGCAAAAAAAGGTTGGTACGTATAGGTAATCTTCACTTTCGATCTGACCCCGCCATAACCGCGAAAGATATTAGTAGAAGAAAAAAACTATTAGAAGACGTAGAACAATGGTATAAGATACAACCAACAAAAAATATTTAAAGAACGGTATTTCTCATGTAGCAACAATAAGACAGTTGCAATAATATCAACAAAGTACGAGGTATGTTGTGCAGAGTCAGAGTGAGATAATATTACTGCGCTATATACAAATCAGCGGGGTCTGTGAACGATTATAAAATTAATATCAACGGAAAGCGAAAGTAATATCATACAAAATCTCATACACGTTATGGATGTATCGAGTTGTATTTTAAACGTATGGATAGATGTAATCACAATACATTATAACGTGAAATAACAAAATCACGTATGGAATCGCTTGCGGCTGTCATTCGTCGCAGTCATCAACTCGGCTTTCTTTTTGTTACCTCTCGACCAGTTTACACGATATTAACTATAACTAGAGAGGTATTGATCATAGATAAATTACGTACTGTATTTTGTTATTTTTGCAAGCAATATGAAAGATTTGACATTTTTATATTACAGATTACGATACAAGTGATACTTGACATACTCAACCCATGAATAAACAGATCAAGAACTCAGTATAGTTTATATTATCGTAATATGTACCAACAGTTAAAAAAAAACTTACGCAAACATCACACGGGATCGAACTCGTGACTATAAGACAAGCGTGATCAATATTGTAAGCAGTGAACCATGTGTAATTGTGTAGTCATTTAAATAAATGTACAAAAAATTACCCAAATAAATACTAAAAGAAATCAACGACACGTCAAGCAAAACCTATTTAAAATTTTCACAATATTATCACATCTACTGTTTCTTCACATTTGCGCAAACTGTGTAATCTCAAATTAGAAACAAATACATAATACCCCATGATGAGGCTAAGGAAAATATTGAATCATAAATATACGAAAAAGAAAATTTAAAGTGTCGAAAAAAATGACTTGAAAAGATTCATTTTTTATACTTAACAGAAAAACTTATTGCAAAAAATACGGATTGCCCCCTAATCTGTCCTCTCTAACACTAATAGAAAAGTCTGTATCGTGTTGATAGATAAGGTTCGTCATATTATATTATTTATTTAGCTATGCGTACTTAATGTCAGAAAATCAATCCCCAGTTGCGGAGTAAACGATACATGTAACTAAGTGAAAGGAAAAACTACTAATACTGGCTACTAATATGTAATGATAATAAATTATGTGAATGCAACTAACAGTCGAGAGAAACACACATGTCATACATGTGTTAAACTTCTTGTAAACCAAGCGGCAGATACAACACCAATTACGTTTCTTGCTACGTAAGTTTCTCTACGGAATCAGATGACTCAAATGACAATAGAAACAGCCAAGTTGTAGATACTAAACAATTATATTCGCGAATGATATAAATCTTCCGGAAGGTACCATTGTATAATACTAAAGTAACCCTTCAATAGATCCCTAATCAAATCATGCATAGCACTTTTCTCATTCAATAAAACAAAACTTATGGTTTACGTATGAAGGGAATCTCTTACCTTTATTTGCTTTCAATATAGAATAACTGTACAGTAATCAAGTAGAAGTGATACATACCTGAAACAACAAAAATAAATCATTAACATTTAGTAACTAGATAGATGAAATTGCAAAATGTTACAAACTCATTACAGCGAATGATTTCTCACAATTGGTCCAATATTCAATTAGTTATATATAAGTACAAAAATACAAATTCAGATAATATAAGAATCATTAGAGGCCATATGTATAGGAAACATACGAAGTTGGGAAGCTTGATGCTATTTATTTCCATACGAAATTTATCTTGCGGCAATTACATTATGACATTCTATTCACAGAAGAATATTTAAACAAAGTGTTTACCTACAAAACGAGGAAAGAAGAAATGGAAGGAAAGAATCACACAGGAAAAAACATCACGGAAGAAATCTCACGTGAAAAGAATATTACATGCAAAATTATCAATTAATCCGAACGATTTACAAGACACTAAAATTGATATTTTATAGTTAAATTTATTGATCTAATCTACTGTTATAATAATTTTATCAATATGAATATGACAAGCAAATTGTAGGCAGGTAAAATAAATATTGAATAAAAACAAAAATGTGTTATTTTTACTTGTGACAATTTTGCATGTGAGATTCCTTCCACGTGATATTCTTTCCATGTGAGATTTTTTTCCCGTGACATTTTTTCTGTGTGATTTTATAATGTAACCGATGTTAGCATCGTCTGACATGAAACTACCAACAAATCTGAAAATAGAATGAATTGCGGAAGAAAAGTGTTCTTGTAGAGTTACACGAGAAATAATAATATGAAACCGTACCATTCCCTACCAACCATTTGTGTACATCAGAGAAATATACACGAGTAGTATAATTAGCTGGACGGAAAGACGATCTCTAGGAAATATACCAAGTCATAATATTACCTAATTAATGTCTCCTCAATGAGTTTCAAGTATAATAAATTTAATTGCTTCTGATGTGCAGTAAGCTTTACGGACAAACTACAAACCATAAATTTAAAGCAACGCGTTATCAAAGATACAGACACGAAATGTATCAAACTATGAAACAATTATAGAAAATATACGTTGATACAGTAGATGTCAATGAAACAAGGCTCTTCTTAATTTCTACTTAGACTAACTTCTATTCAAGCACTGTAATATATCCTAGTATTCCTGAAAACGTGGAGTAAAAGAATGTTTGTTTCTACACTCCATTCTATTAACGAATGCTTTTTGAAAAAGACAGTGGGTATACTTTTTGTTGTTTTTCCATACCTACATTTCATATAGATATAGAGTACAGTTATATATTATACTACTTCCAATTATTCATAAATTATGACTAATTTCGATAGGTAGAATATTTCTGCTAAGCGGCTGTCTAATTTGACAAGAAATTTTGATTTTAATAGTACAACGACTATAACCACAAAGCAGGCGAACACAAAGGATTAAAAAACGATCTTGACAAATGCGGGCTCGTAAATCTTTCAAATCTAAATGATTTACGAGGGCACACTCAAATATTACTACTCATTTACTTTGTAGTTTAAATATAACCACATGAAATTGAAACAACATATTCAGACATGAAAGATATGTTATAAACCATAAGTAAATCACAATACTTTACAAAAAATCAGTACTTGTAGCACTCAGCAGATTTCGATGCTACTAAAGACACTACCAGATGGATGGACGACATCAAGAGGTTTGCCGGACCCCAGTGGATGGGAATCGCACAGGAGCGAGAGAAGTGGAGGAGGAGAGGGGAGGCCTATGTCCTGCATTGGGCAACCGCGGGCTGATGATGAAGATGATGATGAAAGACACTCGTTCTATGTATCGCGGCCAAACAATGGCTTTCAATTATAAAGCCCTCCCAAATATTGCACAAATATCTACAATACAAGATTAGATGAATCGTTTTAATAAAGTTACCAAAGACGCCTCGAGGGGTCGTCTTTGACATCAGCATGACCTGCAAGAGATTCGCAACACTCCAACATTGCACCTGACGCAAGAGTTAAACATCACGTGTTGCAGGTCTCGTAAAGGAACGAATAGGTTACATAAATTACTAAGCCGCGCCAATATGTTTTTGCAATGGTATTGTGCGAGAACCAATTCCGAATATTAATATCTACCGAGAAATTATTACCTACAAGGTAATAGACAATAATATTACAAGCGTTTTTAACTACTAGTTATTGGAAGTTTGAGAAAAAAGAAAAAAAAAACTATTATTTAAAAAAAAACACAGGTAGTGGATAAAATAAGTATTATCCGCGATTAATCATTTTAAATAGTATCAATGCAACGACAACAAACAAATCTTTGCATTGATATTTTTTTATTCTTATTTATAATAATAATGATATGGACAATTTATAGTGCGCCGTTTTGTGAAGCAAGTCCAGCTCAAGGGCGCCTTTTTCACTTCAATAAGCTAACCTAAGTACTTACATCTACTTATTCTAAACTATCCTAAACGATTTTTTGAACAAGTGAGTTTTAAGCTGGCTCTTGAATTCAGCAGTTGTTCTCAGTTCAGTTTATTGTTAGTATATTCCTGTGCCTATACGAGTACGTGTGCACTCGGCACCATTCTATTGCCATAAATATTTCTAAAATGGTTAAAAAAATGTTTTTATTTTTTATTTTTCGAGACTTATATGTTACGTGAGCGTAAAAACCTGGTGGCTACTAATTGGTAGTCAAAATTATTATGGTAGTTGGGTGCTTCTACTCGCTTTAAACATTGTTCTCTACCGACACAATCATAAATCATGGAAGATCGAAAAGGATTATAATAAATACAATATGTTATGTGGAATTAAAGAATTATCATATACAAAATGCAAAACAATGCGAGAAAGATTTTTCAAAAGGTATTTGCACTAACTTATTAGTAAAATATTTCATAAAACTTTTTTATTTTGTGAGGGTGTTACTTTCATTGCTGCTCTCGTCGTAGGTTGGGTACAATACTCACATACAATACATTGAAGGACTTCCACGGGCTTGAGGCCCTCCGCATCCCGGGATAGCACAGGCGCATATATGTAGCGTCCTCTTTACCCGCACTTCTTGGCAAAATCTTTTTAAGAGGTGGGCTCAGGGTTAGCCAGAAGGGAGCCTCCCAACAAAGCCCACACCTAACTTACATTACTTCAGTGTCATTGTCCAAGGATGGAAACATATTTATAATTATTTACAGATACATATCCCCTCGTAAACTATTCGTAAAAAGCTTTTCGCCTCTAGAAAAAACTTATGACATATATCAATACAGTCGACACGATTGATTTTGACTTATTGTTTTGGTGTATTTTTTATTGATGCCATGTACCTACGTGTGATCTATTATTTTTTATGTAAGAACATTGTTAAAGGCTTAATCCGTTTATGGATGATAAATAAATAGATATAAAACGACTTTTACTGAACTGTAAGGATATAATCTAAAGAAATCTAAAATTGTATTTCGTTGTATTCATACAATATGTATATTGTATATTCATTCATTTTCGGGTCCGAGCTTCTCCCCACTAGGCCACCCCACTCCAGAAATTACCAGCCATAACGGCATTGTCAGTGACCATCATCAGGTCCCTCGCATCGCACCTCACTGGAATCATGGCATCCTCATCTAGTGCCCCCTGGGAACGACTAACAGTCGGCAGATCCTTTCAAAACCGAGAAACCACGGCCATACAATATATGCAAATTGTATATACCGAGCACAATCATGAGTAGCATGACGATACCCTAGAAGGAATTTCATATTATATACGATACATTGAAATCGATAAAAAATCGTAATATACAACTATAATATTTTGCTGTCGAATTAATTGTGTGATAATATAATGTACCTGATACAATCAATAGAATTTACGGACACCTAATAATTTTGCACATAATCTTCACATAATCCAAAATTATTACTTCTTGTAAGGTGTATATCGGTAAAACATGAAATGTATTTTTATATATCGGAATTAATAACAAATTTAATAATATTAATGCATCTAATAAAGTGTTTACTATATTTGATAGAACAAAACCATTAAAATGGTGTTCTATGTGATTTTATATCGAATATAATGTGGGATTTTACGACTTCATAAATTTTATTAATAATAATGGTTACAAGACATTTTTGGATATAATTGTAAAATTACCAAAGCAGTTCAAGCGGTAAGTCTACGTAATTTAATCGATTTAAGGAGACTTGCTGATAATTTATTATTGTTCGTACTACATATATGTATGTTATATTGTTTGTGCTAAGCTTTTAATGTACATAAATCTTACTAGACTTCGTCACGTGACACGCAGAACAACTCGTGGCTTACTTACTTGGAAACACTGTGAAACAATTCCGTATGCATGAAGAATTTCCGTAAAGTTGATACGAAATTAATGTAAAGTTGCAAGTAAAGTTCTTCATGCGGTAGCTGATGTTATTTTCTTTATAATATTATTATGTCACACGGCTTAATGCTACGCTCATTTGTATAATGAAGCTATAATTAGATAAAGAAAATTATAATAAGCTTTAATGACTGAAGAAGAAATAATAATTATTATAGAAGATATCAGGCGCTCGGGAAAGAGGAGTGTCCCATAGAAAAAATAATAGATAATGCAAAGTAATAATAAGACGAGTTCACATGAGTCCAACAGTGGGTATAATTTAGTTAATGAAATGATAATGGTTTAATGGAAGATATTGCGTAGGACATTAAATGTCACGGTGCCATGGGCTGCACACTCAAGGAGTGTTTCCCATGACTTAAAGCGGCTATTTTATACATTAAAAGATACCCAGCGATTCCTAAGCCATGTATTTATTTTATTATTATCTCTTGCGGCAACTAACTACCGATAAAGTGAAGATCTCTTATCGAACACTTATATCGATACGATAATATGAAATATGCCTACTGCATACTTTACCAAGTAGATGATACAATTTTAATATGTTTGTACCAAGACGAACTGAACACAGTGGTGTAGGGAGATGAATATACCCACTTCTATATTAATAATTGTATAAACAAGTGGTAGCTGATTTGACCGACCACTTAAAATAATAATTAAACATTATGGATGATATGATATTACGAATACATATACCTATCGGAAATTCTTAATTTAAGCTTACCGTAAAATCAATAAGAATAAGAAGTGAAAGAAGAGAAATTATTATTATACAAACAACTTGTATGATCAAACAGTAGAAATGAAATGAGTGGTGAGTACCTACGTATGTAATATAAGATAAATATTGACATTTTACAGAACATGATTGATGTGTTCCTAATGGCATTCATATCAAAACAATCTAGGTAAGCACGAAGAACTCCACAAATAGAAAGTGCAAGTTGCTGTCAATAAACCATGCTGGTATTTCCAGGTCATCTCGTGTCTTCACAGGAAGTAGAGAAACATAAAGACAAAACCACGGAAAATTAAACAGTCGTAACTTCTGCACGATTTTTTACAAATATTTGTTCTCGTTGAAAGAACAATATCATATTTTTGTTCTGTTCATAAAACTGCGAAAAACAAATACGTGAACAAGTTTATCTCAACCAGGAGGGCCCAGGATTGTTGACATTTCGGGGTCGTGACCCTTGCGACACACAACTCTCGTGGCAAGTGCATCTGTTTAGGGAGACCATGCTACATTTTTCGATTAAAAAAAAAATTGGAAATTCGAATACTTTATGATTTAATAAAAAATAACTTTAGCAAGTTAACCCTACTAGGGCTTCGGCCTAGTAGGGTGTCGTATTAAGAAAATGCATGATGTGACTAACAAAGTCAAAATGATAGGTAGATAGTTACTATATAGAGATATCAAGACATTCCTCGATCCGTACGTACTTCCATAATGCCACTGCAATATTGTTGTTTTCGTCCTAGTTGTTATTTTTAGCCAATGTTGACAGAAAAGATTTTTTCGCATTACTGCAGTGGCTAATACAATACGTCATACCTACTACTGTGATAATAACTAAAGGCAAACGTGTGGCCACTTCATCGCAATGGTTTGAATCGAAATATTATTATGCCTCATCCACATGCTGTCCGACCTTCCACGAGTCCCGCGCGAATGAGTAAAAAGGCGTTAACCGTCGGTTACGTATACAGTTCAAGACAATCACCTCGTCCGTACGTCCTTTTACTCATTCACACAAAACTCGTGGAGGGTCGCCGAGCGTGAAGCGGCCGCATTACAAATAATGTTCAAGTGAGGTGAGCATGCAGATGTTGTTACAATAATTTAGTATTTTGCATCCTGCTCTAACTCGTGCAATATTGCATGCTTATCTCAGATCCCATTCACAAAACACCCATGCAATGAATAGGGATTCCTTGAGGTGATTTATAAAACAATGTACATATTGGTGCATAATTTACAAATGGAAAGATTCATGTCACTTACTCGCACTACATAGATTATTGTATATTGATATCTCGTTCATGTACTAAAATATGATGACGAATAAATAAAATACGTATTCAACGTTTGCTCAATTCGAACAGCTGATGCAATAATATCACTTTTACTTGAACTGGACTCGAGAATTTGTACAATTCGTTTATTCTACGTTAAAATAAAGGATGGACCACTCGACGATCAAAAAACCTATATATTGAAATACTTACTTACTTTCCGTGTCCGGAACACTATCAAATTTTGAATCTCCAATGTTCGGCCACCCGGACACCCCCGGCATTCGCCAGTAGTGCGTCCTCGGGCGTGCATGTCACTCCTGTTTGGGGACATGAAAACAGGTGACTGTGATCCTGTACAGCACCACACTCACAGGTGTCTTCCTCTCTGTAACCCCATTTTTTGAGGTTACTGTAACAACGGGAGACACCTGTTCTCAGTCTATTAAGTGACCTCCAGGTTGGGTACGGCAGAAATGAAACACGGTAATAAAATACAGAATATATTATATAGTTATAATACCCAGCACATAAGTTATTTCAGAAGCATTAATTTGTTAAATAACATAAAAATATACACAAAATATGTACATAACATTGTGTGAATTATTATAAACTTCAAGTCTCTTGCAGGTCTCAAAAAATATAATTGGACGTCAAACATGTAGAAACTTTACAATACGCAAATTTAATAAACACTGCATTTTCTTGTTGCACACCTACATACGATTATGTACATGAACGTAATTAATATCCTCATTAAATAAACGGTATTTCTGCAAAATGACAAAAACTAACAATAAAAGATATAAAATAAATAAACAACCCGAATATCCTCATTCGTTTATAAATACAAACTCCTTTAAAATACGTTAAGATGATTCACAATGAAAACCACAATGCTTGCAAGAGATTGCATCAAGCAATAAACCCGTCACACGTTAGTATTATCATTTTCTGTAGAGAAATTATGTTAATAAAGTTTTAAAAAATGATGTATCCACCAAATATACTGTTTTCATATCGTAATTGACCAAAAGGAAAGCTCGGAGCCTTAATTCACGATAAGAAAATTTCAGTCCCTAAGCTTGTAGAACAAAATATTCGTGTGTATCGTGGAATATTCTATACGAGTATAACAGGTAAAATAGGATAGTCACACAACATGTTCTGAATGTTAAGACAATGTATAGAATGTGTTCCCACAATAAAGTTAATCAATACTGTAAAACTAGCAGTACAGAGACACACACAATATTATAAATATTGTGATGTTGTTATAAATAATATTAGATACTAATGCCATGTAAACTAGTAGCAGGGAAGTAAAGAGAATAAGGTATTAGAAATATGCAATAGATGTAAAATAATGAACATCGTTTAGAGCAGTTAGCGAAACCGGTAGTCAAACTCCTTGGGTACAGGAAGAATTGTACTGTGGGTACAGTGTGTTGTCAGTATTACTCAGTACTACAGTAATACTACAACTCAGGAGTAATAATACAAAATAATGACCCTGAGAAAGATATGGGATCGAGGAATGCGTTTTCCTACTGCAGTTCAACCATAAACATGTAATAATTTTACCTACAAATATATTCTATTAGCGGCAGACACAATTTCATGCGACAGCGTTTTGTTTGCAAATCGAGAATATTCCATAGGAGTGGATTCGTGATTTTCTGGATTCGTGATGAATCTCCGTTCAATTGCAATGAACGTCATTCTTTCAAAGTATGTACACATCGAAGGAAGTAAGGTTTTCAGTAAGTTACGGAGTAAACACATCGTCCAACAATACAGAGCTCTGAACTGACTCTCAAAGATCAATGTTTCTCGCAGTATTAATGATGGCAGGCTGTAAAAACAATGATGAACACCAATTTTATAATAATAGATGTTTTGATTGTTGCAACTATACGTTAACTGATTATAATGCTATAGAAAACTATTAGGTAATAATGTAATGAAATTATTAGAATGTAAGTATATTTTGTCAGACATAATAACGTCAAAATGTGCGAAACGGAATGGCATTTTCACGACGTCTCTATCGATCATAACTTTATTGACCAACTAATGAACAATTCAAATAATTACGACGTACCTCGGAAGTGATAATATACAACGTTACGGAATATTTACATAATAACTAAAATTCACAGTAAACACATTCAGTAAAATAAAAAATTCAACACGAGAATAGTAGGTAGGTACTGCCTGTGCACAAAATACCATGACCTTACCCATTGAGATCGTGATAAATCATCATAATGACGATATCAAATTATGTTTAATGAAGCGGCCTAATTACAATTTCACACAGAATAATAGATAAAACCAACTCGTTGTAGCCAACTAGACAAGATGCAACGGATTAAAAATGAATGAACACTAAAATGTACAGTACATTATCATAACTTGATTGTAACAGTTATAAAAAGAGAATAATGCCCAATCCCACCAACTTTTACCTAGAAAGGAGAGCCCTAAGAAATTTCCATACAAAAACAGGGATAATATTCTACTTATTGGATTTTGGCTGTGGTAGTGGGGGACTCTGATGTTCTTTATTCAATAAATAGAATATTATCCCTGTTTTGTATGGAAATTTCTTAGGGCTCTCCTTCCTAGGTAAAAGTTGGTGGGATTGGGCATAAGACCAGTAGGTAGGCAAAACGAAAAATTAATTTTGATTTCACAATGGTATCCATTCGTAGGACTAGTTCAGACAATATGACACATTAAGTTTACGAGAAAATCCTTCAAACAACATGATTAAAAACATGATGGACATCAGTGTGCTAAAATACAATTTATAGTTGATTTCGGCAATCCATCCATATGCGATGATCCACAATATTATATAACAGTGTTTGAACAGTCATCATTATAAAACATGACATAGACTAATGTTATCAATATTCTTGTGAACAAAACGATTATTGAATGGTTATTATCAAAAATATTAATATAATAATTAGATTTATTTAATAACGGTCTAATTAACAATTAGATATGTAATGCCATACTGTGTTGTAATAATGGTGTATGGCGCAATATTTTTTTTAATAATTCTAGACATTCAATCATATATTCAATGAAAAATGTTTTGCTAATTTGGTTGCGTTGATAGGTACCTGAGTTAGCTTAGCTAGGTAGTTTGTGACATCGGTCCAAGGTTCCGAACAAACCTCTTATTACTGATACGTTCTAGTATCCAAGAAATAGTCTATTGTCGACTATGTTTCATTTTAAATGTTTTGATTTATAGCAAAAATTACATTTTCGGATTTTCCACATTTTCATCTTGACGAGTAAAAAAATTAAAACATAAAGTTAGGACGATTGCTAATCAGAGAAAAAAAAATGGTGGATATTAAGAAACATAACAATCGATTAATGCATGCATGCACTAAATATAAAGAGATAGAGTCGTGTGCATATGGTACATCAGGTAGGGTTGCCAGATATCCGGTTTTAGTCCGGACAGTCCAGTTTTATTACATCTGTCCGGTCGAAAAAATCATGGAAAACCGGACAAAGGGATGTCCGGTTTTTTCGATCAGATGTTAAGGAATTCAACATCATCATGATAAGCTTATCGAGTGGGTACCTATTTTTCATAAAGTCCTTCAATCGAATACAATCTTTATTATTTCCATCATGCTCTAATTTTTACATACGTAGTAGGTACCTACATTCCTTGTGAAATCTTATGAACTAGGCACTTGCGTAAGTACATTCTTTTTATTTCCTTTACGGGAAATATCACCCTTCAGAGCACATCATCAGTGAAAATTTCGCCTGCGACGCAAATTGAGTGTGCATGTATTTATAAATATTTTTTGATAGAAGGGAGAACATGGAACGAATGCTTTTCCTTAATAAGAAGAAGAGGAAGGAGGGGAGGTGTGAAAAAAATTTTTTTTCCGGTTTTTATGATCAACAGATCTGGCAACCCTTGTTACATGTGTAATGTAATGCGAATTAAGAACCATTGGATAATGTAATCATAATAATTTGAAGCTTAATAATGTTGAACATAACAGTAAGCAGTACGAAAGCAATAAAATAACTAACATACTCGTACATACAAAGCTATAAACACTGCACGTCATGAAGATACAATTCCAATCTGTAGTAATAATAATAACAAATATGATAAACATCTTGTTTCAGCTCAAACATTCCACACTAGAGGGCAATCATACTAACAAGAATTTTGAATTGAGTCCTTAATTATATCAAAACTGAATGAAACAGGTAATTTTTGTTGAAAATCTAATGTAAAAGTCAATACAGAAATTTCTGATCGAAAGAACTATGAACGTTTCATAGATCACTCGCTCACGAGTGGATTGCTTAGGTACTCGTAATGATGGAATAGAATAGAAGTATGAATGTATTTTGTAATGTATTTGTGTTCAAATGACACAGTACAGTGCACACGTATTCCATACAATTTTATCATTAATACGCATTTGATGCAACCTGAACCCAGAATTACAACATCCGATGCATCGAATAAACATTTTAAAACGACAATAATACAATACAGTAAAAACACCATCCGTGTAGTAATAGTTGGACGTCGGTCGTGACCGCGTGGATTATTGCAATGCAGTGTAAATTGTTTTAGATCAACCAGCAACCAACCAACCACACATAGTAGTAACAATAATAAGAAAAACTTTTGTAATCGGATCAAAAACCACCGGGTAACTTCAGTGCGGTCAAATAAATATTAAAAAGAGATCAAATCTAGCACAACTAATCTGCAAAGTCATGCATAGCAGAAAATGCTACGTTAAGTCGAGAGAACTGCGCTGGTGTTGTAGAAGAACGCAAAGAATTTGTGAACGAGTTAGCATTTATCCTTATCCTATCAGCATTGAATTGTTATTGCTTGAATTAAATGTAAATGCATGAAGAAAACATTCCACTAAATATTCTGCAGCCATTGTTACAGTCGTTATAGGGAATAGGGATGAAAGAACAAATAATCCAAGGCACTGGATATATTATTGCTTTATGCAAAGGAGGTACTCATGTTCAGTGGGAACTTTCTATAATATTATCACATGTATATAAAGTACAGGATTAAAATATCAAATTTTACACATTCAATATTATAAAATACATGCATCCGAATGCACAGGCATTTGTAAGTACTTCTAGGCATTAAACATAAGAAGGTACACACACCTTAGTGAAGTTATTGTGATGTAGTTGGATAATAAAATAAGTAGTTTTAATAAAGAAATAAGATCGTAATAATGACAGAAAGGATTGTAAGGAATGCGATAATGCTTTTACAAAGAATGCACCTCCAAAAGTTCTTCCTGAACCAGTTTTTAACGTGTTTTATAAATGGCCCCAAGAGGAAATAAATTACACCAAAGTGAGAACGCCCTGCGCCTAAATACAAATGGGATGAAACTTTGGCTAACAAATTCAGAAAAGCTTAGCAGGAATAATAATTATATATAAAAAAAAAACAGATAAGTATGACGGCTATTATCCTCATTATTTATATTTAAAAAATGGGTAGAAAATTTTGTATCATGTCTACTTATTTTTTATTATATTTTGTATTTAAAAAACATGGATAAAGACATAAACAGAATTTATGGTTAATATGGATTAGGATTTCTGATATAATTACTAGATACCTAACAGGTATCAACATAACATCTTTGTATTTCTTAAAAATGGCGAATCGAAAATAATTATACTAAAACCTACATAGTGAAAGTAATTATTACACAAAAAAATAATTAGGTATTACACACAATTAATGTTAAGATGAGTACCTAAACACAATCCTCATCACAATACGTAACAATCTACGAGATAAGAAGACATAATATTATTACGTGAGAAAAATTAAAAGTGCAAGTGCCACAGTGTGAACAGATTTCAAAGGATGATTAAAATAATTTAGATCAATTAAACAATAAAATGAATTCAATAAAGAATCAACGACGCGTAACTTGTTACATAAAAAATGTTGATCTAGGTACCACAAAAAATTGTTGATGAACAAGAACTTACGTATCTATCTATATTTTTTTTGTTTAATGTTATACCTATATCTTAACCTTGAAATATTTTAGTCGAAGCAATTAGCATAGCAAACTAATGTACCTACCTATTGGATATTATTAAATGAGACTCCCACGCATTTTAGAAACTAAAATATCTATCAGATATTGGAGCTAGATTGATCCTCCACATAATCCCGTCGATATTTTGATTTTCCAGAATGGATTATAATGTAAAATTTTGTTCTATTCTATTACACTTTACGGCCATCCACTCGTCTGCCAGAAATATGTAAGATTTGGCAATACGCTTTTCCACCCTTTGATGAACCACCTTCTCTTCATACATATTACTTTCAGCGTTGTTTACAAACTCTTCATAATATGTTGAATTATGTAGGAATCCATAATAAATTGTACTGATACCTCCAAGTAGGTATAATAGTCATATGGTAATATCATTATATAACTTCTATCTATTGGGTATTGACTTTAAGTTACAGTTAACTGTAATTAGATATAATGATTATTATGACTATCTTCCTAATTGATTGTCATTCTCTAATGAACATATTTGTAGCACACGATTTCTTTCAAATAAATGTTGTTATTTCAAATGCAAGTGTACTTGACATGAGTGCAATTAACCCAGATATACATTAAAGAGACGATGTTATTGTAGTTATTATTTTTTTGTGTTTGTTTCCGCAAGACTTGTGCACGCTTGCATTTTATTATTTCAGCATACGTAATCTCTCATTGTCAAGGCAGGCGCAAAAAACTCGCACAGTAAACGAGAAGATGAATTATGTATGCAGATGTGAGATAAATAATTTAAAAATGTCTACCGTTTGTTTGTAAAGGATGGCATTAAGTGGTAAAGTAAATAAAATCACACGACAATCAACCACCGAGTAGCTGTCAGTACTCAGTACATACGTGTATAGATTTATTAAAGAAAATAAAACGGTTGGGAATCTGTTGACAAATGCGGAAGTTGTGTAGAAGACAACATGGCGTTGTTATGTTGCTATCAAGTTCCTGAAATGCGCGTGGAAGCAATGCGTTCATCATATTGCTATCAGATCTCCTCATTCCTCGCGTGATGGCATCCACCATACACCAATGTATGTATGCACAATGTGCATGGCATATGGAATCAAACAAACTATGAACAATATGACATATGATACAAGATTCTGATCTCGCCTACACACACAACTGTGTGAAGATTTAAGTCTCATTACCATTAGACATACTGAAGAAACAAACGAATGACAGATACATACAAAGATTAACTAAATGAAATATACTTAAATAACATACATTACCAGATAATAAGACATAAACCCACAAGAATCTTATCTCTCTAAAACATAAACCAAATGCTAGAAACCATAAATAATCACCTATGCTTAGAGGTATTTCAAACGGCAAAATATCACGGCAGAAACTGAAAAATATAAAATGCAATAATTGCAGGAAACGAGTTACTTGATGTTATTCAATGTGTTGATATTCAAATCATTAAAACAGTCTCAACTAAAGTTATTACAGCATTAATACAAATCTATTTCATTTTAAGTGGTTGAATATTTAAATGGAGAGAAATCTCTGTTGTGACAGAGTTCTCTCAGTACCACTGGTTTCTTGGACATCGGAGAGTTTAATCTCGAGTAATTTGTAATTGTCTAAAGACATCACAAGTCAGACCGGCATTCCTAGGACTTGCTTCCTGGATGCGTGGCCAGATGGAGACGGCTGAATGATATATGCACTGCGCCACATATCAACTCTACTGTCTACTGATACGGTTTCAATTTAACCATATATTAATGAGAAGATATTTCCTAAACATACCATTATATTTTAATATCTTACCTACCATCTATTCAAATTTCCATACACTTTAATGTCAACGATGAACTATTGAGAGATATATTATTATATAGGTAGAACTACCGTAATTTAATACATTACCAGTTTAATACGACATATTAAAAGTAGGCATATTGACATTAAGAAATATATTTTTTGAGACCTTAGAATCGAACAAAATTTAATCTGTACCATTTAATTTCCTAAACTATATTTAATTACTCTGCGACATAAATCGTTGTTAAATCATAAATTATTCGCTCGCGTGGTGATTAATGATATGTGTTTAAATATAGGACACCATATGTATGTACCAGGTACCTATTGGCAACCGACAGGAGTATAGAAACATTTAAATGTACTGAAATCAATACTATAACAAAATAAATGTAACTGATGTAGAGGAAATTTTAGGATCACAAAGATACGTAATTTCTACCAATTTAGAAGAAGGTAAGTGTTTAAAGCCACATACATTTTGTAGCTTGAATGATTACCTAAAGAGCAAGCCTTTCAAATAAGACAATTTGTGTTGGTCTTACATTAAGGATGGGTATTTATAAAAAATCCTCACTCAAAAATCAAAACTCAAAAGGTTTTTGAAAGTCGGGACCTACAACGTGAGGACGCTGAGACCGAACAAGGAGTTGGTTGCCGCCAAGGTAGCGAGCGATTATGGACTCGATCTGTTGGGTGTGTGTGAGGCGCGCCTGCTGGGCTCTGATCGGTGTGATGCCGGGGATTACTCCATGCTTTACTCCGGTCATAGAACATTACACAGGAGAGGCGTTGCCTTGCTCATGAGCAGACGAGCTTCTAGCTCGTTCCTTGACTGGGATCCAATTTCAGACAGGATCTTACGCGCATCCTTTAGGGCAGCGGGTGAAACGTTGACGGTACTTGTATGTTATGCTCCCACGGAGGATGCGGGCGTCGCTGCAAAGGACGGTTTTTATAACCTTCTGGAGGCTGTGACGTCTCGTATCCCCAGACGGCACAGGGTCATTGTGATGGGCGACTTCAATGCCAAGGTAGGCAGTGACCCGTCAAACGGACCCGGCGTAATGGGTAGGCATGGCATGGGAGTGCTAAATGACAATGGCACCCGGCTGATCGAATACGCGACACTCCATGGTTTCCTGATAGGGGGGACTTTGTTCCCCCATAAAGACATCCACAAATATACCTGGACCTCCCCTGATGGCCGAACCAGAAATCAAATTGACCACCTCTTAATCAGGGCTTCAAACCGTTCTGACTTGCTCGATGTCAGGACATACCGCGGAGTTGACCTGAGCTCAGATCATGAGCTGCTTGCTGGCTCTCTAAAACTCAGGTTCGAAAGATTTGCAAGACCACCTGCACCGCGGATACTTGATGTACGTAGGTTGGAGTGCCCTCAGTCGCGTATTCGTTACGAGGCTGAGCTGCACAGGAAACTTGAACCCGAGAGGTTTCTCTCTGACATACCCTCAGTGGAGGCTGCGTGGGAGAGACTCCGAGAGGTAATTAAAGAGTCAGCTGCTTCGATCATTGGATATAGGGACAGGAAGAATCCAGGCTGGATGTCAGCGGAATCATGGAGACTCATTCAGGATCGTCAAATGTTAAAGGTCCTCAGAGATGGCGAAAGATCCCCGAATAGGCTGGAGACCTTGAGAACTCAATACAGAGAGCTTGACCGCAAGGTGAAGCAATCTGTACGTCGCGACAAACGGCATAACATCGAAGCCACCATACAGCGGGCAGAATCTGCAGCGGCCGTGAATGACTCGAGGACTCTCTTCGAAATCTCCCGAGAGCTGGGCGGCAGGGGTCAGAAAAGAAGAATGGACGCGGTGCGAGACCGCAACGGAAATCTGATCTCTTCGCCTGACCTGCTTAGGGGGAGATGGAGAGAGCATTTTGAGTCAATTCTAAACCGACCGGACCCCTCCTCGCCCTTCAACATTGGCGAGGAGGAGGGAGACCTAAACATACCACGAGCGAGTGGTATAGTTGAAGGACCTCCGAGTCACGGGGAGATTGTGTCTGCTGTAAGGAAACTCAAGAATAACAAGGCTCCAGGAGATGATGGTATCCATGCAGAGCTCATAAAATGCGGCATGAACGCACTCATTGACCCGCTTTACCACCTCTTCAATAAGATCTGGAATGAGGGGCTCTGCCCAAAGGACTGGAGGAACGGAACCATCATAACACTATTCAAAAAGGGGAACCCTCAGGAATGTGGAAATTACCGTGGAATTACTCTACTGAGCGTACCCGGTAAGGTCCTATCTCAGATCATCTTGAACCGCATCCAGAAACCAATCTTAGCCATACTGAGGAAGCAGCAATGTGGCTTTGTGCCTGGCAGGTCCTGTTCGGACCCAATTTTCTGTGCCAGGTGTGTCCTCCAACAATCACAAGAGTATAACTCGCCAGTCGCTTGCTGCTTCATTGATTTCGAAAAAGCCTTTGACAGCCCCCATAGAGAATCAATTTGGAAGATATTGGCCCTTTACGGTATTCCCACGAGGCTGGTAGCCATGATCGAAGCCCTGCACACGGACTCGGAGTGCAGTGTGAGAACCTCCTGTGGTCCAACTGACACCTTCAGGATCACAACTGGGGTTCGACAAGGATGTGTACTGGCGCCTTTCATCTTTGTTACCGTCATGGACTACCTTCTCAGAAAATCCACGGGGAACTCAGGGGGAGTGCCGTTATTGCAAAGACCTGCCAACGAAACAAACGTGGGAACTCTACACGATCTAGAATATGCGGATGATCTCGCCCTATTCGACACGTCTGTGGGTGGACTACAGCACAGCACTACAATGCTCTACAACAACGCGACACGCCTTGGCCTCAAGGTCAACACTGGCAAAACTGAGTACATCTGTAACGATGCATGTCCGGATAGGGTCACAGCTATGATTGTCAACGGCAATCAAATCTCCCAGGTAAACAAATTCAAATACCTGGGCGCCACCATCACCCCGGCAGGTGACCTCCGGACAGAACTGCCCATTCGCATCGGAGCTGCCAGTGGGGCATTCAACAACATGGACAAGATCTGGAAGGCATCCGGGTTTAGTATCCAGACAAAACGCCGCCTATTCAACGCCTGTGTGATCCCTGTCCTCCTCTACGGCTGCGAGTCATGGCACTTAACCAAGGCTCAAGAGCGTAAGATACTCAGCTTTGAGAATAAGTGTCTTAGGAGGATACTGGGTATCACATGGCAAGAACGTAAAACCAACGAATACGTTCGACGGCGTTCCCAGCAACGATCAATCCTGTCAGTAATACAGGAAAGACGTTGGTCGTGGCTGGGCCATGTTTTGCGAATGCCCAACGACAGCTGGCCAAAGAGAGCGCTGTTTTTCCACCCACAGGGGTCCCGACGCCCCGGAAGACCCTCTTTCACAGTGCACCGTTCCTATGACAACGAGATCAGAGCGTTAGGAATGACGTGGAGAGAGGTAATATCACTCGCACAAAATCGCTCTGAATGGAGACGCCTGGTAGCCTCCCTGTGCTCCCGAATGGAGACATAAAGGGCGTAGTAGTAGTAGTAGTAATTTATAAAAAAATACTTGTGTTTGGGTTTAACCTCCATGAAGGGCATTAAACAAATAAGCAAAAAGGCTTTTGTTAATGATTTTTCGTTTTACAGCTACCGCTTGATCCTTTTCCAAGTCAGACAATAAAATCATTAGATACGGTAAGATTCATTCGATCCATCATTCGAATCAAATGTGATACCAACACAAAAAACTATAAAAAAAACATCCGTACAATGGAGATTAATGCTAAACTAGAAATAAAGTAAAATAAACCAAGGAGTGAAGTTGAATGAATACAAAGAAAATCCCTCAGCATTGTGTTTTGGCTTCCAGAGGTTGCCGCTATTAATGTCTGAGATATTGAGCAGTCCAATCATCTCATCTGCTATAGGGATCTGTGATTACCTGGGAACACTAGCAGTCGTGATAGCAATCTTTACCTAATAATACTTCAACTACTAAAATACGATATTAATACAAATATAACGTAACTGGAATTTAAAAGAAAAAATATGTTTGATTCAATACATTTCACATGTTTCGAAGGATCCGTTAGAAATGCCCATACTCCGTTATTAATTCCTAGACCTCCAAATTAATTTATTCCTAGAAGAACCATTATTTTAAAAAGGAGGAAAATTTTTACAAGTAATGTTGAATAATACAACATTAATAAATAGCAGGTTATATTGTAAAATCAAGTCAGAAAAACACAATATTCACGATCTCCTCTATTAATTAACTATAATATGGGAGATGTTATTATGATAGCGAAAAAATACAATAAGAATATAAAATTTATCACGCTGTGTTAATTATTACAAGATGAGATAAATCATTGTGTTTTGATAAGTTATGACAGATCCAAGAATAATGTTAACAAGAAAAAATTAAACTACCACTATACTAATTATTCTGCTAAAATGAAATCTAAAACATATTATTTCAGAGCGTGACTAGGAGATCCTGCAATATTAAAGTTATTAAGTAGGTACCATCATCCTATTGTTTAATACATATTGAATGTTTTTTTTTTATGATTTTGATATTTCGTATAAGAAGTACTACCGTAAATATTACTCAAAGGTTATACCTAATATTTCGAAGATATTCGTGTTTTTTTTTTATTCGTAGGTCGTTTTTATAGCAATTTTATATCTTAATAAAAACTGTTAATTAATCTTCAAATGGAATCGATGTATTATTAACGAATAAGTGTTTGTTACATATAGTCATGTTTATAGTTTATTTCACGATAAAATGCTTCCTAATGTTGAAGAAAATTTCTAGTGGGCGTAAAAATCCAATCTTTATGGACACATCATATCTAAATAAACCATTAAAATTGATCAGGTGCAATTTCTTGGAATGCAAAATAAATAGGTAGGTAATTAAATCATAGTTGTAATACTTTAATCGAGCCTAAATACATATCTACCTGTCAAATGAAACAAATCATTTTTTGCTACAAAAAAAAAACAAATACACCTGAACACAACGTGATGACATTAAAATATTCGTGGACCTAATGTGCCTAATATATTTTATTATGTTACATACCATTTTCATATACTTACTCGTAATAATAAAATAATTGCAGGTTTATATAAGTACCTAGATTGCTCCAATATGTTCTTGATTACCCTTATTAAACGCTATCAAATAATTTAGATAAAATTCTAGCAAACGAGATATAAAACTAGCAATTTCAATGAAAAAAACGTGCCCTTTAATTTGTAGCG
The DNA here is from genome assembly GCA_963576895.1 of Ceraclea dissimilis. Lineage (NCBI taxonomy): Eukaryota > Metazoa > Arthropoda > Insecta > Trichoptera > Leptoceridae > Ceraclea > Ceraclea dissimilis. The sequence continues at coordinate 9,927,894 of OY756365.1, forward strand.
ATTATAGAAACCTAGGTATGAGAATAATCATTTTACGAAGTTTAATCATTTTACAAATAACAGGGCATGCGTACTCATAGCGGAAAGTTTCTACCTTCGCACATACCCAGTAGATGTAATTTAATAATAGGCAAAACTGCCTATAAGATATACGTTTTGAATTTATGAATCATATCTAAATACACTCTAAGAAATGATTCACCAGAATTCCTGTTATTATAGTGATATTCCTGCTATATTCGGGACCGTAAGAATTTCTCGTTGATTCTGCAGGAAAGCTTACCGCTGATTTAACAGGAAAGTATTCCCGTTAACATGCAGGATTATACCGATATTTCTCTATTGCTACACTGTCGTAACGACATTCTTTCCTGTTAAATTTGCAGGTTAGGACTGATATTTCTCAATTGCGGCACTGTCATAACAACATTCTTTCTTTTTAAATCTGCAGGTTTTTAGTGATATTTCTCAATTACTATACTATCATCTCTAAGTTCTTTCCCAGAAATTTGGCATTGTTGGCCCAATATTTCCTTAGTATTATTAATGTTAATTATACAATAGGTATTTACAATAAAATTTATCATTCCATATAAAAACTTGTAGGTATCTCTGATATTCCCTTTAATAATTGCCAATAATCTAGCACTTGCATATGTCAAACGCTGTCACATCAAAAGTATTATTTGTTGTATTATTCTGTTTAATTATTATATAAGATGTGCAGCAATTAACAAAATTAACACAATAAGCATATTATTATTGAGATTGCACGTATCTATTGCAAATGGGATTATCAGAGCACACGTTACAAGTATTTCTATGGAAATAAATATATTTTACAGCAAAAAAGAATTATTAACACACAAATACATAAGAGAAATATAATAGTAATGAGATTATTTGAGGATAAGATGATATATTCTAACTATAATTATTTTTACACCCAGGCGCTTTATGGATATAGTACATATATTTACTTGCCTTAATGAATTAATCACACAAGAAAATGTAACCGTTAGATAATATCATCTAGTCCCAAATGGTAGGTATAATAATGAATATGGTCAAGGTAAATAACAGAAAGAAACATGGTTTACAATGTATATTTATTAATGGAATGAAATATACATAGTTTATAATTTATTATTACTTTATAAATAAGCAATTAGGTACAATATTCATGCTGGAATAGGCACATAATTTTTCACAGTAGGTATATGATAAAACCTCACAAAAATCACATTATTTAATTACAACATGCCGTTTTCCCATTATATCAAAAAAACATTCCCCACTTCGTCAAAGATTCGCAGTAGTCGCGTCCATTTTTATAGCCAACTTAATTTTAATTCGCACAGTAAGTAAGTGTATAGGAAGGAATACACACGATAGTTATTACAAATTAATTATTAAGAATTGTCCAAACAACGCTTTAAATAAATTCACCACAGCGAGAGTATTGTAAAAAGTGTGTTAGACAATAGATAGATCGCGCCATAATGCACTCTCTGCGTATACGCGTCTGTCAGTAGACGCATGCGCATAGAACCGAGAAACGTTCGTTGAGAGTAGCAAGAATTCCTGCGTTTTCCACGAGAATAATGTTATTTATGCGTCCCGCGTTATGATATTTTGTAATGAATCCTGATAACTTAGCATTAAGCCCGCATTTTCGTTTAAACTCATTATGTTAAGTTAACAGCAAATTAGCTTTGGATTAGCATTAGCTATTAATGTTATTTTTGTATGATATTCTTGCATTTATAAACGTTCGGACCTTTATATTATCTTTTTGGGGAATACTACTGTTAAATTGAAGTGACGAGTCATTATAAATTAAACAGAAATCGTGTAATGTCGTATATTACGGGAAAATACTGTTAGGAATACAATTTATCGTGTTAATATGTACGTAGAGATTTTATAATTTGTTAGTATAAATTCTGCTTTTTTGAAATAATAGTTATTAATGTAGTTTTAACAGGAAACCCTAATAAATAGACATCGACATGATATAAAACTGTTGTTTTTAAAGTAATTCTCCATACATTATGATTTTACGTAATTTCAAATCTACAGTTTACTCATATATTAGCAAAACTGCAGTAAAATGTTGCGGGGAAGACCACTAATTCGACGTTATTCTAGGATTTTCTACCAAACAACTGATACATTAACAAGAATCAAAAATATGATTTCTTTCAGTGTAATACAAGAAATGGTATAGGTACATTTCTTAAGATATTTTTTAATAATCAATAATCAAAAGCAATTATTACAAATAAATAAATCATATAAGGCGAATCTACAATGCAAAAACCTTTTTAATTGTAGACGTATCTTCAATAAAAACACGTTTGATTTTAAGATATTTAATTAATTAATGTTGTATATGTTTTATACACACGCATTATTATTGGTTATCCTGTTATTGGGATTATTTAATTAATGGTTTTCTAATATTTATATTCCCTATTCACACGAAGTATTCAAACTTTATACAATGCCTTAACGAATCTAATATTTTATGTACATTTGGTATGTGGATATTTTTATTTTTTGCATATCACAGATTCAACTCTGTATAGAGATAACAACCATACAATCGGGAATAAAATAACAAAAAAAAATCAATCAACAAAACAAGATTGGGAAGATGGCAACAAAAAATAAAAACGAAGTTCGGCTCAAAGCACCTGTCCTTAAGGGCACCTTTTGTAAAATACATACCTTCAATAATATTATAAAGGATGCAGGTAGGACGAGGGTGTATGGACTGTATGGACCGAAAAGAACGCGTGCGGTGTAGATAATATTATTTTGGGTCCTATGTAGGGACCGAGTGTGAAGTTATTGTTATGATTATGCACGGGCCAATGGAAATTCCGAAGATTATTGTCATAATTACTATGATCAAACATCGCATTCCTATAAAAAAATGATAATGTTCAAAGTAGGTATATCATAAATTCAAAAAAATCGTAATCCTATGACCTGCCCAAACGTATTATAAGAAGCTGCTACCAGGTACTAAATATACCAGCGAGATAAGAATGTATTATTATACACTATAAGACTACACAATTTGAGTACACATACAGGTATTATGGTTCAATGAAGAAATGTTCGCGCTTAATATTCATCCAATCATCACAGACATTATACTCGTAGGTGTTTCTTTTGCTTAACCTGTTAGATTCAAGTAAATCTCAAACAACTTTGCATCGAAAGAAAACAGTTCTAAAAATTCATCCACAGAGTGACAACATCAATACAACCTATACCTACATTATTTCCTAAAGAAATTCATGAAAACAAATTAATGATAATGCATATAACACGTATAAGATTAAACAGTGTATTTCATTGAATACTTACATTGTAGGCGTACAAGGGCAGAATACAAAGTATTAGTAGGTACTAAGTATACTCCACTCCTACTACCTACGAGTATGTTAACTTTAGTTTATATGACTGCTTGATAACATAATTACAGTTTCTATAACATAAGGGTTAAATAATATCATCATAATTACAATTGAGATAAATAAAGACGTTTTATGGTTTAGTCGGCGAACTACACAGCATTTATGTAGAAGGAACGCATTAACAAACATAGTGCACGCTCAGTTGATATGACCTAAGTAAAATGGCTTTTTAAGATAAATGTAATTAAGTAAGTTATCAACAAGGAAAACAAATTTTATTATTTCAAGTAACTAGTCTAAATTAGAAACTATCTATTGTCAACAAAGAAGACTGCGTTGTTTCTGATTATATAGTATACTATGTACCTACTAGCTATAGGTAGTAGGTACATCGTTTACATAGGTTCTTCTTCTTATCTGCTTAGGCAAAACACCCGATCACGAATGACATAAAAAGTTTACGCATTCGTAAAGTGCAAATCTTGTACCTATCAAATATGTACTTGCCTAAAGGGAAGCACAGCTTGTCTAAGGGAAATACTGATTTATACTATAATTTCAGTAATCTCTAAGCTGAAAAAATTATAAGTCAACAAAAATTTAAAAATAGTCATAGCTTTATATACCGATTTCTTCAAACCTACTATAGTCAAGTGTATATAATATTACCTATGCTCTTCTATAGTATATATACAATACTCGTATCACGTCTTCCAAACATAAAGATTATTAACTAATTGATAACATGAAAGAAACCGTGTAAATACTTAAGTTTTTTTTAATAATTTGGATAGGTTATGTAACAAAGTAATTTCTATCAACAAATCCTTATGTTATCACGTTCAAAAGAATCCATCATTATCAAATGAATTGTTTTTTGGGATGATTTGTCGAAACAGGAACTTTTAAATTTTATTGGTTCTTATAAAAAACACACAATTAATACTTGATACTGATAGTTTCAGCAAAAATAATAATAGGTAATGTACCTATTTAGAGGAAATTATTTTGAAATATTTCAGTACGCTTTATGTGATGCCATTTATTACCTACTCGTATTTTATATTTTTCATTGATTTTGTCTATGTCATGATTAGGTGAATTATTGCGGTGTTGCTATTAGCAACTGAAGGGTGAAATACGATATGGAGCAAACTCTCAACCAAAATATTATTACAAAGTGTACAAAATCAAACCATCATCATGTGTAACACAATACCTTTGTATTTCGCAGAGTTACCGCACTATTTGAATATTAACGCGATCATGAAGATATCCTGGCAAAGAAGTGTGCAATTCAAAAGAAAGAAAAAATATCCAACAAGTGCATAGAGAATGTCATCATCGTTATTACATTACGTGATGTAACTAGATATTGTTGAAGGAAATGTAACGGGATTCATTGCTGAGGTGACAGATATAGTATCGCAATACGCAATATATACTAGACTTGCGCATGTAATTGATAAAAAGTACAAAGCGTTTGTTGCAATGAAAATATGTTATGATAAGGTGATAATATTCATGCAAAAAAAACTATATACAGTAGGAACTAAAACAAAGATTACGAGGTAATAAAATGTCTATCAATACCAGTTGTATAGTTTATGGTAGGTGTGAGTATTACAAGTACCTATAGGTATAGTCGAAGTGTTAATGCTCTGATTAAAGTTACATAAACAAAATCAGCTGAACGGTGCAGTGCTGTTAGTATGATAGTTATATAAGAATTAAGTTGCTTCACGTTGCAAATGTTGTACACAACACAAGCACAGTATAATTAAAGTTTAACTATGGTTTAATCAGCCTCGTCCGACGAGTGTTCTCAAGTTCACTGCCGATGATTCAATATTACTGTAACCATAGTAATAGTGGAGCGGTCTAATAAATTTATTCGTACCATACAATATTATGCATTACTTACTACTACTACGGGCATAATCTCCATTATAATACGTACTGCACTGTATATGTACTTACTGCACTATACTATTTAATTATATGCACCGATGGAAATTTCTTCCGGTAGCAAATCAATTATCGCCGTAATTGAAACAGAGCAAGACTTAACGAGAACAAACTATAGTAATTTTCATTGTTTTTATCTTTACAAACCAATTAGACATATGTGCTTACAGACAACATATTATAGCGAAAAGATTTTCATATCAAATTCTTTGAACAAAGGTTCTTCAATTACTTCAGCGAGTATTGATCGATCAGTTAAAATCAAGGTCGATACACGAAATAAAATAAATGTAAATTCACGGGTATAAACATACCTTAATGAGCTTATCACACAGTGGATTCCGAATCGAGGAATAGTACAGCAGCTTGGAACGAATTAGCGAAATGCACACATTAAAAAAAAACAACAAAAAATCCTACAGTTGTAAATGGGAGCCTATTGCTGGATTTCACCAACTTAGGTGAGGTATAGCAGAGATAGGAGCCACTTATCATTATTTTTCATTCAATATTTGTGCTAGGTGGCTCCTATACCCCTTCTATGGTGAAATTCAGCATATGTGTAGTAATAATGCATAAGTGTCTGGTGTGATCCTATGCGCCAGAGTACGAGCTACACCAGCTACAGAGCCAACGACAACAGCATGTCCAATGTCCATGATAAGAAACAAAGTTGTTGTTTAACAGATAGAGAAGGAGATTAGTTCCTCGTAGAGGGTCAACGATTCCGGAGTACAGGAATGTGTAACTGTGCATGTAGGTAGGTAGGTACCTACTACCACATAATATAATAATATAATGCCCGTAAATACATACGTACTAGGTAATAATAATATATTATTGTACCTAGGAACTAGGAGCGGTATATTATATTATCACTCTTGAACCGGTATTCTAGGATTGTATCAGGAATGAACTGAACATACACAACCACACGATCTGTCAGACAGGTAAAATATACATAACAAGTAACGTATCTAACAAACTACTTACAAAATTTGACAAGAGTCAAAAGATGTTTGGTAATACTGATGTTTGTTTAAAACATTATGCTCAAAACTGCTAAGAATAGCAAAGTGTGAGAGATTTTAATAGAACGTGTTAGAGAAAACTACTTCATTATTGAATTTTTGTATACCAAAACGATTTTTGTATAAAAAAAACATAAGGTACCATAATATTTTTTTATCACCAAGTGGGCCACGGTGTGTCATGGCTACGAATTTGGATTTTAAAATGCTAACAATAATACCAAAAAAATGAAAACAACCAACACTTTTGCAAAGCAAGATGTTTATTTTTACTGGGCTATTAGATAAAAATAGCCACGTAGTAGATAATAGTCACGACGCGAAAAATACTATATAGGTATACTTACCTACTTAGTACTTACTAATGTTGTATTGAAAAAAAAATGTACTTATTGTATATCTTATAGTTGACGATGTGAAATTTGCATGGTGGTCAAAGTCGTCGACAATTTTTGTCTGAGAATTGATCATAAACGATTTGTCTTCGTAATAATAATATAAATTATCTTCTTGTTGTACCATTCACGTTCTATTTCTTTCATCTTAACTTACGTTCAGACTACAACTACAATCAAACTAAACTACTAATTTACTTTCGCTTCCGATCACTTTTCAAACAGATGATGGCCTACAAAAAATAACAATATACATCATTGTTTCATAAAATATTAGAGATATGACAATATCAGTAATTGTCCGAATGTAGCGATTGTAAAATTAGTAATTTGGTGTAGTACATACAATAATTGGCTGCATTATCTTATCATTTACCTATTGTATTAGTTATAAGTATAAAAACATTCGAAAAATATTATAATGGTTGCTATACAAATGAAAGATAATAATGATAGACCTTAGATGACGAAGAAAAATCATGTACTCGTTGAAAGAAATGTTTATTGTAAGAATAAAAAAAACTACACCACTACAACTATATTATTAGGAAAATGTCCAATAATAATTTCAAATTTGAAAATAACCTTGTTAAAGTAATTTCTAACAATCGACCGGTTCTGTTTCCAATCTAGTGTAAAGGAAAATTGACTAATTGTAAAGGAGAAACGTTTCTTTTAAAACAATTGAAAATTTGTACATACCTACCTACACTCCGATAGTTTGAAGAAAAAGCGAGGCTTATTCTAGTATTCCGACTGAATATGGGAAACCCAAGTTCGAGCCTTTTTATTAGAATTCAGTTAAGGTATTATGTTAATAATAATCAAACGAATCTTACCTTTGTCCTGTTCAACGGATTGGAGAAGTCCCACCCAGGAGCCACGAATAAATATCCGCATTTGGATATTTTTCGACTTGCCTGCAACACAACAGATACATATATTAGAGTACAATAATATGCAATTATACATTTATGAATATTGTCACATCGAGTTAGTTAATCATATTGCGGGGAACAGTTACCAACAAAAATTTCGAAGCAGTTATTAGAAAAACCCAGAAGTTAACGCCGGAAGCAATAGAATATCAACGGTAGTAGAATGATCGCTGTTATTACATATCGAGAAATAAAATTTTAAGGATTAATTGATTGATTGATTTTTAATTCCCTTCAGCAAGTACGAAAAATCCTATCGCGGCACGAAAAAGGAGCACATGGTTGGATATAGAAATTAATCTTATTTGATAAAACGATTCATAGGAGATTAAAGTTTTTTTGTACTAGTCCGAGAGCCCGCTGCTTAATTTATGACGTATCTGTTTTTTGATCGAAATGTGGTATAAACGATAGCTTACCAATAGGGTATTACATCGCAATAGGGTTGCCTATCAAAATCTTGCCGCAACCCCCCCTGCCCCCCCCGAAAAGGTCTCTCTTCGGGGTTTTTCGCATTTTATAGGAATATGGTAAGAGATAGGAGAAAGTAGTCAATGACAAAAATAATCCTTGCTAAATTCTCTACAAAAAATGTTAAGTCAATTTTTTCGTAGGACTAGTAGTTTACCCGTAATGGCCGGTCAAAAAACAGGATATTTTTTGAAAAAATAAAAAAAAATGTTTGATTTTTTTTCTTTCACATTCTTCCACCCATTATTACTAACATTTTATGGAAAAAAAATTTTGGCCTGCGGCGCTATATCACTGGTTATTTTATGAAAAACTAAATTTAAAGAATTTTCGTCACTGAGTTTTATTGTAATAACTCCGAAATTATTAGATGTATGAACATAAGTTATAGCTCGTTTTGTAGCTAAGACTATTGTAATTAATTCGTTCTCTGACTATTTTCCTGTAGCTCTTATCAATTTTCAACCAATTTAGTTTAAATACATTTTTTTTTGTATTTTAAATGAATTTCGGTTTTGGACCGGCCATTGCGGGTAAACTGCTAGTTCTACGAAAAAAATGAATTAACATTTTTTGTAGAGAATTTAGCAAGGATTATTTTTGTCATTGACTACTTTCTTCTATCTCTTACCATATTCCTATAAAATGCGAAAAACCGCAAAGAGGGACCTTTTCGGGGGGGGCAGGGGGGGTTGCGGCAGGATTTTGATAGGCAACCCTAGTGCGATGTAATACCCTATTAGTAAGCTATCATTTATACCACATTTCGATCAAAAAACAGATACGTCATAAATTAAGCAGCGGGCTCTTGGACTATACGTATTCAGTTCATGTTGCTTATTAGCTATGTGCAGCAAGCATAAAGTTAGTATTCATTAGCATACTTAATATTAAACAGATTTTCTTTAGACAAAAATAACGGCAAACAAGATACGCTCGAACAGCATAGTATTGCAATATCTATAATACAATTATTGTGTAACCAGACTAACACCTACATACATGTAGAAATAATTGAGCAATTTTTCCATTGTATTGGACCGTACATATATCCAATAATTAGTACATTATCTTATTGACCAATGATCAACAAAATCCGTTTCTTGTGATATAATGTATTCCGGAAAATTCAGGAAAATGTTTCACATGTTGTATTAATTTTCCTAGATTTCATACACATACAATGTACATACGTCAATATTTTTATAGATATCCATCTACATTCCAGTTCACGAACTATAAATCCAGACAGATACCTACAGAACTTTGCAGACAATACAAGTAGGTTCATGTTACGTTCCAGACGTTATTGATCCGCACCGCACGTGCACAAAGCAGGCATCACCCAACGGAGCAAAGTTCGCTTATTTGGGTGTCTGTCTCCAATCTCCAGTTATATTGTCTACATAGCACGATTGTAATGTTGTAAGTATACGATAAGGTTACAAATGGTGTATTGATTTTTGACATAATGTAGCGGTACCTGTACAATGTACACGATGTATTCTGTAATCATACATAATTTAATAGGCGCTATATTTTGTCCTACATTCGTGCTCGTAACTCGTTGGACCGTGGAAATAAAACGTAATCCTGAATAGTTTCATACTTCACAATAGGTACAAGAAATAGTACACTGTGTAGGTATGTACCTACCTACCTAAAGAAACGCATTTGTCAACTACAGACATGTAGATATTTGTATTGACTGATTGGTATAAGAAAATATATTGTGTAGAAAGTAGTGAGGTATAAATCTCAGATTGATTTGCGTAACTATTTTAAAAATCAATCGCTTTTTTCACCATTGAGACATCATTTCTCAATGAACAGACACGTCCTGCAAGGAGTAAACTTACAAGGAGCTGAGCAGAAAAAAAGACTTGTAAAGCAAAAGCACAAATAAAATATTTCAAAAATTCGTAGGTACTTAAAATCCCTTAATATATTTTAAAAATTATGTCGGGTGTCGATTTATTGTAGGTACCTACTTTTACAATTTATGGCAAATAAGGCACATAATTGCGTTCAGTATCTCTAAAACGCTATTACAAAATTTCGATCAGTCGTGTCAGTTAGAATCATCTTCAAAAATGTGCGGTTAAAATAATAATTTATAATATCATCTTTTGAAAACAATACGTACCTACATGAAGAAGCAGGTCATTTCTAACAAAAATAAATAATATTCTTCAGAAAACAATAATTAAGACAATAGATTCGAAGTCACGCCGAAGCAAATTCTATCGAAAATATGTCAAACGTTCTATAGTCAATACAAGTTAGTTCATAAAGGTACCTGGTACATGTCGCAGTTATGTTTTAATTGTTTTTTTCTCTAGTGAGTGAATAGATATTTAGTTTATTTTTCATTACTCATTCCAGTTATGTCTCACAAAACATGCGTACGACCCAAATATTTCTTTTTATTTGCTACACTCGACTACTCTCCATAAAGTAGATATCTCATAATACCGTAAGAAGTACGAAGATCATTCAGTATAAAATAACATTGAATGCCTAATACGAAATGTTTCAGGTTTTATAAGTATCACAAATACAATAAAAATAAAAAGGTATATTTTGAAATCTATTTTTTTAAACGAATTAACGATATTCGGCAAACCTTTTTGCTTATTTAGTCATAAAATTTAATGTTTAAAAATTTTGTAATCCAGTTCGATATTATTATTTCTAAACCATATGTAATATACGGGTGGGTGGATCACCTAATTAACTGAAAATAAAATGTTACGCACGGGTGGCAAACATTTTAAAGAGTTTTACGATCATCAAAAGATGGTATGATATTCTTATCGAAACTTTTATCTGTAATAAATTAATTTATCCCTATTTAAATAAACAGAAAACAAGCGATTGCCGAGTGCTCGCCCAAAAATGTTGTAATTATATATTCCCTCACGCCGCGTCGCTTGCGGGGTAGGTAGAGAGAAATAAACATCAGACTATCTTATTCTCGTTGCGTCTCAGTAAATGCACTATCATTTTTGTCACAAACTTGTGTTACATACGTGCCTCATTCCTAATTCGATATTTCAAAGTTTTCCACCACATTATCCTCATCGAATAATAAATACCTGAAACGTTTGGCATAAAACACTCATGTTTTACTTGTTCTTTCTTTTCAATACCTGCGTAAATGAATGCGCATAGTCTTGCTCCAAAATAAAATACCTTTCGCACAATTCGTCTTCACAAGCGATAATTATTCACAATCACAGATAAGTACCTACTTCTACAAAAAAATATTAATGTAAGCATATAAAAATGTTTTGGATTCAATTATTAATATAGGATACAAAAAACCATTGATAAAACAAAACAGGCAATAGGATCATTATTTCTACCAAAACTAATATGCGAACGAGAACTCTAACAAACTCGTTTTGTGTCGTAAAATAAAATACATTTATAAACAAAGTAAAAAAGGCAAGAGGCTATATTTAGATCTAAAAATAAAATTCATTTTGATTGTCATGGTTAAATAAATAAAATATTCGTATCATTCTTAAACATTGACCGAATGATTTGGCAGTTCTTTGATAAGATGACTTAGAGGTTGGAATTATACCTACGGATGATGATATCATAATAAATAAAATGTTCACTACCATTCAAACTGTCAGGATGTATTATAAATATTATTAGCATTGAATGCATGTAACAGAAATTAAAATATTATAGAGTGCCTACCTACTACTTCACCTACAGTTAGAATTTCGGTATAATGTTTGTACGTGTTCCTATAGGTACCTAGTACAATACATTTGTGACAGCTTATTACACAGAAAAAAATACAGGTTACCAGAGTATGTAGGTAACTTCATACTTTGGCACTCCTGTCAAAGTACCGATGTGTCGAAGTACAGTCACATGTGGAATGACGGGTGTATCATTCATAATGGTTCAGGCACGTGATAAAATTTTAATTAGTCACTAAATTTGATGTACTTTTTCTTGTTAACGTGAAAGATTAACGTTAATGAGAAGTAATACAAATCATCAGTTGAAAGTTACATAATTTGAATACCTTTTTTAGGATAAATTTATAAAAAATCCTAACTTATACCATATGGTATTATTTACCCATGTGCGCCTTGCTTCAGCACTTTTTCAGTAAACCCCCAAAAGAAAGATCACGTGGACGGATAAAAAAATAATCGGATCAATATGTTCTTTTATGATCAGGTTGGAGTGTTGGACGATCGCTACTCATCTTAACAATGAACGGACAAGAAATTAGAATAAAGTAATCATAATTCTAATTAAAAAAAAAACTCAGCAATTTTTTTCTTAGCCATCACAAAAAATCGCACAAAATATAGAATAGTAGGTATATAATAATGTGATTTGACAGACGGACACACGTGCACTACTCGTATGTGCGAAGGAAACTATTATTAAAACAATAAGAGTACTTGAATTGCTTTATTATATTTGACTGATCTGACAATGGTTTGTTTATGGTATTAGATCTAGACTAGAATGCTAGGTTTAGCGGATGCGTTCACTTTCAACTCATTTCCCGGATATGGTACGGCACTGACACCAGCGCGGAAGCTCCACATTGGTGGACAGAGCGGTCGTTCCGTTTGCATGATTCGCAACAAAAACAATCAGTACTTACTTACACAGTCTGATATATTCGTGTTACTTACATTCAATTGACATGTAAATGTACAAAAATGATTTAATTTTCACAGTTATTTATTAAGTATATTATTACCGCGTTCATTTTTCTCGAAGGAACATAGGGATCACTCAGAAGGGTTTGTGTAGTGCAAATTACCTTTTCCCACGAAAAAAAAACACCTAACGAAGCACAATATTAACGACATCTACTCTAACAGGATTCTCCTAGTGAATTTAAATAATAAATTAATTGAAAAACATTATTTTTAAGGTAATAAACTTCTGATACTAGAAAAGTGATAGGCATTATATTGATTAAACTCGTGAGTCAAATTAGGTTTTTTTTTTTCAATAATTAAAATGTACCCAATTGATGTTTAAGTGCCTACTTTGGTTGAAACAGTTAATATACTTATTAGAATAATAGGAAATAATATAATCGATAATATTAAAACTGCTAATAAAAAATAAATACTATGCTGAATTCTCTATCCCATTTCGATAATTTAAGGAATACAATATTTGCGACAACCTATTGATATTGCAATATACAATATTCATTATGTCTATCGTATAATATTATGTTATGAAAATAATTAACTACAATCAACAAAAAGCCCATATCCAATAAACACTAATGGTTTTATTATGTAAATTCATTTAAAGGACGAACTCAAAAGGCTGAACGTTTAAAATTAAATACAATAAAGAAAGTTTATAACCGAATTCATAAGACCGAGATGGAATGATACTTAATTCACATTAAATTTTACGAAGACTAGGTCTCAAGAATGTGAAAAAATTACGCTACACTTTGTCCTTGGCACAATATGATCACTTAAACCAAACTGAACTGATTCGTAAAAATCTGGACATTGACCATCATAGGTGCGTATATAACTAAATATTACATACATTTAGCAATTAAACATAATTTTCAAGGTTGGCAGAAGCACCATTGTGCACAACAAATGGAAAAGCTAGAGTTAGAACAATCAATCCGATGACTATGAGCCAAAGGATACAACCAACATTACATAATTGTATCGGGATTGACTTAGTGTAGTGACTATGTACGTAGGAGTTCAAACCTTTTATTTGTCACAATTAATGTCTTTACGGTACAATAATTAATCAGTTGTAGTCGCATAGTAAAGTATTCCATTGGATAATACTCGTATACCATTTATTAAATGTTCGTGATTAAAACTAATGTATAAAACCATAATAACTTCTTGCATGAGGTGATTTCAGGAACAACTTTACTGCAAATTAATACAATTTAATTAAGCACAATAGAATAAGAGGGCATGCCACGGGTGCTGAGCATCACATGAATCAATGAACGTAAGTAATATTAATTCGCTGTGGAAATCCGCTATTCTTAATGTGTTTTTTTATCATATTTCCATGCTACCATTGTTCAATTAGTCCGTTAAGTGCAATATGGAAGTAGTAACAGACATGATGTGTAGAAATGGATAAGAAATAGGAAGATAATATCTTTTTATTTAACTTGCCGGCTAAGAAATCCCGTTAGAAATTATATAAACAGAAAGAACTAACAAAAACAAACAAAACGAAATTAACAATTGTACGTATCTATTAATACACAGTAAAGATAAGAATCGCAACTTTAATCTGAAGTTGTGGGCATATTCAATTAATTATTCGCCTTAATTTGCGCCTTAGTCACAATACGCTCGAGTTTCCATCTCCACGTTAGAGTTATTCTTAACTTAATATTTAAGTGTGTGGTACATAATGCGTGGAATCATAAATATTAAAATATCCTCCTCCATGTTTATACACTAATCAAATAATTCAAAATCAAGACAATAATCCCATATTTATTTGTTGTACTTGTATGGCTACGCTTATCCATTTATAAAAGCTAGTACACTCATATCTTCAGAAAATAATAGAGTGATGACAGTTTAAATTACACAATACTCGTATGCCACTTATTGTGATGCCAAAACATAAGTTTTGTCAGAAGATATAAACGACATAAACAATCTGACAAAAGGAGGCCTAACGTCCAACTAACCTAACAATATAAGCAATAATTGAATGTGTTCACGGACACCTGACTTATACCGTTTGCTTTATCTGTCGGTATTTTCTAATGATCCGCAGTTGTAATCGTTTTGTCCTTCCAGGACCCAAAGATGCAACGTAAATACATCTACAATATTAGCAAGGCAATCTATGTATCAATCATATCAAATCAGTCTTATATCACAAAAAACGAAATCTCTACCTTACAGTAATATTTCATTGCACTTCCGTTAAAACAAAAGTCCATCATTTTCTTCATCAAGTTCACTGACCACACACACAACAGTTAGTCAGTGTTTGAATGTAAGTAGTACTCGCGTTAATTAAAAGAAGCAGTATTTATGCGATGCACAATAATAAGTAGTAAAACGTCTTCTGAAATTCATTAGTAACACATGTGCGGACAGTAAGTAACATTCAACTCACGCACGCACAGGTGAAATGTGAAACGTTTTATATGAAAAACTATTATAAGCGTCGATTGTGTTGAAGAAATGGCACGAGGCGCGAAGGAATTTATGAAATCGCTCAAGCAGCCGTGATGGTAAATTGAAATAATATACCAATTATTAAAATGATTATTGATAAAAATGTATGCATGGAAGTATAGACGACTAAACATGATATCAAACTACTAGGAAATTCATCATGCAGCGTTAATACGAGTATGTAGGAATGCCGGATGGTTATTATGTGCGTGCCCTCATGTCAATCAAAACATTTATCAAATCATTACCGCTTATATATATCGTGTAAAAATATGTTGCTGCGTCACCTTTTTATGGCCTAATTAAAGCGAAAGTATAGCAACTATTAACCAATATCAAAAGTAAACACTTCAACGAATTTTTTAAAAAGAATCATATAAAAAATATTTATAAACTAACCGAGAATTATCCGTAATCTATAAATTTGAGCGTTTCTATTATTACGCTCACATCAGGCCAGCTAAAAAATTAAAACGAAATGCATCAATTTGCGACTATGCGTTTATCTATATACAAATAATCTATTGTATAAGTATGGAGCATGGAGAGAAGACAAAGTGTACAATCAAACAAAATAACTTAAGGAAATTGGCATAAAGATATCTTGAGATAAACACGGTACTAGCTTTTCACAATATAATTGTATTGACTTTATCATGAAACATGATTAATAGTGATTCCGTTATGATACTAAACAAACTACGTACAATAATTGTTTAAGCATCGACAATCAAGATTCGACAAAACATATCTAATATCTAATATAATAATAATAAAGAGAACTACATTAATATAGTAAAGTTAGTCAATACCTACTGAAGAGCGTAAGATGTTACGTAGCTGATATAGTCCCTACTACCAACTACCAATACAATGCACAACTAGGTGTATGCAAGTGTCTTTATTAACAACACTACTTCCATGGTAGGTAGGTAATATTATTATTATATTAATAGTAATAACAAAATAACTAGATAATAAGCCGTACCTTTATAATACTTAACTATTTATAAGTACTATGTTGCATGGTATAATGCGAATGCGCTTTGCACATGGCACTGCTCTCTAAGTAATAGAAGTATGTCAGTCACGAATTATTATCTCTGTAGGTACGAGTAGTATCACTGTTAGTAGCAGGTCTATGATACTCCAAGTATCTAACTGATGAATCTTACTTTAAAGTAAACAATGTCTACATGTGTAGTATCTATAGTGATATTGTTGTTGTTTATGTTATTATTGTTGTCATTTACAATCATTGGTATATTGTAAATTATTTACACTTGATTTTCGTTGAAATGATAATTGATGACTTATGAGGCTTACCTTTGTAATGGCTTTCCATGGTGATGAAAATATATTCATTCTAACAAACATTCTAACTAAAGGAGAAAATAAAATCAAGACAGAAGTAGCAAAAAAATTACACCATCGTATTTTACGCAATATGATAGCTACTAAGTAATGTGTATACTATGTAGTTCTTCGGTGCATATATCATCATCTTTGATTATCGAAGTACCTAATCAAATTATTTTAATTCCAGTATCATCATACTTTGTCAGTAACATCGGTAAAAGTATCCCTGTCCGTCGAGGTCAAAAACAAAGTAACAAGCGGTCCATTCTAACCTTTATATTATGTATTTCCTAGGATCACTGTAGGTATCTTCTATTAATAAATAGGAGAAGGAGACATCTCTCCCAATATTATTATAATTATGATTTGACCTATTCACCATCACATTTCACAGAGCATTTATATAGCGACTACACTTACTTAATCTGAAAACATTAAATGATAAGAATTAAGACGATTTAAGCGTACCCATATAAGTACCCGACTTAAGCATTTTGACATACCACAGAAGTAAATAAAATGATAAAATAAACGATTACTTAATCACACATAAACACATTAGCTTACACAGGATTATCTTTGTGAGTTCTACAAGACAGACTTTAAAATCACATCAATATAATACAATTTGCATAAATTTATACAAGAATGTTACTTTGTAACAAATCATTGTACCTCAAGTAAGCATACATACACATACAGACCAATGAATCGTCACAAGTGGGACAATCTGATAAAACTCTCTATTAAATTACCTTTGAGATATCATAATATAATAATCATAAGATATTATAATATTCATACGATGCATTGTAACCATATTGTAATATGATAGAATACTGAAATAATATCTGATAAATAATAAAATAACAAACGATAGAAATACAATGATATTATCAAAGTGTCAGTTACGTGTTGCAACGGGATTCTGATTCTAATAGTTCTAATACATTGTAATCCTATAAATATTAACATCCCATAAAATCAGGTGTTTACTAGTGCCAATACTGTATTTGATATTCTAATTTCCTACCTACAAAGTAAAACAACTAGAAAAAGAACAGGACTAAAAAAAACGTACCAAATTTTCTATTCAAAATATGTAATTGTACCTGGGTTCGAGAACTCATGACTAACAAATATTTAATTCTCCAATTGTATAGTTTTAAGCTGAGTTGTTACTGCAAAACGTATTTATTGTTCAAAATTCAATAGAAACTAGAGAGTATATCTGAGCACAAATATTACTTACTTACTTGACGTGTCCGGAGCACAAATAATGAAATAGTTATATGTAAGTGTGTAAAAATATTAGGTTAAATAATTTCCGTCATTTCATTCTGTGTGCCAATAATTTTCATAGAATAATTTGCAGCTATTATCATCACTTAACGCGCTCGTAAAATTATAACCTCATTCCTTAATACAATCATTATACGAGTACATATGTAGTAGAGAGATAATAACAATCATACTTTCATTATCAGATATGCAAGATACCTTGATAAACACACAGAGATATTACAGCAACCTAAAATATTCTCATAAACTAAAATACATCAGAGGTTAGAAGTCAACTTTAAACATTTATATTATTATACAACATTTATATAAATAATAATTCCTAATTGATGTGTGCCAATCTAAAATAAAACTACCTATAATAATAATATGTATATTTTAAACAGCCTAATTTGCATATTCATTGATTTATTGGACAATTTTTAAATAATTAATTTTAATAGAAAGACATAAAATTAAAAGCCGTTTTCAATATCAACCAATCAGGCATTAATCGTACCTACTAATAGGTTGTCGTTAAAGGAATGTTTGGACACTATGACATTTGTGTTTTTATGTGACATTTGTTGTATCGTTTGTCAAATTTATGTGAATGGAGATATGGGAACATAAAGGCATAAACTCGTACACGCGTCGTTAACAATACACGGTTGACGTATACAATATAGGCAATGAAATTTAGACAGAGATTTTAAATTGTGTCGATACAAACAAACTTATGATTCATAATTTGATCTATATTATGTCATTATTTCTTTCTGACTGAAGGATAGCTGATGTCCTTATACAACGTAAGTACCTAATACTCATAACTTATTTATTCAAGTTCCACGAACACTTCAACAATTATTCCGGAAGTCTCTAAATTTAATATAGAGTCAGCCTTGAATTTTTGCTAGATATATATACGTAGAAAATAAAGACACACAAATCTATCTATCCTATTTTTAAATAGTGCGTCCCATAAACCAGACTAAATTTCATTTTTTAACTAAAATACTTGAGTCAGGACCTATCCACTTGATAATATATTAGCTAATCATCATTTCCAAGATAAAACTCGTAGCTGGCATGTCAGGAGGAAATCTCTTGCTGGTGGTTGAGGTGTAGGTATATAACAGTAGATATAATATGATGTATGTACGTACATACGTGATCATAGCAAATAATTTTACCATTCAAATCGTGACGCTTGTTACTTATTAATTTACTCATCCGCTTGAGGTATACTATAAAAACCCTTCAAATACATTAAACGCGAGTCGAGCAAACCAGTACCTTCATGAAAAAAGTGTTAGAGCTATGAATAGAGCTTCAACATCAGAAACATAGATCAGGTATTATAATTTTGATAAACGAGGCTACAATATAATCTCTAATAACGTGATCTTACCGCACGTACAGTATTGACTCCGCATCAATCTTTAATATTATCCACACGGGCGGCGGTAATCATAAAGACTATTGATTTCAATAACAGAATTGATTTCAGAACATGCATTGCAATAAATACATCCATTAGGATGTACCTATTATATTGAAATTACTTTACAGCCATCATATGAAAGTTATACTGCACCTGTGATTAATGTATTCAATAATAGAAATTACTGAATAGGCTCTAATATAAAATAGAGCAAAGAGTTAATATGAGTGCATATTTTATGGGATATCGTAAAATTCTATGATTGAAGAAATCTTAAACAACATAACAGACGTCATTAGTGCAGCGCTTCATGTTATATGTTAAGTTATAGGAGGAATATAATAAGTTTCTATTGGTAAGGGAAAATATCAATCGGCGGACGCAAAACCTGCAAAGTTTCAAACGAAATTTTATGCACAATACGACAACTTTATATGTGAACCAAAAAACTAATTACTTCCTATTATTACATTCAAATCTAAACAATTTACTAAACGATAAAAATGTCCTACACGGGTGCTTATCTACCATGGGTGTTGTTGATATGTTACTTATTTGTTTACCTGGACATCAATGGACGCGAAAACTAGTTTAATAACAACATGCAAATCGTATCGTTTATATAATTTTACATTAATAATCGTAATTAATCACTGTACACGATATAAAAAAATATAATTATCTAATCAATCTGCAAATAAGATGGAGAATATCATTATAAACTTATTGAATATAATAGGACCTTGACACATTGAAATGGCACTGCTTACAGATGGAAACATTATTGAGAAACTCGGTACACCTAAAGCAAAACATGAATTTATTCTTTATTACCTAGTACCCCTGTACCTAGTTTGACTTTGATGTTTGTACTGAATGTCTCATCGCATGTCTATATTATTACAGTCAGTATCTTACTGATTAGGTCAAGGAATAACTGACTGACTCGATGAGATAATAATACTACTATGATTTATTGTAAATCATTTGTCAGACGAATGAATTTCAATAGCCGCAGCAGAGAAACATTATGTTACTCGGCATTGTGTTCTTCAGAATTTTAAGTAATTCACATTTGTCTGTGAATGTGATTCACGACAAACTGAAATGTATTTAGAGATATTTTTTTTAAATTTTACCCATCTACACACAATTGTACGTCATTTTAAAACACTAATTTCGCCTTCCTCGTTTCAAGGACAGTTAAGAAATCGAGGGATTTCGCAATTGAAAATAATTTCATGTAGTCATCCTCTCTCTTCCCAGGCGTAATTTCCTTTTCACGTAATACCAACATTTTAATCGATACATACACAAACTGTCATTACTTTGAGGTAAGTATTACGTTCGTGTTTGAGTTTCTGGGTTCTAATAATATGTATTAAAGTGGCGACCATGGGATGATAAAAGAGGAATCGGTCAATCCCAAAAAAGATGGCCTGACGACATCATTCCGGTCGTGGGAAAAAATGGGTGAGAGTCGCGTTGCACTGAGCGAATTGGAAACAACTTGTAGAGGCCTATATTCAGCAGTGGACAGATGGCTAGAGAAAAAGAAGAATTATAACCGCATCAAGTCAGGCAACAAGGAAGTGCATTAATGTTATAAAATAAAACGTCTGCGGTCAATGCGTTCGGAAGTAATGACCGAAACACTCCCACGTAGGATTGTGGCGCTAAACCTCTGTAATAATCCTCCACTCTCCACTCAACACTCTTCAATAAGGCTCCACTCCACAACATCTTAACTAAGTACATAATACAGAGTAGTACAGAGAAACACTTCAACATTGAGTAAACACTAAGACGCAATTCCACATTACCTTTACCGGACAGAACAGATTTGCACCGCGATAGTTTATACGAAGCGTTTTTTCTTCTCAAATGAACATGACACTACGAGTATATAATAATTCTATGATTGTATGGTAGTAAATTGTATTAAAGTTTAAGAAGACACTCGAGTTTTTGCTAGAATGTATTGTTAGAATAAGTTTTTGTAGAATGTACTCAAATTTATTATTAGGTATCTATTTTGAGAAAATAAATAGAATTGAAAAATTATATAAAATAAATTAAATTAATATATTTATTATGACTTAATTTATGTTACTAATGAAAAAACAAGTTCATGATCGAAATGAATCGACAGTTTGATGACATAAAATCAGATGGTCGGTGTCACAGGCATGATTTCGTTATATTATTAATGTTTCGACACTTCACAAGTGACTAGATTCATTAACATTACTATAGATTTGGCACATGTGATGCCGATCTAGTTAATTGCAAAAAATATTAATGATCGATGAAGGCACTGAAATAGATTTATCAATAACAGGTATGTTTATTTAGTGTGTCAAAAATATTAGATACCAAAATTTTTTGCATGTTTCGTCATTGTTAATAAGATAGAAAATTGTAGGTAGTATGAGACTTTCCCTGCAAATAATACTTACGACACGATACTGTGCTGGCAAAATGACTGATAATACAATCAAATAACATTTGAAGTGCCGAAAAGAATAGGTATGCGTATATTGCATATGGTCAGAAACTCGTGTAATTAAGCTTGGATATAATATTCTAAACAAATCTACCTACACTGGAGGTCTAAATATTAATTTGGTTTCAATATTAATTTGGTTCACGAGTACATCTTTTTTAGAATAGCGAATACATATAGTAATTGCTATACATTAGATATCAACGCAAAGGGCAGTGCAATAAGTACTGCATAACCAACTAAATAATTTATTGAAATGGACAATCGATTCCAAACAATAATAATTATTAATACATGCCGATTCATCGTAACATTGTCGACTTGTAAAGAGACTTTCATTCAGTATGGAAAATCATAGACCTTCATCAAGGTAACCCCAAGCTCCGAGCACCATGTGGTATGCAGATGGAATAAATACCTATAGAGTGATGTATCTATAGACAATGACGGTAGTAAACAATAAAGTTAGCATACGAACGAGGTTTACTAAGTCACGATCATTTCACTTGTTGCTGGTAGTGAAGATGGAGAGGTAGGTATCTAGTTACTTACTGAAGTCAGTGATTCTTGGGTGCTTTCACGCGTCACCGCAAAAGAAGTGTCACTACTGAATAAGTACCCACCAACCTCTAAGGCGTAAGTGAAAATGCAATTTAATGGAAAATAAATAAACTTAGGCGTTGTTAACTTAGATAGGTACTATTTAATTTACATAATATTATACGCCTCCAAATGAAAGTTAAATAATTATTGGGAAGTGAGTCTTACCGGTGAAGTATGCATTATACTTAATCTGAATAGCTCTAGAGTCGGCTGATAAAAATATGACCAATCTGTTTTTTTTTTTTTTATATTTTTGCCAGCGGTGATGTAGCGCTGGATATTGTTTGAAAATATATATTTTAAGGACTTCCGTCATTGAGATTTCTTGCAATAACTTTATTAACAAATTATTTGTATAAAAATAAGTTATAACAGCTCGTTTTGTAGGTAAAGTCTATAGAAATTTCATTCTTAACTATTTTCTCGTAGCTCTTATGAATGTTCAACCTAATTAGTAATTTAATTTTCTGTATTCCAAATGAATTTCGGTATTTTAACTGGCCATTGCGGGTAACCTGCTAGTCCTACCAAAAATGTATAGAACATTTTTTGTAGAGAATTTGATAAGGATTATTTTTGTCATTGACCACTTTCCCCTATCTCTTACAAAATTTCTAAAAAATGCGAAAATCTCTTTTCGATCAAAAAACAGATAGGTCATACTTTTAGCGGCCGGCTTTCGGGCTAGAACGCCTTGTTAATATAAATATTCAGTATTTACTTTGCTTTGAAAACTTATAGGTACTTCTCATTTTAATCGCAAACGAAATACGTCAGAATCTTGAAAACACTGCTAATAGTTATTCAATACCTTTTTACGTTTAATACATTTTTCAGAAATATTTTCATCAAAATTTTCACAGCGCAACTCTTCTCTTCTTTCAAGTAAATATAGATACCTAGAACATTAATTAAATTAAAAAAAAAAACAAATAAATGTCTACATAATAACCTATCAAGGTGGTCCATTGTAATTACACTATGAGATGAGATGATGCTAAACACTGGGTTGCCGATAGAATGTATTGCATGAATAATTCATAGTTGTCATGTTGTAAATGCTACCAGCTACCTTATAACTAAACGATAGAAGATCCACTTTGGTTTTCATGTAACACCCGTATAAGGCTGAAGAGGTAGTGAGGAGTTGCACTTGCACCGACATAGTGCACTTGTGACCTCACTATGGGAAACTTTCGCGTCGCAACAAACATGCAGATATATAAACTTTGTATTATTATTAAAGGAATAAGTAAATAGGTTTTACTCTTCATGACCGCGATTTTATGAAATGTAATTATTACAAACACGTGAGTTGTGTTGCTCGTTAAAGAAGGTGCACTCTGAGAAACGGCACACCATACAACACTGAACACATAATATGACATCTACATCTCAGCTCATGTACAATACTGTTGTTATGAACATACAAAATTGAATTAACTTTTTACCATTCACATCTAATCTTAGCATCATATTACAAATTAAGAATATTAAACTCTTCAAAAATCAGATTTCAGTGAGATTAATTATTTGATAACGGTACTTGATTTTATTAAAACAAATTACAACCATTTAAAGTCCCCATGGTTGCGCGCATTTTTATCTTTTATCATAATTGTTGTACCTCTACTCATACACCTTCACCTCACCTGTTACATATTATCCCATCCCATTAAATAAGATTTAATACTTAGCAGTTTCTTTATCCCTCTGCATTTACACAACATCCGATAAAACTTACATTCAATAATAAAAGTCTTTCGACTCTGCGGGTGGAATGAATTTTGCTAATAACAGTTCATAAAATTCCTCCTTGAATGACAATTTCCATGTTTTCTCGATGGACGCTGCGTCGTAAAATATAAAATAATATCAGAGGAGAAGAATAAAGTGAAGGGGTTTATCTGTACCCACGGATGTATTCAAATAATGATTAGCCTTGTATAAGTTCAAATTTATGACAAAAGGCAGCTCAGTCCTGCGGGATATTATTATAACGTGTATGTGTAAAGACAGGAGGAGGCCGAACAATTAGTCGGGAGAAAAAGCCTCTGTCTATGAATAAATTATTATTTATTATTCAATTTTAATAAGATACTCGCCCAGGGATGTAGACGCCTAACATACTATCATATTAATCTATATTATTATATTGCATCAAGTACATTTTGTACACGATATGTTTTGTAATCATTACAAGGAAACCTATTTATACATTAATACTTCAAATAACCAAGTAGTTTCACGATGCTAATCGTCCGTCGAAACTTAATTGATATTTTTAATTAGTAAATACATATCTTTCATTAATATTATTAGTATCCCAGCTTAAAATAAAGCAATGACAGGTATGACATAATGTAAGCCAAATGAAAGTGCCTCGTAAAATACCTCGTAAATATTTATATTGCAACGACTTTCAGAACCTAGTGACAATGAGTATAAATATCATAACCAATAATTCTGGCCAATTGGTTTACATGTACGTAAACGTACATAAATAGACTATGAGTTTTATAACAATTATAATTCATGTAAATGTAAATTTAATATGTACCAGTATATTGTAAACGTAAAAAACTTGCCTAGTGATGATAAATTCACGATAACTATTACGAATTATGCTACAAGTTAAAAATGTTCATGTCTCATCGCTGAATCATAATTTTGCGTGTTTCAATTTGAAATATTTAATAACATTACATAGATTTAGTTACCGAGTGCTAAATAAAATTATATCGAGTGCCTCAGGGTACAATAAAACTTTTCAAGACTTGAGATTAATATACGAAACCGCAAAAAAACACATACAATAAAATTATTTGGCCTATATTTCAAATCACCATAAAATATAGGTATAGGTATTATTCTACATAATGGATATTATAAAAATAAAAGGATCAATACAAATAAACAATTCAATAAAAAATCTTGAAGCCTATTTACAAAATCTTGACCGCAGTAGATTTTTATAATTTTATGATTATTATTTATTTTATTACGATCTTCTTTAACTATACAATAAAAGGGCATAATCAATCGATTATTTGTAATTTACATATTTCAGTGTTCCTACCTAGGCCAGACAGCTATAAAAATTAAAAAAAAAACGTTTCTTGATTCTTGTAGGTATATTCTTAGGTACTGACATGACTGCGTTGATGTTTATTCTAACATTTTTCTCTAATTCATGGATGTAAAAATATTTTAACACCAAGATATGGAAATATTCCAATATATCGGAGTACAAAAGAGGCGTAGGAAGACCACAGAAAAGGTGGACAGATGACATTGTCCAGCTTACAGGTCGTAGATGGCAGCAGATAGCCCAAGATAGAAGACAGTGGAAGAGTTTAGAAGAGGCCTATGTCCAGCAGTGGAACGCAAGTGGCTAGCAGTAGTAGTAGTAATCGTCAATTGGGCGAAGGTTTTACATGAAAATAACAGACACTATTTTGTCCTAAAAAGTAACGCAAACTCCCCCTAAAATAGCGAGAATTTCACCCATTGACGCGAAAATCATTACACAAAACAAAGAGGAAATCGGAAACGTACGTGTAGAAAAAATCATCATGTTGCAATGTAAAATTCTTCCTCGTATTAATACTACATACATTCTGTAGTGAGGTAGTAGAGAGAAGAATTACATGTGAAGATAACACTGGCAATACAGGTGATACAGACATAGTAACAAGTAGGTAGTACAGTGTACAGTACAAAGATAGAGATACAGACAGAGACAGAGATCTAGGAACACGTAATACTGATACACTCTCCGTGTTTGCAAGGACTTGTGACAACTCCGAGTATCGAAGATCGTGATTCAAGATTACAAAGAAAATTTATTGAAAGAAAATAATTAATATTATAGAATGCGGTTATATTAAGTATATGTACTTGCTACTTTTTCTTCTGTCTTATTGATTTCATTTAATGAATTGTTGTGTACAGCTATGAAGAAAATAATAATGTTTAGCTGAACTTGTTAACTAAAAAGTGTATCAAAAGATAATGTCTGCCTCGATATACGATCGGACAATTTGTGATATATTTATCTATATACAGATATTGTTAAGACATTAATATAAAATAGTAATTTGTGTAGGCAATAACTGCAATGCAATATGTGTAATAAAATTAGAATTAAAGAAAACTTACAATACGAGATTTTCATTAGTCTATAAACAATAATTATATACCCACGTACTGATGTGTGTGTAGTTCCGTAGTTCAGAGATATGGGATAGATTACGTTCTACGAATAGTCTGCAAGTAGGGCAAGAAATGCATTAATAGAAATTGATCTACATACTCAATGATACCTATCGATCATAAGATTAGATCCACAATATTAATTATGATTGTTATCGATCCATGGCGTATAGAGAAAACCTTTCTGCTAGTAGTTAAGTAGGTACCTACTATAAAATTAATAACATTAAGAGACAAATACGTTACCCATAATCTAATTATCATTGTCATTACAGCCTAAAGGAAATCTGCACGAATTATACTTATCTAGAAACTCAATGAAAGTCAGGGAGATTAGTTTTTCAACGTCTCGTGAAGCACTCACCTGTAACAAAAGAAAACATCAAATAAATTCAGTGATCATTGCTACTGTAGATAGTTTAAAAAATAAATTATTATGCAAGATAAACATTGTCTCAGATTATTTTATAATTATACCTGTAGAGACAATGTCAATACCAAATAGTTATGTTTATTTCCTACGTATAGTATAATATTAATATTAGTTTGATATGGTTCGACCACAAAATAAATTCTTCACTTGCAGCGCGTATCTTTGACATCGACAATTTTTTTCCTTATGGTTTAAGTGAATACCAACTTAATAAGGAAACGCAATTACGAGTATAGTCGAAATACTCTTAAATCTTTCAACGTACTTTTCCCTCATTTGTTTGAGCATTTTGCCATCTAAGTGCAGCGTACGTAAGTAATATGCATTCCCCCGTTTTCACCAACTTTTACCTAAGAAGGAGACCCCTAAGAAATTTCCATACAAAAACAGAGATAATATTCTATTTTTTGACACGCAGGTCTACCAACCACACCCTAATTCCATACAAAATGCAACACGCAACTCACCTAGCCTGGGCAGAGATATTTGGGCACCTAACGTAGGTGAGTTGCGTGTTGCATTTTGTATGGAATTAGGGTGTGGTTGATAGACCTGCGTGTCAAAAAATTGAATATTATCTCTGTTTTTGTATGGAAATTTCTTAGGGGTCTCCTTCTTAGGTAAAAGTTGGTGAAAACGGGGGATTGTGATTTAATCCTTGTTTATTTCCATAGAAACGAAACACAGGATTTGCCCATAAATATGACATTAAAAAACTTACTCGTAATATGCTCGTAATGACAAAGAGTCTATATCTAACTAGTCATACTCAATACTCATAGATAGATACATGTGTATTTAATATGTATTGCTCAGCCTACTCAAGCTTTATATTATTTATAGAGTACTAGGTATGTTATAAACTACTATAATTATATAAACAAGCGTGGGATAAAACAAACCTGATGACAATAAACAAGGAAGTCTCCAACGTATGAGACTCTGGAAGCAAACAACGGGATTTGATAGAAAAAATCACGAAACATTCAATTACAATTTATTATAAAGAAGAATGAAACATCAAAACGTGCTGTCTTTAGATTAATTTTAAAGTCAAAGCAATAAATTCTATATTGGTACGATCCATAACGCAATACATTAGCTCATTTACATCTTTCAAGTAGTTATAATTGCTAGACAAAGAAATAGAAAATGGGGGGTGTGAATAATTGGGAAATAATTTAATAGTAATTATTCTCTAATATATTTTTTTTGTTTTTAGACTAATTCATACTAATTTAAAATGTGGTTGGGACCAACAAACAGTAGGCTATATTCCTAATCAAATATGGATCTCGTATAATGCAAAAGATAAGTATTTGCATAGGTACTCCCTTCAGTGGGTCCCATAACGGTATTATCGAAGAAATAATACGTTAATAAATTGCATAAGAATTAAACTGTTTCTTATAATACTAACATAATAAACCTAGGTCCCAATAAATCACTATCTATCTTTATTGTGATTAATTGATAATATCGTCCCGACCTGAACCTAATACTTTTTGCTATTAAGTCGTTATACTGCGGTAACGGAGGTTTATGTAGGTACTAGGTAGGCAGTAGGCACTTACAGGAAGACCAAAAGATGAAGATTACATGTTGGCGGAGATATCGTGAGCAGATCCGTGCATCCCAGTTAATTACGCGCACGGGCCCTACAAGGAATATTATTATAATAAGATATTGTAGAAATTATTGAGACAATAAACCAATGAAGAACGGTGGCTCTACAAAACAAGTAGAATAAAAAGCCTTTTGAAATATCTACGTAACTAAAAAAGTGAGCAATTTTTTTTAGGTCTGCTGTGAATTTACGTTGGTGTGTAGGGTGTAGGCAATTATTGCAGATAAGACCAACTACTTTGAAATAGTATTTGTGAGAGGGAGACATAGCTGAAACACTATGTCCCGTTACAAGGGCGGTGACAAGGGAATGTGATTATACTGTTGAGAAAAGCACGAATCATAACAGAGCATAAAAGATAAAAACAAATGATTAAGCCTTACAACGGATGAGTGCAATTTACAAGTCACCGATAGGAGTTGAGGAAGGTCCAACGTCAATTGCTCGTGAAATGAAACCCGCTGAAGCGTGGTAAATTGCTAGAAATTATAACAGTTAATAAGTGAAGTAGATGGTGAGTAATATTATATTATCGTGAATGGAAATTTTAAAAAGCATCATAGAAACTTCACAGATAATGCGAAGATATGTATCGATCGATTTATCTTGAATACTAGTACCAGTTACTAGATCAGGTAGCGTACCTATTATAACAGTATCGATTTGATAAGATTTCATGGATGTCGATTACCTGAAATTGAAATTTGATAAAAGCGTATTAATCGATATAGACTATAAATAAACGTAGGCTTCGGTCGCAAAAGCATCACGATTTAATACAATATGTAAACACATCACAACATCATTTTTTTTTCATTATTTAAAAACTATATTTAATATTGATATGTAACGAAATGGGAATCTGTAGAATGCATACGGAATTTAAAAATTGAAATTTTCGAAACTGTGATTAAAGATTGCCAGACTGGTTCCACTTGCCGCATATGTCACGTAATGCGATAAGGGCACTTGAAGAGGACCAACTACTGACCTTGCAATGAGTCACGACTGTGGAATACCTAGCGGCCTTGGAACCGCAACGGCATAATTTTGGATAAATGATTTCATTCAGTCATCAGTAAAAATATCAACTAACGGATTAAGGTACTAAAGGAAGAATATTCTTATGTATATACATAGGTATAAATTAAAAGTCTAGGTAATAGTTCGTTCCTTAAATCATTTTTTTAATAAATGAAAAGATATTAATTATGTCAGTCGGTACTCGGTACATTCAAGAAGAATAAAAAGACAAGAAACCTTGTACGTAGGTATGTGATATATAAAATAGACACCATGATACATACAATGTTTGTAACGGGAGAAGTGAAAAAATGTGTAATGAAATTTTATGAAGTGTACAACAACATTATTACATTGCCTTATCTCTTAAACATAAGCAAAAAACAAATATTGAACGTTCAACTGTTATGCCGCAAAAGAGAAAAAAGACATATGGTAATGATGACTGTGAAAGATAATAAAAGAAATGGTTTCATCGTGTAATCGTAATGCATGTGAACTGAAGGGATATTATACTTTACAGATTTTCATATTTGATTAAAGTTGGAAACAAGAACAATTTTCAATACAACGGAACCTGATATCAACACAATACAGGTATTGGATATAAACGTATAATCTCATTGAATTTAATAATAACAAATAACAATCTTTTAAAATATTATTAAGCTTGATCCTCCCCACGCACTTAAGACATTTTATGCAACCCAAATTTATAACAATAATATGTATTACAGACGAGTACAAAAAATGCATTATGGAAGCTAAACGGGATTACTAAAATATCGATATAAATGCAATTAACACCGTTAAGACCGTGCTACTTATGAAATATTAGTTAAACAAGCCGTTAGGAGTTATTCGCGTACAGTTTAAAGATATTTTAGGAAATGGACACCTGAAAATATAATCGATACTCATGAAATTTATCAAATCGGGCAGTTACTCAAACTAGGACGTGTGAATGCAAACTATAAATGAAACTAAATAAAGGAAAATATACTAAATCATTGCAAATTTTATTTCCTCAACTACTAATCTTGTCTAAAATATCGAAGATATCGTAAGATATAAAAAAATAAGAAAACATTCAAACTTGTAATTGTAGGGCTGCAAAAAAGAATAAACATGGAAAAGGTAATAAATTAAACAGTTAATAATAACAAAATACACTTGGTTAAAGAATATACATCAAAAAAATATTGATATTTTAAGTTTTTTATGATAGTATTAACAGTAAAACAAAAAATTATGGGTTTAAAAATATCAAATCAAGAATACTTTTGTATCAGGGATAAATAACAACCGAAAAATAAGTCGTTTTATGAACAAAATTTTATAGTTTTACTTTTAATTAACACATATCCCTAAATTACTGCAGATTTCAGGAACGTATAGGTATAAGCTTTGTGCGAATGAGTGCTTGGAGCTGATGTTGTCTTTCGACTTAGATCCCTAGATAGACTAGATAGAAAGAAACAACGGAGTTAATAAAGTTCTTCACCTTCAAATACAAAAACAATCCGTAAAAAGTTTTAGGAAGGAAATAAATTGTCAGTCGAATAATGATATTTAAGGGCTTGGCACCAAGAATGACGTCACAGTCATTTCACAGGCATTACGGTTCAAAATCGCGTGAACAATCGCATGATAAAATGGTAAAAATAGCGGTTTTTCCATTTTTTGGGGTTAATTTTGCGTCCATCAAAAAACTTTTACGGTTATTCCCTAGATAAATGTTCAATGCATCTACCCTTTTTTGTTGAAAAGCATATTTAGAAACGGTTGTCGAGATATAAGGTCTCCCGTTTTTAGAAATTTTTGAAATGTCGGTATGCATATTGCATACGCTTAATTTGATAGGTCCTCAATACATAGGTCATTTACGAGTTACAACTTGATTTTGTGAAACTCAAAGTGATGATTAAATTGGGCACCTATCAATATACAACTTTATGTGTGCAAATCGCAAAATGAACATATAAAAGTAATTATTGTAATACCTAGCGACGATATAATTTGCATAATCACAATTTATTTGACAAAATCAGAATAAAAACGGCTCTATAGTGTTCAATAAAACGATCGTTGAAAAAGAAAAATATTTTTTATTTTTTCATCAGCAATATAAAATGTACGGCACATAATGTAAAATGTTATGAAAAGAGTTGAAATTAATATTAAAATATTTATAATTATGACGATTACTTCAATGTGATACAAACTTGCAAACTAGTTTGTTGAGTTAATATTGTTAAATGTTATTAAATAACTTTACCATCACATGAGAATAACATACGAGAGTACTAATGTAGTATGAAAACATGAATATGCGTAATGCGTATCAATATTCAAAATTTACTCGCATATTTTATAATTTCCAATAAGTGAAATACCGACAACTACCTACTTAATTATCTACTCCCAGTGAATTTAGTTACTGCCTAAGGCGTTTAGTTTTATACTTCATTTACCATCCCATTTATTTAGAAATGTTTTACAGAATGTGTGCTGAAGAATTATAGAATTACATTGTATTTTCATAATAATAGTGAAAAGGACTACAAGTTTTCTATAAAATTATTGAACTGAAACTAATTTATGTTACAAATCCATAAAATCAATAATGAAGAATGTAATTATTCTATAGTAGAGCTTAGTAATGATGTCGCTAATATTATTATTTTCCGCTTTAAAATTGATAATTTTCAATATTGGATCGTTTCATAAAGTTTAATAGTTACTTGATAATAATATCGCTACATTCTTTGGTTGAGCAAGGAGATGATCTGCGGCGGCCCTTCATTATATTAAATTATCAAAACATTATCATGAAATTAGATTCTCTATCGAAAGCATTACACAAAGTATCCTGAATTATCTACAACAGTTTAAATGCGACTATAAAGATTATAATGGTCTCGCTCATCATCATATTTAAGCGAACTACACTTCAGGACATGGGTTACTCTAAACCGCCTGAGGTGTGGGGTTGGGAACTGCCGCGATAATAGGGAGCGATGGGGCTTTCTACAGGAAGAATCCGGTGCATGCGACTGCGGGGCAGCGCAGACCATGCAACATCTGTGGGAGTGCCCGTTGTGCCCTGTCACATGTACTGTGGAAGATGTTTTTGCCGCGTCTCCATGTGCTGTGCGCTTCGCACAGCACTGGAAATCAATATAAGTTTTCTGGTTTGACACGCTTAATAATAATAATCATATTTACCAACACAATACGAACCTACTTCATATTTATGAAATACCTAACATGTGCCTACATAAAGGTGAACTGGCTCCGCATGTCACATATAGTTGGAGAAATTTTTATGAACTTCAATTTTCAAAACGGTTGATTTTTGGAAATGCTTTAATTATTATTATTTTTCATATTTTTTTTTATCCTCTATCACCTCTCTAAATATCTAACATACGGAACCAATCACTGCGTATATCGATGTCATCAAAATGTGTCCATCAGAGTTCACTTAGCGCATCTTGTGAGAACCAGTAGAGATAACGACATTAAAAAGAATTCAAGATTGTCAAATTTATTTGAGTCCAACCAGCAAGCAGCTAAACGGGATTTTCATAATATATTCAGCATAAATCAATCAGTCTCAGTAGAATTATTTACGCCACTTCATTATCTAGTTTCAATAATACACAAAAGTCCATTTTAAGACATGTGGAAAAAACGTGTTTTCACGGTAATAAATTATACAACTCTAACAAGTGTCCTGAGCTGCAATAAAACATATCCAACATAATAAATATCTATACAACTATTCCGGTCTTGCAAGCTCTCGCCAAAATAACACATCTAGTAGACACTTTTTTATAAATGAATACACACCTAACCGGCATAAAGAAAATACAAACTATATTATCTTTGCATTACTTTTCAGAAAATTGTTGTTCTATTTCAATGAATATACTGCTTAGTGCTTACTACACCTTAACAAAACTTATTCAGGCAAATTCCATATCGACATACGACTATGTGTAGAAAATTCATAAAAGGTAATAGAAAACAGCACCAAATACGTATATAACATCGCGATCCTACAGAATCAACAATACAGTCTAATTTGGAGCTGGAGTATATTACATGCTATTTATCACATCAAGCCATCAAGGCAGAAGACCACACCCTAGAAGGGTTAGAAAGGCCTAGCCCTACATACATCTCTCGCTTCCACCACGTTCATAACGTTCGTCATACAGACTCTGCGATTTTTCCAGTCAATACGCGTCCGTCCTAAGGTCAATATGTTCACTCCGGATGACTCGCATTCCCGAGAATTGCCGACGGTATCTTTACTTCTGTATTTTATAAATACGCAATGTCTGCAACAATCGATAAGATCGGTATTATTCCAAGACGACGTACTTCCTTAAACACGACAATAAGAGATTCGAAGAATCTTTTATTGATCGATATTTCCGAATTTAATACATAATATATTGTCCATTGTTGTATCGGATAAAATGCGAGCAAAGTCTAAATGTAATGTCACGCAACATTGGATCATAATAATGCACTTCATTGTGATAATTTATTTCATTGTCACTTTTTGATGAACTTACTCGTATACGTCGCATATAACAATGTTGTCTTCTTATTCTTAAAGTAACACCCAAAGTATTTATCATTACGTTAAAGCTACTTTGCTATTTGAGTTCGGGATGATTTCTACCGTTATCAGTTGTGCGTTGAAATACGAGTAATATTATTAAACGAATGGTAGAAAAGGTTAATCTAATTGGTTATCTCCGGCAATTATACGCGGTGAATTTAACCAGTGAACTGTGAAGGCTCGTGCCCGGCTCGAGTACTCTTGTAATATTGGGCAAGATTAATCATAATGGGGTCAAGATGATAGCGCACTACAAATCTGTCAAATAATTGACGTAGTTCATTAATAGTTATCGTCATATAGATAATAATCTATGAACGGCTTAGATGAAGAATGCCCTATTTACGAACGACCACCTTCTAGCTTTCAGGTTTATTATCATTGAGTATAAAGTACACTAAGGCTGGCCACACACGTCCCGAAGTTCAGTTCCGGAATCGACCGTTTTGCAAAAAAGTTCCGATCAAAACCTCTCTCTGAATTCAGCGTCACCCCGATTTTAAATTCAGAAAGAGGTTTTGGTCGGAACCTTTTTGCAAAACGGTCGATTCCGGAACTGAACTTCGGGACGTTTGTGGCCAGCCTAAGTATTTTCTCAAATTCGTAGATTTATATATAAAGTATCGTGACCTTGGAGGCAGCAGTTTGAGAACGGGATGAACAAGTGAAGAGCAAAATGTCCGAATCTCAATTTTGACGATGATGCATTCTACAACGTTCACAATCGTGAACTCATGCGGTATTCCAAAAAATCTGCGTTTGTCCCATAAGTAATAAATAAAGTTACAAAAAATACAATAGTAGTGGGCCAAAGGGCAGACTTATTGCAAAAACAATGTCTTACAGTCAACCAGATTAGTAGTACCTGTTAGAAATAATTACAGGTCTTTGATAAATTACAGGAAAAGAATACAACAGGATTATATATAGGAATGACAAGAGCCAAGATGAAAATACAATAGTTTGATGGACTAATACAACAATTCCTGTTAATACGTTATCTTATCTATATAGGTATACTTAAAACTAGGGACCCAAATATGACGTCAAATCGCATAAGCAACGCATGACGAAATGTAAAAACACTAACAAAACGGCCATTCCCTAGATTTTAATGCATATTATCGATACAAATAAAATAATTCTCTGCTACTTTCGGGAAACGAGTCGCTGTCTTTCGGGAAAAATGTCAGAGGTGTTTTTCACTTTTTTTTTTTAGAAATCTATACAAGATATTAAACATCTTTTACGGTCATTCCCTAGATAAAGGTTCAATGCATCTAACTATCTATCCTATATTTTCCAAAGCATATTTAGTAAGGGTGTCGACATCCAAGGTCTCCCGTTTATTTTTATTTTTTTTTAAATGTCAATATGCCTACTCTTAAGATTAAGTGTAATGTAATATTAAAGAGCATTATATTATTAGGTACAATACATCACATGTGTTCAATGGTAATAACATATCATATAAAAATCATAAAATGGTAGAGTACTTGTTACCTACCTGCCTGCCTAACAGGAATGTGGTCCTCGAAAAGTAACGGACAACATCTCTGACCATCACACACAACATAGCATTATGGGAAAAGTTCATTGATTGTATTGTACTTAAGTATATATACACCGACACATCCATCCACCATGCATACACATACGTCGTGTTGATGTAGATGTAACCTTGTGTGGGACGTCTGATAAAATCACCGAATTATAAGATGAGCACGTTCGTAAATTCGTATAAAAAATATGGCACGGACACATTAATAATTCACATTGTAACATTGTTGCTGTAGAAGATGGCGCGAGATATGGATAACCTAATGAGGAATTATTATACAATGCATTGATTGGTGAGTTAAAATGGCAATGGTCACGTTGCAAACAGGAACTAATAGCAGATGGTGTTCAGTTAGAATTTTAAGGTAAGGCCATGATGCCATCAGAATAGAAGGAGGTCCGTCACAAGCCAAAATTTGAAAGATTATATCAAATATCGAGTCTCCAATAAACCGAAGAAAATATGTTGAGAAATCTCAAATCAGTTTGCTTTAGTTATGTAATTCATTTTCATCTCTTTTACGATAAATGGAAAGAACACTGATTGTCATAAGTGTTATGGATTTGGACTGATTGACAAAGACCTTTACCGCAACCGTCCGAATTTCGTAAGCGTATACACGAAAAAATGCAAAAAAAAGCAAATAAAACATTCGGATAATGATTGTAACCGCTATTTAATCATGTGATGCTCGTGAGAAATCAGGTGTTGACTGACAAGCTGAAAAAAGCAAAATGCAAAACATATAGAGGAGAATTTATAGTAGATAGTCCTATTGCTATAATTCACAGTAACGTCAATAATTAACGTCCACTCCTCATTAAAATAAGATGCATGCGATTAAAAAAAATATTATGTAACTGTATTCTGCTATAAATAATCACCACTATGTGAAATATTCCTTATCAATATTAATACTAGATGTTAATTTGGTCTTCGGCAAATAAAATAGTAGTTAATAACCACCGTTATTATAGGATTGCTAACAACTGGTTCCTTAACGTCAATAAAATTAATATTGCAATGCTCAATTTGAGTCTCGCGATGGCAATAAAATATTTGCCTATTTACTTATCGCCATGAATAATAATCAATTACGTATTATTATAATAACTTATATCTACAATTATATTATAATATGCTTACTGGTCATATTCACCGGTGACCTAACCTAAATTTTATGACGATAAGTGTTTTGCTACGCCAGGTAACTGTTCTGTTGTTATTGAATATTCGCAACGGAAATATTAAATACAAATAGGTATACTTACCTACCTACAGCAAATATTATTATGAATTCGATCAACAGAGATTTCGATAGCATGGAGACTCCGCAAAAGGTCGCGTATTTGTGAATTATTCGTATGTTGTGGGTTTAGGTCAATGGGGTAGAGGGAATCCAAGTTTCTGCGCTCTCACCATCTCAAAGAACCTCAAAATACTATCACTTTCATGAATGTATTATGTCATTTAACTTTGGTTGATTTTAGCGCAAACCTTCTCCAAACTAAACGCTGCTTTTTCATTCAAATTACAAGTAAGTATAATCTCAAAAGTAAACTTGCAGTAAAATTTTCTACAAAATGCGTATATTTATGCGACGCTCAAAACGACGAAAAATTTTGCTACAAATATATTTGGTTCACTGCGACTCTACGTGGTTTTCTACATTTAGGTATTATTTGAAAATATGTGGACAATAATTGAGATGGGTTACTGGTTAATTTTTCCATCGACTTATTTACCCGATCTTTCGTATAAATTTCTGTGTATACCGAACTACATAGGTAGATCAGGTACATAGATAGGTAGATACTTGCGTGTGTAATAAGTAGCTAATACTCACGAATTATATACCGACTCCCTAACGTACTGAAATATTCTTGTTTAGTCCAATGAGGCAAATGCGGATAGTTTTTCCACCTACAATCTGCTGCAATTGCAATTCTCTACCAGACGACGCGGCGCCTATAACGCGTTGTCCAAAAATTGTGTTTTACCACATTTTATTCATATGTTAGTGCCAGAACCACATAAAGAATACTGCTACGAATAATTTTAGTAAGGAGTTTATTCTAATTGCTGAAGATGATATCGGAATAAATTAAAAATATTTTCTAAAACTAACTGTACCATTCGTAGAGTAGGAAATTAACATTCAATGTGTCTACCCAACGCATTTCTTAATACTGAAGTTGAGTATATCACTGTTATTTACAGTAGGTATGTGGAATAATAGGTAGATATTGAACTGTACCCAGACGCTCATCGTGCCAAGTGCAACAAGCAATACTTCAGTAAAATATTAATAGCAAGATAAAGGCGAGATACCCAAGGATCAGACGTAACGTGTAAAAGAGATTTAGCCGCAATTAACATTTCTAGGAAATACGAGACTTATCAGTTGTGCCATTTGAACTTCAGGTATGCAATTAATTTAATACGATAATTGACGAATAATTGTTTCGGATTCCGCGATTATCTGATTGTTATTTTACTTCTCTTTGCTGGCAGCACATGTAACACAAGATAACCACTTGCAATATCACAACTTCTCCAAATCTGGTAGCCCTATACAAACCTTTTATAGTTTTAAATGACTCGTTTGACACATAAAGATCAGCGAAGACGGCAGACACTTAAGAATAGAATCTCATGGAGAATTCTAGAGCATAGACCAGGAGCTGGAGCAGGAACTAGGAGGCTAAGAAGTAATGAATGAATTCGCTCCATGACGGGGCAGAAACTGATTACCAGCGAAAGCATGACCATAAGACTGAATTGGGCACGTGATCAGATCGAGAGACGAGGTAGCCACAGAACCACATCCTGTAGAATTGACCAGCAAACAGAAGGCTATGGCAAAGGCTGATAGACAACATCACCCGATCGATATCTAAATGATGTATGCTAAATGTCGGAGATGACTGGGAGTCCGTTGCTCGATACGGGAAGGCGTGGAGGATCATCATTTAGGAGACTGAAGTCTTGCAAGAGTTATATGGTCATTGGAAATGAGTAAGTAAATTATTGGTAATATTGTGTACCCACCTATTTAGCAGGTTTTTAAAAGGTACAAAGTACTAAGTACATGTTAATATGTTGTCCGTGGCTCGGTGTGAAATTATTACCAGATGTATACAACACACAGCATGTATCTCGTTCCTGTACCGAACCACAAAGGCGTTAGAGAAGAGAGGTCATTATAGTTCAATATTTTTTCTGCAAAACTCGAACTGAAGGTGAATAGATGAATACCGTTGTTGCCTGCATTATTACCTCAGTACAGAATAAGCATTTGAATGGGATAACATTGTAAATATCGCTTATATTCATTAAGAATGCATTTCCTAGTTACAAAATACATACACGTTAAGATACAAACACACCGCCACTCGCCCACGGCCCAACATAATAACAATAAACAAACATTCATCTTGCGGCAAGACAACATGAGGCGCTAAATCCACGCCCTTGTCAGGTCCTTGTCTCTTCCTCGTGGTTACATATACAAGACTATTCACCGCACACAGATTACCGACGAACTATTCACCCACAACAATCGTATATCACCAAACTACTCAACAATACACCAATGGTACCTACCGTGTTTTAGAAAACCTGCTAATTTAATTCGCAATAATGTACTCACGCAAATATTTTTTTTAATATCCTTTAAAGGGGCAATTCACTCTCGCACAATATTTTGGATGTGAACATGCACATGTGAGGAGAATGGAGCCATCAAGACTCCCTCACATTGCATTGCACGGCCAACCCCAGGGCAGACGACTCCCGGGCAGACCAGTTAAGAGATGGATTGATAGTTGGGAGTCGACATCGCAGGAGGCTAATCCATCTCCATAACAGGCCACAAGGCCTATATTAAGAACAACAAGAAGATGAAGACAATATTTTGGGATGCGCCTTGAATATTATTTAAGAAATTTTAGAAAAATCGCTAAGGCATTCAATGTGTTCGTATATAAAATGGAGTGAAATAGAACCAACATTCAATATGTATGTAATTAATGAGGAGTGAACGAAAACTTTTACAGATACTGAAAATGCAGGATTCGAATTTACATCACGTATATAAATATTGGCAATGGGCGGGACACGTCGCAAAACAAGACCCCACAAGATGGACCCCAAAAATCCTAAAATGGAGACCTTGGGAGAATAGATACAGGGCAACCAGCTCTAGTTCACCCACGGTTATGCTCTTAAACGTAGACAAACTATTTACATATTAATAAATGTCGCTATATTTTGAATTGTAATACCCATCTATGTTTTTATGTGCACTATAAATGACTGAATAAAATATCTATCTATCTATCTATCTATCTAATAAAAGAGCCGTCGGAAGACCCCAAAAGAGGTGGTCCGACGACATAGCCACTGTAGGTGGAAAAACTGGCTGCAAGCAGCAAACAGCAGAAAGTAATGGAGGAATATTAGAGAGGCCTTTATCCAGCAGTGGAAGACAGAGGGCTGAAGAAGAAGAAGATATAAATATAGTGTTAATAATATGTTGCGTAGAAACTGTTTCATCAAAATCATAGCAGGCGACATTCTGTGCAAAATGGTCTTTGTCACTTCCTTGTAGGACAATACCACGCATAGGTAGTACGAATGTATATTATACAGATACATTAGTACAAATTTAGAAATGTAAGTAAACAGAATTATTCTTAGTTATTGTTGTGTTACCTCTTCTATATTCACAGCTTAGATCGCCAACGCGTTGCTATTGTAATGAATCATTACGGAGCGCATTTCACTACTTTAACAATATAATACATTGTAGATTTTATAATGATATTGTAGTGTGCAAAGAGATTTATATCAGTGTAGGCATACATTAATTATTAGGATAAATCAAGGCAAATTCTACTTTGTATGAAATCTGAAGATGTGTGACGAAAGTCCAACAGGGGGAAATGGAAAAGCAAATTTACCTCAAAAACGAAGGGACGGCTGAAGAAATAAAGAAGGAAGCATTCAAATCATAGAAGGATATAAATATTGTCTTAAATCTAAATTGAAATTTTAAGTAATTAATTGATCAAAAGCTCTAACGCTCTCATAGCAATCGAGCCATTATACAAACTACGGTCCGCGGGTTGCTTGAAGCACTTTCAAGATCTTGAAATGAAATTTAAAAAAATCTGCGCCGTTCACTTGAGTGTATACGTCCGTATAATATTTTTCTTCAAAAAGCAATGCAGATTCTTTTAATTTTTCAGTTTTGTTGAAAAAAAATCGTCTACGGTGCTATATATTCATAATTTTCCATCATGCGGCCCTTAGGCAGTAAAACTTAAAGTTGAACAGTGATGACCAGTTGCCAAGGGATTATTATTCTGAACTGAAATAATAAATTCTAATCTATATAAAAAAAAAACAAATCGTTGGTGACTAGACTTGTAAAAAAATTCTTAAAAGAAGATAATCTTTCTACATTTAACCAAACGCTAGACATCACGACAAATAAAAGAAGTAAATTATAATGTGCAAGTATCATTATAAATCTAACAAAAAAGTTCATTTAATATTGTTAAATTACTTTCTTCACTCCATTCAATACTTTTTATTCCCATGATAAATAATACTCATTACAGAGCTTGCAAAAAATTATAGCAATACAAATAGATCATAACGTAAACAATGTACGTATATTAGAGTATTACTCAAACTATAAGAATAACAAATACAATCAGTACTTCTCAATCAGTGGTGGACAAATTTCATGTTACTATAACTACAGAACGAATGATAGATGGCAAGAGATCATTTTTCCGAAGCAAACATTGAGGATTGAGATATAATTAGGAGCAGAAGCCGACCTAACTAATGAAATACGTATCTTGTGTTATGGGTTCCCGGGCTTGGCCTCCGCATATGCCTAGTGAAATAAGATTTTTGTATCAGGAAGATACAGAAATGCACTGGAACAACTTCAAGCTATAGCTGACTTTTTAAAGACAATAATCGTATGCGCCCTATTTTTCGTACCAAAAATACCTGCTCTAAATCAGAATGCGAAATTGGGGAAATTCGAAAAGGCTGTTAATCTTTATATTATTAGAATACCTATGCCCGATCCCACCAACTACCACCTAGGAAGCAGACCCCTAAGGAATTTCCATACAAAACCA
This sequence comes from Ceraclea dissimilis, assembly GCA_963576895.1. NCBI lineage: Eukaryota > Metazoa > Arthropoda > Insecta > Trichoptera > Leptoceridae > Ceraclea > Ceraclea dissimilis. The sequence goes on from OY756365.1 coordinate 9,970,188, forward strand.
CAGATAATTTGAGTGATTATTATAACTGTCATAACCTTTAAGATATAAATCCATACAAAATACAACATGCAGCTACTTAAGTAAGGGAGATTCTGGGCCGAGATATTTGGGCACCTAACTAAGTAGAGCTGCATGCTGTATTTTGTATGGATTTATATCTTAAAGGTTATGACAGTTATAATAATCACTCAAATTATCTGTGGTTTTGTATGGAAATTCCTTAGGGGTCTGCTTCCTAGGTGGTAGTTGGTGGGATCGGGCAATAATCATTTTTGTCGAGTAAAAATACTTATCAAGTGTTGATTATTGCCTACTGTAAAAGTAGGTATTTTTATGTAGATACGGACAAAAGTTTCATATGCGTAAAGTAGTAGTTGTAAAGATAATACAATGTACGATGCAATAAGTAAGAGAAGTAGCTGGTAGGTATTTCCATCCACCGCAGACAGACTGCAAGTCGTTGTTACGATTAATTATGATTAGACAAATCATTATTCTAAGAAAATTATACCTACTAGGTACTTAGGTACAGGTACAGAATGCAAAACAATCAACTTTTTACAAGACACGTGAGTGCAGTAATCAAAGAAAGCATTTTGCATTATGCACTCTTGTATTATATATTATATGTTTTGTAACTTGTAGAAGCATTGTGTATATTAAAGGTATGATAATATTTTTCAATGTAAATATTATGCTTAAAACCACAAACTCACGATGTTGATAAAATAATTTTGTTATTATACAGGGAAAGTTACACAAAACGTCAATTTTTCAAGAAATGCAATTACTTAACCAATTTATACATTTGCAAATATGAACTCATAGCTTACTCAGCTTTTCTTTTAGTAGTTATGATCTTCGTCTGAAAGTTCTTTAGTGGATTTGATCTTTTTCTGGAAGTTCTTACCCCTGACTGAATGAAAAAATTACACTCCAAATTAATCAAACCCATTCTTTTTTTGGAATATTTGGTGCCAACTTATCCTTCTTTTAATGCAGCTAAATTGAAGCTAAATATCCTATTAAAAATCAATCAACCTTTAAAGCTAAACATTAAAAGAAACTCGATGAACGATATTGCTTTCAGGTTGGTAGAAAAACGATTATATTATAGCCGCGGCTTAGTCGCATTCGTTCTACTAGACAAGCAAACACTTGTATTGGGTATATTCATTCAATCATTCATAAATCATTAGATGCACGTATCTTCACTCTGTCAGATGTATAATTGCAGAATTCATTCTTGAATGCCAACAAATTTCTTCTAATAACGGAAGACAATAAACCTTCAATAAAAAGTCTAAAAGGATAAAAAAAAATCGTCTAAGAGCTACCTCCATTTCAAACCATGAATCGCTAATGATGAAAATTATTTAATACATTTTACGGATTTAAATTCAATTTATGACGAACGTAAAACGTATACCTACTAGGTTTAATTAAAACGAATAACTATCTGGTAACGATTTTGTTCAACAAAATATAAAATTCGACATTCTACTTATTGAAAGAAATTCTCTAAGCCTGCATGCCTGAAGTATTTCAGGCAAAAGTTTTGATTATCATATTTACTATGTGAAACTATTTAACTGAAAGTTTTAATATCTATGATGAGTGAAGTTCTTCAAGTCATTATGCATAAATATATACAAATGTACAGAGTTACTCTCCCTAACTATTACAAAACTAAAGTTGAAACACTCAACTTTATCTGCGTGTGACAAATTATCAAATAATGGTATTAAATAAAAACAATGAGCCATTCAATACATTTAACTATTAAAATTTTGTAATCATATAACGCAATCGTAACAAAATTCATAATCTTTAACAACGTGTGATAATGGCGCCATTCAATTAATCATTATATTATGTCGAATATTTCCAACTGTAAAATGATTTTACTAGGGTTTATATTCTATAGACGTCAAAAAAGGAAAAATACTTTTTTTATCGGCGCTTTTATAAAACTCGCAGCATAATCATACGGCGACATTCCCGGTTTCCAAAACCAACAGAAAGTAGGAATAACTGGTAACCCTTTTTGCATTTTCGAATAGAACTCTGGGTCATATGAGGTATTTTGATTTTCAATAACTCATGTCTGCCAATTAGGATTTATACAATATACATATTCAGATAAACAAACATTGAAAAAAATCCTGTGTTCTATAATATACGTAACGTGTACTTAATGTAAATAATGGAGGGGTATCCTGTTGAACAAGAACATCGCAACAGGCCGATATTTCATTACGGAATAAATGATACCAAATGTATAAAATACATTCAACACATACAGTGAAGAACTGACACTCAACTATTTTTCATTTTCATCGATTATTCACGGTATGTCGATCACGACAATACAATATTTTATATTGAAAAATATAAAAAAATATATAAAAAATTTAATGCGATTTTCTCTTTTGTGATCGAGTGGCAGGCAATGGTCTGAGACGCACGAACTGTGTAAACGAATATGTTATTATTATTGTTGTTGTTATAATTGAAAAGTGAAGGTGAACAATTGATCGATTGATTGTCAATCAGCGGACAATTGACGTAATAACACATTTATATCTATTCAATGTACAGAAAATTATGTAGAAAATTCGTTTCAATTCTGCCTATGTCATTCTACGGTGTCAATGTCTTATTTCTGAAGACGATAAAGAAAAGCATTTCCTAATATTTGCCGGAGCACGATATCACGCGAATTAATCATATATTTGCATCAATTGTGATGTAATGAAGTGTATAGAAAATAATCAGTAATCCAAACCCCCGCCAAAGAGAACACATTCAATGTTAACAAACACAAAATATGCCAGATATATCTCCTATGTACACAATTGTTTACACTAGTTGTAATATAATTACAAAAGAAATGTTACTTACTTACTTACTTTCCGTGTCCGGAACACTATCAAATTTTGTATCTCCAATGTTCGGCCGCCCGGACACCCCCGACCCCGACATTCGCCAATAGTGCGTCCTCGTGCATGTCACTCCTGTTTGGGGACATGAAAACAAGTGACTGTGATCCTGTACAGCACCACACTCACAGGTGTCTTCCTCTTTGTAACCCATGTCAAATTTAAACCCAAGAAATGTTTTTGTTTAAAGATTTTTTTTTAATAATGAAGCTGGGTTTATCTAAATAGACCCAAATACATTTTTGTACACTTCACAGAAAGCTTAAAAGCTTGTGTTGTGAAGTGGAGTAAGTCGGGGATTGAACCCGCGCCCACCGGATTAACAGTCGAGCGCGTTACCAACCAGGCTACCGACCACCTCTTTCTCTTTTATATTCTATGACATGCATTAATTGAGAGATATTAAGATATCTTCCGTGAATTATAATGAGTGATAATTCAGAGAATCCTACTGTTAATCTGGTATTAATGTCAAATATAAAATAACACTAGTCTAAAATGTTATTCATACAATTATAACATTACTCACTATGTAACTCGTTAAATTGCCAACGAGAATCAGCCAGCTATGGCGACTGCCAAATTAATATGACCTACTAAACAATGAAATATTGATGGCATATAATAAAATCACTTACAGTTATACCAGCGATAACATTGCAATTAATTAATATAACGAGACAATCGACAGATTAACACCACCAGAGCATCACACATACGAGACTAATATACATTATGGAAACTTAATAAAAACGGATCATCGTTCTATCAACCTGCGAAACCTTGCCAATATCACTAAAGAATAACATAAAAGGTTTTTACCATGGGTTGACTTTCAGCCAATTATTTTTTTACGAGTAGTTAAATTGATGTTCGTGAATATAACTATACGTAATAATCTATGTAATTGCTATATAAGGCGTATAAGACAGTGCTCCATTTTTAAAACAACATACCTACGTTGGGTGCTGGAATCCAAGGGATGCTGGGCACGGATCCGAATTGGGATCTCGATTTCATAATCCCTTATAAAAGGGTTAGTCCAAGTATTGATAACAAGTACAGTTTCTTTTTTTAAAAATTCCGTTTGCAACAAATTATAACAAAACCTAATCTATTGAGCATTCTGAAAACTTGCTTGCATTGCCCGGTTTGCTTGGCTTTTGGCCCAAACATGTTTCGATAGATATGTAGGTACTTTAAGGAATTATGATAAGAAAATTTCTCTCTTATATTGTAAGTTTACACAAGTACTACGTTTGTTTTTCTATATGAACTTCTTTTTATAATATCCATTGAACTATTTACAAGTTCAGTTAATAATGATCTACTGCAGTGAAGTTTGTATGAATTGTATCACAGGCGTGTTATTGAGTCGTTCACTCTTCTCACGATACAGCTGAACTTGAATGAAGTAATATTACCTACACAGTATTATTATTCATACTAGTTAGTAGTCATAATATAATACATTCAACACAGCTAATGAAACAATAGTGTGTAAATTTGTAATTGTTTATTTGCACAAATAAGCCCCTGTAGATTGAATGTATTTATATACACAGGTACTGAATTATTAATTAATTGTACACAATGAATAATTTAGTAGTTACTTATTAGATTAAACATATTGAAATGTAAACGATAGAAATCAATACGTAGCTTGCCTACCAATAATCACACTTTCCATCGAAGATAATTGTACGTAATGGAATAAATTTTCACACCAATAAGTGGGAGCAAAATTATGATATACAAGATTTTATAATTCACTATCACTGCATAATAATAATACATATTACTATTTTGACTTTTATCAGTTCGGTGACAATTTTTTATAAAGAGAGAAATCCAATAGTGTCCACGACCACCAGATTTCTTCGCCCTATTCAAGGATTTCTATTACTATTTATTAATGCCTAAGTACCTAATACCTACATACATATAAAAGGTAACTACCGATGGTTGAGCATAAGTACATATCTAAAATAAGTTAGTGCGTATATGCAGCATAATTGGCTTAATGCATTCTAAATGGATATATGAAATTAAGAAGGTGATAAAACTTTCGTAGATGCTTTTTAATCTGGTGCATTTTCGATTACTCGACTAATTCGAGACACTCTAAAACATTTGGTGACACTATTCTAAGTCAATGATGGTGCCAGAGTCCTATACTATTACCTGTTTATCACACAGTGGCAATTTAACTCTCAGATTTATACAATTATTTTACAACTTGTAAGTTATTTTCACTAAACAACGCTTTAAGTGAAACTTCAAAGTATCAACAATTTACTATGACTGCAATGTTATAAGAGTGCCGCTGTAATAATAACTCTAGCATTATAAATCGAATGGCAATCGCCCCATTCAATATTCGCTATAATACTCGTAGTAATACTTAGTTCTTATGTAGTTAGCAATTGTTGGCAAATTATACTACACAAGTTTACACCCATTGAAAAGTGAATTGAGAGAGTGTAAGCTATATCAAAATTACATAAATTATTTCCTTTCTATAAAACTATTAGCCATCGTAGTTAAATTTGAACTGAGGCATGAGGGGTTGAATTGAATAACTATACTGCACATTATAACTTTAAAGTGTAGTGTTTACGAAAGTAGAGAAGAGATACTTACGTATTATATACGAATATGTATAAAATGATAAATGAGACCTTCGTGGTAAAAGAGGCAAGTCGTGGTAAGGACAATGACGAACAAACTTTTAAAAAGCTCTGATAGTAGGAATGAAATTATGAAGTGGAAATGACTAGTAAAACTTTAAGGAACATATTAAAGGGCAAAGCTTTAGAAACCATAGCTTGAGTCATAGAACTATGTATTTACGAACGATGTGCATCATCTGCGAGTGACAGGAGTCTCTGGCGAAGATATGCAGATGCTTTGGGCCCCCGACCCAATCAAGGATAGACAGGGAAGAAGATGTATGTATGTATGTGCATCAAAATAAAAACCTATTATTGGTCACTGTGATGTGATGTATGTTCACAATAGCAAGGTATGATAAACGTTTGTGGGAATCCATCGGTAGGGAGGTTCAACACTCGCCAGGAAGAGGTCTTCGCGAGCGAACCTCGTAAGCTGATTCCACGGTATTTCAGTTGTTGACGTCATGCAATATCTGTAGGTAATAAGTAATACCCCTATATGTACTCGTACATAGGTAATCTCCCAGGAGTCATTAAAATAAATAAACAAAGGATGAATATAAACTATTTAAGAAATAAAATAAATAAAGTACTGCATACAATGTAGCGGTGGTAGACTACTATCGCGATATTATTATTTTACATCTGAATATTTCACATACCTAATAATAAAACGTGCTTAATATTCATGCGACTATTCCAAGTCACACTCTTAGTTCGACGACAACATGGACGAGCGATTTAACGCGACATGTTTGATAATACATGATTTAGGAAGCTTGGTAAATCGTTGAAAAAGAAAAATCAAAGAGACATCAATCAGTGAAAACTAGTTCCCCTTTAAGCATGGCATGGGCTTGATTTGAATCCAGTCCCAATTGTAAGACTACAATAAATAATTGAGGGTGCGAGACCTGAAATTTTTGTCAATCAACATACGAGGGAAAAATTGGGCTTATTATATGTAAATAAAGTATGATGATAGCTTAGCATTTAGAGCAAGGGTGGCCAACCTTTTTCAGCAGCCGGGCCAAATTCTAAAAATGAGATTGCCTACTGGGCCGCACATCCATTTTTTAATTTTGCAAAACAAAAAAACAGTATATAGGAGAGTTTCAGGGGGGGTCTGAGGGGGGCAAAAGAAATGAAATTATTATTGTAGCCTAAAAAAGTGAAATGGCGCCGCAGGTGATATTTTTTGCGAAACTGAGTGGAAAAGACTCACGACAATATATATGAAAAGCGTTTTCTAATTGAAAAGAATACCCGAAATAGCGCCGCAGGCAAAATTTTTAAGGGAAAAATGAGTGGAGTGATGAATCTGATTGTCGATATTGAGTAAGGTTGTTCCTACATGCAAACTGTCATTCGTGTTCTCACTCGGAATTTAATATTATATTTTTATTTTCTCACTGTTCCGCGGGCCGCACGTATACCCCCGGCGGGCCGCATGCGGCCCGCGGGCCGCGGGTTGGCCACCCTAGATTTAGAGCATTTTTAAATGATACAGCAATGTTAAATCGCATCGCAAGTATTGGGGAAACGTAAAAACGCCGCGTTAAAATCTCTCCATACAACTTGGTCTCTGGAATACATTGTTGCGTGTAATCATGTTTCTACTTCTTACAATATGTGCTTATATTTTATTCTACACCTTGCACAAAGGTTAAGGTTTACAGGCACAATATAATGTGTGCTGCTAGATAACGTAAGAATTAAAGTAAGCATTCCGGGTGATTATTAATGATAATCGAAGTGTTGTGTGTACTTTAGATAAGATTATAAACATTGTAAACGAAACCTTCGCAATAAGGCTTTATTACAGTTTGTAAACACAAAATGATTTTACACTACGTATTTTGATGCCCCTAATTTACTGTTACTTTAAGTGATGAACAAGAGTTATAATGCGAAGGAACGCTAACACAGACTCGAAATAAATTCGTAAATAATTTTCGTTTTCATATTAAATCAAACAATTCTGTGTATTAAAGAATTTTAAAAAACATTAACAATGAACATCTTCGAACGTGTATGTGCTTTAGATAGTGGGGAGAAGCTCGGACCTGAAAATGAATGAAGATACTTATGTGTAGTCCAGTCCAGTCACCCAGTGTTCTATTAAAAAAGAAAAATCAGAAACGTTAAACGCGACTTGAACTTCACTTGTAAGCCGACGTTTTATACCTAATAGTTGCGTGGGTTTCATATGAATATTTTCACAATACTTCCTATATTATTACATAGAGGCATGATACAACTATTATCTACCAACTACAAAATTATGATATCAGACCCAGCATAAGCACGATTCATACACTCGTATAAGACTGAAAATAAAAAAACAACTTAAGCGCGTCGTGTTATAAATATTATAAGAATTAGAATTAATTTCGCATTCGTAATAATGTAGTGCACTTAAGAAGTAAATGAAAATTAATATTAATAGCAATAATACTTACTAATAATAATATTGCGACCAAGTCCGTGAACTGTGCGACCTCGGTGGTTTAATAATAATATAATGTTAAATAATCACATAAAAGCAAACATTACAGAAGTAGACATGTATGAGACTATATTAATATGGAAGATATAATGCGATTATCTCACAGGTGGTATAGAGATTATATGATACAATAATTAAACATGAACACGTAAAAAAACGGTTTAGATACCAGGTACCTATATCCAGAAGCATTGTATTATTTACAGCAGTTTCCTTCCATATGCAGCTTCACTAAGCGTTGATGGGGTGTAAAACAAATATACAGAGATGTGAGATCCTAATAGGACTTTTCAGTATGAATATGAAGTGGTCTAGAATGTGCGTCATATTGTCCTGGTGGGTTCAATAATGGCGGATATTATTACAGCATATAGATCTGGAAAACACCTATTATTATGGTGGCAGGTAATTCTATTATTAAACGGTGGATAATGTCACCTAACTAGGCCACTTGGACTGGATAAATAAAATAAGAATAGTCTTCACGGTAGTATTTATTAAAATTATAAAGATTGGTCCACGGTCGTTTTACTTAATTATTATAGAGTATTTCATAGTAGCATAATGGTAGAAAAAACATATGATCTTACTGATATTCCACACGGGTCCATATGAAAAAATCCTCAAGAAAGAATTGTTCTTACCTGAAACAAATAAAATAAAAAATAAAATCAGTTTTAATTCATTAGGGTGTCATATACTTGTATATGTTGGTAATATGTGGAACTTTGCACTTTGTGTATCCAAGTCTTGTAACTTTAAACCTTTGTTGATGGTGTTTGTACCTAATTAAATTACCAATACTACAAATAAAACCTTATATGAACAGGGTGCGAAACTACTATTCATTCATCTGTATTTTATTTATTACTAACACCACCAACGAACTACTCGTAGCGGTAAGATAGGAATCGTTGTAAAGTGTATTAAAGATTGGTTCTATAAGAAAATAAATAAAATAATCATGTTACCTATAATTTAATTTACTTATACCTATCATCACAATACGTAAGTACGACTAGGAATAATATCTAGCCACAGTAATCTACGTGCAATTATGATATTGTTACATAAGACTACATCTGCTCAGACAAATTATTGATTTCAATGTGTAGCACATATTATGTAAACATTAAATTTCCTCCATACATCGTGATCTTTACATGACCTTTGAGTGTACGTAGGTTCCTTACCTCTTATTGGTAAGTATACAGTATATTCAAGGCAATGTTTAATAGTTTCAGTAATAAGCAATAATTATTGATGTATTTAACTTAATTTAAAAAACATAAAAAATGTGTGGTCTGGTCATGTTGTACTTAATAATACTTGGTGTGTAACCGTAATGAATTAGGTATACCTATAATTCGAATTGATGGTTGAATTATAATGAAATAATCATTTTGTGTAAATATATTAGATATGTATTTCTACGGTAAACTCAAACTTGTGTCTCGTATATGGACTAACTTCTAACCAATTAAATTTTACTCGTAAATTCTAAAAATAATTTCGTTTCCTAGATGCAAAATATTTATGGACAGCTACCTATATTTTTTCTGTCAGTGTTATTAGTGGATTCCCTAAATTTCACTTATGTTGAAAATAAATGACAAGTCTTTCATAATTAAATCATTACCCAAGGGCTTTGAATATTTTTTTGTAAAGTAAATAGCAATTTATAAGTATAGTCATATACACTAGTACACATCTTATGAGAAACATTGAATTAAATAAAATAGCTACATGTGAAATAATAGACAAATAATACGTATAATATTAGTATTAATCACGGCAAACCACAATACCCATGGAATGCAAAGGGACATACAATGCGTGCGGCTAGATCGCATGATCACCTTCTAGATATTATTAATGCACACAAACCCACTTCAATAGTCAATATACATATTATAAAGTACGTTAAGGGAAGAAGCGTTAAATGAGTAAAATTACAATCAACCAAATACACATTTTCCTTCGGAGTTCCCAGCAAGAAAATTACATGTGGGAATCGTGGAGTACTTAATACATCGACGACGTCATGATTTAAAGCCACGACACCCTGTTCCTAGCAGAGGTATAAGGTATAACCACAGTATTAGTACATAGTATCAGTTCTTCATAGGCATGATAGACAATATATTTTTAGCGAAAATAAAAAAAAATACATCGTACTTATATCAAAAAAGGCGAATTACAGGAAAGAATGGAGACATTTGTAAGAGGCCTAGCAGGCCCTAGTGAACAACGTTTTATAATCTGTACTATGTCCATTTTGTATATTTATATGTGTTTGTTGTTTACTTTAAGTTTAAATAAATAAATAAATAAAATAAATATCCAGCAGCGCAGAGACGAGAGCAGAAGAGGAAGCAGTTACAGAGCATAAAAACTTAGGAAAATCGAAAAACAGTAAACTAAACAGTGCTTATTCTACCAGAAGGTAAAGAAAGCAAATTTTTGAGTCGCATTGTCAAAGGAGTGGAATACGATAAAAACAAAAGAATATAATCCTGTGTTGTGTGTTGCATTATGATTAGAGGAAGAGAAACAAGATACATGATGTACGTTATAATATGACTGTGTATTATTAATTATATTAATGTAGATATTAGGTATAATATATCAGGTGAATTGTCCATCCTCTAGCGCGTCTGCACGCAAGTGGTTAAACGCATGAATTACCAAGTAGTATCAAATATCGTCTCTCTCTAATGCAACTTACATGGGTACACGTACACACTACAAGTCTAGTATAAAATACTTTACAAGTATGAAAAATACGAGTGCCTAAAATAAATAGAATCCCATGACATAATACAACAAGAGACACTTGTTCATTAATTACATCATTACTCTAATAACTTCAATTAATAAATTCGGCATTGGAGACAAAATCTATACATTTTTCTATAAATTCGATACACAAATCACCCAGTTTGGGTAAACTGCCGAAATATTAAAAAAAAAACTCTTCCCAAACAATTCGCATTTCAATGGAACTGTTGACTCTCAAATTATTTATTGACATAATTTACCCTAGCTACATAATACTACGTGCAATTAATTTGAATAGGAGATCCTAATTAGTACCCACGCATAATTGGATAAACCAGTTTTTAAGATCCTGTGAAAATATTCCATGTGAGTAAACAACATCGTAATAACAACACAGGAACAAGGACATTAAAACATTAATAAGCGGAAACAACGAGTTTATAAACAGGTAGTGTAAGTGTAAGAAACCTTTTTTCCCATCATGAAGACAATCAATGATAGTTTAATAATCCTGATATGATGTGTGATAATGTGAGTAATACTAATATGAAATATACCTAAATTAACAAGCATAGTGTGGTCAAGTAAAAAGACACCGAAGGAAACTAATGTTTCTTGAAGCAATTTAAAGACAATTTATAATAATGTATGTACTCGATATATTACTACAATAACCTATGAACATCGAACATGTCTCAGTCTAGAATTCAAAACAGAGTAATAAATCATTAGTGGAGTCGATTCAAAAATATATATGTGTAATAATATGCAAGTAACTTGGGTGAATAATTAATTACATATACTTATATGTGCTACAATTCGAGACATAAATTCCGACAAATTCTTTATCCGTGTCAAAACAACAAGCGTGAACACATTACTATAAACATTATTATAAAGCGAATTAAATACAATATAGTAATTTGTTACATTTCAAAATGTAATATCATTGAATTTTACAATTCCGTAATAAGAAATGACCAAGTTTCAGAACAAGCAGTCATTATTCAAAACTATCGCTATCGTGGTATACTTAACCTCTAAATTATTTCACTAACAAAACGTACCTAGTAAATAAGTAACAACATTGATTACATGAAAACAATACATTAAAATCTCATTAATATTTTGTACTAAATATTATAAATATTATAGCCTAAAAGATGGCGCTGTTCTAGCTGCCACTACAGCAGTTTTGTGCTGTGTAGATTTCATTTTTATTTTAATTGTTTTCTTAATTATTTTGTGTGTATTTTGAGTCGGTTAACTTTCTGTGATGTTACTTTAACTATTTTAATAATAGATCTGTGAATATTTTTAACATTTAATCTGAAAATAAATATAAACTTAATTCTCTTAATTCAAAATACATTTTTGTGACAATAATCAGTGAAACAATATAATGACATTTCATTTTCAATCTTATTTTGATTGATTTTTTAAATTATTTCGCGCGTCTTATATATTTTAACCTTTTTTAAAAAAATTAAACCAAGTGTAAGGTGCCCTTGAGGCGATATTTATCGCTAAACGGCGCCAAATAAGTGGTCCAAATATTATTATTATTTCCAAATCAACTTTATTAACACAATAGTATACAAAATTTTTCAGCTCTATATAATACATTCGTTTAAACCAAATAATATATAAAAACATGTTAAAATAAAAAATTACAAAAATATAAAATAAATAATAGGTAATAATATTAATACAAAATTTTAAATAAACAAACACATCACATAGAACTAAAAACATTTTACCATACTAATGGATGTCCCCCTCTCCCACGATGTGCACTAGAATGCACTTATCATGAGAGAGTTTTTAAGAGCTATAGAGAGAGGAACCTTCTAACAATCCTGCAAGATGATAGTAGGACAGCCTTCTGCATGGTGTATTGAAGCCCACCATGCAATCCAAGCTTCTCAAGATTTACTTTGAGACTCTTAGGAATGACACCATTTGTGGACATCACTATAGGAATGATGACAGTGGAAGGTGTTCTCCACATCTCCATAATTTCATGAGCAAGATCAAGATATTTGATAATCTTGTCTTGCTCAGCCTTATGGAGATTTTCATCATGTGGTATAGTGATATCCACAATATAGGTCTTTTTTTCCCTACGATCAACCAATACAATATCCGGTCGATTAGCTGGAATTGTACGATCGGTTTGTATTGGTCGATCCCAGTACAACTTAACAATGCTATTTTCAAGCACCGACAATGGTTGATATTTGTAATATTCAGTTTCTTCATCGAGTAAACCGTATTTTAAAGCCAATCTTTGGTGAACTATTTTGGCAACCTGGTCATGTCTCTGCAAATATTCAGTGCCACACAAAAGAGAACACCCCGACATAATATGTCGTAATGTCTCTCCCATCTGACCACAAGCCCTACATTTATCAATTATATTTGGTTGTTTCATAATGAATTTTGCATAGTTATTTGTTACAATGACTTGATCCTGTATTGCACAAACAAAACCTTCGGTTTCACCAAATAGATCACCAAACCTTAACCAATTGATTGAGTCTTCAAAACATACATTTGTAGATGTCAGAACTTGGTGAAAACGGCCATGAAGAGATTTACTTTTCCATATGTCTACTCGATTTTCAACTGACATTGTCGGTAGTGAAGCACCAGGATTCGAGAGACATAAAGGTGTGTACCTCAAATCACAATCTATCAAGTCCTCATAGCCTACTTTACTCCTATGAGTTACAAAAAATCTCTTTAAAGACTCTACCTATTATTATTTAATGCTGTTTAATAAAATTTACGGCAAAATAGACCGTTTCATAAAACAAACTTGTAATTCACATTATTGTCGATTAAACTAAATCAACTAAATTCATCTTAATAAAACTCTGCACGTACTCACACCATAGCTATCCAGACGTTTACAGATGGGCTAGATTACAGGTTAATAAACAAATCCAGATCGTTTGTTTTTTTTTTCACATTGCACATCTTAATACTAAACTCTTTATCTCTGGTTTTGGCTTCCACCGTTACAAATACTAAATGCAAGCTTCTCCAAATTAATTCATAATTTCAATCGATTGAATCAACCGTTTTGTTAATTTATGGTGAAACGTGTATTTCCGTCTTCACAAATCGATTATTCCAACAGAGTTTATGCTAAATTAACTAATATTTCAAACAGCGCCGTACGTCTTTGGTAGATAAGTTAGTAAATACATACTTACTAATATGTATCTATATGTTGGAAGTTGGAACTATTCACAGCAGCGATTTAGAACATTTTATTATCCAAACAGTACTCCTGACACAACAATCGCTATTTACTTCGAATTTATATTGTGAAATCAATTCCTTCATGAACCAAAATCAACATCGATCGATCTTCGTAATTTGTAGGTAGTCTATCATGTTAATAAAACCATTCGCTTCTTAATTAGTTATCTTTCGTATGAAAGCGAACGAACTTCAACATCAACAGCCCCAGTGATTTACAAAGCTAATCTGAAATAAAATGTATTTTCAAGCTATAATGACCTAAGGTTGGCGATGGACGTTAGTTTAGTATCAGGCAGGTACTACATTTGAAGCAAAAGACTAATGTTCTAGCATGAAGTTAGCAATAAACAGGTAACAGGTATAGCATTAATAATTTGTTTCCTTGGCTATTATTAATTGCTCATACAACGGGAGGAGGTTATGTTTTTTTAGAATTTAATTAGCACTATTGAATAAGTATGTACGCAGCTTTAATAAAAACTTACGATAAGGTAACTAAGTAATGTATCTAAGTAGAAAAGTGAAGGGCTGTCAGAAGTAGAAAGATTTATATCGTTAGATTACCAAGGCACCAACTAATTTCTCAGTATCCTAGAGACTGGCGTATTAATATTGTAACTCGCCGGGGATGTGGTAGTTTACTTATAATCATTATGAATAACCAAAGTTAATACAATCTTACACAAATTGCAATTCCCTCTTCACCGAATGAAAGATTAATCTGTGAACAACTTACGCTCACTTGTGAGAATGAATGTGCTATAATATGCTGCATTTGTACGCACATCACCACTAGAAGTGGGTAGGAAGCCTTTCAAATTATACTCTGACTAAATGCAAGACAGTAAAAATATAGTTGTATGATACAGAAACTATAAGAAGGGGAGTAGTAACTCTTCAAGAGTTAAGAGAGAGTGTGTGTGATAAGTTGGAGACATTATGGAGTATCCCTACATCTATTCTAGTAAATACCATATAGAAATATTGGGAGGTAGTTCATATTATAGATATTTCAAACTGTTGTGATATATCTACGTATGTAGATGGTTATAAAATTTGTATGATCCAGTGGTGGTAGAAGTGAAGAAGGCGAAACTCATTTTTTATATTTATATTAAAGTTTATAAAATTAATATAAAACGGTCATACAATTACTAACTAATATAATAGCAAATGCTCCTAATATCCTTTGAATTTTTAAAATTAAAGGATAAGTAAAAATGAAATGAAATATTTTCCCCTTGGTATATGTCAAAATACACAACGTCACTAATTTTACCCTTCTGTGAGATTTGTAAACTACATTCGATAATCTGAGATTCTCGGAACGCAGCGTTCAGAAAGGAAGTATGAGATGTAAGCTTTTTAAAAAACATAAAGCCAAGGCAAACGCAACATTAACAAATTAGGTGAATCAAGAGAAGTGTAAAAAACGATAAAAATAAGGAATCTACTACAAATGGCCGAATGCCAAACGGCCGACATGGACAAACGGCCGACAGAAACAAATGGCCGACACGACCAACTGGCCGACTGGTACAAATGGCCGAAAGACGAAAGGCCGAAATCCAAACGGCCGACATGAACATATGGCCGACAAGTACAATAGGCCGACATCCAATAGGCCGACACGGACAACTGGCCGACAAGGACGAATGGCCGACAGGACGAATGGCCGACAATGACGTTTTCAATCAAAATAATAGTTAACAAGCATCGCCCAGCAGACATGGGACATTACTGTAAAAAAATAATGTTGACCGGTTAGGTTGTTTTTTTATTTATACTAGTAAGGTTTAATTAAGCGCTAAAAGGCACCTGCAGCCGAAACAAATGAAAAACCGTTTTTAACGCCTAAAAATTGTGAACCTGCATGTTCGCTGGAAAGTTGAAAAAGTAATGTCCCATGTCTGCTTGGTGTTTTTGATCTAATTCGTGTAGCAGCTACTCTATGGTAAAAGCGAGATTTTAAAATGCAAAATGCTCCTAGTTCAAAATTGACCAAGCGCGGCGCTAGTAGTAGGTAATACTTATTAAGTATACAGTGGTTACATAAATTCAGGAGCAGATCTTATTTAACCTTGGGTGCTATTGGCAAAAACAGTGTTACCGTTGTCTTTTTTTTCAGAAGTCTCACGGAGCAAACTTGGTTTAGTGTTGCTTGATGTGATAA
This sequence comes from Ceraclea dissimilis, assembly GCA_963576895.1. NCBI lineage: Eukaryota > Metazoa > Arthropoda > Insecta > Trichoptera > Leptoceridae > Ceraclea > Ceraclea dissimilis. The sequence goes on from OY756365.1 coordinate 9,986,541, forward strand.
TCTCTCTCTCTCTATACCCTCACGCCACGTCCCTTGCGGGGTAGGCAGAGAGGACAGAGCGCCAGACATCCCTATCCTTACACACACTCTTAGCTTCCGTCACACTCATACAGTTTGTCATACACGCTCTCCGATTCCTTTTACTCAAAACGCGCCCATCCTTGAGGATCTGGTCGACATGATCGGTCCAGTCCAGTCTGGGGCGGCCGCGTTTCCTCACACCTCTTCGTTCACTCAGATATATCTTTTTTGTCATCCTGTCATCCTTCATTCTCTCAACATGCCCAAACCATCTCAGTTTGTTCACTTTCATTCTAGTTACAACACCAGTCTTGCAGTCACTCATTTCCCTAATAACCTCATTCCTTATCCTATCTCTCAGCGTTTTCCCACACATTCTTCTTAGCGACCTCATTTCCACTGCATTCATCCCGGATTCATCCTTCTTCAGCCATGTCCAAGTCTCGCTTGCATACATTAGGGTCGGCACCAAGACAGCATTGTGCACTAGCACTTTTGCTTTCATAGACACATTGCTACTACCAACAATCGGACCGAGTGCACCATTCGTCCTAGTTCCGGCCAGATTCCTTCTTTCAATGTCTCCATCACAGCGTCCATCTCTAGTAAATAAGCTTCCCAAATATACATACTCATTCACTTGCTCCAGACAGTCATTACCAACTTTTATCATACAATTTGTCCTTACTTCCTCTCTTTCAAACACTAATACTTTCGTTTTATTTACATTCATGTGATAATAAGATATGGTAACATTTTTTCGCTACTTTCAAATTATATTTCGGAACTGTTGTTTAAAAAACTAGCCAAATTTTGGATTGTTAGAATAAACTGGCAACTTTGTTTTTCAAACTTGTGATGTGATCATTATTTCAATCTTTTTTTTGTGTCGGCCATTCGTCCTGTCGGCCATTCGTCCTTGTCGGCCAGTTGTCCGTGTCGGCCTATTGGATGTCGGCCAATTGTACTTGTCGGCCATATGTCCATGTCGGCCGTTTGGATTTCGGCCTTTCGTCTTTCGGCCATTTGTACCAGTCGGCCGTTGGTCGTGTCGGCTATTCGTCCGTGTCGGCCATTTGTCCTGTCGGCCGTATGTCTTGTCGGCCGTTTGTCCGGATCCCAAAAATAAGAACGTAATGCGGTGTACTCGTATTACAGCCCGGGTCACCTTTTTTAAATATTTTAATAGACGCCACTGACAATTCTAGCCAACGTTATTTAATACTCGGATTAGAGACATAGATTGACCCTTTTATAAGATGATGGTATGACCACACTCAACATCAAATGAAACGACGGTTTTAAGTAACGCTTACAGAGTATATAGATTCCCTGAACACTTATACTGCATATAAATATAATATAACAACAAAAGGCATTAGGCGAGATGTATTACTTAGTAAATATATTGAGAGAGATATGTTATTACTTATACTGAGTACATTCCCTACACTAGCTGGTGACGATAAATTCAAGTGATACTATTATGATGCACATTGTTGTTCTATGTAGTACTATGACCTATACTGGCTATACTTAGAGTTGCTTAGAGTACAGTACAAAGTGTATTTTACTACACAATGTAAAGTTGAATATGCATTCCTGTGTAGGAATATTTTATTAACTAATCATTTTAGACACTTTCTTTCATCTGGATAGAGAAGAGAGTATGTACATAATGATATGAGATATTCAACATAGTTTCTATATAGAGGGAATACAAGAATATTAAATGTTGAGATGAATGTGTGTGGGTCATACATACAGTACTTTTATAATGCAGTGCTTCTGTTCCTTAAAATGTTCGGTCACTGAGATAATTTTACATAGATTTTATTATACGAAATCTAACTACAAAACTCAATATAGAATATCTAAGAATATTAGATAACTCTACTGTCTCTACTACATATTTACATATATATACGTGAACAACATTAGAGTAAAAACACGAGTCTAAGTTGAATTGATATAAATTCCATTCACGTACACGTATTTCCAGTAGATTTATGGAATATCGTGTATTGATGTGAAGTGGACAGAAAATATATTTATTATTATCTTTAAGTCTCAAACGCATATCAAGTAAGGTAGGTCGTGTAATATTTGCATATCGTTGGAAAATAATGAGAACACAATACAATACAAGAAACATAACTACATATAATACAGGCTAGTCCATTATTATAACAATACAATATATCTAACAAAAGTACTACTCCAATTCACTTTTGTTTCATACTGGTTTTAAACGTAAAATTTCAAACAATATTTTGGCCACGCAGAAAGATGCGGGCATATAATTGCCCTCGTATATCTAACTATCGTCTACCGTCTATATTCTATAAGATACCTCTCGCTTCTGTTGATGAAAATCGGTAATGTATTTCCATCTGAGCAATGCAGAAAAATCTAGTTCCAATACCTAAAATAATTTAGGTATATCTCCAATAATTTTATAAGTAATTCATTTAATGGAATCTAACTAGAAAGTTTGGGCTTCTATCCGTGGGGCATATTTTTGAAGGGCTATTGTCTTTTTCGGGGTTCATACAACGTGGGCAATATTCTTATGAGTTTTTCTCCGGGATCTAGTGGCGCTATACATAGGTGTAAAAAATATTTAATTAAAATTTCAAAATAGTATTGTTTTGTTTATATATTAACAACACTAGGTTTAAGAGACATTATGTAAAAATAAGATTAAGAATGCAACGAATTTAACCTTTAAGAATATGAGTACTTCGTTTTCATGCACCAAGCAAGTTTGGTCGAAAATGTTATGGAAAGAAATGGAATTCCATGAAAGTAATAAAATAATTAACTCGAGTACATCAAGGACATGGGAATTGAAACCATTAAAATAGTAAAAAGTACATATAATTGAATATAAGTTTTTACGGTAGGTAATTATTCAACATCTATAAAACCATATTATTGATACTTAAGGCGGAATTACCTTAACCACAAGTTACTTGACTAAAAGTCATAAAGTAAAATAACCAATCTTCTATGTCCATCTTTAGACAAGTATATTAATATTGCATAATAAAAACACAGATGAATTCTCATGTTTGTTACTAAATAACTAACGACAGAAAAATTACCGAGATCACTTTCTAAACGTACATTAAGTAAAAAAAAATAAACAAGAAAGTAAAATGAAGAACACTTGTTGTTATACTTTGGTTTGATTTCACTATTACTATTTGTATACATGATAGTCCATGAAAATTTAAATCAGTTCACGTATTATTTTATACCGCTCATTTTGCGGTGAGCTTGGAACTAATTTTATAGGCCTATAATGACAAAACATCCAATGATTTAACCCACTCACTACGTTACGTGAACTCGGCTCATATCAAGCGGCTTTTACATTCTCTATACACGAACGCATCAGATTTATTCGTATCAAATTTTCTGATCACAGGGATGATCCAGTATCAGACAAACGGTTTTGGGAAAAAATTATCTGTTGCGTCTGGAAAGCTCAGCTCATAATATAAGACTAATTTGATTAGATAGGCAGAGATACTCTTAAATAACTCAAATATGTAGTGAATAATTTAAGAAATAAACATGAACTAAATGCAGCATCACCCGTAAATCGGGTGCAGAGCCGTAATAAGTAAAGAACATGAACTAAAAATACTGTTTAGAAAATGTTTTTTATCGTAATTAAATTTGCCACTACATTAATTAATTAACTTTTTTTTATTATGATAAAAGAGACATACAATCAAATAATTCATTGCATAGTGCGAACTTATCGCAATGCCACGATTTCTTCCAGCTAACCCAACTATTTATATGTACCGTTCGTGCTATTTTGTACAAAACTGATTTTCTGTCTCTCTCGAAAAACAAACACATCTGAAAAGTTTTCAATATTTTCGCCATGCAACACGTGCGACATGATAAGCGTGTAATGGGTTAAAGCGTATCATAAGCAAACATCATATAAGTAGGTGTATAAAAAAGCGAAATGCTCTGATTCAAAGACGAAATGCTTCATAAATATAATGGGTACACGATGTTTTATTACACGGAGACTATTGTAGCGCAAGTAAGATGAAGAAAGCGTTTTATGCACTTTTTTATAAACCACACCATCCATCAAATAACAATATTATAATAACAATTACAATTCTAGAATGATATTAATAAGTATACTATTAGAAAATGTAACAACTAGAAACTCTTAAACAAATATTAAAAATAATTGTAACGAACAGGTAGTGGGTAGCTTCCATCATCAGGGTGGTTGCTAATTGTTAGGTTCGTTCTATATTCGCAAGTTCAGTTAATCTTCCTATCTCGAAAAGAGAACAATCAATCTGAAGACAGAGTAGTAATTCATTTAATATAACCTTAGAAGAAGGCAGGTAAATAATAAAGCTTCGATATTCAGATCGGTTATATCCAACGTATATAGCACCATCTCATGCGATAAAAATTATAGGTATACTTATTTACGATATGAGTCAAGTCGAATCCAAGGGAGGAATTTTGCACTCAAGAATTGAGGAGTCAATTGAAAATTATAACGTCAATGTAAATGACAAGAGGAAGACGATTAATAAATGTTAAAAAAATTAAATATTTATTTATTTTATAGATCAAGGTAATGAGAATTTAATAATATTGATAAAATATTATGTAGGTATAAGTAAAATACTCTTGATACAATTATTATTATGGGACCATCATGAATATATCGGAATTTAAGGCATACATAAACAACACTATTATATTCTGTAGTAAAAAATCAAGGCCTACCAGAGTACCTACTCGTTATAATAAAAAAATATATATTTCCCACCGTCATACCGACAACAGGTAGGTACCTAACTGCCTACTACCTGGCTGATAATAATAATTGCTTATCAACGTTTATTAAAATGAACCAAATACCAGAAGCGATCATTAACGCGGCGCATTTAATTCTTAACGATGATTTGAGTTTGAACACAGACCTACATAATATTATTATTCTAATAGACACCTGTTTGGATTTATTCCAGTAATCATTACTGCTACAAGTCAAGTAATTTAGCATGGCTAGCGACTAGTAACATATACATACTAATGTTTTTATTGAGGATGTATCATTATGTATGGAGTAATACTAAATCGATTATTGGATACTCAAAGTGAGGCAGGTAGAATATTTTTATTCGCATATCTTAATATCCACAAGGGTCCTTGTATGTATTTGGACAAGGGTAAATGTTTTCAGAGGACTTTATCATAAAATGTATAATACAATGCTAAAGCAGAGCTTAAGACATATCAACTTCATCAGTCATGTACCTACGTACTTTGGACACAATTCTATTTTATTAAAAAAAGCTTTTGTCTAGATTTCAAAGCAAATTATCGCAACGAGAAATTCTATGCTACTTTCCAAATGTGTTTTTCACATTTTTTTTAAATGCACGATATGAAAGATCCTTTGGATTCACTAGAGGAAGGTTATTGTATCTACCCACGCTATTGTTTTTACAAAACACATTCAGTAAGGTTGTCAAGATATTTTGTTCTGTAAATTACCCCTTTCAGATTGCCAAGGCTTTAAGGGGAGAATAATGGACGTGGAAGTAGTTGAGACTCAGCAAAGTTGCAACTATGGAACAAATATATAGGTTCATACGTATTTCGATAACTATGTCACATTTAAGGGGCTACGGTACTTTATACGGCTTCGGCGCGGCGACTCTTACTCAGCCAATACTGAAGGAATCGTCTTGAAACTGAAGACAGTGATAGATGAAAGTATGGACTACAGGACTTCTGTTTTAGAATTACAGGATTTGGAAATTCCTTGAATAAAAAAGTATTCCGAAAGCACCCCTAAAATTTACGGAATTCCAAGAATTTCCGTTCAATTTTTCAGATATAAAAGTATAATTTAGCCAAAATATTGGTTATTATAATCTTGACAAATCTGCTGTTTTAGATTTTAAATTACTTTCCAGGTTTCTTTTAAAAAGGCATTCCTAGAATTAGTATACCCTTCCTTTCAAATTCAGTCTGAGCTTTGCTTTTGCACGGGATGGACGTACTGCACAATTTTGAATTCATTATTTATATTTTACGAAATAATTACCAACACTAACTACTAAATGAAAATCGTGTATGGATAGGAACTATTAACACTATTTAGGAACTCCTGTTTATTCATTTGAATTTATTTATTACCAACACCATCAAAGAAATATTATATTCTAATAATTACTAATCCAAGAGCCCGCTGCTTAATTTATGACGTATCTGTTTTTTGATCGAAATGTGGTATAAATGATAGCTTACCAATAGGGTATTACATCGCACTAGGGTTGCCTATCAAAATCCTGCCGCAACCCCCCCTGCCCCCCCCCCCCGAAAAGGTCCCTCTTCGCGGTTTTTCGCATTTTATAGGAATATGGTAAGAGATAGGAGAAAGTAGTCAATGACAAAAATAATCCTTGCTAAATTCTCTACAAAAAATGTGTAGTCAATTTTTTCATGGACCGGCCATTGCGGGTAAACTGCTAGTTCTACGAAAAAATTGACTTAACATTTTTTGTACAGAATTTAGCAAGGATTATTTTTGTCATTGACTACTTTCTCCTATCTCTTACCATATTCCTATAAAATGCGAAAAACCGCGAAGAGGGACCTTTTCGGGGGGGCAGGGGGGGTTGCGGCAGAATTTTGATAGGCAACCCTAGTGCGATGTAATACCCTATAGGTAAGCTATCATTTATACCACATTTCGACCAAAAAACAGATACGTCATAAATTAAGCAGCGGGCTCTCGGACCATACTACCAATATCGACGAAATTTTAAATTCAAAATACGAGGTGTAGCAATTATATAGCGAGACTGGTGCTGAAAAACGTTTTATTTTTAATTTATACATATTACGTATTTGTGTAGTTATGTGAATTTTTCATTGATCCAAGGGGCCCCCTAGTTCCTGCTAGATTTCCAATTGACCTGAGTAACGAACCTTTTCATTCAACTTCACCAAAAAAATTCGCCATCGGCGCTTTTTAATTTTGTATATCATATCAATATCAAAATTGTAATTTTCTTTCTCTGCACTGGGGGGGGGGGGGGGGCTGGCTTTATTACATGCCAATTTCAATTTTTAGAGCCAGTCCACCACGGATCATAATTGTAATAGGGGCCCCATTATTTTAAAGTGCCCAGGGCCCCCAATAGATTATAGACGGCCCTGCCCTTGTGTTAATAATAATATTGTTCATCACAACTTTTGCTCCTTGGTAAGGTCTCTCAAAAACGAATTAAATTTTATCAGTATGTTGTGAACACACATCTATGTATACCTACCGACTTTGAACCGACACGTTTTGAAATTTCTTATATGTTTGAAAATTAGAATATTCACACTTCGCCTAACCAATACAGTACTAGAAATTATCTATCATTATATCGTAATTTACAAATCGCACTTCGTGAAGGCACATTGTCGGTAGGAACATCTATACATATAATAACTTGATAGAAATTAGTATGATTGTATACGGTTATAATAAGTAAATAAATATTGTATTATATTTGTTAGACATGTTCTTATACTGTTTATTTTCTATTATATAAATGTAAAAGGCTTCATTAGCCGTATAGTTACTGATGAAATAAACTTATAAAAATAAAGAATTTTGAAATTTAATTTAATTGAAATTATACGGGACAATAATTTTATTCACATAGTATGTATGTTTTTATTTTTTTTATTTTTTTTATAAATACATACAAATACATATTCGCACACTTCACAGAAAGCTTAAAAGCTTGTGTTGTGAAGTGGAGTAGGTCGGGAATTGAACCCGCGCCCACTGGATTAACAGTCGAGCGCGTTACCAACCAAATCTATGTGCACTCTTTTTAATTTCATTATTTTTTTAACAAATCCCAGTTAACAAATCCCAAAAGCGCCGATCACACTGGGGGCTACTAACTAGTATCAATATAAAATATACTAAAAATATAACAACGCATATTATTTTCCAATCGGATATAATAGGTAGGTAGTAGGTAGGTAAATACACCTACCAAATACAATAGTTGGTACATAGAACTTGAATGAAATTCAAAACTAAAATGTTATAATATGTAAGTATATAGCTGTATATTGTATAAATTTTGATGTATGTATGTGTAAGTAAAACTTGTGGACGAAATATTTGAAAATTTGGAGCGGTAAGAGAGGGGAAGCGACGTTCATTTAGAACTCCTAGCTGTGGTATATTATAGCCTTAATGACATACCTTCTGGCTACTTTAAACGTGAGAACATATTTATAAATACTATATTATATCATTATCGATACCTACATTTGTTTATTTAATAAGAATGGTTAGTATATGAATAAATATCTAAAGTAAATAAAATACTCATAATTAGTGAACAATAAATTATTGTTTTAAAATAAATATTATTGTAAAACAACCAACATACAACACACGGATGCAAATTTGCTGATCGATTGACTGTTGATTGTTACAATACGATCATTATATAAACACCTGTGAACGAACGATGAATTAACGAATACAAGGCAATCAATATTATTGACATAATGAACCAATCAAATGAATTAATATTTATATAATAATAATCACTTGGTATTCTATATCATACATACGTTAACATGGATATTACGACTTATTGTATGTAGGTATTGAATAATTTATAAATGTTGAAATCAGCACCTGTCAATACGTATGTATCATATTGCGATGTTTCACATCCGCTCATATCTCAGTTGAGAAGCTTGAATTGTCATTATCTGTCAAACGAATTCAGTTTTAAATATGACTTAATAGATACAAATAAGACTGATAATTCTTGCCTTCGGGATACTTTTAAATGAATTTATTATTATTATAAATTTACCAAATCTCTAATAACGTATGTAATTTTATACTGCGATATATCCCAATAATTAAGATTATAGGTAGCTAGTAATGAATAAAAACAGCATGTATGTAAATATATAAACAAATACATTTTATCAAACTTTTATTGAGAAGTGACTAAGAGTAAAGGAATGAGGAAATATGTCCCTGTAATAAGCAAGAAGCGTGTTCAAACAGCATACACATAATATAAATTAAGACCGTGAATTGAACAGTTGCACGATTCGAGAGATGATATCCCTTTGATTCGAAGCTATAAGTGTTTTGTTGTGAGTGTTAAGTAAAATACTTCAAAGGAGAATGCTCATTTTGTATGAAAAAAAAAACCCAGGCCCGGCGCAAACGAAATGTATCTCAAACGATAGGTAAAAATGAGTAATTAAATACTGCATAGGGGGCATCATCGAAATCAATGGCCTAATGTGTGAAATACCTATTCGAAGTTTACAGAGGTCACATGAATGTATTAGTAAAAAGAGCATTAAACAGTTACACTTCCGGTTTAAAAGCGTATAATATGATAAGTACAAGGTAGTCCGTCTTCTTCATCAGCCATGGTCCCTCCACCACTGGAAGGAACCAAGAAATAATATTTTTTATAACTTCGTTGCAACATATGCACTCCTGAATTTATACAACATCTGTGTCTCCTGAATTTCGAATAGGTATTTTACATATTTAGCCATCGATTTCGATGATTCCTCTTATGCAGTATTTAATTACTCATTTTTATCTATCATTTGAGTTACGTTTCGTTTGCGCCGGAGCAGATTTTTTTTTACATATTTCATGAGCATTTTCCTTTAGGCCTATATCCAGCTGTGGAGGGATCAACGCTGATGAAGAAGAAGACGAATAAGACGGGCTACCTTGTACTCATCATATTATACCCTTTCAAACCGGAATTGTAACCGTTTAATGCTCCTTTTACTAATACTTTCATGTGAGCCCTGTGAATTTCGAATACGTATTTCACACATTAGGCCATTGATTTCGATGATGCCCCCTACGCAGTATTTAATTACTCATTTTTGCCTATCATTTGAGTTACATTTCGTTTGCGCCGGGCCTGGGTTTTTTATGAGCATTCTCCTTTAATTATAATATTACTCATTTCCAGACAAAGTGAATGTTACAAAAACCAACACAGTGAAAATAGGAAAGTTCTGTTTGATGTGCTTTGTGCGGTTACTGAAACAAGTGTGAGAATCATAATAATAATACATTACGAAAATCCTCAGAACTTAAAACATTTATAAAATATCGCCTATGTTTCTGATGCGTTAGAATAAATTGGCGCAAACTTTCACTAAAATATATGTGCATCTTTCAGTTCATCTGCCACATTACTCCAATGTTCAATAAGTAAAGTAGGCAGTACTAGCAACTAACCAGGAATAAAACAGCTATTGAAATACGTCATCATATATCACATAATTATTTTCATTCCTTTAGCGATATCCATATCTCTAATAATAAACGAAAGTGCCTGACTGAATGAATGACTGAATGACTGACTGAATGACTGACTGACATACTCACTCATCAACGCAGAGCCGAATTGGCTAATCCTAGAGAAGTGAAATTTTGAAGGCAGATAGGTTTTAATACAAAAGCTTCCACTAAGAAGCGATTTTTGGAAATTCCGCCCCTAAGGGGGTGAAAAATAGGGTTGAAAGTTTTTTTAGAGTATGCGAATATCTCGGAAACCAGACATTGTACGAAGTTGAAATTTGGCACATAGATTCTACTATTAAAATTAGTAATAGTCTGTTTCGCCGTTTTTTTTTAATTTTTATTTAAAGGGATGAAAAAGGACATAAAGAAAAGGGGTGATTTTTAAATGCCTCTTAATACGGTAAAAAATAATTTTATAGGAATTTCCAAAAAATGGATTCCTAAGAAAGGGTCAAAATATGATATTCTGTCCAGAAAAAGAGTCAATCCTTAAGGGTTAGGGCGTGGGATTAAATTTGCTTTGATAGTAACGTATCTCGGTAAACACTGAAGCTACAAAGCTGTAGTTAAACAGTTGCATACTTCTTTTAAAATGATAAAAATTCGTCTTACATTGTTTAATCAAAAATTGAGGATAAGGGCATGAAAAGGGTACTTTTATAGTTGTTAGTTGATATAAGTACTCTCCTGTATACGTGAATATATACACGTTTTTATAGGTGGTGAAATAAGTGTATTGTTATGCGCTCAGTGAAGCATGGACTCTGAGTAAAAAAATATTTGCAATTTCGTTAATTGTATTTTTTTCATAAGCCGTACTAACTGTATTGCCCAGCATTGCCCGTCTAGCCAAGTTCTACTTGTGAAGCTCTTTTATGAGACACCAAACAATGTGGTATGTGGTGACTGGATTCTCTCGATCACTCTGTGTCTCCCGATGGTCTGAGGACGCATAAAAATGACTTTCTGAAGATTTGAATTTCTTTTCTAACGCCCTTTCATACCATACCACACATGCTCCACACAACCCTTGAATCCCCTCATCAAAAAAATTTCACAGAAGGTTCTCAATTTCCAGAAGTTTCTACCACACAGTATTGGTTTCCATATAGCAAGGCATTTGCGAATATTTAACGCAAATATTAAGTAGTAGTTGTTATTTTGCTGGACTGACTATACTATATTTTACCGTACTACACACGTCTATACTTATGTACACAGGTGGGCACACAGTCATCAGTCTGTTTTTACATACATAATATATTGCATAGTGTGTTTTATCGATTGTGAAATACATATTATTAACCCCGCCCGTTGGAACACCAACGGCGCGAAATTTAAATTGCAAAATATAAACTTTTAAGTAAAATAATATTCGTAATTTTGTTAATTTGTTAATTTCAGAAAAAAATGTAGGTATATAAATTTTGATGATACGTATTAATTAATTCAGACAATTTAGATGACAGATTGTGATGATTCCCAATAATAAATATTTTAGTTCGTACCTATGGTATATACCTAACATTTTTCACCTTCTCCTTTATAGACACCTAAACCGTTCATCCGATTGAGATGAAACTTTGGAAAATTATTGTGCTTGCCCCAGGGAATGTTCTTATTGTGGTAGGGGGTACGAGGAGGGGGACACTAAGGGGGCACGAAGGGGGGGGGATCCACACAATTTTTCCGTAGCGAAGCACGGGTAATACAGCTAGTCTATTATAAAGGAAGTCTTGAAAGAAGAGAGAGGCCGCCAAATTTATAACAGCTGCATTAAATAAGTGTTCCTCCTTCAGACAATCACATCCTGCCTTCAAAATATTTCGCCCGATCCATTTTCCTTTGTTCCAAGGAGTTCATTCATCATTATGTCAAGACTGAACCGGACAATAATCGAGCCGATCGTGAAGTAATGTCCATAGATAGGTGGAGAAATACAATATAATGCAATTCACTTTACAATACTAACTCAAGATATAAAAATAAATATCGAGTACCTCATTAATAATTATTGGAATGTGCTATTTATTGGACAAATTGAAAGATTTGTATTAAAAATACTACATACAGATTTATTGGTATAGATATGACACAAATTATTATAGGTAGCCATGAAATATGCAAACTTCACATGAACGCAGCGGAAGCACAAAGGGTATGTAGAAATATAGCGGTGTGGAGATGACTCTGTACATCGGAAAAATAAAAAAAATAAAGTTCATCGGAGAAATATTGAAATTCATGACGGCGCGGCGTTTATACTAACAATTTCCAGGACACTGTAATTTTTTGTTCATTGATACTATGTGAAAGAAAATCAATACAAAAAACAGTGCATTGTTGTGTACTAACTTGAATGAAATGCACGTTTTTCTACTGATGGGATCGATCGTTTCATTCCAACTGCACCTTCAACTCAACTCTCGTTTTTACCGAACATTGTTAGTGCGTGATTGAAAATAAACATGTAGGTACATACTCGTATAATAAGATGAAACATCATCACAATATATTTAGTAGCTACTTACTACACATACACAATCTGCAATCAGATCACGTGTATTGCAATATTATTATCATACAACCACTTGCAACGCAGTCCGGAGGTCCTTTAAAAAATACTAAAATAACATACCTCACGCAACTTCAGTACACTTCGTGCAACACACACACTCGTATAATACAGGAAAGTCGTACCAAACTAAATGTAAAGCAAATATTTTTGTAGTCTGTTAGGCTGGAATGAATTTTGCATATGCAAATGCCACACTTTTCATGTCTACGCTTTCTTGCCCAATGCCCATTTAACAATGTGGAGTAGTCAGCGATACATATAGGGTGTGCATTATCTTATCAAAGGTGCTCGACACATGCAAGTGCAATACGACAAACTCTCCCAACTGGTACCTACGTTACATTCAGAATATTGCATCAATTCTAAGAGATGAAATTTTATCAAACTATAAAGTCTTATAAACACATCCACACCCCTCAACGTTGCTTCTCCAACGCGAGTTTGTTATTGACAAGGTGTCTCTTATAT